>JBAMNC010000188.1:0-600000 GCA_037902135.1 Cetoscarus ocellatus | reverse complement strand
GTCGTAATGTTGGTTGTGATGATTGGACGGGTACCGCTGTCAAGCCTATCATAAAGTCATGGTGCACATTTCTGGCTTCTGATCTTCTTATCTGACCCCGTGACCATCGGAACAGTGAGAGAGTAGTCTGACCTCGGCATTAAAGTTGTCTGTACTTGGCTTATCTCGACTCTTTTAATTCAGTATTTGTCCTTATTCAATAGTGTGAAGCAGGATGATGCAGATGCCGTGGCACTTGTCCGCTGTTAGCTTTGTCTCTCAGCATAGTGAGCGCCGTGCTGGAGAAATCCCTCAGGATGTCTACAGTCTCCCGCTGCAGCTGCAGAGACTCCTGCACGAACTCCTGCTGACTCTCCACCAGCAGCTGAACCGACTGGGCCAGCACCTCCAGGGACTGAGACACCGACGCAAGGAGCATCCTGCTGGCCCGCTGCTGCTGGAGGCTCTGAGACGCCATCTGAGCCACATGGTCCTGGGCCCGACGGGAGGACGCTCCAGCTGGGAGGGGGTCGCATGAGCTGCTGGGGACTGGGGACTGATTAGAGGGAGGGGCTGAGGAGGAGGAAGAGGAGGAGGCAGGAGAGGGTCGATGAGAGTTGGACGAGGAAGGACCAGAGTTTGTGGATGAAGCAGCAGAGGAAGGAGGAGGCTGGGGAACGGAGGAAGAGGAGGCCGTGGGTTGAGAGGTAGAGCCGTTGGGTGTAACAGACGAAGAGGAAGGAGGGAGAGGGGGGATGAATGGAGAGGAGGAAGAGGCAGCCATGTTGGAGCTTGTTGAAGGCAGAGGAGGTGCAGCTGAGGATGAACCTGCATCTGAGTCAGACACTCCAGGTGGAGGCTTGGAGGAGGTGTGGTTCTGAACGTGGTTGTTGTTGTTGTTCTGGCTGCTGTTTCTGGAGTAGGTGTGGACCGGTTTGACTCTCAGCTGGCTGTCAGCTGCATGGTCCTGATCCAGAGAAGAGGATGGAGGGAGAGAGGAAGGGTAGGAGGAGAACAAGGACTCATAGTTGTCTTCAAAATCCAAGGATTGTTCTGATGGACCAACATGAGAGAGATGCCAGTTAGGGATGGAAGATATATATCAAGTTTTTGTAAAATACTGATGTAATTTCAACAAGATGTAAGTTCAGGGAGCATTTTTATATCAGTTTAGTTGTTATTACCCTGAAATGAGATTGGATGGCAAAATGAAAAAAAGTGTCTCTTTGTGTTCAAGATCTCAGACGAGAAGCTGAATTATGTTTTTTGCTGAGAATACTAAAGCAGACTGATCTTTATTGTCTCTTCAGTGCACTATGATGAAACTTCATATAAAAGAGACACCAATTAACTGTTAAAATTAAAAGTAACTGCACAATGGCACAAAACCTCTGTAGATTGCTTATTAACTATGTATTACTGTGTTTAATTTATAAATATTGCAGATTAAAGTAAATGACTGAAATATATACATGTTAGTGTGTAAGATCCTACAGCAGGGGATGGGCAACTCTGGTTATAAAGGGGGGCACTTCAGTTTTATCCTCATTACCAAGAGGTACGATTGTAGTAATTTAAATGCAACACTCCTGATTTTCAGAGGATTAACTGGTTATTAAAGTTTATATTTTACTAACATAACAAAAAAGGCATTTAGTTACGCAAAAAAAGCCAACCATGGCTCTTTGTTCCTGGAAATTTTGCTATTTCAAAGAGTTTTCAAACAAGATTTTGTCATGTTTCCTTCCTTTATATACATTTTTTTGTTGTTGTTCAGTTTTCATACCTACAGCTCAATTGCTTTGTTTCAATTCAGTTTAAAAAAAAAAAAAAAGCTATAAATCTGTATCATTTCCTTTGGATCATTTCATGTCCATGCTCTGTGCATTGTAGGAAGATAGCCACAAAGTGATAATTCAGGGTTTCTGCAGAAATCAGTCAGTCAAATTTAATGCTTTTTTAATGCCATTTTAATGTTATAATGTAGAAGTTTTAATGCCATGATTGTGAACTCAAGAAAAATTACACAGGTTTGTTTTTTAGGTAAAGATGATTTTTATATAAAAACTGTCCCCACAAAAACTCATCTTAAACATTTTAAAACTTATGGATCTGAAAGAGAACTTATTTAACTTCTAACTTAACTTTTTCTTGGAAACTACAGAACGAATTTTAATGCCACTGAGAATCAAATTAAATGATTTTTCATGCCATTTAAGGCCTTAATTTTTGCAAAATCAATTTAACAACTATTAATGCTTTTTAGAAACCCTGCAGTGGACTGTCCTGTGCAACACAATACAAATGTGTATTTATCAATGTGGGACACCCCCTGCAATATAAGAGTAAACAAACTCGCTGTGAGAAGAAAAGAAAATCTTTTGACACTCGATTGCAGACCACAGAGGACACCCGATAACATGGGAACTTATTACAATGTAACACCTGCAGAGGTGTCCCCAGAAAAGCTGTCAGCAATGCGGGGAAGGCAAGAGCAGCTTTACAAGGATAAATTCTCCTGCTTGAACGAGCTGCACTGATATGATGTGGGAGTCTTAAAGACTTTTAGAATCAGTTCATGTTGTTGAGTCCTGTGATGATGTGCTGGAGAGACGGTAAGTAATGTTCACCTGTTGTAATCCTGTAATATATCTGCAGATGCTGATATTCAATGGTTTAAGCTTTTTTTCTAGATGTTGAAAATAGTATGCTGACAATAATGTGCCTCCCAAATCATCTGCATTGCAGTGATATGTAGACAGTTAAAGATGGTCAAATTTAATCTTCAGAGAGGCTGTGATTACTGCTTGACATGACTCCAAGATGTTTGAGTAACCATTTGTCAGTGTCTTGGAAGATCATCTTTTTGGGTTGTCAGCAAACATTTGAGGTAAAGCTGAAGTTTGTACAACTATTTCTTTTGCATTTCCACAACTGCTTTAAATTGGTGTAAACATCCCTTTTTGTAGTTAATCACTTGTCTGACGTAAGTATTTATTTACATAATTATGTGAGGCTGTTATTTAGCATACCTTTACTCACTGTAGCATGTGTTGATTTGGCATACAGATTAGACTTTTTGGAGATTGCACAGAATTTTAACATAGTTAACAGCTTTTTTCACAACTTGCATGCCCCTGCATAAAATGTTATGGACATTTTTGATGGCTGTGCGGTACTGCAGTACCAGCAGCTAGAACATCCCACATTTCTCAATGTTCTGTCTGAAAGTACACTTTCTAAGAGCTCTTTTCTTACCTCCTTCATCAGCCAGGTCTAAGTCAAACTCAGACGAGGACTGGAAGGGATCACCTGCAAAAGAAAAATGACAGCTTTTTGTATCAGATGTGTTGCAATCGTGATGTTGGCGAGACGAAATATTTAAGTATTTTTCTTGTTCTTGTGTATAATACTCACCCCAAAAATTAGAGCTTATTTAAAAGCTAAAAAGTGCATGTTAAAATCGAGAAATTACGGTAAGTCTTTGAATTTTCATTGGGATCAGTCAAGTATTTATCTACCTATCTTTTTCGACCACAACTTTTATTAAGCCTGAAGTCCCACAGTGTCTAGCCTTTGTCTTGTGTTTAAATTTGAGTTAACTCTCTTTTCCTGCAATTCCTACAGGCTTATTAAGATTCTTATTATCCAGCTGCACTTACCACCAGCATCGTCCTCCGGTGAGGAGAGAGGAGACATGTCATAGGAGAATCTGTCGGGTACGGAGTGGGAGCTGTCCGTCAGGCTGAGGTAGGAGTGAGGGGAAGGGTTGGGAGGAGGGGTACCGCTGTAGCCCTTTGAAAAATCCTCATCGTCGAACATTTCAAAGTCACTGTCACCGTCTGAGAACCAACAGCAGGAGAAAATTGTCAAGACACAGAAGCAAGAATGAGACATGGAGAATGACTCCAAACATAGTCAGAAATGTCTCCTCACTTCCAGAAGGACTCAACAGCAGCAGCTTGTGGACCACCCTCTCCACCGGGCCCATGGTCTTCTTCCTGATGTAACCTGTGTGCGGCTTTCGGAGCGACATCAGGCGCCGCCTCCCATCACATGTGAGGTCGGCCCATTTCTTCATGATCTGACGCACCTGTGAGGAAACAGATCCCATATCTGAAGCCATCTGTCTCAGTGAAGTACAACATTTCCACATAAAAAGCCTCCTGCAACAGAAAACTTTAAAGAAAATCTTCAAGTTATAGTAGCGGGAAAAGAGTTTCACAATCACTGATGATCACTTTGGGGACAAAATACAATACTAGTTCTGAATGCTTTAGAAAGGGAGGTAAATTCATCAAAAAGAAATAGATGATACCTGGTTAAGTAACTGTGACTAATGGCCTCAGTGTGTTGGGGCACCATCCATAACTGTCCACTGTTGAGTACATAATTCCATCTGTGTATGCCACTGTTGTGAATTACTGCTAACATAAGACATCTATGTGCTTTCTCAGTGCAATATCCACTCACAAATCTGCATGTGCAACCATGTGCTATGGGCATCGGGCAATATTATTTCCTATATGGCACTCAGTAATCTTGAGCAGTAGGGTAATGTGCAGTACCGCATGCACTTTATATTTCTGTGCAATATACCAAGGACCTGAGCTCCCAGGCAGCTAGCACTCTGCTCTTTAGCAATATGGTACTTTAATTAGCATTCCAGCACTTTATAATTCATTGTGTTTAATTCCCATGGTCCCCCAACTCCTGGCCCGTTACATTTTGGACTGTATGTTGTTTATGTTATCTACAGTTAATGTATGCTGCTTGTCTTTAAATATGCTCTGTGGGTTTATTCCTATTATTGATGTTTGTTTTTATATTTTGACATCAACCTGCCAATGGGATGGAAATTAGCCACTTGGCTATAATCAGTGTCAGATTTTTCTCCAAAAATAAGCAACCAGGTCGATAAACGCAAGCTCAAATCAAGTGATCTTCAGCTATTTTTTTCCTACTGCAATGAATTAGTTTTTTTTTTTTAAGAGAAATGTACTTAAAGCCTGTTTTGATTTTCATCTACATTTCAATATCACAATGACATTTTTTCTTATTTGTCTCTTAATTTACTTCTTCAACATCCTTTTGTTTGGAGGTGGAACATCCTTTTCTTATTACAGAAGTGAAGGGAGGGGCTACTTCTATTTATAACTCTGTTATCACTAAACAGTCTGTCTAACTTTGGTTTTTGTAACCAAACAGACATAGTCAAGCTTTTATCTAAGTTTTTATGTTGATCCTATACAGCTTTATTACGGAAAAAACAGCTACATTAGAAATAAACTTAATTCTGGCCATAAGAATTTCTTTTTGGTGGAAACACCATTTTTGCCTCTTTTTCTTTCTTGTTTTTTTACAGTAAAATTGACATTTATGTTTGGAGCAGGACAAAATAATTTGTGTAACTTCTGAATTGAGTTTATGTTGGTAGGGAAGTGAAAAACCCTCTGGGTTTCTAAACGAGCAACTGAACTTTTAGAACAAGCCCAAAAAATGCAACCCAAAACTGCAAATATTTACAAGCAACTTTTCCAAAAAAGAAGCCTAAAGTAGCTTATAATAAGCCGACCTGGCAACTATGGCTATAACTTCATGGATTTACAAGTACATGTTTCTTAATGCATACTGTGCCATTTTTTAAAAAATAAATACATCTCAAATCTCAGGTTTAAAGCACTTATGACAATAAATGTTCAGCACAATTGAAAGTGAGTTTTTTTGTTTTACTGACCGATCTTGTGATTAAGTCAAAAATTGTCCAACATGTCAATCCATAACTTATTAGCATTACTTCATTTTCTCAGTTACTCTTAACATATTTGCTTGAAAACATTAATGAAACATTTCCCTTTCCAAAACCTTTCCCATTAATGTCATTTTCACTTCTTGTGTTTACTTGTTGGACTACCAAAATACACCGGTGTAGAAGATAACAGTCTTTATTAAAAACAGCAACAATCATGTTGAGCTAAAAATAGGTATATGGTAATACCGTGCCACTGTTGGCTTCATAACTGGGGCAGTACTCAGCCATAAAGAATGGAGATGGAATATATCAATGCTGATCATCTTGATTCAGGGATGCAGCCATATCTCTGGTTGAACTGCTAATACAGAAGCTTAACTCCAAATCACAGTGCCTTTATGCTAAAGCACTGAAAAGAGGCTCTGTTATATTTACACCTAGAGACATGCACATTAATTCCGTGAGTCCACAATATCTGTGTCAATTCACACTGCAATACGGCTTGGATGTGCGCAATACGGCGCAAGCCCCGCATGTACAGAAAGGCAGAGACTCTCACTCGCACCGCTCCTGTCTCCTGCTGAGTCCTCATGCCTCCTCCTCTCCAACATTACGCCTGTTACTACATCTGAAGACAGAACAGAGAGGGGGTCAACTTGTTCCCCCTATTGCCATTCACAGTGGAGGCCAAACGTCACAGAGGGGTAAATGTAACTTTGGATGTGGGTTTACTCCAATGGCTTGCTCATTTAAGTTCAAAATGATAAAAGCAAGCTAATAAAACTCAATAGGTCCAAAAACTCCCTGGCAGACTCAAGCATCTGAAGCCCTGCCAAAGATAAACGATGACAATTAACTTTTTGAAATTTCCCTTAAGTGTGGACGCTGTTGTTTTCAAAGTATTTGACTCATCATAACAGGAAACTGTGTTTGTTTTAACAGCAACTTAACAAAACTCAGGAGATAAATAAAGCACTTCTGTGGTTACAGATACAACAGACTATAATTGAAATAAAGACTTATAAAAACACCTCTAAGGGTCTGAATTGTTTTGAAATCACAGGCAAGTTTTAATGGGCAAGAAGGGGCTGTAGCTCCTTAAAACGTAGTTTTAAATACACAATCTCTTTTCATTTTGTAATACAGTTACGTCATATTCCTGCAGAGAACAAAAACAAATAATAAATGAAGAAAAACACTGTGATATAATAAATAAGTCATAAAGTCACTATCATTTGCTTTTTTCACTTTCACTAAGTAATAATCATTATTAATTAGAGATGTACAATATTATCGGACAAATATCAGTAACGCCAGATACTTGTTTAAAAAGCTGAATATCAGTATTGGCAGATATGACAATTAAGCCGATATTTACAGCCTATATTTTGACCATTTGCCTTGAGAATCATATATATTGGCTGTTACATTGGCAAAATGTACAATGTACCATGACTGTTTACCTCATCATGCAATGTAATTTATGAATCAAAAGTGTAATTTATTAAAGAATAAAATAACATCTGCTTCAAGTTCTAACACAAATGCACTGTGATCATGGAAGAAATAGGTCAATTGTAGTTAAGCAGAGATTTTGTGCCCTTGAAAAAAAAAATACTAGTATCGATAGCAATATAGAGTTTAGGAATATCAGCATATTAGATGGAAAAAAATCCAAGATTGTGCATCCATTTTATGATTATCTTTATTATTATTAATAATAATAATAAATCTAATATTGAGACAGTCCTGTTAAGTGTATCATGCTTAATGCATGTCATGTTTATGGTGTTTTTGAAAACGAAGGCTTTCCTCCTGTTTTCAAAAATAATCCACCAGGAGTTTCCAAAAACATCATCTACATTAAAGTACATGGATGCACTGATAAATGTTGTTTATCAGCATGTAATAATGTCTGTGACAGTCTAATAGTTTATGTGACAGAGAAGAAGGATCTAAAACCTGCCCTTGTATATCACATGACCAGAACAAGATCACACTGTCTCCTGTACTCTATAGAGCTTAGTTTTAGAAAGAGTAAACCTTTTTACTATCTAAATTCTTATCCAAAATACAATGCAGTTCAGGCAAACCAGAGGGGAGTCTATCATCAGCGTCCATGGTTTGATAATAAATGATGATGTGCTGAAGCTGAACAGATGATATTGGCAAAAAAAGAGGTTCAGGAGTCGTAAGTTTGGACATCTATGAACAAATGGTTTCACTTTTAGAACACTACATTTTGAGTTAATTACATGACCAAATAAATCCGACAACCCTCAAATAACATCATTATTTTGACGACGATAAAGCTTAAATGAAGTGATGACAATAACAAACCTCTCTGTGATTCTCTCCAAGATCGTTAATCTGATTGGTTATTTCAATCCATGCCCGTTTCTTTGCTTCAACCGACACTCCGTGGTTGAACTTCTCTAAAAGGAGAAAAGTTAAGATTATTATTTTTTGGACAGTTTAAAACGTTCTTTCTTCAGCTCTCAGGTAGAGCACCTGTTGGGAGTAGTGGCTATGACTGTGTAACCCATTTGTATCCACATGGGTTGCAAATTAAAAATGCCATTTATTTTATTTCTTTTTCAGACTTCTTGAGCTTTTTTTGACTACTTTGAAATTTAGCAAACACTTTCTGATGATTCATAATTGACCCTTTGCTAAGCCCCTCCCACAAACGGCTACTCTCCAATTCTACGTTAGCAACTGTAACTATGCACAAGAGGCCTGTCAAGCTTTCGGCAGAAAACAATATGCCCAAGCGGTGTGCATACGGTGCTAGCAAGTCCGACAGTCGATATCCGAGAAGTTTGGAGGGTGGTGTGGATTTTTTAGCCTTCCCCAAGCCCAAGACGCTAGAAGGAAGATGTCGGGTGTGGATAAAGCACAACAGGCCCCATGTTTTTTCTACAGTAAGGTGCAAACTAATGTCACCCAACCACAGCTCTGTGTGTTGGGTAAGATAACGTTAACAAAGATGTGTCATAAGTAGGTTACTTCTGTTAAACCTTGTGCCACTGGGTAATATTTGAGTAAAAGAAATACTAACAGATAGAGACAAGTTCTAACATACTGATATCTTCTAACATTTTGTGAATGGACGCTAGATAACTAGAAAGCACTCGGAGAGCGCAAACCTCCGCCAAGGTAGGTTTTTGTGGAGTTATATGCACAAATGCTGAAAATGGTCCTATCTCCCAATGTTAAAGAATCATTAAAAAAATTCCTGAATCCAGACCGTGATCCGGATCGCCCCCAAAATTTAATCAGTTATTCCATATCCCATTTCCAACAATTCCTGAAAATTTCATCCAAATCTGTTCAGAACTTTTCAAGTTATTTTGAACACAGACAAACAGACAGATAAATGCCGGCAAAAACATAACCTCCTTGGCGGAGGTAATGAAAGCTAACTTGACATTAATTTAAATTTAGTCAGGACTAAACATGGGAAGTAAGGGTTTCAGTTTTATGCAGCTAAAATCTGGAACAGTCTATCTGAAGATGTGAGACAGGCCTCTACTCTGACAATGTTCAAATCTAGGCTCAAAACATCTCTATTTAACTGTGCATATAACTGAAAGGATCTTATCTGCACTCTTCTCTTTTAAAGTTCATTTTATGATTATTTTTGTTTTGATTATGTATTGGGATTTTAATGCATTTTTCTTGCTCTGTAAAGCACTTTGAATTACCTTGTGTACAATTTGTGCTTTACAAATAAACTTGCCTTGCCTTAACAATATATATTGACTTACCTGCTGTATGAGAACATTGTTGTTCTTGTATGTTACTGTTTTGAGCGTGAAGTCTCAACACATGGGATGCTTGATGCTTGCATTGAGATCCGTGCACTTTCCCCTCTAGTTTAATGTCGTCTTAATTTGAACTCTGACAACATCTGATTTAGTGAATGTATCTCTCAAAAGCATACAGGAGACTTTTCTGTCTGCTTCTTTCTAACATCTCTGAAGAATTTGTCCAGAAATTTGCAGATATTTCCTCAGGAATATCAATCACAGGTCTCTCTAAAAACTCGATCTTTCTCATTCTAGGAGGTAAAGCTTGACAGGCGTAGCAACAGTAACCAAGGGGGGCAGAGCTTAGCAAAGGATCAATTATAAAAAGCTAAGAAAGTGTGATTATATGATTTTCAAAAATTATATTACCTTAAAATAAATCACCACTTCTCCCCATTTACATACTGGAAAGCAAACCGGAAAAAAAACAGCATTTGTTGTTTTGCATACCAAGACAAAATACCTGTTAGGGCTCCCGACTTGATCTTGGTTATTATGAGACCAGAACAAGATTAAGAGCTCTGAGATAAAACTGAACATAACAAAAACACACCCATGTCTAAGTACTTACTGAGGAGGACGTATCTGTTCCTCTTCACTGCCTCCAGCAGCACTTTAACCTCATGGAATGAGAACCTCGGTTTGGATCTCAACGCCACTCCTTTCCCCGCTCCCTGACGAAAGTCCTCCTCGTCTTCACGCCACGAGCTCGACATGGCTACATCTACACTCGGCTCCTGTTCTTCCATCTAATGGTCCACTATGGATCAACTACGTCAGGTCTGCGAGGACCTGATCCACCTGCCAGACTCGAGACGCCTGTTTAATGGTACAGGACCTGCAAACAAGAAGAGAACTAAGGATGAGAAGAATATTTTAGAGGGGGGAAGACGAGAAAGAATGCACAACAAACTGTTTGTAACATTATCAGGAGTTTAGTTTGATTTACGGAAAAGATGCGACAATGGGTGTACCAGAACTCATAAAGGTAATCTGATTTTTCAGATAGCTAAGATATCACTGATTCTAAATATACCACGACCTTCAACAAATTTCATCTCATCAGTCAGACTCACCAAGTGTTCTGTCTGTGCAGTTTTCTCCAGTAGGGATGCACGATATTATCGGTTTGATATCGGTATCAGCTGATATCAGCCTGAAAAGTGAAGTATCAAATTGGCCGATATTAAAATTTTTGCAGATGTTTACAGTTGATGTATCCGCCACACATATCGGCCATATATTGGCTGGAATATCAGCAAATTACACAAATGTACAATATTGATGCACCTTCTCATCACTGCATGGGTACTTTTAAAAATCAAGAGTTTTATTTTTGCAAGAGTTAAATGCTGTTTTTCTTGTTTTACATCTGTTCCTCTCAAAAATATACTGTAAAAGAAATATATATCCATTTTTGTTAAGTACAGAGCTTGTGCTCTTGACCAGAAATATCGGCGAGAATGAATTAAAAAATATCAACATATAGGATATCGGCAAAAATCCAATATTGTGCATCCCTACTCTACAGGGTATAAACTGTCAAAGAATAGAAGTGAGTCAATTGGCCTCTGATCTAATTGCTCCCCAGTTTAATCAAGTTATTGTTCAATAAGAGGACATTCATTTAAAGTTGGACAGAAATCTCTTTCACAAATTCTTGACATATCACCTTCACAAGCAATGTATGGTCATAAAACTCAAAGACATTCAACCATATCCCTCCAAAATCTGATTTAAGTGGACATTTGTGCAAATCTAAAGAAAATCCTAAAGTGCATTTTTGAGATATTGCTTCCAACAACAGATGAGAACATTATGTCAAATAATCTTTGACCTCCACAATCAGGTCATCTTTCAGTGCAACATGACAAATGTGCAAAGCTTGACAGAAATCCCCAACAGCACTCTTAAACTATCACACTTGTATGGCATTATAAAAGCATGTATTAAATGTATTTTTTGTAATACTGGAGTTACAAATTGAAATTCACTAGTAATGTATTAAAATAATAGTCAAGGCCTTGACCTGAGATCCTAACCTTGCAGTGCAGCTGGATTCGCCAGATTAAAAGGCTGTAATCAGGCAGATCTAGCCTGCCAAGCTCCAATCTACAATGATTGTGCACCGCCCAATCAGTATCCTTTAAAGCAGGAAGCGGGAGCTACGAGAGAGATGACAGCAGGAAGTGCTGCTCATACAGAGATTACCACAAATGCTAACAGCTTCAGTAGCAGTTCTAGCAGATCTGGACCAATAGAAAAGATATTCGCCGGAAATGTTATGTTGAGAGTTATGAAACACCCACAGATGCAACATGATTTTCAGAATCTAGAGAAAATCTGAGACATTTTTCTCTGTTAAAGTTGCAATAAATGTTAAGACAGCTTAAAACCAGTTTTAACTTCATCTGACATTGACAAAGGGTGTAAACCAGGGCCGTGACACCACAAAACTTGGCTCTACTACATTAAGTTTATTTCAATTTACTTCAATTATTCAGACTGTTGCGATGCATTAAAATTGTATTGACCTGCCCAGCCCTAGCCTGAGAAGACATGTGCACATGAATTCAGAAGAATTGCCTAACCCGTTCTTCAGATATTGTTTTTGCAATATCACATACAAACGCAAAGGGTAACCAAAAGGCTCTGTGACCTTGATTTTTTATTTTTTCTTATCTTTGAAATCCTACAAAGTATTTTTGCCATGTGCTGCTCATAGAATTGCTTTCTGGAGCAAAGAATGATGATTATCTTTGAACCATGACCTTGAAAATCTGATCAGCTTGATACCAGGACAAAGTTAAGATTTGTGCAAAAACTAGAGAAAGGCCCTCAAGGCATTCTAGAGATATTGTGTTCACAAGCACAGAAAGTCCAAGAGACTCCATCACACCAACCTTCAAAATCTACTCAGGTCACAATGGATGAATGTGCAAAGAAAGTTTGAAGAAAATCCTTTAAATCGATCTTGCATTCACAAAATTGCTTAAATAAAGAATGAGCAAACATGAGGCTCAGTTTGACCTTTATCTCTAAAGTCTAGTCATTCCATCCACATGTCAAAAATGGCCAATGTACAAAGTCTGGTGGAAAAAAAGGGGTGCTTTACTGTCAGTTTATAGTCTCTTTTTGTCCAAATAAATTAACACTGTAGTTCACTACCTTAACATAATTATTTTTTTTAATTCAACAACAGGTTTGCAAGGTCAGTCAGTGTTGAGAAAATGCGTAAAAAAAAAAAAAAAAAAAAAACAACAATTCTTTTCATGTGCAAAAATTAGCTAACTAATTTTAGTTTGGCCTTAAAGCTTTAGTTTATCTAACAGAATTCACATTATAAGGAATGAAAACAGAATAAAAGTCACTTTATGTGGGTCTGTAGGCTCTGCCTCGACAGCAACAAACTAAGAGCTCTTCCTCAGAATGAAAAACCATAAAAACATTCATTTACACAGTCACTGAGTATGCGTCCAGAGCTAAACATGAAACGTAGTTCAGTGCGGAGGCTGGGAACATTTTGATTTTTTTCTGTAGCTCATACACAGCACTGTCCTCTACTGGTTGGATTTAAAGATGAAACTGGTACAAGCTTCTCTTAAAACTCTTTTCTTTATGGGTTTACATGCAATTCCAATTTGAAAGATTACAAATGTCTAAACAATTGTATTAATTAGATAATTTCCCTTTTTTGCATATGTTTTGTTTCATTTAGCAGTAATAGTTTATTTTGACCATGTAAAAATAAAGATTATATGTATACATACATAGCAAAATAATAATACAGAACTGAACAAACAAAGACCTTAAAATAGACACTTGATTTCATTTGCATTCCCGAAAAGGAGAGGGAAGAAGTACAAATGTCTTAAATAGTTCTCTATTAAATACAAAAAGTAAATTAAAATATATGCATTCAATTTATCTGGAAAAAGAAGATAAAAAATAATGAACCCGAAAAAACTACACAGACAGAACAAAACTGCTTTCAGATCTCATCACATCTTCAACATGATGGTTTTTATTCTAATTTTAAATATGAAGTTTGATTCCGAATCTTTGGTTTCTCTGTAATGACTGCTCCATAAACTTTAAACACTTAATCAGTTTGGTTTCACATCTCAGTTTTATAAAGTTCTCTGTGCCCTTTAAGTCATACAATTCCTTTTTTTTTTTTTTTCAAATCTTTTCTGTACGGTTTAAGATAAAGTTTTTTGACGAGCTTTCAACAGAATTTGAGGAATACAGAAAGCTATTTATTCGTAAATTTTAACATTAACTATGTAAATAATGGGTTTGATGGACATCTATAACGACTTCTGCTTATCACTCTGATGACTCATTCTTGTAAAACAATATTGAATGAGTTTAAGTTTCACAAGCACTTCCCCAAATTTCCACAAGAGGTCAGATACGGAGCGGTCACTAAGTAAGGCATAATTGCGTTTTCATTTAATGAGGCCTTAACTCTGTGTAATATACCGATAGCAATTGTTTTTGATAATTTACATTTTATGTAATGAATGTGAGTTTTCCAGTTCAATTTTCATGGATAATGACTCCTAAAAACTTAATTTATTTACTTGATGAATTTCAATACCATCTACATATACTGGAGCATCAATGTTTTTCCCTCCTAGACTATATATTCTCAATAATCTAAATAATTGAATGAATGAATGAATGAATGCTTTATTTTGAAAATGTGCTAGTATCACATGAAGTGGACTGAAAAAAACAAAAACACAAAACTAATGAGAATAGCTGAAACAACAATAATAATATTAACTCAACATGTCCAAAAAGGAGTAGGATGAAGCAGAAGCTTATTTAAACCTACCCCTTCTCCACTACTCAATTAACAGGCAGTCTTTGCCAAACATACATATTTACATAATACATATTTACAAGAACCAGAAAATAAACAGAGTAAACATAAACAAATACATAAATCAAAACACTTATCAAAACACCCGCTAAAGCTCCTCTTCTTCCCTGTACCTCAAGAAAACCATGTTTTTGTACCGTTTTTTTTTAAACTGGGTCATGCTTGGACATAGCTTGAGCTCCACACCCAATCTGTTCCACAGCCTCACTCAACAAACAGAAACACAAAAGCTTTATAATGTTGTACGTACCCGCTGATGTTTTAAGTTGAGCTCCTCCCTCAGGTTATAACCAACATCTCTGTTAAAAAACAGTTTTAGAATATTTCTAGGAAGTAGATTGTTTATTGCTTTACACGTGATTTGTGCTGTTTGAAACTGAACCAGGTAAGTGAATTTTAATGTTTTTGATTTTAAGAATAGTAAATTTGTGTGATCTCCATAACCAGTATTATGAATCATTCTTATGGCTCTTTTCCGCAGTATGGATAGTGAGTGTGTTGTACATTTGTAAGTATTGCCCCAGACCTCTGCACAGCGATGTAAATATGGTAAAATCAGCGAACCATAGAGAATGTGGAGTGATTTGTAGTCCAGGATGTGTTTTGCTTTGGTCAGTACTGAAATGCCTCTGGACAGTTTACTTTGTACATGTTTTATGTGAGCGTTCCAGTTTATTTTATCATCAATTATTACCCTAAGAAACTTATTTTCATATACTCTTTCAATATCCACCCTATTTACTTGTATCTGTAATTGTTTGTTTACATCTTTACTTGTTGAGGGAACTTTCCAATATACGATGGTAATGCATCCAGCCTGTCATGTGACTCTTCGCGGCCAATCAGAGCAGCTCTTCCTCCCTCTTTGTTGAGCTCGCGCCTGCCTCTCCTCCTGCAGCAGCAGCTCGTGCCTCTCAGGGAGCAGCCCACTGGTTCCGCCATCTCTGCCCGCTCCGCACTGAAGAACCACCGCTACGTTAAAACAACCGAACCCAACTTAACGAAAATTTACCGCAGGCTAAGGGGAACTACCGAGGGCGAACACAGCGCGGTTAAGATGCAGCTCGACGTTCCGCTGCGCCCGGTGCAGCTACGTGCCCAACGGCCGGCCGAGGCAGAGCAGAGGACGGACTGTCTGCTAGCCTCGGCGTGGCGTGGCGGTTTTGTTCGCGCAGTTTAGCTAAAAGTCTGTTTTTAATCGTTCATTTAACGGAAGTTCGTCGTGTAATTTCAGTCCGTATGACGTGCGGTGTTGAACTACCGAAAATAAAGAAGATGATTACCAGTGAAAATGGCGTTGTTCTCCCCTTCCTCTTCTTCCTCCGTGGTTCTCCCGAAAGTTCGGAGTGACGAGAAAAAACGCAACTGCGCAGACTCGACAGCGCGAGAGGATTTTTTTTTCCCCCTCTCACGCGCAACATTTTCAGCTCCACGCGCGCCCCCTTATGTCCCAGCTGTACTGCAGCAATCAGCCACATTTCCAAGCACACCAACCACTAAACGTAACATTTTGCGCAATTGACTCAAAACTTGACAATGATTGACCAATTAATTAATGACTCAACATGTTATTTTACCAAGATTATTGGTATATTGTTGTTTTTGGAACTTTATGCCCATTTGACAAGGTTATAGCATACCACCATTGGGTTTCTTAGGATTAATTTCCCCCAAACTGTAAATCAAAAGAAAAAAATGCGACTTTTAATAACCTCCCAGATTGCCTAATAGTTACAATAACATGTTATGATGAAAAGTAACCATGCCCAGTATCAGAGTCAACCAGTATGTCTAATTAGGTCAGTCAGAACACCCTCTCATCACTTGACACCATTACAGCCATCTGTCAATGAACTGCATTTTGCAGCCCTACTTCAAGAGATACTTTCTCCATTATACACATTCAAATTATAACTGGGCCCCATATTCATACCATGTAGGTCTGGGATCTTAAAACTGCCTTTTTAGTTATTTCGAGAATATCTATAGATTCAATGCTTTGGTTTTTACAGCTTTATCTGCACTCTTATGTTTAATCATAGTTTGCACTGTCCACACATTTTGCACAGTTATATACTTAATGTAATGCTCTGATTTTTATCATTTTCGACAATTCATCTGTATGAGTGTGTGTATATATACATATATATATATATAGATATATACACGTGTGTATATGTATACATATATATGTGTGTGTCCACTCCATTGCAATCGACACCATCCTTTAAACTACCTACTGCTACTGCACTAAAGCTCAATTCTGTGATTTGAAAATTCCATAAACATTTTTTTAATATTGTGTAAATATGATTTATTCTGTTCTTAGCGTCTTGAGCCAGGTGCAATGTAATTTTGTTCTACTGTGTACCCTTTTTATATGGTTTTAAGTTCACATTATTTCTGCGTGTTTTTGTTCCGTTGATGGCCACAAGGATGGTCAATAAAGAGCCTTTTGGTTGGTCGAGGCCAAATATATGTGTTAAAACTATTAAGGCCAGCTGTGCCATATTCTGTGTGCATGTTTTTATTTATAACCATCTTCTGACATCACAAAAAAACAAATAATGCATTTCAATTGTGCCATTTTGTTATATTTGTGAGAACCAAAGAAGCCTATAGAGGTCAAGAAAGGTCATCGGCTTCATTCTAGCCAAAAGGGCCTCATTCATTTAATTCTCATACAGCCACTCATATTGCAAACATATTATGTATAATTCTACTGATGTAAAAAATATTAATCTGTCGTCATCATTGTTTCTCATATCAACATAAATATTTAAAGACTGAAATGCTTAGTGATGCTGTATTTCATTAAGAACACACAATTTAACCCACTTTTTCAGTGCGCTGGACAAGGAGTTTATCAGTTTTTATGCACTTTATTTCTCCACAAATGCATTTGATTACATCCCATAAAAACAGTATCTACAGACAGTCATGTCTACTAGTTTCTTGCAAAGTATAGATCATTTAAACGTAATGCAATGTCTTGATTTTTATGTAATTAAGTTTAATTAATGTCAAGATTGTTTACAGACAAAGTTCAGGCCAGACCTACCATGACCTTCTTTAGTAAACAATCTGCAGCGTTGTTCATTCATTTGCAATGTGACCACCATCCCATATCCTTGAGTAGTGCCTGATATAATCATCATTTTTACATGTTTTTGCCCAGTGCAGCATGCATTGTGTTTTTTTTTTTAATACAGCATCTATTTTCATGTTGATCTTTGTGCTGGTAACTCTGGCCAAAACTCCTTTATGGCAGATTCCTCATGTTTCCTAAATGTCAATTAATATTTAAATTCAGTGACGAGGGGGCCACACATCACCTATAGGCTGCCAGTGTCCCACCCTTGCCAGGTTGTACTCTAAAAAGGCTAAAAGACCAATACATCTGTAACTTATCGAAACAATGGCAACCTAAACATACACCTGTAACTAAATATATACATAGAAACCAGATAATAATTTACGATTGATCCGTGTGACTCATGGGAGCACAGGCAAAATCCTTGAAATCAGAGACCTTTCTAATTATGGTCACTGCTGTCATTCAACCACCATTTTCTATCAGCACGCGTGGAAGAAATAAGATGGAGAGACCTGGGAGAGCAGGTTTCACGTTTGCCCACTTGGTGCCACCAGAGATCTTCCTTTGGGAACAAATGCGTGTTTTCTACTCCTTTGCCATATCCCTAAAACGTCTGCAGAGGGCGCCATCACACACGAGTTTGACCCTCAGAGCTACATTTCTGTGTAGACAAAGGGGGGAGGGTGTGTGTGTTGCACGGCCGTGCTTATTTTTAGAGGTAAACAACTTGCTGACAGTACTGTGCATTTCCTTTTTGAGCTTGGAGAAATTTGGAAACACAATCTGCACATTTCTCCTTCACGGTGTGGAGGAACAAGGCCGCTTATATGCTCAAGTTGCACGCCCAGGCCCAATCCTGCGCTCCAGCACGTTGCATTTTTCGGCACATGTTCACCTTTTGGCAATAATGTCTAGATTTACATTATGGTCTGACTGCGCTCTCTGCTGCTGCTGCTGGCAGTGTTGGTGCTGCTGCAGTGACCCAGTTTCCCCGCAGGGATCATTAAAGCTTACTGTGATCTCTCCCACTCTGTCGTCTGACCGTAGAGGCCACTTTGAGGGGAAATACGCAGAGTGGTACTGCCAAGAATGGAGTAAGAACTACCCTAGGACATTTTATAGAAGAATTATGTAGGCTACTATCACAGAGAGAGTATATATGAGCAAAAGTAAGAGCACAAATACATATGGTTCAAGGTCAATATTTGGTATTATGTGATCCCAAAGAGAAGACAAACCCAGTGGCAAACAGA
This sequence comes from Cetoscarus ocellatus, assembly GCA_037902135.1. NCBI lineage: Eukaryota > Metazoa > Chordata > Actinopteri > Labriformes > Labridae > Cetoscarus > Cetoscarus ocellatus. The sequence goes on along the minus strand of JBAMNC010000188.1, from coordinate 581,216 downwards.
AGGTGTGAACGATTACAGCCCTACCACAGGAGAAGAACATCTGCAGCTTTGGCACAGCATGAAAAAGCACAGTGATTTAGAGCAAGTGGGAAAAAATGAAATGAAAGAGCGACCCATCTATCGTTTCATGAGGTTGTTGGCTTTCTGGTTGGCGGCGTCAATGCGAGACACGTTGAGAATGGCCTGCACGGAGACACAGACAGACAGGAAAAAGAAACAGGAAGTATTGATTAGCAGCAGCTGGTTACAGAATAATAACCCCTGGAGCTCTCATCTATCTTTCAAACTCAACAATTGCCTGACCAGATATGGCAGCGTATGTTGAATCTCTTTTGTTTGTCTGAGATATCTAAATGAAACTGTGGTAAATGGGAAGTATCACTACTTTTGTCAGATTAAGAATGTCAGGGTGGAGGTGCTGGTTTGGCAGAGTGGTTAGCAATCAGGCACAACCCATGCATATGCCTCTGCCGGCCTGGGTTCAAATCCAGCTTGTGGCCTATATGCAGAGTATCCTCCCCTATTCTCTCTCACCCCCCTTCACAAGTCTATCTGCTGTCTCTCTCTCTCCTGTCAATAAAGGCACAAAAGGCACAAAATGCCCAAAACATACAAAAAAAGAATGTCAGGGCAAAGAAAGCATGAGTGTGGAAGTATCTTAGACAAATTAAAGGTGATCGTGGGATGCGCTGTGGTGCAACCAGTAGAAAGTTGCTGGTTCAACAAGACAGTGGCCAAGAATCAGGGTTAATTTTGACAGCACTTTTAGCTGAGTTTCAGTTACAGTCTTTTGCCTAAAATATCTTTTAGTTTTAGTCATCTCAATTGTTTAAGCTTTGGTCTAGTTTTAGTAGATGAAATTTCACAACATTTCAGTCGACAAGATCTACTGTAAATTTAGTCGACTAAAATATGAAGTGTAAAGGGTAAGGTATTTTTAATCTTTCCTCGAATTTCTGAAGTCATGTTTTACACTGTTTACACAAAATGAAACATCTAATAACCCTTTATTGAATGCTAGTAAAGTCTGAATGTATAAATGAACAGAAACAAGTTGAACTTTTTCGTGAAATGCAGGCGGGCTACCTGGAAAGGCTACCTGGCAGAGCATCTCAGTTACAATACCAGAACTGACAATAAACAGTGAGCCTGCTCTACATGAATATATCAATTCATAAAGAGAGGAGCTCTGATTGGATCGCTCCACAACTTATCCCATCACCACCAAGCTAAGGCAGCTGTGATTGGATGTCCCTCTTAACTCATCCAACCTTTCCACACAACCAAAGTAGCTGTGATTGGATATATTCCTAACTTGTCTCTACTTTCTACATGACCAAATTAGGTCTGATTGAATTGAGTCTCTGTCAGACATTTTAGTCTAGTTTTTATTTGTTGATGAAAATGTCAGTTAATTTAGTTTGAGTTTTTGTCCATGTGCACTTGTTTTTATGAGTTACTGCCTAGTTTTCATCAGGGGAAAAAAGGTTGTTGCCAAAAACTATGATGAAAATAATGAGTCGACAAAATTAACACTGGTAAGAACAGACTGCTGTGCTTGGAGGTCTTGTATGTTTCGTGTAGACGGTCGTACCTTCCCTTGTATGCGTTCGATCTGGACGTTCTGCGTGTCGATTTCGTTGCCCATATCCAACGCCATACTCTTCAGGTTTCCGATGATGCTGCCGACGTGAGCTAGGTTTTCCTCCATCTCGTCCTCACGGGCGTCGTTGGTCACCCTGAGGGAGACGAACAAGGAGTGACGATGACCTGTGTTTGAGCAGCTGCCTCTGCGACTGATGACTGCTCATGTTACAGCAAACACTGATCACAGCTGCCTCTTCGTATAATAACGGGTCATTAAAGTCTCTGTATACCTCCGTATGTGTCCCCCGCTCATGATCATTTGCTCCCTCTCATCCACAACTCTTGAGGAAGGCGGCTGATTGGACACAACACCATCCTGACCGCCACCCCAAACTGCCTTGTAGGCCCCACTCTCCTCAAAGGCCTTTAACCTATGAGAGAGTGACCTTATGAGAGTCTTTCATTGAGATTAGACTGTTTAATGGTAACACACTGCACCTCTGCTGGTCAAACAGCTGCAGGATAATGCCCTCTTTTATGAATGAAGGGAATGTTTCTTATATCTGCCCTTTGCAAACATGTTGACAGCTACAAATATTTAAACCAGGGTTCATTAACTAAATGTAAGGTGTTACTCTGAATATTTTAATACGAGAGTATAAACATGTGCTTCATCGTGTAGTCTGGCTTCTACTTTGAACTGTGCCATTGTTAACATTACCCAAAGTGTACTGACAACAACTGTCAAAACATTGAGGCTGTATCGATACACGTATCCCCAAGGAGTGTGTGACAATATTTTACCGTATTGATATTTTGAGCACAGGCCTAATGGATATTAATGGTCTGTTAAAAGTCCTTACAGCAACAAAGCAAGCTTGCGATAAAAGTAAAAAACTTAAAAAATGACTTCACAGCATGTTGGCTGATTCGACACATCAGTTCGGGTGCGACATAAAAACTGCTGTAAAACTTTATACTTACCTCAGAATAATGTGCACTACTCAAACACACACAGACACACAATGACACTCAACACACAGCCCTCAACCTACTTATCACAGGAGCAGAGGCCGCAGCACTTGCCCAGGTCAGTCAGATTTTTCTCAGCCTCCTTCATATCAGAGTTGATCTGATCCAAACCCTCCTCTATTCGCTCCAACTGCTCTACGAGAGGAGAATCACGAGGAGGAAGAATGAAGGAGGACGAGGAGGAGACAAGCAAAGTTGAAAAAAGAGAGGAAAGATGGAGAAAGTTGAGAAGTAATGGGATCAAGTAGAGGGAGAAATGACAAGCAGAGGAGGAAAGGAGAGCAGAAGAAAAGCCAAAAAAGAACAAAAAATTCACAATTTGTTAGAACAAAAATAAAAAAAACAAAACTGAACTGAAAAACCAGCCACCAGCAAATTCACATTCACAAATAAAGACCCCATAAAGCACGCACACATCATAAATGTTATTACTTTGCACTATCGCTGTGCTAAACTAAAGCAAACATGGCCAGGCTGAGAGGATCAGGCGGCTTTTTGCAACCAGGCCTCAGTACCCAGTTCCATCATGTTGTATAGGGACGGGAAAACAATTCAAATTCAAATACATATATATATATATATATATATATATATATATATATATATATATATATATATATATATATATATATATATATATATATATATATATATATATTTATATATATAAAGGTAGATATAAACAGAAATAGAAATAAATATATATGTATATATGTATATATATATATATATATATATATATATTTATTTTTTTTTTTATATATATATAAAGGTAGATATAAACAGAAATAGAAATAAAAATAGAAATATGGCTGCTGGTTACTACTGTAATGATGTTGATTAATATAGCAGCATCTAGCTGAACTGCCATTAAAATGGGTTTAAACTGGTCTAAAAGTATGAATTTATGGTAAATGATGTCACTTCTGTCGATGGTTGATGCATGATCTGAACTATTATGCATTTAATTTCATTGATCTCTCTAAAGATAATATCACAAACTGCAATGATAAAGGAATGGGGCTTCAGGAAAGGCCAAATATTTGTAATTGTTATTATTGAAGCTCCATAAGTCCACAGAAGCAGACGGGCTACACCAAGGATCCCGGGTAAGGATGAAATGAGACGTATGACATTTATTTACTTACGATGACAAGACATTTTAGCTGCAGTTGATCTCAAAAGACATTTCTAATTAATAAAAGGAGTTCATATTTATCTGACTGCTAGTATTTTTTAATCTAAAATTAGCCTATTGCAGAAATTAGGAAAGTTGAGGGCACTAGTCACTGTACTGCATCGTGATATTGAATCAAATTGAATCACTAAAATCAAATTGTGAGACCAGTGAAGACGCACAGGTCTATAAGAGCTACATGGATGGATGAAACGAGAATAGACTGAAAGGTCGATGTGTGGACTGAGTAAAATCCATAAAAACTTGTTTCCTTACTGCTGATTCAACTAAAACAAAGACCCTGCTTTTACTCTTATTTTGATGGAACTGGGCACAGCAGGCGTGGACCCTGGAAACCAGACGTACTTCCTGATTGGCCAGACGCACAGACCGCAGCACTGGGCCATGTCGGTCAGATTCTTCTCTGCCTCCCTCATGTCCCTGTTGATGGAGTCCATGCCCTCCTCAATACGCTCCAGCTGCTCTGTGAGGAACACCGGTTTATGGTGGAGGGGTTTATGACGGTGGAACAACAGGAGGATCAGCAGACGGTTTAATCTGACCGAGCTGATCAGTGTAGGTGATGGTTATAGAAGGGTTTTTGGTTTTATGCAGGTTTACAACTGCAATGCATTTAGCTGACCTTAATAAACTCTAGCTGAACAAATCAGATCATGTTGTGGTTAATTAAATGCTGGATTTTAAAAGAAAATGATATGCTAATAATGACCATTTTTCAGGCCCTTTCTTTGCTCCAACATCGTGCAAAATTAGTCAGACCATTTAAAGAACTATTTTTTTTTCTGAATGACTAAAACAGCATTATTTACATTGTCTGTTTTCAGATTTTTTATTTTTTATTTTTATTTATTACTTGTTTTTGTTATAAATATTTGTGTGTTTATGCATGTGTATGTATATATGTATGTGTGTTTGTGTATGTATGAATGGATGTTTCTGTGTATTGATATTTTTTATTATCATTTTTTTTAATGTTATTTTATTGTTATTATGTTTTTTTTAATTTAACTTTTTTATTTTTATTAAGTGATTCTATTTTAATTTTAGTTTATTATCTGTCATTATTATTACTAATATTATTATTATTATTTGTTTAATTATTATTAGTATCCCTTTTACATTATTCCTTTTTTGGATATAAATATTTGTGTGCAGTTTTATGAAGTCACAGATATGCATGCTATCTATTTCTGTTTCACTAAACTGTCTGGTCATTGGGAAGAGGTATTGTGTGTTGTGTTCCAACTTAAAATTTTTAATAAAATGTGTTAAAAAACAGCATTGTTGTATCTCTTAAATAGGAGTGATTACCTCCTTGTTCGTCCAGCATCACCAGAGCTCTGATCCCCGCGTCTTTACTCTGCAGGAAACAGCACATAATACAACATTAATTCAGAGAACACATCATAATAATTAAGATAGCTAATCCTGGATTTTTCCTTTTCAACACAGATTAATTTTACTTCAGTTCTGCAAAATAAAGCTTGTAAAAGTTATGTGGAAATGATCGACCACTTTATAAAAAAGAGATTGGTTCTTTCACCCTGAAATCTACTTCAAAGGGACACTTAGGGATTCATTTTGCAGAAACCGAAGCTGTTTCCGGCAGATGTGGTTCAAATTTACACATATTACTTTAGATATTATTAAAGCATGGGTTCAGTGCAAAAAAACATGGTGCTGAGTAAACACAGAGCTGTGGTGTCGCATCAAATTCTGACCAAAATAACAGACACTTTAAAACAAGAAACAGAATTATTCTCCACAACTCTTCGATATTTTTGTTTGCTGACCCATTAGGGGAAATATTGATTTTTTTTAATATAAGTCATGTTCATGATGACAATATAAACATCTTATCTCAACACAAAGGAAAGAATGTGAATCACTTGTTTAAAAAAAAGCTAAAGCATCAAAGTCAATTTGCATTAAAAACAACAAAAACATTGAGATTTAGTCATATTTCTGTAATAAGAATATTTTTGCTGAAATTTAAGAAATACACTCACTGGGATTTAAGTTCATGCAGTAAGTGTTAAGCTGACCTAAGAAACATGTAATTAAAAACATGTGAACTCTTTTGAATTTTATCATATTTCTCTCAATTTTTTCCATCTCTTTTTGTTTATATATTTTTATATCTATTTATGTATTATGATATTCATTTATGTTTGAGTGTGTATGTACCTCTTCAACCAGCTGCATCATCCTCCGCGTGCTCTCCAGGGACTAAAAGAAACGGAAAAGAAAACAGTCTCCATTATTCATTTTTTTCATTAGATTTGTTACTGGGACTGGACGGTGGTGCAGCAGGCAGTACTGTTGCCTCATAGCAAGAAGGTTGCTGGTTTGACTCCCCACTTGGGCAGAGCCTTGCTGTGTGTTGCTGTGAGTTTGCTGCAGCACTCTGGGACAATGCATTAAATAGAAACATTCATGTTTAATATTGTACATGGCCCTTTTATGAATAAAATTAATAATAATAATAATAATAACAATAATAACAATAATAATAATAATAATAATAATAATTTGGCTCTTAAACAAACTGCCATTCATTTCTATGGTATTTCTTTACAGAAAAAAATAAAGTAGTTGATTGATATTACTATAAAGACAAGATATTCAATATTCAAACTGATACAATGAAGTTTTTCAGTTTGAACATTACTTGTCTTTGTGGTTTATTCAGTTAAATATACGTAGGTCGAAAGAATTTAAAATACATTGTTTTCCATTTTTATTAAAATTTTACACAATGTCCAAACTTCACTGGGATTATGGTTTGTACCAATTTTGTAAAAACGTATCAGTAAATAATTTGTGCTTCATTCTTCCGTGAGCCATACAAGCTCATTGTGCTCTGTTTAATAATTAATAACTGTTTCAAAGTGACACTTCTGTTTAAAACATTGATTTTTAACACAGTCTGAATATACAGAACGACCCTTTAACAGCAGCCCTGAGCCTTCAGACCGTTGGCAGCCATGATGACCAGTGTTAACGCTCAGCTGCATGTCTTCATGTGGACTGCTGTGTTGTGAAAATATCAGCTCCGTCTCCGGGGACGTCCCGCCGAGGGGCTGATGAGGAGACACGTGGCTTTGACCTACAGTAGCCTTTACACACCAGGGTGTGTGTGAGTGTGTGTGTGTGTGTGTGTGTGTGTGTTCAGGCTGCCTCACACTGAGTAAATGAGCTCATTGGTGTTTTCTGCAGACTGTGGCACTGGGAGACCAGCTGTCTCCACGGCAACCAGGTGATCCAGGTATCCTTAAAGGAGCAGAGCGCTCTAACGCTGCCTCGGTGTTGATTAAGGTCTGATCTTCTGGTGAGGTGGATGTTTCTCTTTGAATCAACGATGAAAAATTATCCAGGGCAGTTCATAGATATATATTTATACAAATCCATTAACAATAAACAGAGCTTTTTTAAAAAAATCTGTTTCTGTTTTATGTATGCCATTATTATTATTATTATGATAAGGCCTATATTTATACTTCTTTCTTTTTCTTTCTAAATTCCATTGACAAACATCATTCTCACTATCACTGTAATTGTCTTTAATTGTTTGTTTCATGTTTAAAACTTTTGATTTTGAAAAGAGAAATACCATTCACATACAATGAAAAAAAAGAAATAAAGTATTTATGGACGTTCGAAAAGGAGTAGGAAGAAGAAGATACTTTTTGAATTCCTTATTGTTTCTCATTGGTCGTATAAAAATATACTCTGCTTTACAGCTATGCAAATACAATATATAATACATAATGTACATTATAAAACATATAATCCATATAAATATGCTTATACACATATACACTACAATATATGTATACAGTATATAACTTATATGTATTAATAAAGACATAATATACATATATAAACATTTATATAAATATAATTTGTACCTATGCACACAAACGCATACACACAGGACCGAGTTGCTGAAGAGTTTATCTGTTGACTGTAGGCAGAGGCAGGCTAACACTACCCACTGACTCCCAGTGTTTGAGCTATGCTAATTAGCAGCGTGCTAGCTCTCTTTCCTGTTACTGCATGCACAGTCAAAAAAAATGGTGACTATCTGCTTGTCATGGACTCATGAGTGAGGCAAGACACGAAAAGAATTAAAATGATGGTGTTTCCCTTTAATCAAAACCCGACTTGATAGTTAAAATATTGGCAGCACCTGTTTAGCAAAAGCGTGATGACCTGTTTGAAGTTTTATAGTCATAAGTTTATGATGTACATAAACATTTTAAATGTGTAAAAGAATCTTAAATACGTCTGTTTTTTATTTCCATCAGTACCATGACATCACATCATTTTAATGTCAATAACATGTTTTTAAAAAACACTTCTCACCTCATCTGTGACGTGATTGGCTCTCCTCTGGAGCTCCTCCTGCTCTGTGAGGACAGGCGGGTCTGACGCCATGTTTGACATCCCTGTGTGTGTGTGTGTGTGAGTGTGTGAGTGGGGGTGTGAGTGTGTGTGTGTGCGCGCTCAGTCCCAGGTGACCAGATTAGGCTGCAGCATCAGCTGGTTTTGACACCTGGAGAGCACAATGACACCCTGATTATTCATCCTGACAACAAAAGAGCTCAGAGACGAGCTGCAAACACAGAGACATCATTACAGCATCGCAAAACATGTTCTCATTTAGTTTACTTTATGTCATTTACTGCACATTAATAAACCTTTTTGTGTCCCCACTGTTTTCAGAGAGCTTTTAAATTGTATGTTGTTTTGCATCTTGGAGTGAGGTTATGGGGTTAGGGTAGACAACTAGGGTACAATCTATTGTTCTGTATGTTTTTGTTGGGTATTGGCTTCTGTGCACATGGTGAAAATTAATCAATAAAAAATGAGAAGAAAAAAAATACAAGTAAAAGAAATCTGCTGGCCAATCATCTAATTTACTCTAATTTATTTAAGTACAGTGCTGCTGTAAACTCTCCTGTAAGAAGATGAATGATGTGGAAAAAACACGGAACGGTATTGATGTTAGGATATTGTTGAAGCCCTTTTATTGTGTGTGTTTTAGTGTTTTTTGTGTCTTGTTTGTCTGTTGCTGCTGTAAAACAAATTACCCTTTGGCTGTAACAGTTTGACCTCTTAGGGCGATAAATGCTAAAGTTTCTGTGAGGAGGTTAAGTCTGTTATACTAAATTACACTCACATTTGCACAGATACAACTAAACAAGCCAAGCAACTGGTGAGTTAAACAAAAATAATACACTGGTCTCATAATAATAACATTGTGTCAGCAGATATGATAATCATTGCGGATATTTAAAGTTGATATTTTAACCATACAAGCTGGCCAATAATAACACAGAAACTGGCTGTAATATTTGCAGACAGTACAATGTACCATGACTTCACCTCATCATCTCTTAATGTCCACTTTTATAAATCAAAGTGCAATCAAAGTTCTGACACACATTGACTGTTATAATTAAAGAAGCAGGTCAATTTAAGAAAAGTGGAGAGTCAGTGCTCTTGACACAAAATATACAGTATGACAAAATCAACTGTACATCAGCAAAGTCCAATATCATGCATCCCTATTTTTTAACAGAATATTTCACATAATATGCTGCACTCCAGGCAGGTTAACATCTTTATTTATGAGCCTTCCAAAACAAATAGCATGTTTTTGTCTCAATTCATTTTCAAAATGCATTCTCCAAGAAAAAAGGGCAAAATTAGACTTTCACCAAGTGACTGCAGCTAGTTTTTGTGTGCATCAGTCTGGAAAAAAAGAAATGAACTTCCTTGCATCAGACTTGAGGCATTATTTCTATATATACAGGTATAAGAACACCAGCCACACATGCAGGAGAAACAAGGCGTTAATCCAACCTCCAACCTTCTCTGCTTGATTTCCTTCAGGATCAATAAAGTATATATCAATCAATTTTCATCGCCATAAGGTATCAATTTGTTTTCTGTAGTTGTGAATTGAAGCAAAAATGTTGGTATTTGACAGCTCTAGTCTTTCCAAGCTCTAACACAATGAAGATAGACCGAATAAATCAATTCATCAAAAATATTTTTCATATTGTAGATTAAAAACCAAGATATCAGAGCACGTTTTTCTTTGCTGAGAGGATCATTTAATCTAGGGATGCACCGTATTGGATTTTTCTGATATCCGTTATGGCAATATTTATGAGTACATACTGATACCATTTTTTTTGGTCAAGAGCACAAAGTTAATTTAAACTTAAAGTAAGGACAGTGGTGTAAAACAATAATAATAAAAAAAAAACATTTAGCTCTTGAAAAATTAAACTTTTGATTTTTTTTATGCTACGTTTGTGCATTTTGCCAATATCACAGCCAATACACAAGGTGGGCCATAAGTTTCCATACATAGGAAAATGTATAATGTATATTTTTTTAATGTTTCAGTTACCCTAGAAGATGCGTCTTCTATGGTATCTTTGGGGGCACTTGAAGGCCATGGTGTATCAGGTGAAGATACGAGACATAAATCATCTCATGGAACGTATCACCACTGCATTTACAAGGATAACTTCAACTGTGATAATGCAAGCTCAACAGCAGTGGAAAACACGTATTAATATGTGTTTTTGAAACAATGGTAATCATATGGAGCATATTATATAAATAAAAACGGTTGTTCAACATGAATGATTATTTTTCCTATGTATGGAAAATAATGGCCTACCCTGTATAGCATTTACACAGCTGATATATATAGCCAATCAGCTGTAATATCACCAAAGAAATTCAATACCAGCCAATACGGATGTTTCAGCTTCTTAGGCCGATGATACTGTGTATCCAAATTCAAAACAAGCTTGAACCCTGATTTTCTAAACATTTAGTGTCCCAGTCTTTACAGTAACAAAATTTAGACAAAGGCTATCCCATTAATTTAGCCTCATTTGTGTTGAATAAATTAAATAAATAAATTCAGCATCGGATGTCTTGTCAGTGGTTTCCTTCAGCTCGTTCTCCAGACAACCAAACAGTTCACATCAGACATGTCTGCCCATTAGAGCTGGAGTTCAGTTTGTTCTAATTAAAGTCTAATTTGAGCATTTCAGTCCGTCAGCGTCTTCTAACCCTTAGAGACAAGATCATTAGCTTTTTATTTGCCGACAGGAACACCTGCCTTTGTTTCTCCTTTGCCTTTTCATCCTGGATCCCCTGAAAGATCTCACTGAAGACATTACAGCCTAAGACAAATTGAACAACCATGTCTGAGTCTTCCTGAGTTAACAAGCTCCTGATTTATTCCTGGAAGTCTTCTTTTTTAACTTTGATGATAATATCCCTTCAACAAAGGACAAGCAGCAGCAGATAAAAGATGGATGGATGTTCAAACATCTGCTGCTTCAAACCATTCAGGCTGCAGATCTGTATGACCTCCTCTTGTTCTTTATGGTCTGAGAGTGAAATAAACCAATCACACGGCAAACATGGGGCCCAGTATTATGCAGAGCGGACTCTGATTTCAGCCTGACAGAGTAAACAGTTCATCCCCTGCCCCTCGTCCATCATAACCCTTCCTGCCACCTGCTGCTCGCTGTGACGTCACCATGTAAACTAACCCTCCCTGCTGTGAGCACCCACCCTCAGTGTAAACAGATGATCCTGCAGCTGATGGAGAACCTGGAGGTTTTAGGTCCAAATTTTTAAGTGGAAGTCTCATTTATAACAACAGATACTGATGGAGGGATTCAAACATACTCCTCAAAAAATGTTTCAATCAATCATTTCCCCCCTTTAATCCTCCAGGACCGCCCAGAAAAAAAGTCACACTTATGACCCTCGGGACACAAACGGGTCTCTGCAGAAAAAGTGCTATGAAAAACTTAAAAACTCTTAATATTTTCTTTTCACTTTGAAAGCTAAAATATTTTAACTAGCTTCAGTCCTATTCAGAAGTATTTTTTTTTTTTTACATTTTATGAAATTTTTTGTCCCGCTATTTTGGCAAGAAAAACATTAAATATAGATGATATAGATGATTAAGTGCAGAGGGGATTGTTTGGAGTGAAGTTATTAAAGGATTGTATATGTTAATATATTCTAACATGTTTGATTTTGATACATTACTATTTTTGGAAAATACAGGGTTGTATCAAAAACTCATGCTTAGGATCCTGGGGATACAAATGGGTCTCTGCAGAAAAAGGGCTATAAAATCATAGATAAATATGTCATTTCATGAATAATGTAAAAAACAAAAAAAACAACCCTGAGGCTTGGATTGAGAAGGTGGTCACAGGAATCAGATGGAGTGATGGCTAAATTAGGGTATGTCCAAAGAATGTGGTTTGAATGGCTGTCAGTGGGGACCCGTTTGGGCCGAGGGTCCCATGTGTGCAGTGTGTGTGTAACTTTTCAACTGTGAGGGTTTGATGAGAAGAGAGGCAGCAGTTTTAAACTTTGGTCCAAACCAATAACCTTTTGAAAATCTCATGCCATTTGCTTTAACAAAGGCAAAAATATTCACTGTTAAAAATTTAAAATCTGCTACGAGGACCAAAATGAGTCATGGGGTCCCCGGATGATTAATAATATCAAATGATATTGTACTTTATGTCCCTTCAAGTCTCAGTCGAGGACCTACAGCTTTTGGCACTTCTGCATGAGCTTCATTATTTAGGCTTCAAAGGTCACTGCTTGGTTATTTCACTCCATGTAGCCCAGGACTGATTCCAGCCCATCCCCCAGTTGTCTTGCTAAACTTTACAACTATTCACTGTCTTCATAAATAAAGGCTTGGGGCAAAAAAATAAAATAAATAAAACAAAACTGGAAGAGCACAAACATCCAGGGCATTTACTACATTGTTGGGCAAGTTATGTCAAAAATGTGGAAAACTGCCTGATTTTGTACTGTTGAAAAATCAGTGAAAAAAGTTCCTGGAACCACATCCAGATTCAGATCATCGCCAAAATATTAAAGGTTCTTCCTTGTGCCATGACCAACACTTCCTGAAGAATTTCATCAAAATCCATTCATGACATTTCAAGATCTCTTGCAAACAGTCAAACAGACAAATGCCATCAAAACATAACCTCCACAAGGGGATGACATCTAAATAAGTAAATAAATAAATCTTAAAAAGCAAAAAGCAAAAATGGTTTTTCAAAACACAAAAAATGCAAACACATTTCATGAAAAGAAAAAATGAATGCAAAATGTAAAAATTAAAAAAATTGTTGCATATCATTTTATTTTTTTAATAACATTGCAGTTGACATTTATGGTCACTGTAGACTTGGCAAAATTTATTTTATAAGTTAACATTTTAGCAAAATGAAGTGAAAACATATAGACAGTAAATACTAATAATTTCACTAATCTAAGAGCCAAGTTTAGTCAAAATAATTAAACAGAAACTGTAGGAGACAAGGGCTGATCCACACACTACAGACCGACTGATATGTGATGGACAGGCATCTCTGTTCGGTAAATATCTCTCTGTCTTCTGTTAAAATCTTGCAATGTCTCTCTCATACTGTTTTACTATTCGCGTCAAAACAAACAAAAAATAAAAAACCCTTTCTGACAAACAAGCCTGACAGCCTGTTTCCTGTTTCCCTTCCACTCAGAGTGTTTTGAGTGGAAGTTTCCTCAAACCCAAAATAAAAACTGAACTTGCAGATCTATTTCATATAATTCTTCTAAAATGTTCCTTAAATAGTTTAAATCAGTCTCTCACCTCTCATCAGCGCCTCTGAGGGTTACAGTTTTTAACCCTCGGTGATAACCTGTTGTCTCCTTTCTGTGTGCTCGTGCTCAGCATCTCTGTCGGCCCCGCCCCTCCTCTCCACACCGGGAAAGCCCCGCCCACAAACAAACACACTAAAATTAGGCCTAATTACAGATGACACGATGATCTGGCTAATTAATATTTAAGGGGGGTGGATGATGAAGCGATCCTTTTTCTGAGACCTAGATAAAAATCCATATAATAAGTGATACAAACTACTAAAATCACTCTGAATACCGGTAAAATCTGTAGTTTAAAGCTCGACTATAAGGCTGACAGGTCTGAAAAAATATTCAGGAAATGTTGGTCATGGCACGACAGAGATGTTACTCGATCTGGATGGGGATCCAAATGGATCCAGGATTTTTTTTAAAGGATTTGTCAGCATTTTTAGATTGGACATTTTTCCATATTTTCCATAATATCTTGGCTGACAATGCCAGAAAATGCCTTGGCAGAGGTTTGTGCTTTCTGAGTCGATCCAGCTAAGATGTTTTTTGACAGAACATTTTGAAATGTATTGAATTCAAAACCTTTTTTCTGGTATTGTCAGAATCTTGCACTGGAGTTTTTTTTCTAAATCCCTTTTTCAATTTTTTCTTCTTTTAAATTCAAGCCCTTTTCTTCTTTTCTTCTTTGCAATGTGAAAATTGTACTCAAAGCACCATATAATAATAGAGAACATCAGGTCACTGAAGGGGTGCAAACCCATATGTACTCAGATGTGCACCTTGACAATAAGCTGGACTGGGCAGAAGTTTGTAATCACTGGGGACTGAGGTGGAGATACGTACGTGCAGCACAGTGCAGGACGTCCTGGACTAGTAACCATCCCCTCCACAACATCCTGGAGGGACAGAAAAGCAGCAGCAGTGGGATAAACTCATCTCACTGCAGGACTGGGAGGTTCAGGAGGTCTTTTGTTCCCAAAGACTGAACAACACCTTAAACAAAGGCAGTGGATCATGACCTGGACTGTTTATTACCACGACTACTGCTGCTGAACGCAGAAATTTAACCAAATAAAGTATCCATCTATCTATTAAAACACACTATACAGGCTATAGATGAATAAATTACAGGGTGCAAAAATGACTGAAAAAAATGAGAAACACCTGCAGTTAAATGTAGTTTTACCTCTAAATAGACAAAATATTTATGATCTTTAAACAGCAAATACCCCTATTGAGCATCAGCAGGACCTTTAATGCTTCCCTCTCTTTAAATAATCATAAAATAGTAAAAATATTAAAGTCAGTCGCGACTGTGTGTTGACTGGGTGTGTTCTGATGTGCTGGATGAAGGTGCAGGTATCAGGCAGATTCCTGCCCCTTGGTGGCCGGCTCGTGAATTGCATGCATTTGGTTAAATTCATCAACTTAAAAAAAAAAAAAAAAAGAAATCTCACTGATGATGCAGGAGTCCAAAAATGTGTACCAAATGATTCATGAGGCTCTATGAGGATGATGAAAGGGTGGAAATTTAGTCAAAGTTTTCCAAACACTCACAAGACGCTGGTTAAATCCTGAAGCCCTAACAATACAGGAGTGGATTGACATGGGAAACGATATTTATGTGATGGAAAGGATTATCTTTTCTGTCTCCACAGAGATGTGTTCGCTACATTTTGGACCAAGAGGGTAAAATATGTGAGGCCTTTACAGTCAGACTTTGTGGGGGTGACGACATAATAATCCTGTTGTGTTTTTATTTGAACAAAACCTTGTTCACTTGTTTTAATTATTTTTTCTATACATTTATTTTAATGTATATCATTAGCTTTTCTTTCTTCTAATTCTCCCCATGATATAGTTTTAATGCTCTGGTGCACACTCTTCATCTCTCCCTTGTATTAGTTCCTAAAGTTAAAATTAAAGTCTTGATAGAAGACGAGGAAAGACCATCTGTTTTGATGTAACGCAGACTGATTTCTGCCATCCCAAAATAAAAAATGTAAAAAAGAAAAAAAAGTTTCCAAGCAGGCACCAAAATTCTCTTGAAGTCAGGCATGTCAGTTTATTCTGTTAAAAATCCAAATCCAAAATAATTCCAGCCTTACTAAAAACAATCATTTTTAAAAATTTCAATTTTGCTTTAAACATATAAAACCTGTGACCTGGGGATGTTGTAGCGCCTCCACCTGGCCGCAGCAGGACATTGCAACAGCAGCATCAGCTCACCTTTGGTCCCAGTTTCATTTTGTGCTCGACTAAAGCTCTACGCTGGTGTTTTGGTCCCGTTAGCATGGAGATGGTGGGTTTTTGAACATTATTGCACATTTAAATCTACAAATGAGTAACAAGAGGAATGAGATGGAAGAAGACGAGGGTATTTCTTTGGAGCAGATGTCCTCTGAGTCTTCAGGAGTACATTGTCAGCTGGAGCCACTAGAAGGAGAAAAACAGATATGATTGTAAATGTTTCAGCTGAATATTTGGTGATTCTTTGATGTTTTTGAAATCCAGATTTTGTCCTATATCATACATTATGTTGTTTTTTCCTTTAGTAAAATACATGTTCCTTTAGTAAAATACATGTTTGTTTAATAGATGACAGAACCAATTTTCATGCAACTGAGAGAAATAAAACAACTTTATAATCTGTGGATAATACCCGTACAATGACCTTCATAGAAGTGTTTTCATTGTCTTAAACTCTTGTAACTCTGGCTCATCCTCTTGGAATATAAAGCAGATAGCTACAGTGTTTTACCTCCTTGATGTCGAGCTCGATGGAGCCAGTGTTGCCCTTGTCCAGGGTTTTAAATGCTCCTAAAACACAAACACAAAAATATATCCATTACTGCTCCGATAATCAGAATAACAGCCCAACACTTCCTGTTTTCTGCAGACCAGAGTCTGTGTTTTTGTTGATTAACTGTGGTTTCTGTTGGATAAATGTGATTAAAATCAAGTCGTGCTGAGGCCAGTGATTCTGGACATTTATTGGACACGAACATGAACCTTTGCTTTTATTGATGTATGTATATGTGTTTATGCTCGAAATAAAGATTCAATCAATCAACGTCAGCATATCAGGGTAGAACGGAGAGCAGAGAGACTCACGGCACATGGCGTCCAGTCGCACCAGGCAGCCGATGTAGTTGTCAAAGTCCATGTCGCCGTGCTCGTCACTGTAGCGGCGGATGATCATCTTATAGAGCTGATCATTGAGCGGGAAGCCTGAACACCAAACGAACACAGACACTCACTGATACTGACGGAGCCTTCTCTCTCTCTTCACTCACTTTGTCCATACTTCTGCACATTTTACACAAACAGCAGACGATGAAGTTAATACAGAATGCGCAGAGCTTTGTCTCACCTGCGTCCCTGAAGGCATGGGGGAGCTCCTTGGAGCAGATCTTGCCTGAGCCGTCTCTATCATGAGTCAAATAGATTCCCTGAAGACAGAAAATAAAAAAAGATAAAAGTCAAAACAGGATCTGAATCCCTACTTTCATACTCAAAATTTAAAGGGATACACCAACATTTTTTGTTTTCATGTCTTGCCTCACTCCTGAGTCCATGACAAGCAGATAGTAGGGATGTAACAGTACCAATATAATGATAAACCGTGGTAAAATTTTCAACAGTTAGCAATACCGTTTCCTATTCAAATATCGTTAAAACCCTGTTTGATGACCTCACTTTGTCAATAACTCATGGCGATGCTGTTGATTGTCAGGAAAAGCCAGAACTCTCAGACGCAGGTACACATGCGCAGTTTGCAATGTTTGGCCTCTGAAAGGGAAAGTACGGTGTTTAGTGCCCTCATGGAGACTGTAGTGGAGATTTTGTTCCCCTCGAAATGGAAAAAGTCTGAAGGCTGGTTGTATTTTGGATTTTACAAGGATGCCGAAGATGTCCGCAGAAAATGTAGAAAACAAGTCACTGTGAAGGGAGGCAGGGAAGAACCACAAAAAAACCCACAGCAGCATCAGAGCTGGGTCGTTGAGAAAGACCTCAGAGAGGAACCAAGGAGGTGAAGAAGGTCAGGTTCTGACCACTGCACATCGTTCTTAAAATCACATTATTTTTTAACTACATAAAACTTTGTTCAATGTTTTCAGTGTGTATTAATACTTGTTGAGTATTTGGACACATTGAAACAATACCGCAATGATAATGACAACCGTGATAATTTTGGTCACAATATCTGTGATATGAAATTTTCAGACCGTTACATCACGAGCAGTTATACTCCATTCTTTCGACTGTGCATGCAGTAACATGCTTAGCTCATTAGCCTAGCTCAAACACTGGGAGTCAATGGGTAGTGTTGGCCTGCCTCTGCCTACAGTCATCAGATAAACTGCTTGTTGTGACTCGTTTTATTACCGCGTTGTGTTTCGTAATTTATTTTTAGACTAAGATTCTACTTGTAAACAGAGGCTTTGTTTATTTGACCAACTTACAAGCACGTCCGTGGTGGTTTGCGCATGCGTTCTGCAGTTTAGTTTCATATGTATTTCTTTCAAAAATTAAAAAAGTGCTAATCTTAGTCTAAAAATAGATAACGTAACATAAAAAAACAAGTCACAACAAGCACACAGAACCGTTTAGAGTTGCTGAAGAGTTTATCTGATGACTGTAGACAGAGGCAGGCTAACGCTACCCCTTGACTCCCAGTGTTTGAGCTGAGCTAATTAGCAGTGGACAAGCTCTGTCCCTTTCTTCCTTGTTACTGTATGCACAGTTCAAAGAATGGTGTCTATCTGCTTGTCATGGAGTCAGAAGTGAAGTTAGACACGAAAACAAAAAAAGTTGGCATGATCGGCATCCTACATACAGTAGGTGAGGCTTGACAGTTAGAATATTAAATGTGGAGTTTGAGCTTACCTGCCATCTCTTGATGTTGTTCCACATGTATTTGAACTCGTGGAAGCCCAGCTTACCTGTGCTGTCACTCTGAAGGGGGCGGAGTCAAAGTCAAACTGAATATACAAGAGCTGAAATTAACTTGGAGTTTACTGGACTGATCAGGATTATCATCACCATCAAATAAGCATGACAGCAGGAACGACTTTTGTTTTTGTTTTTGTTTGCTCCTGTACTCATCTCTGGTTCTTGCCTTGTAGGCTGCAGGCCGCCTGCTGCTGTGGACTTGCGACGCTTCAGTAACCACAGTTACAATTATTTGGCCATTCCTGTGCCTCATTCCTTTATCATTACAGTTCCTGATATTAATGACCTGCTGCTGTGGACCTGCATGTGCTCTATCCTGCATCAACCATCAACAGAAATGCCATCATTTAGCATGAATTCATACTTTTAAACCAATTAAACCCATTTTAATGGCAGTTCAGCTAAATGCTGCTATATTAATCAACATCATTCCTCTGCAGATTATATTTATTATAGATATTAATGTTAATATTAGACTGATCTCTCTATCCATGGCTGTATTGATTATTCATCCATAGTAACTATCTTTACAACCATATAGACATGAGGTCCCTCTGAAAATGAGGTACCACATCTTAAGGGGCTTATCTTTAATAACTGTATATTCAACAAAGACAGATATGGTGATATACAAATAAAGATTGATTGATTGAATCTATATTCATCAGAGACCAATGTGATGAGGACAGATTTACGATCTGGGCGTCCATGTTTGTCACCATCATAAACTCTTGTTTTTATTTTTTTGTCTCTTCCTGGATGGATAAATCTCTGGATGGATGGATGTGTGTATACAAATATGTTCATAATCTGTATTCGTATAGGTGCATATACGTGTATCGATAAAGGAAGAGTTTGTCTCCAGCCTGCTCTGCTGTAAAGTGCCTTGAGATAACCTTGTTATGAACTGAAGCTGTACAAATAAAGATTGATTGATTAATTGATTGATTGATTGATTGATTGATCTCCTCATGAAAACACACATTTAAATGTGAAAAGGTGGCACAAATGATCTGGAGGAAGCAGCCACACCTTTCATACAGTTGTTGTTGTCACTGCTCCAGCTCATTCCTCTACTTCCTACATTATCTAATACCTCTGCCACCAACAGTCCCCTCCCTTAGTTTCTTCAGCTCATTCAGTGAAGGATACGTCCATGACGGCGACCATGCTCCTGCAGGACTCGATGCTGAATCCGTCTGTCCTCAGGCCGCCATCTGGAACCAAAGATCAGCTCAGTTAGGAGACGTCTGGCTGCATACTGACCGAAAGCTTTAGTGCAGGCTGTTGTTCCCCTCGTGGTGCAGTGCATGAAGCAGACTCACGTTTGGAAATGACTTTGTTGAGGATGTTCTTCAGCTCGTTGGGACTCACCTCCATGTCCTGTAGACACACACAAACACACACATCACAGGTCAGAGGGGCGTTGGGACGGTGTTTCCACAGAGGAAGCCCCTCAGAGTGAGTCACAGCTGATCTGACTCATTCTCACTGAAGCTGTTTCCTCTAACAGACTTTGATCCAACGTCTGACTCACAGCCAGAGAGAAAAACACCAGTTCATAACAACTCCATGATGTTTGTCTGTCACCACAACAAATGTAGTGACATCTATATCTATATCATTTTAATTATTATTATGTTTGATTTGGGGTTGTTTGTTCTTATTGTTCTCTGTTTGTGTAAAGCACTCTGTGCCACATTTGTTGTATAAAAAGTGCTCCACAAATAAAGTTTGATTGATTGATTGATTGATATTTCCTAATTTGTTTTACCTGAACAACTAAGTCCTCAGATTTCCTCTTAACTCATTTTTTTAACACATATCCTTATTGATTCTTAACTGCTTATACATCACATCTTTTTACAGCAGTAGTTTGGTAATGATGTAGATCTACCTTGAACAACATAACCCTCCCTCCCTCCTCCCAGCCACCTATGAATTTTTAGACATCATTGATTATAAATAACAAAACGATTATTGTTGACAAATAATACAATTATTGGTAGTTATGACAGTAGATTTTTTGTCTACATCAATGTGGGTAAGTGAACGATACTTACCTAGATATCATAAAACAATCAAGTAGACACAAAAAAAAGGGTGGGTATAGTCTCACTTTGTAAGTGTTACAGCTTTATTTTAATTTTGTTGGATATCAGGTCTTGACTCTAAAAATTTGAGGAATATCTTAACTCATTATTGATGTCACCAAACTGGGGCTTCATCTGTGACAGACTACAGGACTGAGGGACACATCATAAGCTGCATGGACCTATAATTTTGATCTGAAACGACGAGGTGTAAGTTTCCAGAAGACAACAAAGTGCAGTCTCCACCTTAACCGACGTCCTGACACCGCCCAGTGGGAGCACAGCCAGGTGGGTGGATTCTTGTTTTACTACAACACTCTTCATCTTCACCGTCCTAACCCACTGCTGTTGATAAATCCTCCCTCTGCCAGCAGGATCAGTTCTGGTTTAACTTGTGCTCACACCCTTCACATGAGTCAGAGGCTCACGCTCATGCAGCACAACGCCTCGAAGGCGAGAGCCTCCCTGCCAGACAATGGCAGGAATGTGGCGAGCGACTGAGCCTCTCTCTCTCTCTCTCTCTCTCTCTGTCTCACACACCCTGAAGCCCACTCTGATGTTTCCACAAGTTAACAGAGGACACAGAAGAGAGGAGATGCTTTGCAGCTCATCCGAATAGGCAACTTGGAAACAGCTTCTCTCCTTTATTAATAGAAATTCATCTTTGGAACGAGAACAGCAAACACACCAGATGGAGTTCAGTTTATGTAAAAATAAAACGCAGTAAGTATGAAGCAGAGGTGGGTGGAGCTGGGAGCACATCTCTACCACAAATGCTGATCACACTTGCAGGAAAACACTGAAATCATCCGCATTTTACTCGCTTTTTCACTCAGACTTTGCTGGGTAAGCTCCTCGTGCCCCCCTAGTATTTTCTCCGAGTGAAAGTGAGGGTGAGGGCGAGGGGGGAAGGGTGATGATGTTCTTCCTGTGCGAGAAGCGTGAACCCGGAAAAGGGAGACTTTACAGGATGGATAAGCAAAACTGTTGAGGGAAAAGTTTATTTGATTGCATGAAGAACAACATCTTCAAATGTGTGTCTGGACTTTTTAAAGCAGTGGTTCTCAACTGGTTTGGCTTCAGGACCCACCGTCACCCTTTAATGTCAAGCTGTGGCCCAAATCGAGGGAAACTGTTAACTTATTAATTTTATGTTGCTGTCACAACACACAAAACACTTCACTAATTTCAGACTTTTTTAAGAGACTCAACAGAGCTTTCATACACTGACAGCTACTAAGAAGTCATTTCCAAAAATCTTAAAAACATGCAGAGTACCTGCTTGTTGAATAAATAACAAACACCTTTCTATCATAAAGTGTCAATCGGCATTACAGGGTTTTATCACCACCTTTTGTTAAGGAGTTTAAATAGACAAGAACTCCACCGCGTTAAAATTCCCCTTCAAAATAGTAGTAGTAATTTATATTGTTACATGTAAAAAAAATAAAAATAGAATAAAATAAATGACTATTGTAATCATACAATAGTGGACAAAAGTAACAATACAAAACTGACAAATACAAAAAAAAATATGAAAATGAAAAATATGATTTATATATCAGAAAAGAAGTGCGAAGAAGTAATACTTATTTAATAATTAATTAAAAGCATAAATACAGCCATACACTTATCTCTAATCATACATAAAGTGAAAGTAACTCCCCCTAATAAAAAAGCAAAAAAGAGAGGACAGGACAATCAAATAATTCAATAAACAGTAAACACCCTGTGATCGTCAAACTCCTTCATCACTGTATCTGCTGAAAATCATCTCTTCATACTTCTTTTTAAAGTGGTTTATGTTCAGGTATTCCTTCAACTCCAAACTCAAACTGTAAATAAAAGCAAAGGAATTTTTTTCCTAATTTTTTTTGCCCAAGCAAAGACTCGTGACCCACTGAGAAATGGTCTGGTCGACCCACCTGTTGAGAATCACTGCTTTAAAGTGTTGTTTCCTCAGCACGTCATCAAAGTTCTGTTGATCATATGCTCCAAAACAATCACCAGCTGCTGTTGGATACAGAGCTGAAACTCTGCAGCTGCTGCTTCAGATTCACTTCTGCTCTCAACTCTTTAATCGATGCTGCTGATAGACTTTTTAACCCTTGGGTGCTGCATTAAAACACATCCTTTTGTCCTGTTTTGGCTGTTTACAAGCCACAACTTTAGCTGCTGTAAAAACATATCATATATATATATTTCTCCATTTTTTTACTCAGATCCCTTCATCAGGCTCAGCCCTGATTAAAACTATTTACGATTTTTAAAAATATGGATTTCACCATTTAAATGCCAATTCCATTGGAGATGTCACTGATTTGGTGAAAAAAACACAAAATTACAGATTTTCAATGCAGAAAATGATCAGAGGCTGGATATTTTTTATGTGCTATCATACTCTTGGACATGTCAAAGATTAGAAAAACATTAGCACAATCAGTTTTTGTGCAGAAACAGATTTTAAGTTTTAATTCCCATTGACTCTCATTATAACCACATTTTTTGAATGCAGCCATGACACTGCAGTGAAATCCCACTGACACTGGCATTTAAAGGGTTAAAATCCATCATTTAAAAGCCAAAAAATAGTTTTGATCAGGACTGTGCTTGATGAAGAGACTTTGGAAAAAAGTTTGAAAATACAAATTATCTGATGTCTTTTTACAGCAGAGAAGTTTGTAGCTTGTAAACAGCCAAAACAGGATGAACTGTAGTAAATCTGCCCACAGTGCTTTTTTGACCTTTTTTTTCAAATCACACTTTTCAAATTTATGTAGAATTAAGTTTCCTCACCAAAAATGTTTTCACTCTCTTAAATCGAGTGAAAGTTATGGTCAGTTAGTTCTAAATATCACTCCTTTGTGGCAGAAAAAGCCACACAGAGACCCAAGGGCCAATACGTCTAAATGAACATAAATAATCACGTTATGAACACGGATTTCTGCCGTGTATGTTTGACACCATGAGCTGCCCATCGGTAACCCCCCGACTCCCTGGGTGGAGCTTTAACAGCTCCAGAGAAGGAGTGAATAGGATGTTCATACAGATCCAGTCAAGCCTGATGATATATGAGACACAGACAGAGAGACGGTGGATGTGACAGAGGAGGGTGGAGTTAGGAATGCAGCCGGCAGACGGGTGTGGTGAATGTTAAAGAACCAGGTGAGCAGCAGAAAAGAGACAGATAGATGGACGAAGATGGTTTTTAAGATCAATTTAAAGCCTACTGACGAGCTCACTCACCCTTAGCAAACAGAAGTATACTTGAAGTTCATGTTATCAAGTATGCTTGAGTATAAGTATAGCAAGACCATGTGTTTGTAGTGCACTAGAAAGTATATTAATTTAATACTTCTTCAGACTAAATATACTTTAGGTATAGTTTTATGAACTAAAAAATACAATTTTTTGCTATTTTACTAGTTTACTTGTTATAATTTAAGTATACTTGTAAGTTCTACTTTCTTGTGATTCCCCTTCATCACTGATCAAACAAAAAGTTCTGTATCACAGTCAAAACTACGACAGACTAAAGAAGAGATACAACAGTGCTGTATGCTTGAAAGATGGCACATTTGGTTAAATTAAACAAACATGTTCACATCAAATTTCTGCTTTTGCAGTTCTGCTTTGTGCCAAACTCTGTTGTGTTTTAGTTGAGGTACTTACTAAATCAGACAGGCCTGTATGTAAAGAGCCACAGATCCATGTACAAAGTACTTTCATATATGAGGTTAAAAAAACTGTTAATGCTGTCTGGCCTGTAATCATTAAAACAAAATGTGTTCTTTTGAAACAGATGAAGTTGTGTACATAACACCTGCCAAACCCTTATGAAAGGGACTAGAACTTGATCAATAAAGTCAAGTCAAATGTTTCTGTTTCTGTTTTTAAGGTACCTAAAGATAATGCAATTAAGCACACATACTATTTACTGTAAACTTTCAAACTCCAGCACTATATGATCATGAACATGGAAGTTTACAACAGGGGTAATACCTCAAAGTAAATGTGTAGTGAAAAACATTTTTATTCTGTTAAATTACATGCAAGCACAATGACTTGACCTTATTCTGTACCTGGATCAAGATATACTTAGTATTAGTACTTTGTGGCAGAAAGAAGTAAAAAGTATCCTAAAGTACAAGTTTTAGTATTAAAATATAAATGTTAGTCTCAGTATTAATCTGCTTAGTCTTGTAGTACACTTGAATAAACTACTTTTTGCTCAGAGCATGCTTCAGGACAGGTCCAAATTTCTGTTACAAATATACACGTTATCAGTTTTTAAGCTCTTCTTCAAGACTTTAACAAAGTCTGGTCACCTTTGCATCAAGCTTTGTGTTACTGTGACCTGAAAGAAGATTCACACAAGCCACGCCTGCATGAGGGTGGGGCCGAATGTAAGCTGTCCCTCGTACTACAGAGAGGCCGAGGCTAAGACACAACAGAAACATCTCTGTTAAAATCTGAAGTATGCTACACATGTGTGAGCTCACAAAGCTGCAGGATGGCTGTGAGAAATCACTAATCAGGCTCAGAAGGAGACGTGTCTGCACCTTTAGATGACAGCCATGTAAAAATCAAACTCCGGATCAAATCTAACAGTGCAGACATGATGAAGATGCCTTGTTGATGCCAGAGGTCAGAGGTCAGAGGAGAGCTGACAGAGTGGTTAGAGATGAGGGACGGAATAGCCTCTTGTTACAGCCCAGGTGTGTAGAAGACTATATCTGGTCACACAACACTTTAAATCTTGGAGCAGGCGGACTACAGCAGCATAAGACCGCACCAGGTGACACTCCTGTCTGCTAGAACAGGAAACTGAGGCCACAGTTCACACAGGCTCACCAAAACTGGACGATTCAGGACACACTCAGATGGTAGACAAACATTTTCTTGGCACTCTTTGGGCCCCTGAGCATGGTTTGGACCTACAGTCTACCTGAGTGTTGTTTCTGACCACGTCCTTTATGACCACAGTGACTATAAAGGGATGGACATGGTCTTCCAGCAGATCCATGTCTCAAAGCTTAGATCATCTCAGGGTCCGTTTCCACGGCAATGAAAACGGCCGAAACAGAGAGTTTTTGTTGCATTTGCGCCTTCTGTTTACACGAGAGCGGTGCCAGGAGGACCTGAATCTGCAAACCTTTGAACCAGGGTACAGAGTGAAAAGGTTTGAAAACATTTTTGTTTTCGTCTCCGTGTAAACAGGGGTTATTATTGCCAGGGAAAATGGGGACATGCGGCGCATGTGCAGTACTCTTCAGATACAGGTTGCACGCACACCTAGGAACAACAACAACAGCTTTGGCCGACTACCGTGCAACATGTGTGCTGCTAACTGTGCTTGGTTTGTTATCGCTCTTCCAACAAAATGTGGCTTTGCTGCATCAATTCGCTGACCAGCGTAGACACATTTGTTATATTCCCCAAGGACACTACAAACTTACATCGCTAACTACTGGCCTGGCATGCACGCTACTGTGTTTTCAGTCATTCTCCCAGATCCATGTGAGCTCACATCGTTATCACACCGTCTCTGTGTGAAAGCAGAGCACTTTTGAAAATGCAAAGGAAAAACCTTTCTGTTTCCTTTGACAACGTTTTCGTGCAAACAGGCCCTCAAACTGGGTTCCTCAACATGACAGTGAGTTGACTCCAGTTGCCTCCACAGTCACCAGATCTCAAACTTTGGAATGTGGTGGAGCAGGAGATTTGTGTCAAAAATATCCAAAACACTTATTCTAATCCACATTCGCTTGCCCGGGAAAGGCAAAAATCAGGCATTGAATTGTTTGTAATGAAGAGAAAATATCTGCCAAAGAAACAAGGACAGTTTGACTCAGTGAGGGTCTTGAATAAAGGTTTAATATCTGCTCAAGTTAAATTTGTCTTGTCTCATTGGTAGATCATTTTACTGATTATTACAAACAACTCAGGCCTTATTTTCAGTTTTTATATCTTTAAATAATATCTTAATCCAGACATGTAAGGAAATTGTGCATTAAAATAATTCTAGTGAGATTTTTTTGTCCTGAAATTGGACAAATACTCTCACTTAGGTCTGATTTTTTTCAGTGTGACACCAGGAATTAAGGAGCTCTGATGCTTTAAGAAGTCCAACTTGGTTCTAGCAAAGTGGACCTAAAAAAGCAGCCAGTGAGGGTCTGGTACCACATGTAGAAATGCACCATTTCTGTTGTTCTGAATGAATTCTGGAGAAGATGATGCAAACAGAGCCGAGCAGACTGTCGGGATGGA
This sequence comes from Cetoscarus ocellatus, assembly GCA_037902135.1. Lineage (NCBI taxonomy): Eukaryota > Metazoa > Chordata > Actinopteri > Labriformes > Labridae > Cetoscarus > Cetoscarus ocellatus. The sequence continues at coordinate 554,363 of JBAMNC010000188.1, read as the reverse complement.
TGTAAACAACATATGCAGCTGTGATTAAGGAGAGAACAAAGTCTCTGGTTAGGTTTGGAGACCTGTGGTCACAGAAAACCAACTCCAGATGTTTTAACAGTTAGAGAGAACCTGCAGCATCAGGAGACTGTAACTGCAGTGGAAACATCTAAAGATAATTACTGACATTAACGAGAGTTTCTGAGAGTTCACTGGCCTTGACAATAAATCCTGAGATGGTGCTGCAGTCAACACCACGTCAAGAGAGTCTGACTTTCTGACCTGGTGCAAATGTTCTACTCTTAATTTAGAAGAACTCGGTGATATTCTTGGTGTGATGTTCAGTAAATAAAATAAAACCAGTATGGACAGCTGGTTCACTTAAATAGAGGGATGAACACAGAGCAGACAGACACACAATCAGGATTAAACATGATTATTTTGGACTCACGTCTCCAGCGAGCTGTTGGAAAACCCTCCTGAACTGTTTCTCCTCATCATTCTCGTGAGACTCTTGGAAGTTCAGCGGTCTGCGGGGAGGAGGCTGCATGCACACAAACACAAAGAGCTCCTGTTAGACCTCCTCTCACACATTTCTCAGTCTGACTGATCCCTCTGTGGCATTACAAAATCTTCCACTGAGAGAAACCAGAGACTTGTAATTAGGGTTAAATCAAAATTTATTCACAGTTATGGAGCAGAAACAGGATGGATTTCAGGCAGACTTATTTGGGGTCAGCTGTAGAGATTTTTTTACACTCAAGTATAAAGAATTGTGTGAAACAAACTTTCTTATCAACACATTTTGACATGGGAGCTTATCGTAAATGTGAAATATCTCAAATTACATTGATTGTTTGGGGGAAAAGAAGGATACATTGGTCATACAGAATCGAGCAGACACTAATCATCCAGAGAGATAAAAAGTTGGAAAACTTATCGGTCATTTAAAGGACAGGGAGTTGTCCCATCTCACTTTCTCATAAAATAATCTAGTAATGGGCCAATCTCGAGTCAATAAAACAAACCCCCAAAAATGTAATTGGGAAATTACTACATTACTCAAATAAGATAATGAGCTGAAAGTTCTAGTAGCTCCAGAACTTGAGTTAAATAAAAAACAAAAATACTTGAGATGCATGAATGTGAAATAGATAAGTCACACAATAACTCATACAGTAACACACATAGTAGTATAACCTTGTGCCTTTGGGATATTAATTTAAATCAACATTTAGGCTCACATTTGATCATGATCAATAATGTGAGGTTTATTCCTTATATCTGTTGTAGTGATCATGTAGGCTAAAGAGCCCATGTTTATTTCTTCAGCTCAAATATCTCTGTTTCCAACTCCAAGATGAAGAATTTAGACTTGGATAATTGAAATAAAAATCACACATGATTAATTAACCTTCAAACAATATTTAAGGAAAGATGGGAGAAAAATTATAGATGCACAGAAGGATAAGCAAAGAAGAAATTAAGAGCTTCCAGCAACATGTCTTTTGGCCACAGGATAATCTTTATGAAATATTCAGACCGAATGGGTACTCATTATATATACGAACATGATTCTAATGAAGTTGGGACGCTGTGTAAAACATAAACAAAAACAGAACACAATGGTTTATAAATCCTTTTTCAAAGTATATTTAATTGAATCCACTACAAAGACAAGATAACAATGTTCAAACTAATAATCCTAACTGGGGTTTTTTGCAAACATTAACTCATTTTGAATTTGATGCCCACAACACGTTCCAGACAAGCTTGGGAACGTTGAGAAATACTCAAAACACACCTGTTTGGACCATTAAACAAAGTGAACCGGTTGGTTGGAAACAGGTACAGTGGTACTAGTAGACTTTAAAATGTATTTAGTGAAAACTCAAAGCTTTATTAGTCATACTAGTAACACAAAATCGTCTACTAGGAAGCGATTTTGAGTTACAACTAAGGTCTACTCGCACACAGGTGGACCAAAAACCTTTACTCGTAAAACAAAATTTTTGTGTACTATTACTACAACTAAACTCAAAATACCTCACTAGTAGTACTAGTAGACTGTTCTAGTCTACTAGTAGTACTAGTAAAGCCAAAAGATTGTACCAGTAGACCTAATGCAAATGAAGTAGGAGGGATTATAACCAAATCAAGCACCTTGATTGGTTGTAATATTTTCGAAAGCCAATGGGAAGCCTAAATTTGCTTTTCCCCGCCCCCCTATTAGCATATAAGGCTTACTAGTAGTACTAGTGACACTTTTTGTTTCACTAGTAAAGTCTACTTGTGCACTAGTTGGCCAAAATTGAGGACATTTACTCCAAGTTTGAGTACTAGTAAAGCTGAACTACGGTTGATATTGCCAATGTCAATTTTATGCCCAAACAGTTTTCCATATGGATGTTTGATACTCACAGGTTCTGAGGGCTTGAATGATGAAGGGTCAAAGTCGCTGTTAGAGAAAAACACAAAACAAGAGTCAGACAGGGACCCTCAGAAGAGCTGTGCACATCTTTGAGTCTCTAGTTAGCCTGGTTAGTGTGCACTCACCCGATGGTATTGATGATGCCACCGATAAGTTTCATTGCTAGATTCATGATGCAGCCTGAGAGAAAGAAAAAGAGGACACAGTCAGACATTAAGTCTAATTAACAGAGAGTATTTAGGAGGGTTTGAGTCTGTTTGGAGTGTAAAAAGTTATGCCTCATATCTCATCTCTTTGCTTTTATTATAGTACAGGTTTATAACAAAAAACAACATCCTGCCCTCTTTATTGAACCAAACATGTACATATTAAAATGCACGTTAGTCCTAAATCTACTCAGTGAAACAATTCGACATTCACAAAAATGTAAATAAAATCCCTCAAATGGGCAGATTCTGCACAAAAAGGTGCAAAGTTCTAGATAACCAAGAAGATTTTTGAGGCTCGAAAATGTGAAAATTCTTCAGATTTTTCTGCATGGTTAGTTGACAGATATTACAGAAATCACAAGTATGTTGATGCTGCTCTTGCTATGAAAAAAAATACATGTACAGTTTATATCAAAGTGAAGTTGCTTCTTTTGGGCTTGTTTCTCTCATCAGATGTGGCAACCCCGAGTTTAAGACTTAAGAAGCTTTAAAATTTAACTCTACTTAAAGTAAAGATCTGAATGCAGTACTAAACCTGGCAGTTTTGGAGTGTTTTAGCAGATTTTTCCAAAACTGAAGAGATGGAAAATAAACAATGTCAGCACTTCGGTGCCTGAGGGTGCGATGAAGACACCTGACTCAGGTGCTTTTTAAACATTTATGTGTTAATAACTGACAGACTCGGTTTACAGACTCAGGGGAGCAGAGTTTGGTGTCCCTGAATGTTTACTTAGAGTCAGGTCAAACTCTTAAAGCAGCAAAATTAGGATGACATGATCAACCATCTACTCTGCACATGAGAGATTTAACTGACTGACTGATTTAATATTTGGGTGTGTAAATAGAAGAAAAAGACAACAAACAAACAAACAAAAAGAACAAGAGTTACTCCAGATGAGGGTCAAACACGAGGTTGGTGTTTAAAGTTACTTTTTATAATCAGATGAGTCTTTCAGATGAATGCACACTTTGTACAAACCACTGAAATACTAAAGTGTTTCCAAAATAGCAAGAAAACTGACTGAAACTGATGCTTCCAAACATTTACACAAGCTCTCTCTTTTTTCTTTGGGTTAGTAAATTGCTGAAGATCAGGGGTGGGCAACTGATGGCTCAGGGGACCACATGCAGCCCTTCTACTCTCTCAATATGGCCCACCAGTCAATTTGAAATATCAAAAAATGCATTTTAGTGAGGGAACTATGACAAAATCTACGATGAAAATATTACATTAGCAATATTTCAAGGAAAACAGAGCTGTCATTATCTCCTTTAAATCCTTCTTTGTGCATTCCTAAATGTTTATTAAAATAAAAAATAATCTGTTTGTAAAATTAACATAAACAACTAGGAAGTAATATGAAAGCCACAAGTTTGTTGGTCCAATTTCAACAATGCGGGCTCCTGTCACTGAGGACAAAACTACCGTGGCCCTCTTGGTTACCAAAGTTGCCCACCCCTGTGGAAGATGATCAGGTTTCTGTTAAAGCCCCTCAAACAGCCTCAAACATATTGTTTACTCTTTGAGTTCATGGAGAAGGGCCTCAAAGCTTACTCAACCACTCCTGTCCACACATTACCTGAACAGACTCAGAGAAAAACAGAGCTGCAGCAGGTTCAGTGAACGCACCACAAACTTCTTTTCAGCTTCAAAAACACAAAACAGACCATAGAGAAGGTTTTTTGATCAACTTACCTGATGTTTGGCTCCAGTGGAGAGAGCAGAGACTTCAGGGCAGAGGCAGAGCGAGATAAAGACACACTGACAGACTGACGGACTGACAGAGAGAGAGGGAGGCAGATATTCAGGCTGGACGGCACTCCCACTGCCAGAATCCACAAAACCAGTCCGTGCAGAAAGATCCGAGTTCTTTCTCAATGCATCAGGAACCCCGCCCAACCCATAAACACTCAGACATTCGCACACACACACACACACACACACACCCACACACACACACACGCAAACTTCTGAGCCAGCCCAAGGAGAGAGGGTTTTCCTCCAGGTCCTAAAGTCTGCTGCACTCATGACACTACCAACAATGAAGAAAGACCAGCAAGACAGCTCAAACATCTCTGTTTCCAGCTTTGAGAATTCAGACTTCGATTTGACAACATATTGAAATAAAAGTTAGGTATGATTGATTTAAGATGAAATAATATTCAAGGTAAGATAATTTAAGTTCACGTTAAAGGTGATCTGGAGAAAAACTACATATGCACAGGAGGATAAAATTAAGAGCTTTGAGCAACATGTCTATTTGCCACAAGACAATCTTTTAGAAATGTTCAGACTAAATGGCTGCTCAATATACACAAACACAGTTCCAATGGAGTTTTCACATCCCTTAGCAAAAAGTAGTTTTAAAGTATACTTATTGTATACCAAAACTGAGGCAGAATACTTGAAGTTTACTTACTATATTTTATATGCTTAAGAATAATAACGTGAAGTATACTTGGCTTATACTGAAAAGCGTAAAAAAAAGTTTAACACTAACTACATTAATACTAAGACTGACACTTATACTTCAATACTAAAACTTACACTTGTATGTTGATGGACTTTTTACTTCTTTCTGCCACAAGGTACTAATACTTAGTATATCTTGATCCAGGTACAGAATAAGGTCGAGTCATTGTGTTTACATTTAATTTAACAGAATAAAAATGTTTTTCTCTGCACATTTGCTTTGAGGTATTACCCCTGTTGTAAACTTCCATGTTCATGATCATATAGTGCTGGAGTTTAAAAGTTTACAGTAAATAGTATTTGTGCTCAATGTCATTATCTTTAGGTACCTTAAAAACAGAAACAGAAACATTTGACTTGACTTTATTGATCAAGTTCTAGTCCCTTTCATAAGGGTTTGGCAGGTGTTATGTACACAGTGTCATCTGTTTCAACAAGAACACATTTTGTTCTCATGATATCCGGCCAGACAGCATTAACAGTCTGTTTATTTTACCCTCATATATGAAAGTACTTTGTACATGGATCTGTGAATCTTTACAGACTTTTTCCTTTCATTTTTTCAACAAAGAAGGGCTTCATTTCATAGAGACTCTTTGTTTTTGAAATGCAGGTATTTGTAAATACACTGTATATTATGTTTTATAATGTTAAATACATAAAATTTGTTCTCAACATTCTGTCTTGTGATTTTGTAAAAATATTGCAGTGTTGTGTACAGCATGAGTCAACTTTAAGAATACTAGAAGTATATTTCAAGAATATAAATAGTATGCCACAAGTAATATGCTAAGCAAACTTACAAGTATACTTAAAGTATAACAAGTACAACTAATAAAATAGCAAAACACTGTATTTTTAGTTCATTAAAGTATACCTGAAGCATACTTCAATCAACTAAAATGTGGACTAGAAGTATATACCTACACTAGTAGTATACTTGTTGTATACTTGAAAGTGTACTTTTGTAAACTTAAAATGACATTATAAAGTAAACTTAAGGTATACTTTTATATACTTAAAAATGCTCCAATTTAGTCCAAAGAAGTATTAAATTAGATTACTTATACTCAAGCATACTTAATAAAATGATCAGGTGTACTGCTTTTTGCTACAAGATATATTCATTTGAATCCACTACAAAGACAAGATATTCAATGTTCAAACTGATCAACTTTATTGTTCCTTTGCAAATATTTACACATTTTGAATTTGATGCCTGCAACATGTCCAAAAAGAGGCTGGGACAGGGGCAAGAAAAGACAGAGAAAGTTTAGGAATGCTTAAAAAAAAAGCACCTGTTTGGAACATCTCACAGGTGAACAGTTTAATGGTAAACAGGTGAGTGTCATCATCAGGTCTAAAAGGAGAATCAACCGTGTTTGCAAATAGTCCAAAAGTTTAAAAACAGAAATGTTTCATCTACAGTCCAGAATGTCATGAAAAGATTCAGAGAAATCTCTACAGGTGAGCAGCTAGGCTGAAAACCAACACTGCATGCCAGTGACCTTCCACCCTCAGACAGCACTGAGATGGACTGAGGCAAAAGGGAAAAGTCTGCTGTGGTCTGAGTCCATATTTCAGATAGATAGATAGATAGATAGATAGATACTTATACAAAAAACAATGCAGTTGAAGTCCACCTCTGACAAAAACAAAAACCTCTTGATATCTATAAGGCAGAATAAATAATTATATCTATAAATAATTACATACCCGAGTATAAATAATGTAAATTTTTTCCACAAAGAGAGTTACTAATGTGCAAACACAGCTATAAATGATCTCAGAATTAAACTAAACTCAGAGTTTGACTTCTTTCACAAACAAAAACAAAACAAAACAAAACTTTTAGGTTGTTGTTGTTTTTTTTAAGTGGCCCAGAGCCTTTTCTGTAAGTAAGAGACTTTCCAGTCCTACCCTTTTTCCAAAAATGAACACAAATAATTCAGAGCTGAAGCATGAATTATATGATTTTTGTGCAACACTAATGAGGAAAATTTTAGCTTTTTCACTAATTAAATGCTCCAGTAAATACACACACACACACACACACACACACATATATGTGTATATATATATAAATATATACATACACATATATATGTGTATATATATATATATACATATATATGTGTATATATATATATATACATATATATATATATATATATATATATATATATATATATATATATATATATATATATATATATATATATATATATATATATATATATATATATATATATATATATATATATATATACACATTCATACATATATATATACATATATATATATATACACATATATATATATTTAGCGAGAGAGAGAGAGAGAGAGAGAGGTGATCACTTTGGGTTGTAGGTGATTTGTAGTCCAGCTTTGAAATAATTTGTTTGTAATTGTTTTTTTGGTGATAAAAAAAACATATTACCGGTAATAAATATGAGTCTTAGCTGCCCTCTAGTGGTCAGAAGTCGAAAGTGCCTCATTTATTAAACCAATGCTGACACAGTTGGGCCCCCAGTATTACCTCAAACACAGGTGATAAAACAAGTTGATTTTATGACCAAATTATATTTAATCAAATTATATCAAGGAGAGGTTTGCTGTGACACATCTGATTTAGTCATTTACTGCCCTCTGGTGGTCTCAGTTAGAAACTCCAAAAAAAAAAAAAAAAATGATCTAGTTAAAAAAATAAAAAAATTCCACACAACCATGATGGCAAAGTTAAATACATGAAAAACACGTGCTAGAAACATCATCCTCGTTTTTTGCATCTTCTGATAAAAATAAATCTCTTTTAAGAAAATATTTGCTTAGAGATTTAGATAGGAGCAGAGATGAGACCAGGAGTGTCCAAAATATTTTAGCTGAGGGCCAATGAAAGAAAAATATTAAGATGGACAGGCCACCTTTGACACATCCCAACTTTAAGGCAATGAAGTATGTAAAACCAATGTTAAAACAGTCGAGATCACATTTTTTTTAATCAGTGGCTTGACAAGGCAAATAGCCAATTAATTAAGAATCTGGGGCAGCCAGTCAGATTTCAGAGGGACAGTTTAGGCCTGACTGGATCCATTGATGATTAATCAGAATCAGAAATGCTTTATTAATCACCAAGGAGAAATCCAGTTGCTTGTATACACAGTATTACAGCAAGAATATCAGATATAGACATTAAAATAAAACTAAAATAGAAATTAAATAAGCAAAAATTGAAACATGCAGAATATTTAAGACATACTAATTTACCTTATGAAGAAAAAAACTAATAAAATAAGTAAGGCTTTGAGCAAAGACCAAAGAACTTACACTATTAACATAAATAATATGTACATTCTATAAATATAAATATAAATTTAAAAGCGCCATTTGTTCACATGTTCACACCCCTAGATTAGACCCTTCAGTTACATACAATTAACCTAGCAAGAAAACAAACATTTACATGAAGATTAAATCAGCCAAATTGTTTCAGAAAGATTAAAAAAAAAAAAAACCTCAATCTAATAAAACAAAGATTTGTTCCTTTCACAGTTATACTGGTGAAAGTGAGAAACTTTCAAACTCGTCAATACATTTGTTTGTTTACATTATCATGTTGTGTTTACAGCCTTCCAGTGACCAAGGGGAGAAAGTACGAAGACGTTCGTGAGGCGTACAATGGCACTTATTTCTATAAATTTAAGTGTAATAGCCAAAATAAAATACCAGTAAATTAATGAAATAAGACCACAATGCGCTCCGGTTGAAGTGCACCATTTAAGCTTATCAATCTCCAACCTGTGAGTAAAGGTGTTTTTCAATGAAATGTAAAACATCCTTAATTATTCAGCTAAGAACTCACTTTGACCTGATTTGGTGTCTGAAAAATATCTCTTTTCGAAGCGTTGTTGTCCCAAAATCAAGCAACAGAACTAACTACACAATATTGACATTTTAATGTAGTTATTGTGATGACTAATTAAAAATTTAAGGGAGGAAAGTGCCCCACAGTCCCTGAACGCATCAAAGCTCTTCCTCCTACGTCACCTGGAACCAGGAAGTGGCCAGTTGTGAGTGTTTCGCGGTGGCTACCTCGCCGTTGCTGGTTTCTCATTCTTCCTGGCTCAGATGGCGACCTCGGTGGGCCCGGGTTGGACCGAACCGGGTCTCTGGCGGCCGGTGCTGCTCCTGGCGCTGCTCTGGGGGCTGGTGGGGCCGGTCTGTGCCGTGTCTGAACCCGGGAAGTGGGTCCTGGACGTGGACAGTGTGAGTTTCCTGCTGTCGGTGTGGTGCCTCCGCTCCTGTTTTAGATGATTTAGGATTATTTAAACCGGGTTAAGGTGTCACTAAAACGCACTAATGTGAATTTAATGTGTTTCTGTCTGTTGTGGACTTTGACTTCGCGGTTTTGGCGCAAACGTCTGTGAGTCACGACCATGTGAAACCTCAGCAGTCCGAGCAGAAGTGTTTTATACTCCCACATTGACCCACTTTATTTAACAAGACAGAAACCAGATCACCCAGGAGGGGAAACTCCATTAACCGAGACGATTCACTTGTTACTATAATTTTAATTATTTGAAGCTGTTATTGTAAATATCAGCGCCTTAAATCCGAACTCCAGCCACTTCTGCATTAAAACGATCCTCGTTGACCTGCTGTGGGATTTTATTTGACCAGCATTTCTCTATATACATTTTTTTTCTTTAACCCTTTTTAGTATTTAACATAAAGGCTGAAAGTGGAAATACATCATGTTTGTACTCTTGAAAAGAACATAACTAGGGATGCACGATATTATCGGTGTATCATCAGTATTGGCCGATATCATCCTAAAAAGTTAAGTGTCATATCATCTGACATTAAAATTTTGTACAGATATTTACAGCCGATATCGGCTACACATTTACATCTGCTGGGATATCGGCAAATTACACAAATTTGTGTGAATAGGGGCATGTGTATGTGTGTGTTTATGTTTGTTATTAATTATTGTGTAGATTTATATGGATAAGGAAGCCAAATAATCTTTTATGGATAAGGGGTGGGATTAAATAAGTATTACTTCTTCCCACTCCTTTTCGAATATGTTAATCATAGTTTTCATTTTCATATTCATATATTATATTTTTGTTCATATTTGTCAATTTTGTATTGTTGCGTTTGTCCACTGTTGTATAATTACAATAGTCATTTATTTTATTATTATTATTATTTTTTAACATGGCGCGAAATAAACACTACCACTACAATATTGATGCACCTTCTCATCATTGCATGGGTACATTTAAAAACCAAGGGTTTCATTTTTGCAAGAGTTAAATGCTGTTTTTCTTGTTTTACATCTGTTCCTCACAAAACTCCACTGTAACACTAAAAGAAACAAGTCCATTTTTGTTTAGTACAGAGCTTGTGCTCTTAGCTGGAAATATCAGTATCTGCAATAATTAATTAAAAAGTATCGGCAAAAATCCAATATCATGCATCCCTAAACATCACGCAAGTATTTAATCAAGCTTTATTGCAGAAGGATGTCCAGAGGGATGCGCAATATTATCAGTACCAGATATTAAAATTTCTGATATTCCAAGCTGACAAACCAGCTAAATATATCAGCTGTTTGGGATGCACAATATTATATGATCAATATCAGTAATCAGTAGATATGATAACTTTTGCAGATTTTACAACCAACATGTATTGGCTGTAATTTTGGCAAAATGTACAGTTAATTATGATGGTCTTCATCACTGAATGTCCACGTTTATAAACCAAAACTATAATTTGATAAAGAATAAAATTTGTTTTTTGTTGCTTTATATCTGTTTCCTAAACAAGTGGACTGTCACCATAATAGTGCTTGGTACTCTTGACAAAATATTAGCATCAGCAATAATAAGTTTAAACATATTGGATATTGCCAAAAATCCAGTGTCGTGCATCCCTATTGGCTGTGAAACCCCCGTATGTCAGCTGTGGTATTGGCAGGATGTATCAGGGTTAACGGTGCTGGGGAAACTACATTGCTGTATTTCCCCCACACACAATTTTCAGGGGAATTTCCTGTATAACAGCTGCAATTTTTGCTTTTAAACTGTATTCATTGTTCCAAAACATGGTGATAAAACAAAGGTCATGACATATGGGTTTCCCGTCCCCACCCTCACCCTTCAGGAGGCAAAAAAATAGGTTTACATTCAAAACTAAAGTAAAATATGTAGTCAGACAAAAGGAAGAAAAGAAAATAATAATAATAAAGAAGTAAACTAAACTGATGTTCACGATTATGATTGTTTTTTCAGTTTAAGTCTGGTGTTGTGTGTATTGTGATCTGAAATGTTCTTATGTTATGTGTTTGTTTTTTTTCTCTAAACAAATTATGTATATATATATATATATGTATATATATATATATATATATATATATATATATATATATATATATATATATATATATATATATATATATATATTTATATATATATATATATATTTATATATATATATATTTAAAAACATTTTCAAGGAAGCATTTGGATACTTCTTGTCCTCGAAATCAGAAAAACATTTCTTCCTGCTTTCTTTCCTCACTGTAACACTGGTCTCGGTCTTCATCTTGTTTGAACTGAAAGCCCGTCGCTGGTTCCTCTATTCTCAGAGCTGAACAGGGAGTTTGGTTATTCACTTTCAGCCCCCCTCATGTTCTGATTGTCCTCACAGGCTGTTATAATCAGAGGTTGGTTACCCTGTTATTAAAAAAGTCAATATTTGACATTAATAAGCTGCGCAGGAGATTTAACTCTTCACTTTCCCTCAGCCTGACAGACTAAGGCTGGGCGATATTACCTAATCTCAGTATCACGATTAATTGAAGCTCTTACCTCGATTACGATTAATGAACGATTGTTTTATGCTATGCTGGAAAAAATTGGTGGTGTTGCAGACGGTCATTGAAATGGTCTTCCTGCAGTATTTACAATTAACTTCAAGGTCTACAAGGTCCTCTGATAGATTGCGGCATTTCTCCTCCATGTTGGCTGCGTGTCCTTTGCTCATGGCAGAAGTGAATGCAAACTGTATGGAGGAAGCACGGTCATGTGACTTACACAGGGAAAATAATCTAAATAATTGACATGAGTAAAATTACTTCGATTAGAGGGTCTAAATGTCGATTTCAATTATTTTTCGATTAATTGCCCAGCCCTATGACAGACTGTAGAAAGTTTAGAGAGGAGGGTGCTCTGATGAGGGAGGCAGCCGTAATATATGAAGACTGATTTTTATTTATTTATTTATTTATTAGTTAATTATGTGGTCATGGTTAAAAGAGAAGTTAAAGAAAACAGTGAATAAGATTAATTTACATGTGCAAGTGAGGTAGAAACCCACTGTGGACTTATTTTCCAACCTCACCTTATGAGTAAATACAGATAAAATTAACAGAAAAAAAAAACATTAAATCCTAGTAATAAAAGAAAGACAAACAAAAATAGGATAATAACACACATTTTACCGAAATGAGAGAGTATGCCAACTCATGAAACACAATAACGAAATAAAGTGGTTCATAAACCGTATTTTGTTAAGCAAAATGAAATTTGATGTTCGCACGGATCTTCATGAACAAGAGGTCTTTGATATCAGAACATATTTTAGCCTCAGTCTGTATCTGAGTATCTGCTTTGGTGATTAAAAAGTGTCTGTATTTAGTCTGTTTTCCCATGTCACATTATTAGATAATAGAGAATAGTTTGTCATGGCTCTGTCCGGAGGGCTTCAAAATACCTAAAAAAAAAAAAATCAACCATGTGTTATTATGACGGTGAAGATCATTGTCTCATCTGCTCCCTCTCTTGAGATCACAACTCTAGTGTTTGGGCTGGTTAATGAATAAGCTTATGTCAATGTGCTCCATGCAGATATCTTTATCCAGCAGGTGTTTGAGTGTTTGAATCTGCTCCATCAACTTTATGATCCAGCTGTGCCTTAGCAGTGAAGATGAAATAAAAAATTTTATTGGTTCAAAAGCCAACGACACTGATGGGAACCAGAGATGATGAAGTTTGTTTAATTTCGGAGAAGGCCCTGAAAGCTCGCTGCCCTGTGGCTTCAGTAATATCAAGAATGTGTGCAGGAACAGGCTCAGGATCCTTGAATTGTTGTATAATATTAGGGATGCACGATATTATCAGTTTAATAATGGTGTTGGTAGAAATGAACATTTCTGGGAATAGTTTTTCCTTATACTGTATATTTGCCTCAGGAGTTGTTTTAGTTTTGGAAAGGTAAGATGACTTAACCGTTACTGTCAAAAATGTATTTTACATATGACGTAGGTTAGGGCTAAAAGATTTATCGTTTTTGGATTGAAATCACAATTTCAGACAACGCAATCATGTGATCGCCAAGGCTGCAGTTTTTTGCAGCGCTTCTGAATGACCCAGGATCTTTTGTGTCAACTATTTTTACTATTTTATTTATTAGATGATGAATAATGCATTATGTGCTTTTGATCATTGATTTCCTTACAGTTGTCTATACTGTAAACATAGTGAATATTGCACTGAAGCTTAATTTGAAGAAATTTGTTAATCAAATTGAAATGGCAATATCTGCCAAAAAAATCACAATTTCATCTTTTACTAAAACCTGTTTTCATTATTTAAGGGATACTCCAACTTCTACTCCTAAACAGAGGCTTTGTGTTGTTGACCTGCTTACCAGCACTTCTGTAAAATGCAGATTACCTGCAAATTTGTAAAACAGTATGTGTAAAATAGTTGACACAACAGATCCTGGGTCAGTCAGGAGCTGTAAAAAATTGCAGCTTTGGCGATCACAATTGCGTTGTCTTAAATTGCTATTTCAATCTGAAAGCGATAAATCTTTCAGCCTTAGTATCAATCAAATCTTATTAATTCCCATCCCTAATGCCCACGGACAAATGAATCAAACAACCAAACAGACAAACACTTGGAAAAACTTTGCCTCCATGGTCGAGGTAAACATAAAATTTCCTTATATAATTTATTGTAAAACATTTCAATTGTGACAACTTAAGATTTTCCACACCTATAAAGTGAGTCTTGAAACATGAAGATTAATTTTTTATTGCTTGAGTTTATTCAGACTGCATAAAAAGGCTTAAAACTGTACAACGCTCACATGCTTGGCTTGATAAAATGATTATCTTGTGTGTTTATCGCACTTTTAATTCAACCTTAAAAATGATTTAGTGCTTGTTTGTTTCAGGAAACTCTGAAGAAGCCGACCCTCTTCTTCTACACCAAAACTCTGTTCAACAACAGCCGAATTCATCTTAAATGTAAGTGGGCCTTCTTTCTCAGACTTACATTTATACTATTTTATGATCAGATTGTGTTTCTCACATTTTTATGAACAATCAGAGAATAAAACAACGGACGGTTCTGTTCTGAAAGTCCAGCATGGAGTCCTTGTCATTGTTGATTTTATTGTTGTTGTTTTAATCTTGTACAGTGTCCTTGAGTGTCGTGAAAGACGCTTTTAAATAAAATGTAATATTATTATTATTGTTGTTGTCTGTGGAACAGCCTACCAGAGGACCTGAGGACAGCACCTGCTGTTCATTTTTTAAAAGCAAACTCAAGACCTACTTTTAGTCTGGCGTTTAGCTGATTATATTTATTATCATTGTTATTATTATTATTTCATCATTTATTTATTTTATCCTCTTTATCTGTTTTATTTTTTCCACTTCTGTTCAGATTTATTGTTTCAGAGTTTTATTCTCTTTAGCAGATATTTTCAAATCTTATTGTATTTATTTGTTTTTCCCAATAGTATTTTTATCGCACTTTTTAACATGATTTTTATTGTGGTTTTAGTCTTAGCTCCTGTTTCCTCATGTTAAATTCAAGCTTCCTCAGTCCCTAGTTCTGTCTTCTGTGAGAATCTCCTCTTATTGCCTTTGTGTGAGTGCTGTATGTGGATAGGGTCTTGTATTTTTATTGTATTCAATCTGCTGCTTTTTATTTTTTTCTTATTTATTTTTTATGGAAGATTTTGTACGAAAAGTGCTATAAAAAATAAAGTTTGATTGATTGATTGATTGATTGAAATGCGTATGAAATTAGCAGAAATTGGGTTCAAACAGATGAAGGGCTCCGGGCCTCGAGTTGCTCACAGAGAAAAGAGTATTTGAAATGGGTTGTCACTTTATGTGACAGAATCTTTTCTGCCATCACGGTTCACAATAATCCAAATAAAACCACAGTTTGCTCACTAAGAGCATCAACACCCACCTACGCCTGTTTACCTCTTTATTTGCATCAGCTTTGGCCAAGTGATGCTCCAACTCCGCACCTTCAGTGGAAAAGTTGAATAATATTCTAACTGTCATGCACGCTCGAAAAACACGAGAAAACAGTGTCAGTGTTAGCTTTTGTCCAAAGCGACGTACATCTGAGAGTAAGAACAACAAGCAAGGATCTGAACCAGAGGAGCAGCATCAATAAGAGCAACAAGGTTCAAGTCTGTTGGTCACATGTGCTGCCATGTAGAGCACGAGGCAGTGACTGTTTGTTTGTTTTTTTTTTTTGTTTAAATCAAGCAATCAACAGAAAACTTTTCAGGTCACCTCAACAACATCATCATCATCCTTATGTCATTGACATCAACATCATGTCAAACATGAACATACTCAGTGCTGAGCTGATCACAAAGATCTAGGACTTAAAGCTTCTTCTACCAGAGGAGAGTCAGACTAAGCGCAGAAGTGTTCCCTAAAAAGTTGAGTCTTCAACTTTCTCTTTAAAGTAGAAACGGACTCTGCAGATTGAACCACGTGGGGACAACAGAGGAGAGTCTAGCGAGTAGTTTTAGCCATGTTGAGATGGAGATATCAGGAAAATAAATAAATAAATAGAGTAAATAAATAAATTAACAAAGAACACCTTCCTTGCCCCCTCCTCAAACCCACAGTCCTCTTGTACGGTCGAATGGTATTTAGATTCATTATTTATAAGTACATAAAAATAAATGATTAAATAAAAAATGAATAAAAAAGATAGAAATGAAATAAGTTAAGATAGATAACTGGACGGACATATAAATACATAAAATAGTAAAACAAAATAGCAGTATGAGAAAACAGAGCTAGTTGTTTCTATATGAAGATAAATTCCTGCTGCTTGCCTCTTGGACTTTGCAAATAACTGAGCTGTCAGGGCAAGTGTAGTTAGGTGGGTAGTTAGTAGTTAGGTAGGAGCCGTTCTTGTTCATGTTTTGTAAGCTCGAGCTTTGGATTTGATTCAAGCTGCAACTGGAAGCCAATGAAGAGATAAACAGCAGAGTGACGTGTGCTGTTCTGGGCCGATTTAAGACCAGACGAGCTGCTGCGTTCTGGATCATCTGTGGAGGTCTAAATGTGCATGCAGGAAAGCCTGCGAGCAGCGATGGAGAAGAACGCCCAGCAGGCTCACTGTTACTTATGAAAACAACGTTTTCTCCATTTGAAGAGGATTTTGGTTAATTTTTATTGTGGCTCTACCCACATATTTAACTGTGTTGCTCATTCCACGAAAATGTTGTGCAGGTGACTTATCAGGCTTTCCAACGATACACAACACAATACAAGTTTTTATTATTAAAGGGCAGAAATATTCAACCGTCATCATGTTTTTGTTTGTCTTTTTGTCCAGTGGTGTCAGAGACCTGCAACAGCACTTATCCTGTTAAGCTGGATGTGTCCTGGTATCTGAGGAACTCGCACTGCTTCGATGAAGTCGTCAGTCTGGATGTGAGTTTAATCAGTTCAGGGTATGGAGATGGGAAGTTTAATGATGGTTTTAGTATCCGTCTCGTCTGTATTTGCCATGTTAAATTCTAGCATACACTCTTAAAACAGTTAAACCAGTTATTACATATTATTTTTGTCATTGTTTTTTTTCTCCCAGACAAAGCGGGCACAAAGTTACTTCAATTCACCAAATGTGTTGATGGCAGGTGGAAACGGATATTATGTCTACCACCAGTATTCTCCAATCAGCTGCGAGCAGAACATGAATCCTAACACGGTAATACACCCAGACTGTGCAAACATGAACACTCAGAGCGAACATTTCCTTAATTAAGATAAGTGTGGAGGGTGCTGGTTTGAGGGAGTGGTAAGCAACCAGGCTCGACCCATATACATGCTCCTGCCTGTGGCCAGTCTGCAGAGTATCCTCCCGGACTCTTTCTCATCCCCTTTCACAAACCTATCCACTGTCTCTCTCTCCTGTCTATAAAGGCACAATAATGCCCAAAAAATAATCTTAAAAAATGCTAATAAGACAAGTGCAGCATGAGGTTGGGTTGTATAAGTCGATGTTTGTTCTTCCTCATAGTTTGGCCTCAGCAAGTCACCAGAAAAAACGCGTCTGACAGAGCTGCCGCCGCCGGCACAGGTGAGAAGAATTTACCAGCTTCACTCTGAATCAGGACGGCACTAATTAAACACACAAAGGGCCATTTATAAAAGAACAGTTTTCACTGCCAAGTTTGATCACAAACCAGTTTGACACGAGCTGAAACAAATTTGACTTTCCCTGCAAGGCAGCTTTATTTATCAAGCACTATTCTACATACAGCAATTCAAAGTCATTTACAGAGTTAAAAATAAAGCTGTTACGACATTAAAGGGAGATGTAGCCTCTGTTTATGAGTAGAAGATAATACAATGATAGTAGAAGATAATGTAACATAACTCGTTAAAAAAACAAGTCACAACAAGCACACAGGAAGTTTAGAGTTGCTGAAGAGTTTATATGATGACTGTAGGCTGAGGCAGGCTAACACTTCCCATTGACTCCCAGTGTTTGAGCTAAGCTCTTTAGCGGTGGGTGAGCTTTATCTGTCTCTTCTTGTTACTGCACACACAGTCGAAAGAATGTTGTCTACCTGCTTGTCATGGACTCGGGGGTGAGGCAAGACACGAAAGGAAAAAAAAATGTTGGCGTATCCCTTTAAGAGAATTAAAGCCATTAAATTAACAAAGGTAGGACAATGAAACCTAACACATTGGGGGTTTTTCAGTACATAGTATTGCCTTGTCTGACTCAGCTTGACTGGATCACTTGGGTTTTCTACTCAGATTCATCCCAAGGTCTTGATCAAGTTTTTCCAAATCACTTCTGGTGAGGATCCCAGTGAGCTGAGCTGACCAAAAGTAGATTCAAAAACCAGATAATTTGAGTTGCTGCATTTTCACCAAGCAGTCCACTTCAGTTCAGCTCGGTACAGCACAGATTTACAGGTGTAGTGTCAAATAAGGCTCATAGGTACCCAAATAACTGAAGGAGCGTTTACCGCTCCAGACTGTACCCAGGGTTCCCACACGTCCTGGAAAACCTTGAAAATGATTGACCAATTTTCCAGTCATGGAAAACGTGGAAAATGAGGAAAAAAGTAAAATGGCTTGGAAAAGCTTAAATTATCCTGGAAAATTATCTATCTTCCCTCTATCTTGTCAGTGAGCAGAAATCAAACATAGGAAGTGAAGTGAAAATGTAGATAAATAATGCAAGTTAAGGAATAAAATATAAAAACTCAAAACAATTGTGATATAAAGACATAATAAAAAATGGCAAAATGAAATTTAGGCTTTTTTAACAGTTAATCAACAAAATATATTCATAAAAAAGCAGATTAAATAAAGATAAAAAATAAGTATAAACCATAAATTTGTAATGGTAAGACACTACATATAAGCCAGACTAGAAACATAGCTAGCAGACAGTGTTCATGCCAGAAAGTTAGAAATAAATAAGTGTGATATGATACGATGGAGCTAGCTAAAGAGATTAGCTAGATTAAAGGTCATCAACCTTTAATCTTGTTTGTAGAAGGCTAGATTAACCTGAGAATTGCCCACACCAGTATTGTGACTTCAGTTGGTTTTGTGACACTGGAATCTGGTGTGATTGTGCTATTCTATGATACATTTGTTCTAATTTCTAAGAGCGTCAGAGAATGTCTAATAATTCATAGATTTGTTACAGCCATAGACTGCACATCTTGTAAATCAGACCTCTGGGGTGGAAGAGCTAAACACAGAAATCTGGGTAAATGTGCAAAATGTAAGGTACAACTGGGGAGGGAATGAGGCTTTCAGCCCAACACAGCAGTCGATTCTTGTTTCGCCTGAAAAAGGTGGTCTGGACTCACTTCCAATCAAACCCTGGAGTTTGCAGTGAGGACACAACCAACCCTGTAACTGACAAACAGGGTGATGAGTTAACTCATCACACCGCTGTAGGAGTAATATTAACTGCATTACGGCGTTTTTTGGGTGGTGCTGTGTACCAAAGTAGTGCCTAAACAAAAGCACTTTTAGTGATAAATGTTTTGAATATAGTGTACAATCACCTTGGGCCGTTTCCGTGGCTCCTTTTCATCAAAGATATGTCAAAGGGTTAGTTCGGGTTTTTTGAAGTGGGGTTGCTCGAGGCCCGTGGCTCTACTGAATAGTGAAGGAACTTGAGAGCTTTGTTCCTGGGGGGAGATATCCAGGGTGGACGCCTGTCGAGGATGAGTTAAACTCTGTAAAGAATCTTACTGTATCATATTGTCGAGCCAACTTAGTTTCTTCAGTAGTTTTAACTAGGGATGCACGATATTATCAGTACAATATTGTTATCAGCAGAAGTAAAACATCAGTTTTGGCAGTTATGAAAATTTCTGCCGATATTTTAGCCTTATATTTTGCACCAAGATTTGACGTTTTTTGCATATTAATATTAAATTGAGAGTTTAAGATCCCAAAATAGGGCGGGTTTGCTGTCAGCAGGGAAGTGAATCAGTGTTTTAGCTTTTAAAAGGGCAGATGAAGCTTGATTTTACTGTTACTGTCAAAATACTTTTTACATATGACGTCGGTGTGATTTAAAAAGTACTACTTTCAGTCGCTTCTATACATCAGCATCGATTCTGATGTTGGCATCAGTGAGAATAAGTTTTGAAATATCAGATATTAGCAGAAATCCATTGTCATGCATTCATGGTTTAAACCATGGCTTAATTACGAGGCTTATGATGGCACTGGCTACAGGATATCTCCCCCCAGGGACAAAGCTAACAGGGTCCTTTATTGGAACTCATATTTACTAGTGCCCTGAGCCTCTAGCATCCCCACTTAAAAAAAACAAAAAGCAACTAACCCTTTAAATCTTGCAGAGGTAGTAGCTGCATGTGCAGCAGTGGCGTCTTTCTGTACAGAGGCAGAGCTGATCTATGTCACTGTGGCTAATGTTCACGCTACTTTCATGTAGCTCATACAAGCCACCTCCAAAAATCCCGAACTACTCCTTTAATACTTGAAATTAAGACCTTAAGTCCAAATAAATATCTTTTTTTTGCTTTTGTTTCTGAAAAATGAGACACATATCTGGTCTTTTGAGGTGAACATGCCTTAAGATGAGTGTTTAAATATTTCTGGCATAAAATTAAGCCAATTGGAATTTTTACAGAGTTAAATTTGGTTTTAGTAGAAGAATTTGCAATATGTTTAATATTAGTCTTATTACTTACTTATAATTAAACCAATATTTCTATTATCAGAGTATTTGGCTGTAGAAAAGGGGATCTGACACACAGTATTAATTTCTGTGAAACACTATCTACCTGACTGATATAAATAATTTCTCTTGTTGACTTTTTCAGCCAACGACAGCGAAGACTCCAAGTGGGAGGAGAAGAAGAGAGGCAGAGGCCTCAAACCCAAAGGTGAGTTCACGTCTTATAAAGCAGAACATGCATTAAAGAGAGAGCGAGTCGGTGTGATCAAACCTGACCAAACCTTTACAATAAACAAGAGCACCAACAGGGCAGAGAGACGTTTTCCTCAGGACAAACATGCTGACGCTGTCAAACCTGCTGCTCAACATCTTTCATAACACATGATATTTAGACTCAACAACACTGCCAAGTTTTTATCAAGTCTCTACTCTGTCTGTCAGACTGCTGCTGCTGCTGCAGAGAAGAAGAAGGAAGACGCTCCAGCAGTAACAGGAAAACCTACAGTGCCTCCTAAAAGGGTTAGTCAAAACCACACAGCCTCAGCTGCAGACTCTCTGCTCATTCAGCCTCATTATGACACATAACTGGGCTGGTCCAAGACTCGGACCTGGGGCCTCCAAATTTGTGGCTTTTAAAGACATAAGAGCAACAAAGGAAACGTGGGTTAGAATGAAGGTGGAAGGATTGTTACATAAATAACTGAACTAATGATCATTTACATTACATTACATTTAATGATTGATAAGAAGTTTTTTTCTCAGGTACCGTAGGTTTGTGCACCTATTTGATTTAAATCACACCTCGACAGTGAACTAGAGGATCAATCAATCAATCAGTCAATCAATCAATCTTAAGCTGTAAAGCCCCACTTCATAACAAGTGTTATCTCAAGGCACTTGTCTGTGCTGAATATAGTCAGTCAATCTTTATTTGTATAACACAATATTTGTTGACTATAAATTTATTTAAGTTTAGCCCTTTGAGACGTGGCATCTCATTTTTAGGAGCGTCCTCATGTCTATGTGGTTGTAAAGATAGTTAGTAGAGTTCTTCAGTAACAAAATTCAACATATCTATTGTTCATTAATTCCAAAACCAAGTCACAAAATGATATAACCCAAAAAAAAGAAAAAAAAAGATAATAAACTGATTTCATTAACTTGCTGTTAATGAAATCAGACCAGTCTACATGTGTGTTAGGGCTGGGTGACATGGCCCAAAAATAAAATCCCCAATTTTTTTCCACAACACTCAATTTTAATTGTTTTTTCCCTCTCAAAGAAAAGTGACACAAAAATTCCATTCATCAAATTTCCCACTTTATGTAATATATTCCCAAACCAACCAGCTTTCCCTCATAAAGTTAAAGTGTGTGTCATAAAATGTTGATTATGTTGTTCAAATGTAGGCAGGTTTGTGTTCATTAACACAGCAAGCTGAGGTATTTTAACAGAATATTAACATGAAGCTTTCTGATCAATATTTAATCTTGTATAAAAAACAAATGCAAGTCTAAACATGTGCTTGTGCAAAACCTGACAGGGCCTATCATCATGAAAACTGTTAATAATAATTATCAGTATTTACATTTTTAAACACTGCAATAGATTACAATTGGAGTAAGTTGAGTTTTTAAATCTTCTGCAGAAGATAATTTGAATTAATGGATTTCATCGATATATTCTCCAGCCCTAATGTGTGTGTGTATTTGTGTGAGAGACGGCTGCGATAACTTGCGGTTTGAAGAGCAGGGGATCATGAATGAGGCTGGGTCTGTCCGGGTGATTTGTTGTTAAGTGTCACCAAACAATGAGAGGATTCCCACCGCACTTTTCAGGAAGCAAAAAAAAAATCTTCAGAGCAAAAAGGCAAAAACAGTCGCCCACTCTTGGATCTTCATGCTCTTCCTTTCTTCTCCTTTCTCCAGTCATTACAGGGATTTTATATCCCATAAACGTTTGCTTTGTTCAGCTCTGTCTGACCTCTGCTCCAATCATCAGCTCCATTGTCTGCCCTCACGCTCCCTCAGGTCACAGGTGCTGCAATCAGCTCTGGCTGCTCTGCTGGACCACACTCCCTCCCTCACAGCTCTGTGCTGCAGGGTGCAGGTTTCTCCCGGTCTGATACGAGTTAAACTAACAAAATGAACCAAACAAAAACATGACACTGTGGGGAGCATCCAGCAGTGCTAAGCAGAAAGACTGGCCAGGTATGCTCAGGGGTGGCAAGGCAGCTACCTGCAAAGAAAACAGAGGGGGCAAAAAATACGACAGCAGGAAGTAAGAGCTGTAGACCGAGCAAGAACAAGACGATAAACTAGAAGAGCACTCAGAGAGCGCAGACCTCCACCAAGCTGCTCAGTTCCAGCTGTGGCTTTTCCACAGCCCCTGTAAAAGATCCAGAATAGAGCCAGGATCCAGACCAAACTCAGCACAGACATGGAGGTTGTTATCCTGTATGAACACAACAAGTCTGGGGAACATCACTTAATATTTTGATTTTATACGAGTTATTGAATGTCATCAATGGGATTTCCCTTTATAAAGTTCAATGTTTGTTTTTGGGACGTTAATCTGAATCGGATCCAGATGAAATTTACCTTGATGATGGAGACATGGACCCCATATTATCCTGTAAAATTTGAAGTGAATCAGTTAAAAAATGGCAGAGATATGAATTTTTAAAATTCCACCCAAAGGCAACTTATGGGATGTTTTTGAAATTTTGGGGATTATGTGCATCCAGACAAATATACGTATCACTACTGAAATCTAATCATTTCTGAGTTGGACCATTACCAACATCTGAAAATTTCAACAAAATCCATCCTTTAGTTTTTGCGTAATCTTCGTAACAAACAAACCAACAGACAAACAAAAACACGCCGGCAAAAACATAACCTCCTTGACAGGGGTAAATATGAAAAATAATAGTATGTTAAGATTTAAAGGAGAAATATCAGATAAAACATAAATACATGTTGATTTTCAGTATATATGTTTTAATCATGCTCTGTTACAGCAAATGTTCATCAGTCCAGTGGTGCAGGAATGAGTCCACAACGCTGAACTGAGTTTGTATTTTAGCACTTGTGGTTCCAACATCCCAAGTCTATAAGGTTTTAGAGCAGCTTTACAGATATATACCTGAAATAATGTTTGTGGTGAACATATGCAAACCAGATTTGACCGTTTCATTTTGCAGCATAAATCTGACATTGCTTTGATTTTGGATTGTAAAGAGTTTTAAAAGAATGATTGTTAATGAACTGATAAGACTACAAAGTGGCTGCAGTCTCCAATGCATTCAGCACTTACTGATCATTTTTCACTAAACAATAATACATACAAACGCCCATGGACCCCAAGTTGATCAGGTTATTGGATTAAGAGGTAGCTCTCAATCAAGTTGAGTTAAGTTTGAAGTGTGGTAGCTTCTTTTAAGTTGAACTCCCATGTTGTAGTTTAATAATAGCATAATTATAGCTTTTTAGGCTAATTTGTGAAGATAATCATGGGGATTGAAACATTTAAGTTTTGTGAAGTCTTCAATCAATCAAACTTTATTTATATATCACATTCCATGCAAATTAAAATGACAACTGCTGAACAAATAAACACTCAGCAGAGCTCCGTCTACTAAATAATATTCCACTGTAATGATAGTAGGAAGGGATTTCAAGAGGATTTGGAGGCTAATACAAGCCAGAAGAGCTGAAGTAAAAGAAACAATAAAATCAAGATGATTCATAGAAAATAAACAAGAGAAAATGTAAAGCAATAAACCAAGAATCGACAGCCAGAAATAAATAAAAAGCTTAAAATACATTTAAAAAATGTTAAAAAATTAAAAGAAAATCAAAAATGTTCGAGTGTAAAAGGATAAAAAAACTTTATTATAATGATAAGAAATAGAAACAAATATCAAAAATAAAAGTTCTACATAAAAGCCAGGCTGAAGTGAATAATCCTGCAGTCTTTTCATCAGTTTTTATTTGTATTGTGCCAATCCCACAGCAAGAAAGTTGCTGGTTTGATCCTCGTGTCGGTCAGGGCCTCTCTGTGTGGAGTTTGCATGTTTTTGCCATAAAGTTGTGGGTTACTCCGGCACTCCGGCACTCCGGCTTCCTCCTACAGACCAAAAACATACTCATTAGGTTGACTGGTGACTCGAAATTGTCCTTGGGCTTGAGTGTGAGAGTGAATGGTTGTCCATCTCTCTATGTGGCCCTGTGATTGGCTTGGATGGACAGAAAAGCAGGTGGTAAATCCACTCATCCACTGTCTTCACTGCTTCGTCCTTTTCTGGTCAGGGGGGCTGTAAATTCATCCCAACAGCGTTTCCTGTAATATTGATGTAAAAAATTAATCAAGCTCTTGTTACTCAGGTCGCTGCTCCAACTCCCCTGGATGTGGTGGCTGAGACGTGGGAGGACGGACCGTACATGTTCATCCTGAGCATCGCAGAAAACAAAGACCAGAAGAACCCACCAGCACCGTGGAGTCTACGGCGTCAGTCCCACACACACATCAAAACTACTTAACAGTGACGGCATACGGCACGACCCAACAAACCATGAACCAAAACAACTTATCTAGACTCTGATATTCCTGAAATACCAGATAACCCACACAGGAAGTTCTCAGACCTTCTCACACACAGTCAGCCCTCAAAGCAGGAAGTGATGAAGGATCAGGCAGTGAGCGATCAAGCTGATGTTGTGTGTTTGTGTTTGCAGTTCAGATCAGCATGACGGGTCCTCACGACTACATTTCAGCCTCCGAGTGGCCTCTGATGGTGGTAAGAACACACGTGCAGAAACAAACACACAAGTACTAAAGGACAGAGCATCAAGTTCTTACATTTAGCAGGATGAAGGTTTGTTTCCTGTTCCTGAGTTTTTCATACCAGTGTTAATTTTGTTGACTAATTATTTTCATCATAGTTTTCGTCAACAACCTATTTTCCCCTGATGAAAACTAGACAGTAACTCATAAAAACAAGTGCACATGGACAAAAACTCAGACTAAATTAACTGACATTTTCATCAACAAATAAAAACTAGACTAAAATGTTTGACAGTGACTTAATCCAATCAGAGCTAATTTGGTCATGTAGAAAGTAGAGACAAGTTAGGAATATATCCAATCACAGCTACTGTGGTTGTGTGGAAAGGTTGGATGAGTTCAGAGGGACATCCAATCACAGCTGCCTTAGCTTGGTGGTGGTGGGATAAGTTGTGGAGTGATCCAATCAGAGCGCCTCTCTTTATGAATTGATATATTCATGTAGAGCAGGTTCACTGTTTGTTGTCAGTTCTGGTATTGTAACTGAGATGCTCTGCCAGGTAGCCTAAATAAAGGTGACTGCATTTCACACAAAAGTTCAATTTGTTTCTGTTCATTTATACATTCAGACTTTACTAGCATTCAATAAAGGGTTATTAGATGTTTGATTTTATCCAAGTGTAAAACATGACTTCAGAAATTCAAGGAACCATAAAAATGCCTTACCCTTTACACTTCATATTTTAGTCAACTTAATTTACAGCAGATTTCATGGACTAACATGTTGTGAAATTTCATCAACTACAACTAGACTAAAATCAAAACAATTTAGATGACTAAATTATGACTAAAATTAAAAGATATTATAGGCAAAAGACTAAAGCTAAAACTAAATTAGAAATTGCTGTCAAAATAAATACTGGTCCAGATATAGTATTCTGCACATTCTGCGCATCCAGTAGTTTTTGTGTAATCTTGCTAACAGACAAACCAACAAACAAACATACGTGGGCAAAAACATAACTCCTTGGCAGAGGTAACAACCAAGAATCTGTTTGGACTGATGATATCTGTCTGTGAAGTGACCTTCAGCCTGTTGGTTGACCTCTGTCTGCAGTTCTACATGGTGATGTGCATCGTGTACGTGCTCCTCGCCGTGCTGTGGCTGCTGCTGTCGGCGTGTTACTGGAGGGATCTGCTCAGGATCCAGTTCTGGATCGGAGGGGTCATCTTCCTGGGCATGTTGGAGAAGGCAGTTTACTACGCCGAGTTTCAGAGCATCAGATACGACGGCCTGTCAGGTAGGCGAGGACAAAGACAGGTTTTGTCTGGACTCCTTAAAGGGATATGCCAACATTATTTTTGTTTTCGTGTCTTGCCTCACTCCTGATTCTCACTACTGTGCGTGCAGTAACAAGGACCAGATGGGCAGAGCTCGCCCACTGCTAATTAGCTTAGCTCAAACACTGGGAGTTAATGGGTAGCGTTAGCCTGCCTCTGCCTACAGTCGTCAAATAAACTCTTCAGCAACTCTAAACGTTGCTGAGTGCTTGTTGTAACACGTTTTTTAACGCATTATGTTACGTTATCTATTTTTAGACTAAGATTAGCACTTTATGTAATTTTTGAAAGAAAAACATACAAAACTAAACTGCAGGGCGCATGCGCAAACTACGGCGGTCGTGCTTTGTTTTGGAGACTGTCTTCCAAGGAAATTCGAAGTCTTTTGCACATCTTAGTCTAAAAATAGAAAAAAAACGTAACTTAACGCGGTAAAAAACTGTCACATTTGCTGAAGAGTTTATCTGATGACTGTAGGCAGAGGCAGGCTAACAATACCCACTAACTCCCAGCCTGTCATGGACTCTGGAGTGAGGCAAGACACGAAAACAAAAAAAATGCCGGCGTAGCCCTTTAAGACTTTGACTATTACTAAATTCCTCTGTTTTTCTCTGAAGTTTATGGAGCGGTGGTGTTTGCTGAGGTGCTCTCTGCTGTGAAGAGGACTCTGGCCAGAGTGTTGGTGATCATCGCCAGTCTGGGATACGGCATCGTCAAGTAAGATATTAAATTTGTCATGTGGTTTAGCCCTCTTATTCACTTTATTATGGCCTTAAATTCTACTTTCATCTGCAAAATGCTCCGGTTGTTTAATCTCTCAGTCAGCCTGAGAAATGTTGCCTGTAAGTGTGAATAAGTACTCATTCATCAGAATCAAAATCAGAAATACTTTATTAATCCCAAGGGAATATTCAGTGGTTTCAGGTGCTCTTATAAATTAGATTAGATTAGAAAGGACCCTGGGAAAACTCACTTTGGGAAATTAAGATTCCAGCCGCAGCATTATACAACATATATAAAGATATATAAATAAAGATAGATATAAATAAGAATATAAATAAATGTAAATAAAAATATGGCTACTGGCTACTGCTCCTTCCCATCCTCTTTTCCTGTTACTCCTCCTCCCCTGAGTGAGGAGTTGTACAGTCCGATGGCCACTTATACATAGTATAGCTGTAGGAATATCTAATAAAGACATTAAAATAAATAAGGGACATTAAAATAGATAAGAGCATAACAAATTTAGTAAAAAATTAAGAAAGCAGTTTGCAACATTCTCAATCTTTAAGCTATATCCACTTCCTTATAAAGGACCAAATAAATAAATAAAATAAGTAAAGTGAGACTATGAACAAGGCCAAGGAATTTTAACTATTAACAATATTTACAATATGAATATAATATAACAGCAGTGTTTGACAGTAGACCACATTTGACTGGGTATTACACTGGATGTTCAGTTTGCTCATTAACAAATATGAACAAATATCTGAGGTGAAAACAGTGAAAAGGATGTATTCTCCAGGATCTGACGGAGCAGTGATGTTATAGGGAGTTATAAAGTTTCATGGACATCAAATAAGAAAAAAGCTTATGTGATGACTGGTCTCTTACTGATAGATGTCCATTTGATCTGTACAGACTGACAGACAAATGGACAGACCGTCCTCCACAGACATAAACAGATGTTTCAATGATCAGAGGGAAATTCATGTCCGTTTGTCCTTCAGGCCCAGACTCGGAGCGCTGCTCCACAGGGTCGTCGGGGTCGGCCTCCTCTACCTGATCTTCTCCATCGTCGAGGGGATCCTACGAGTCAACTCTGTGAGTCACGGCAGTCTGGTGAATGTGTGTGTGTGAATGTCTGTGAGTGTTTTATCTGACTCGTCTTTATCTCCAGGATGGTGGGGACAACATGAGCCTTAGATTTACTGACATCATGCTGGCTTTCATTGACTCCTGCATTTTCTGGTGGATATCCTTTACATGTGTATATATCACGGCTGAACAATTTTAGGAAAAGATCTAATTGTGATTTTTCTGACAGATATTGTGATTTCAGTTTGTGCAATATTCACTATGTTTACAGTATAGACAACAGTAAGGAAATCAGTGATCAAAAGCACGTAACACATTATTCATCATCTAATATTGATGATAAATAATCTGTTTTCATTATTTAAGGGATACTCCAACTTCTACTCCTAAACAGAGGCTTTGTGTTGTTGACCTGTTTAGCAGCACTTCTGTAAATGCAAATGTGTAAAATAGTTGACACAACAGATCCTGGGTCAGTCAGGAGCACTGCAAAAAATTGCAGCTTTGGCGATCACATGGTTGTGTTGTCTGACATTGTGATTTCCATCCGAAAAAGATGAATCTTTCAGCCCTAGTATTTAATATACTGTATATGTATACAGAAACATAAACATGTGAGCTCTTTTACTTTGTTAGATCAGGAATAAAAAGTCAAGGATGCATTTTTATACTTAAATTTCTGTTGTGATCAGTTAAAAAAGTCAATTTTATACCACTGATCCAGGGCTGGGTGTAGCAGCCTTTTCCCAATAAATGTTTTCCAGCATCTCCAGAGGGATCATCAGGTATTCCCAGGCTACAGGGGGATCTAATCCCTCCAGTGAGTTCTGGCGGACCCTCTGCAGCTGATGAGGAGTGTTAACCAAAATTTATTAATATTTGATATTAATGATGATAATAAAAGTAGTAACTGTAATTTCTAACATTTTGATGGCTTGATTTTTTATGAGCACATTTTTGTGCAAAGGGACCAAAACATGAGCATTATATAAATATATGACAGTGAGAAAAAAAAATCATGATAATTACATGTGAAGAAATGTTGCCGCTAATCTGTCACATATACCAGGCTGCAGTAATCAAATCATAAATTATGCAGTTTGCATGAATTATATTGAATATAAATCATTGTGTATTTCTGACTATAAAATGGACTTGCATTATGTGCAGTTGAACAGTTACATTTTTTAAATTTATGATAGTTGATATGTATTATTATGACTGATGCTGGTTTAAGAAAAAATATTTTCAGAAAATTAGATATGTCACTTGGGACACCCCCTTGGAATACTGGATGATCACCAGGTACCCAACTGTAGCTGAAACGTGTTGAACTGGGATGTGACGTTATTCACACTTCCCACGTCAGAGTTCGAAGGTCAATGAAACACCGTCAAACTGCTGATGAAGGCACATACCGCCTGCTGTAACCTAGTCGAGCTTTGCTTCACCTTCTGTCTTTAGTCTTAGCTTCTTGAAGCGCTGGGCAATATATCAATTAATTCAATTTTTTTATTTTATTTTATGATAACACTTAAACGCCCTGCAATCGACTGGCGACCGGTTCAGGGTGTACCCCGGCTCTCGCCCAATGACAGCTGGGATAGGCTCCAGCCCCCCCCCCCAACCTCGAAAGGGATAGTCGGTATAGAAAATGAATGAATGAATGAATAACACTTAAACTTTAAGAGAGAAATACTGTTTGCTTTGGGAATTTACTTGACAAGATAAAGGCAAAACTTGACGTCATTTTGTGTCCCTGGGAGTTTTTTCTTTTTTTGAGAGAGGGAAAAAATTGTTTAAAATCGAGTGTTGTGGAAAAAAAATCAGGTATTTTATGTTCAGGCCATATCGCCCAGCCTTATCTTCTTGTTTAGCTGGATCCACTGTAGCTGCTGATCGTAGTGTCCTGTCTCTCCGTGTCTTCCCTCTCTCTTTCCTCCCTGTCCTGGTGTTTGACCCTCCATCACTCCTCACTCCTTCACCCTCTGCCCTTCCTCTTTTCACCCCCTCTCTTCTTCTCTTCAGGCTGAAGACGATGTAGTTCTCCTGGCTGCTATCCCTCTGGCTGTGCTCGACTCTACCCTCTGCTGGTGGATATCCTCTACTGCAGCTCCCCTCTAGTTCTTTCACTTCCTCTACTCTTCTGTTTCCTGCTTCATTGTGTTTAGTACACGTGTAGCAACAACCAAAAGAACCCTAGGGATAATTTAAGCACGGGTTTCCCAACGTCTTCAAGTGTTTGTTTGCTTTAGAGAACATTTACGGTCAGTAGAAACAGTTTTATAAGAACTTGTGTGCTTAACTCATCAAACTTTATTTATTTAGCACAGTCCATGCAAATTCAATGGCAGCTTAAAGTGCTTTGCACTGAGAAAGAAACATGAATAACAAAGGATATTAATATATAAATAATAACCTTTTTCTTACACCCACCCAGCAAATAAAGCTCAGCAGAGGCCCATCGATTAAGTAATATTTCACCGTAGTTGATGAAAGATAGGATGTCAGGAGGATTTGGAGAACAGAGAAGGTAAGGTCAAAGAAATGATAAAATAAAAGTGACTGATAATATATAAATGATAGGAAACAAGAGAAAATGCAAAGCAATAAAACCAAGAGTCATCAGACAGAGATAAATACAACGCTTGAAATACATTTTAAATAAATAAATATAAAGCATGTTAAAAGATTGAAATTAAATCTAAAATGATTTAGTGTAAAAAGATAAAAACTTTATCAACATGGTAAGATATATAAGCAAATGCTAAAAATATAAGAAAACATCAATTATTAAAATTCAAAACTTTAATTTATTATTAAAGTAAGGTGAAAAGTGATACTCACAAATAAATAAATAATTATAAAAGTCATTAAAATGATCAAGTTCTCCTTAAAAGCCAGGCTGAATAAATGAGCTTTTAGCTTAGATCTTAGTTCTGACTTTATTAAACTGCATTAAGATTCTGTATTAGACAGAGTGAGGTGAAGTTTCCAGGTCATACAGTTTGATTTGCTGATGTTCCTTGACTGTGCCGTCACATCTTTGTGAGCCTGGCTCAGACGATGAAGCTGCTGAGGTTGAGGAGGAACGTTGTGAAGCTTTCCCTCTACAGACACTTCACCAACACGTTAATCTTTGCTGTCATAGGTGAGAAATTTATATCTGGTGCAAGTGTTTCATATTTTCTGCAAGTCGTATCATCATTTTAAGATTTTGTTCCTTTTTTATAGCATCGATTATCTTCATCATTTGGACCACCAAGACCTTCAAGATGGCCAAGTGTCAGTCTGTAAGTAGTTTGAGTGAAGTCTGAACTTAAAGTGTTAAATAGGAATTAAATTGTGGTCACTTAGTTCATAAGGAAGCCTAATTAACTCTATTTAAGTGTACAGACAAAGGCCTGAAGTCTGGCATGTTGTTCATGGCAATCATCAAGTTTTTGGATTTTCTTGTGGAGCAGGATGGCAGTTTGGACCCTTTTTGGTTGAAAAGTTGCATCAGTGGTTATTTTTCAATTCAACACATTTAAGGGTACCAATCTGGATTTTTTTGGGACTATTATTTACAAAGTGATCATCTCAGTTATTAAAGAAAAGACATCAAGCCTGAAATAAAAACAATGAAGTCATCAGGAAGAAGTTTACTGAAGGACAGAAACCAAATGAGACACGGAGGCTATTTTTCGCCAGACTGTCCTGCAAGTTTGAAGCTGGTGATATTTGCTTTTAGCTACGTGTACGCATGATGGCCACCATGCGTCCCCTGCATCGATTCAGCACATCGGCTGTGCACGTGCACGAGGAGACAGGACAGATTGGTCACAGCAGCAGAAACAACAAGAACAGGAAGTTTAAAGACAAACTGATAAATGAAGACCACCATCATTAACATCTGAAAAATGAGACTGAGCAGACATAAACATGACTGATCATCCAGCTGATGAAGAGAAATCCTGCTGCAGAAGTCTGGAAACAAGGAAATAAGTTTGGTGTCAGAATTTAACTGGTGACCGTGCAGATTGGTGACTTGGAGTTGATACCATGGTTGACTTTGTTTGTGTTAGCTCGGTTTCCTTGGCTGTGTTTTCTCATTTATAAACTAATTATCTTTAAAACAACAAATAATGAAAGTGAAGCATTGAAGGGGAAGTGCTTTGACTACAAGTTGTCAGTTAACATGGTAACCCCTTACACCCAAACACTGAAACAGTTCTGATGGTGCACAAAGCAAAATATTGCAGAAACGGAGCTCAGAAGATGCTGATGGTGAGGTCTGACTTGGTCATCAGTTGTCACCAAATATTTGATGATGATATTGATTATTGACGTTTATTTTGTTAGTTTTACTCTCAGAATCCCCCCCATGTTTGCAGTTTACTTCTAACACAACAGGTAGTTACACACAGCCCGAGACCTTTTGCGCCCTCTAGTGGTGTCCTCCAGCAACAAACTGCAAGTTTATCTCCAGCCGAAGTTACTTCTATACTGAATAAGAGCCAAAGATGATGGACACCTCCTGAATTCAGTCTTTACAACGCTTCACATGCAAAACTACTCATGAGCTGCATGCGCATTGTCTCAATTAGCCCCAAGTGATCCCTGGGGGTTTGGTTTGGGACAGCTTTTGCCAAAAATACTCCTGAATATAAGACAGCAAGTGAGTGGCAGAGCTGCGTGACAAGTCGAAGTATTAATTTGATCAGTTTTGTCAGAGGACTGCAGGGCAAATAGGTTGTAAAAAGAGGTGTGATGGCTGATTTGGCTTGACTTAAAGGGATACGCCAACATTTTTTTCTTTGTGTTTTCATGTCTTGCCTCACTCCTGAGTCCATGACAAGCAGATAGACACCATTCTTTCTACTCACCCACTGCTAATTAGCTTAGCTCAAACACTGGGAATCAATGAGAAGTGTTAGCCAGCCTCTGCCTGCGGTCATCAGATAAACTGTTCAGCGACTTTAAACGGTCCTGTAATTGATACGCCGACGTGAAAAAATGTTGGTGTATCCTTTGAAAATGTTTGAGTAATTCTTAGTTTTTATTCCTAATTATGCTGTTTTCTAACATAATTTCATCCTAGTTCTCCTTCCTAACCCTGGACATAAAGCTTAACTTGTGAAAATAAAGCATAAAAATTTCTGACCAGTAAGATTTTTGAATCAAGAGCTCATTGACCACGGATCAACCAACCAACTAACCCGGCTGAATCAGTTTCATGCTTCTATAATGTGATACATTGCGATTAAGGTCAGATTTCTATTTTCATTAAGTTTTCACAGAATGATTGTACGGCACCACAGAGCGTTGCTTGTCTCCAGAATTCATTTTTAACCGAGTTCACTCTCTGAATTATTCTGCAAATGCAGAGAGTGAGTTATTCAGGCCGTCAGAGACAGAAATCTGTTTCATCTTCGGCCTTTTTTCTCCCTGAAAACCGTCTTGAATGCTTTTGAAGTGCTGTCATTAAAAACCTCTCTCTGCGCGTCGGCAGGACTGGAGGGAGCTGTGGATCTACGACGCCTTCTGGCGCTTCCTGTTCTCCACCATCCTGTTGGTCATCATGTTCCTGTGGCGCCCATCAGCCAATAACCAGAGGTAGAGGGGAAGGCGGGGCTGTTTTTGAAATCTTTTTGTGTCTTTAATTGAAAAGTAAAAGCAACTTTCCTCCCTCTGTGTCAGGTATGCTTTCAGCCCTCTGCTGGATGAAGAGAGCGAGGAGGAGGAGAAGGAGCCCATGATGAACGAGGCTTTCGGTCTGAAAATTTACTTTTTCTTCCTTATCATTGCTTCATTACCTGCTGTCAGATTATCAGCCACCTTAACTTTGCTCAAATATTCCCCTGGTGCCCCTGAGGATCTGTCATTTCACCTGTGCTCTCCCTCCAAACACCAACCACTGCAGAGGCTCAAACCAGCACAATAACCTTTATTAAATATTCAGATGAAACAGTTATTTTAGATCTCCAGCCTGCAAGAGCTGCTCCAGAGATCATTCCTGGACCTAAACGTCTCAAAAACAAAAGAGTTTCTCACTGACTGTTGCCGTGGACAGTTTACCATCCTCACTGTGAAAATCAATAACCAGTCCATCGAGAGGATTAGGCGTACAAACACCTCGACACCACAGCTGACAACAAACTCACATTTTAAGCCAACAGTGGAATCATCTCCAAATATCAGCAGCGTCTCTTCTTATTAGGAAAGTCCGTAAAATTCAGGTCCATCAGTCAAAGTTGATACAGCAGAAGGACATGATAATAATGGATACTCACACTTATCGCCAGGGTGCAGATACAGGTCTCTCCTCTTTAGGACAATGGATGTCTGTTATGTCTAAACATTAATGCTGTGTCAGCGTTTCTGCTTTTGCACAAATGAAGGTCCTAACTAAGGCTGGGACCAGTGTTAGTTTTGTTGACTAATTATTTTCCTCATAGTTTTCGTCAACAACCTTTTTTACCCTGATAAAACTAGACAGTAACTAAAAAAAACAAGTGCACATGGACAAAAACTCAAACTAAATTAACTGACATTTTCATCAACAAATAAAAACTAGACTAAAACGTTTGACAGAGACTTAATCCAATCAGACCTAATTTGGTCATGTAGAAAGTAGGGACAAGTTTTAGTTTAAGAACTTGTCCATGTGCTCCTGTTTTTATTAATTACTATGACGAAACTATACTATAAGCTATAGTGAAAATAATGAGTCAACACAATGAACACTGCTGCAGTTGGCCCCACAGCCGTAGTTGGGACACCCCTGATTGATAGACCAGTCAACAGGTTTCAGGGTTAGTCTGTAATTGAGTCGGCTGGTCCCTCAGTCAGTCAGTGGTTGTTCATCTCTCGTCTTTAAATAAAGAATATTTCTGTGCAGCTGACACGCAGCCTCTACATTAGAAAAAGTCACAAATCAAATTCTCTCTCTTTGTTTTACGGTTGTTTGTTCTGCAGAGGGGGTGAAAATGAGGGGGATGAAAAATGAGACCAACGGGGCGGCCAAAGCAAACAAAGTGGTGAGTGACGAAGAAATCCTTCAGCTCAGAGAGTCACTGCTGTTTCGAACATATTCAGAGTTTGTGTAAATATATGCAAATAAATACAGAGATCACAAAGCTTCACTTATGACCATTTCAATGATTTAGCTCTTCCTTTAGCCCCTTTCATCTACAGCTCCTGATATTGACTTCAGAGAGATCAACTAAATTAAATACATGATAGTTCCTGCATACAGCTCACATATATCAGTATGACCTTGACAAACAATCATGGATGACCTGCTGCTGTGGACCTGCTCCACTCCATGTGCTCTACCCTGCATCAACCATCAACAGAAATGACATCATTTAGCATGAATTCATACTTTTAGACCAGTTAAACCTGTATTAATGGCAGTTCAGGTCGATGCTGCTATATTAATCAACATCATTCCTCTGCAGATTATATTCATTGTAGACATTAATGTTAGAATTAGATTGATCTCTCTATCCATGGTTGTATTGATTATTCATCCATAGTAATTATCTTCAAAGACAAACATGGTGCTATACAAATAAAGATGATTGATTGAATCTATATTCAGCGGAGACAAATATGATGGGGACAGATCTATGGTCTGGGCGTCCTTAATTTTTTATATATATATATTCATATTCGTATTTCGACATGACATTTGGGTTTTACTAGAGTCTCTATAGGCTACATCACCTGTAAAACACTGTTTATCATTGTTTATCAGTTATTGAATTCTGCAGTCTTAGTGTTTTAGATGAGTTTAATCAAACAATGACAGTTACATGAATGCATAATTCACATATGTTTAATTTCCAGGATGAGGATCTGAAGTGGGTGGAGGAGAATATCCCGTCATCTATGGCAGACGTGTAAGTCATCCACATTAAATCAACAACAGTTATTAAATACCCCACATCAGTTTAAATCAGATATGATTCAGACTTTAAGGTTTGAAGACATTTTTCTGGATCTTCCTCACAGCGCCTTACCCCCTCTGCTGGACTCTGATGAGGTAGGTCACCTTATTTGATTAATCAAATTATGGTATGAGTACATACATGCTGCATAATTAAGATGAAACTTTACTGATCCATGTGGTTAAGATTAAAAATGAAGTGTCCTAAAATATAAATTAAAGTGGAAACTTTGGTTTAAACATTCTGTGACTGTGTCGACAACATGGCTGCAACGAAGACTTTAGATTTAGAGTAAGATGAGCCTTAATTGTTTGTTACTGCCCTAATTTAACTTCATTGGTAATTAACAAAATCCTTTATTATATGTCTGTAATGCTCAATACACCAACACGTGGAAGCTCTTTAACTGAAATGACATGCCTGTTGCTAAAATATTATTATTATTGTTATCCATGATTTTTCAAATTTACAGTTTTACAATAAACAGAAAAAGTACTCTTTATTATTCTGGATAAGGATGTCAGATTAAAGTTTTTCACTTCATTCCTGAAAAGATAAATAAGTTCTAGTGGTTGAATGTTCTGCTTTATTAATTTCTGACTTCTCAGTGAGCAGCTCAGATTTGGGTATAAAAAGGTGAATTCAGTTTGAAAACCCTCATTTCTGTTCAAAATGTCCGTTTTCAGCTTTAACAAGTTTTGAAGATTTATGAAACCAGTGTTTTCTTATGTAAACAGACTATAAATACACTCTTATGCATTAAAAGTGCAGTAATGATTTGTTCCAGGAGAAAGTGACAGTGAAAGAACGTAAATAGATTACATAGTACTCAGAATTATGTTAGATAATATTTACAGTAGGTCCCTAATTTTTCAAACATCAAAAATATGAATTTGTATGTGAGTAAATTGTCAGTCATGTGTCTTGTTTAGAGCAAATGAAGTTGGTTTTACTTTACTGTTGAATTAGGATAACAGTTGAATGTATTCCCATTTTCCCACACTGAAAAAATACAGTTTATTTGTTTACAGACAAGAAAGAGGAAAAGATAAATTGGATGGATTTGGAATATAAAAGCTAGTGAACACAAATATCTGCTTAGACCAACATTAAGTTGATGGAAACTTAAAAAAAGCCTTACACTTGAGTCAAAATAATAATCAAGCCAGTATAAAAGGCTTCGTTATAGATATAGCGTATTTAATGCAGTATCGTCATTTAAGTTCAAAATAAACTGATGAGAATACTGACAAAACTTGACTGAGAGACTTGGACGTGGAGGTGCACGTGCCGTTCAAACAAGATGATCAGTTTTATTTTTTAATCTTCCTCCTGAAGAAAGGTTGTTGATGAACCTCTTTTGTCTATGAAATAAATCCTTAATAAGATAGAAGTAGAGGAAAAGTGCATTTGTTTAAACTTTGTGTTAAAAATGTCACACGGATCACAGTTTATGAGCGAGGATGCTCTCGTGCCTTTGTTTATCATGTCTGCAGTTCTGATCGTAACCAGCAGGGGGCAGCACACAATCTGCAGAGAGTGATTGTTGTCGGGTTACATCACACTGTTGTTTATCCTTCTCTCTGTTGTCATGGCGAACAGTGTGACGGCGATGTGCTCGCGTGCAGAGAAATCATCGATTATTGATCCGATGTGGACAAAAACAAACAAATCACCAAAACACGCGACAGGATGAAAAATAAAAAAGAGGGTCCTGGTCTTTGTGTCCTTTGCTGACTCTCTCTTTGAACCATTTTCCAATTATTCACACCCTCATCCCCGAGCAGAAGCTCTTTAAGTGATCCAGCAATCAACAAAGTGCCTCTTATGTAAAATTGATATCTTATGTAAGCTGCCGTGTGAACACTGAAGGATATTAAAATCCATATTCAGTCCATGGAGTCCATACAGTACACGAATGTTCTTTATGGTGTTTCTGCTGTAGATGATAAAAGATGGAGCAGAAAAACAGAGTCAAAGAGGACAAAGGAGAGGAACAGGGAGGGTTTTGATTGGCTGCTTTCTTTAGATGAATTCAGTGCACGGTAGAGGTGATTTAAGGTCAGAGCTCACTGTTAAATTAAATATTATTTTGTTTTAATTTGCATCTGCATCCATGGTGTGAGATTCAACTCCACATTTTTAATGAATTTCCTTCATGACATGATTTATTTAAAGGAGAATTGTTCCAGCAACTCTCCACTCTGCTTCAAATTATGTTCTTTTGTTTGTGAGGTTTTAATCGGAGGAAAATGTTGAACTTTATTCTCAAAATAATCCGATTTTGATGAAAAATAAATCAGCCAAGATCAGCCTGAAGATTATAAACCCTGCAATGAAACAGTTGCTCAAGTTTTTCCATCTGTACAAATCATTTACCCGGACCCAAAGTTTAAGTTATAGGCTGATTCATACACCCACTGGCCACTTTATTAGGCACACCTTGCTGGAACTTGGTTAAACTCCATTTTGCCTTCAGAGCTCTTTCATTCTTTGTGGTGTGGACTCAACAAGGGCATGATGGCATCTCAAAGCTGCTCTATTGTATTGAGATCAGGGGCCTCATTTATAAAGCTTGCTGATGCACAAAAGAAAGGGTTAGCCGTATGCACAAAATCTTGAGAGACTGGAAACTGCAACCCAACAGTAGAAGGATGAAATTGAAGACAGCTCTGTGAAATTAAACACTGGTGTGAAGTAATCCAATACTACACATTTCACAACACATGTCATATATGAAAGATATATTTGCAAAAACGAAGAAAGAGGAAAATTTATATTGATGCCCCGGGGACTTTACGAATGCAGTTGATTGTGATTTATAAACGGAAACAACAAGCAACAATACTCAGGTAGGCTGTGGGGGTCAAACCATGCTCAGGTGGGACTACGGGATCAAAAATGTCCATCACACCACCAGCAGCAGCCTGAACCGCTGATCCAAGGCAGGATGGAGCCATGCTTTATGATGTTCACACCAAGTTCTGAGTCTGCATCTGAATGTGGAGCAGAGATCCAGACTCAGGTTTCCAATCATCTATCATCCAATGTTTGTTAGCCCCTGTGAGCTGAGGCCTCAGTTTCCTGTTCCTTGCTGACAGGAGTGGCACATGGTGTGGTCTTCTGCTGCTGTAGCCCATCTGCTTTGAGATTAGACGTGTTGTGCATTCATCTCCAATCACTCTGTCCATTCTCCTTTGAGAATCTGGCATCAACAAGACATTTCCGCAAAGACAGCTGCTGCTCACTGGATATTTTACCCTTTTTCTGACCATTCTCTGAGATAGGTGTGCGTGAAAATCCCTGTAGATCTGCAGTTTCTGGCACCAACAACCATGCCACGTTCAAAGTCACTTAAATCACCTTTCTTCTCCATTCTGATGCTGGATTTGAGCTTCAGCAGGTCATTTTGACCATGTCTACATTCCTGAATGCATTTAGTGGCTGCCAAGTGATTGGCTGATTGGCTATTTTGTTAACGAGCAGTTGGACTACACATTAATCTAATAAAGTGGCTGATGAGTGTTAGGGCTGAATGATTTCAGGAAAAGATCTAATTGTGATTTTTCTGGCAGATATTGTGATTTCAATTCGATTCACGGTTTTCTTCAAGTCAGGTTTCAGTGCAACATTCACTATGTTTACAGTAACATTTACAGACATGACAGAAAATTACATCATACCATCAAACATTAAGAGCTATTAATCTAAGGCAAGGATGAAAACTTAAGGTGAGAAAAGCTTCGAAATGTTTTTATTAACAAGAAAGATGCATGTACATGCTTTGAAGTCCTTGACCAACAGCAGTTATTACAACTGAAGGACTAAAAGAGCATCTTTGACTGTGTGAACTTAAAAAATGTAGTGCAAAAAATCCTTAGTTGTGTTAAGCTAAAAAAGTCAAATAAAATGCAAAAGAATGTGAGGGAAAAAAGATAATTAAGTAATAGTAAGAAAAACAAAATTCAACAATTCCAATAAAGGAAAAAAAGCCAGCCATGCCAAACCAGTATGTCAGCCACGTCTGAAATCGCGATTTGATCAGAAAATGATAAATCGTTCAGCCCTAATGAGTGTATAGATCTGCAATCAAATCAAGCATAAAAACTAAAAGATTGGGCATT
This sequence comes from Cetoscarus ocellatus, assembly GCA_037902135.1. Taxonomy (NCBI): domain Eukaryota; kingdom Metazoa; phylum Chordata; class Actinopteri; order Labriformes; family Labridae; genus Cetoscarus; species Cetoscarus ocellatus. The sequence goes on along the minus strand of JBAMNC010000188.1, from coordinate 513,724 downwards.
GCAGGCTCGATAATTTCCCCAGTAAAGGTCACTCTGTAGTTTTGAATTAAGTTTTTACCAAGTCAACATGGTTTTAGTTGTGGAAATATTAAAAAGGGGATTAAAAACATTGTGCACATAAATCTAACAGCATTTTTTGTTAAATTAAAATGAAAAACTGCAAATTAAAGGTTGCAAATGAATTGTCTACTTTGTTAAACAAATGATCAGTTAATAAAGTAAGATTAAACTGAGTAAATGAATATTTTCCTCACAAGACGAGGTATTTATGTGGCTTTTCTTACAATAACACTCAGCATATTTTAATTTCTAGCTGCATCCATCCTGCTGTAATTTTCGTAAAAATATAAGGACATTAGCTGCAAATATCAAGACAACAAATGTAAAAAGAGGGAGCGCTCCTTGACATTTAAACAGAGCTGGGGCTCTCTTTTGCCCCCATCCATCAGCCGACAGATTTCTCCATCAATCTTTCAAAAATGTCATGAATTAGTATTGAAAGCAGGCGGACCGCTGGCTTTCCTCCGGGCCGGGCTTCTTGTTTAAACCGGACAAATTGACCTCTCGGTGTCAGCTGGGATCTTTTCTGTCACTCGCCCGTGTGCGGTCTCATCCATCATGTCTGCAACAAAGGGAATCATCTTAACAACGTTGACCTCCTAACGGAGCAGGGTTACGGGACAGACGGATGGACAGAAATGAGGACAGGGAGGGTGATTCAGAGAGTCTGGGTAATGAGATGTCACATCTATGAACAGCCGGTCTACGGGTTAAGGAGTCGCAGGAGGGAAGAAACAAGGATGTTCACTTTCTTCAGTTACTGACAATATTGATGACGGTTTTTGGGTCCAAATGATGAATAAATGCCGAGTATGAGCACCAAGTAGAGCTCTAGCCTGCCTACAGCTGGAGCTGGTGGATCCTTAAAGACGTTTTCACACACTGACGTTTTGGCCAAGGGAAACGTCAAGTCGCATCGAGCTAGTTAACGTCAGCTGAGCAGGGCTGATGTTCGTCGCCCAGGTCGAAAAATCTTAAGATTTGATCAAATATGCTCCACTTAGTCAAGTTTATTTATAAAGCACATTCAAGAAGACACCAGTTGATCAAAGTGCTGTACACAGGATACTTAAGAAGAAGTAAATAAATAAATAGATTACGATTAAAAACAGTAAAAGTAGAAAAAACTACGGTGCCTGTGATTTGCCTGTGATCAATTCTGAAACACCAGAGAGAAGAAGTGGGTCTTCAGGGAAGATTTAAAGGTCTTTAGGGCGTGGGAGGTTCTAATATAGATGAGGAAACTTTTCCAGAGTCTGGGGGCCACCGCTGCGAGGGCCCTGTCCCCCCCAGACTTCAGTCTGGTCTGGTTGGGGAGTGGCAGTGCAGGAGCTCAGACGGGTACAGAGGGCCGAGACCATTGAGGGCTTTAAAAACGATTAAGAAGTTAAAAATCAATGCAAAAACAAACTGGGAGCCAGTGAAGGGACGTTAAAACTGGTGTGATGTGGTCACATTTTTTCTTGCCGGAGAGGAGTCGAGCAGCAGCGTTCTGGATGAGCTGAAGGTGGTTGATAGACGACTGGTCCAAGACAACGTACAAGGAGTTGCAGTAATCTAATCTGGAAGTAATAAAGGCGTGGACTGTCTTTGCAAGATCGGCCTTCAAAAAGCAGCACTGGGTCTTTGCTAAAAGACGGAGTTGGAGGAAGTTTGTTTTAACGGCACTGATCTGCTTATCAAATTCAAAATGGCTGTCAAAGATAAAACCGAGGTTCCCAACAACGGACTTCGTTACCCTCAGTTACAGCTGCATTCTTCCATGTTGGCGAACACTGGGGCCTTCCTGCCTGTAGGCTCCTGTTTGACTCGAGGCGCCCTTTTGGGGCCAGCCGTCTTTGCCTCTAGGCATGGTGTCAGAAACTAAGACTATCTGCACCTGCATGTGGTGAAATGACATGCGTCTGCACTCGATGGCAAACCGCCCCAGTCTCTTCAATCAGGCTGTTTCCACAGCACCTCGCTCCGTGTGTGGTGCATACCTGCAGCGTCCTGCCGCACCGGATCACTTGAAATATGCAGCGAGTGTATTTTCAGCATGAGCATCAATCACTGCCAAGCAGATCGACCAAAACAGGAAAACAATTGCTCAGAGCTTTCGAACATTATACATATATATCTATATCATATCATAGGAATTGAAGAGATTTTACTAGAATTGATCACAGTTAATGTCTTCCTTGTCTATGGATTTAAGGTATGATGATAAAACGTAAATACTAGACATTTAAGGCATTAATAAGCTAAGAACATCTTTTTTATTCTGTAATGAACAATGAGTGCACTGCATAGTCAACTACCTTCAACTCACTGTATACAGACAAGGGTTTGGGAATGAGTGTGTGAATTTCTTTTTGTCCATACATTTTTTATTGAGATTGACATCCAGAGACAGTGTGCGTTAAATAATAAAAAATATATACACAAATAATCAAATATATGTCTGAATATAGACATACATCTGAGCACAGGTATTCCTATCACTGGAGTTTACAGAGAAATTCCCTTTATACACATATACCTGAGCACAAAGAGGAGAGTAGTAACAATAAATAAAAAGAAAATAGTAGAAATTATGGTCATAGTTCAGAAAGAAAAAAAATATATATCTACGTATACATTTATAAATACCAACAATAATAATAATAATCCCTCAAAAAAGAGAAAGAGAAAATCAGCAGAACCTTCCTGACTCTGGACCAGCACTTTGAGCTGTTAGATTAGATTAGACAGAACTTTGTTAATCCCTTGGGAAGACTCCTTCAGGGAAATTAAGATTCCAGCAGCATTGTATAGTACAACGGTGTAAAAGAACACAGGATATCAAAAAAAATAATAATAAAGCAATTAGCAGATATAAAATATATAAAAATGCATTAATAAATCTAAATAAAGATAAAAAATATAAAATATGATATAAAATATGATATAAAATACATGATATAAAATGTACATATGATATGAAATATATTTGATATAAAAATGGCGTTCCCATTTGTTTTGATCTGACGGCGTCTCTCTGTTGCAGGAAACCATGACGACCAAGTTTGAGATGTCCAAGATGGAGTGAAGCAGAAGAAGAAGAAGGATTGAGGGGCGGAGGAAACATGGAGCAGGATGATTGATTGAAGGAGAGACGGACACAGCAGACGTTTATGAGTGGACAGAGTGAGTTTATAAAGAATGAGCGAGTAAATGCACTTGTAAGGAAGGATGGATGTTCGACGGATGAAAGAGGGAACCCAGGCGGAGGTGTAGGTGTGTATTTAGATCCCTAATGTTATGAGCTTTGTAAGCCTTGATTGTACAGACACTGGGAGTCAAATCGATCACAGATCGTTTTATTTTTCTTTGTATTGCCTGTTTGTATTTATATTTCTATATACACAGTATATTTTGACAGATTTGATGTTGCTGAGGCTCTCTCTTTTTGCCTTCTCTCCGTTTACATGTTGAAATGTGATTTTCAGGTTTGGTCTTATTTGTGTTTCACTGTTGCACCAACACAAGCGCTCGCGTCACAGCTGTTTTGTTTTTTACTTCCACCTGTCGAGGCGGCTTCGTTTAGATCCTTTTTAACTGCTCAAACACAAGTGTGAAAACAGAGAACAGCCGTGAATGAAGATTATTTCTCATTCTTTTAAAGTAGAAAAAAATGTTTTGTGTTCACCTGAGAGATCGCTTTAGTGACAAAAAGGACAGACTGGCTGCATTTGGGTAATACAGCAGACTTAGACCGAACATGTTTCAGGCAAAGACTCGACTTAGGCTGCTTTCACACCCTGAATTTGGCAGATTTGGTCCGTTTCGGGGGTACTCTCCTCCAAATGGCTGCATGATTAGCCCAACATGAGGCTTATACGCAAAATATTGGCATGTGCCTCCTACAGAACATCTCTCTCAAATCTTTCAGTTAAATCAAATTAACATTTTTTAGAGTTTGCTTATTTACTCATGTTTTAGGAAAGGGCTCAATTTGAGGTAACAAAAACTCTCAGCAGATACAACCTGCCTTAACAGAACCACAAAACACAAAAACTGTCCCTTCGCAGCCTTTTTTCGTGCTTGATCACACAAACACATCACTTTTCATTGTATCTGCACAGAAACAGCCATTACTCCAGCCTTTGATGGCTGCCGTTATTGCTCTTGCGGTCCGTACTGCCGGAGGCCACCCATATATGAACGCATGTGTGTGTTCTCGAGCATATACACAACTGTGAGTGTGTGTTCAGGCTGTTAAGTGTTGACAGTGACCGCTCTGAAAGGGCTAAATGATCTATACATCAGGCAGTTTAGCCTCGGGGGGAAGTCCTCTCAGTGTGCTGGGTGTTCTCTGCAGCATCACAGATAGTGTTTGTTTGTGTAAGGCAGTTAGGGGTGTCGTTATTATTTCTTTTTATGTGATTGTCATCTTTGACTCTGAGTATCTGCAGAATCTCAATCTGACTCAGTATTTGTTCAGGCAGGGCAGAATCAGTGCAGGAACTCCCCTCGTTTGCCTTCGCTCTGATTTCTCCCTGGATCAGTTTTTCCTGAATCAGATCACTTTTTGGGGAATTTATTGTTCTTCCGAAACTTTCTATTTGAGCTCTTTACTGAGGTGGAAAGAGTGAACTATAGCAGCAGGAAGACGCAGCCTCAGTGTGGCTCAAACAGAGGAAACTGTGGAAAAGAGGAAAATCAAACATGGTAGACTTTCTGTCAGGAGGTCCAGAAGCATCTCAGCTGTGGCCTCGATTGTCCTTCGCTGTGATACACCACACATTAAGGTGGTGTTTACATGGCTCTGTTTTCAGCCTAAAACGGAGAGTTTTTACTGCGTTTTCGCCTCCCGTTTACACGAGACTGATGCCCGGAGTGCTTGAATCTGCAAACTTTTGAAACCAGGGTCCAGAGCGGAGAGTTTTGGCTTCGTGTAGACGGGATTCAGCGTTTTAGGGTGAAACACTGACGTCATCGCATGCGCAGTACTCTTTCACATGAAGGCTGCGCACGCATACAGGAACAACAACCGCTTCGTCCGTCTACCGAGTAACATGTATGCGGCTTACCGTGCATCCACTCTCCATTGTTGTTTGTAAAAAGTTTTTCTTCTTCGTACATGTGGTATAACACCGCTGATTCTCAAACGCAAACCTACATCGCCATCTACTGGACTGGCATGCACGCTACAGCGTTTTCAGTCCTACTCGTCTCCATGTGGACGCAGAGCACTGTTGAAAACGCAAAGGACAAAATTTTCCGTTTCTAGTTTGTTAAAAATAAAATCACAATTTCAAGTTATAACTAATTCCATTTTCATCGTTAACAACTTTAACCATGGAAAGCAAACAAAATCCTGTAGTTACACGTTGATTTTACATAAATCCCACCTTAGGCAGAATTTGGGATCTGCACATGGGCCCATGCCTTAATTTGGCCAGTCCCCCTTTGCATGTGGCCACGCCCCACTTCAGGGTCGCACCCCACTGTTTGAGAAACACTGCATTAAAGGATGGTTGATTTTTGTGGCCATCTTGGACCCCCACAGCGTGTGATCTGACCTCAGGATGAGGACTAATCCACCATTTTAGACTTGACAACACAGGTATTTAAGAATGTGACTCCAGTACTCGTGACAGCAGATATCTGAGATCAGTATTCCTCTGAGACACAAAACAGGAAGCCAGGAGCAAATTCTCTAGTCTGGAGTTTGAGTCATTACTCACTCACAGTGACAAATCCTCTCTAAAATCTTTTGCCATTGTTTTCAATGTAAATTAACGCTGAACACTTGTGTGGTTTTGTGTCATTTTGAGGGGAAAGTTTGAAGCCTTGAAGGTGAAATATGTTCATTTTCTCTCTGTACATTTTCCCGTCTGTTGTCCAAAAACATCGCCATGATGTAAAATGTTTTGCTGTTTGGTTTGTAAATAAATCAAAAACTTATCAAAACTTTGAGAGCATTTTTCTGTTTCATTTTTCACTCATTTCCTGTCATCACTTTACGGGGAACACTGATGTCCTGCAGCTTTAAATCATATTTCCATGCTGAGTAATTATCTCTTAGCAGCAGAAAAAGAGGCCGTGATATCTCGTCCGTCTCTATTCTTCCTCAAAGTCCTGACCCCAAATCCTCCATCTGCAGGATCTCATCTGGTCTAATGATAGAAGCTGCAGCCTAAATGTCACACTCTGCCCCTCAGCCGTCGTACTGCAGCACTCAACACATTTTAACATTTGAAATGTATGTCACAACGACGCGCTGCCAGCTCCGCCCGCCTCTCCTGCTTAACTGTGGCTCTGATTTCAGGTAGGTGGTCTTCAGGTCTGCCCTGTGCAAACCAGGATAGTCACTTTTCAGCCGCTTTTCTTCCTCATTATTTGAAATTCTTCCATGAAAGAGAAATCTTTGACTGTTTAGTGAAGCCACCATATAGGGTTTTGGAAAAAAAAAAAAAAAAAAAAAGCTCTCAATCCAAAATAAACAGCAGTGCGCTCCGTTTACCTTTGAACCCAGATATCAGAGCTTATGGGGCCTTCCTGTTGATATTGGGACTGGGACAGTTGGAGGTGTAAATGAGGATGTCACTGAGAACGCCCCCATCAGTCTAAATTTCCCACTACAAATCAGATTTCTGACTTTTTTTCACAGACGGAAAAAAACAAAAAAACGTGGCACAAAATTCTGAGAAAAAAAGTCAAAATTCTCAGTTAAATTTCAGAACTCTAACTTTGTTTTCCTCAGAATTCTGACTTAAAACAAAAATTCAACTTCCAATGAAAAAAAGTGACAGAATTCTTTAAAAAAAAGAGTCAGAAATCTGATTTTGATCTCAGAATTCTGACTTTTTTCACAAATGTCAAAAAAAAAAAAAAAAAAATCAACCTCCCAAGAAAACATTTTCAGTGGCCCAGAATTCTGAAATTAAAGTCAGAAACCAGGGAAACATTACAGTGGATTTTTACTGATGTTTTTTTTTTTTTCCCAAACTAGAAACATACAGTCTTTGAGCAAGAAAACAACATTTAATTCTTTAATAAATTATATTTATTATTCATAAAATAGGGCAGTCAGTTATGGTAAAACAAACTGTTGTGGTACTTTTGCCAGTATTAGCCAAAATGCGGGATATTTATGGCAAATTTGTACCACAAAATATCGACTATAATTATCAAATTGGAAATATATCACAATGAGTTTTTGATATGAGCGACTATATGTGGTTATCCTGCCCATGTTAACTTTTACCTGTTTCCAAATTAGAACAAAAAAAATATCTGCATGTTGATCTGTTGATGAAAATGTCAGTTCATTTATTTTAGTTTTTGTCCATGTAAACTTGTTTTTATAAGTTACTGTCTAGTTTTTGTCAGGGGAAAAGAGGTTTTTGACAAAAACCATGATGAAAATAATTAGTCAACATAATTAACACTGTGTGCAGCATGTGATTATTTTATCATGTGTTCAGATGTTTCAGAGCTGAACCTCAACGTCCTGCTCCTCTGAATGTGTTTGGATGGAGGAATGGGAGTCAGGAGTGGCACGTGTAGGCGTTTGCTCCATATTTAGCCGCTGCTGTCTTTGCGTTATAATCCTGGCGCGTAATCCATCTGTTCTGCCCGCTTCCACGTCTTTGACCTTAACTGTAACCTAATTATAGAGCCATCTAAAGGCGACTGAGAGGCTCTGATATCATAATCATCTCCACATTTTCTCCACCTGCTGCTGGAGCCGCTCTGAGGCCTCCTCTCCTCCACGCTTTACTCTGACTCTCTTATTTATCTGCTTTGTCTCTTCAAACAGCTTCAAACCAACCGTTTGACAAACACCGAGTGTGTGTCTGTGTGTGTGCGTGAAGCTACTGTACTGCGGCATTACGGCTGTAATAACATAATCCCAGAGATTTGGCCTGACAGCAAGACAGTATGCTGCCGATTTCAACTGACAGTAGGGAATTATCGTCACTGCACACTTTACAGACGGCTAGATGTGTGTTATTATTGCTGCTGTGAGGCTCAACATGTGGCCCTCAGCCCTCAGAGGGACGCTGACGATGCAAATTTAAGGATGAGTGAAGTTTGGGGTGATCCTGGAGTTAAGAGGGGGGCGGATTGGTGGTAAAACTCTGAGGACACCATCATTTTGTGATCACGGAAGTAAAACTCAAATAGGCGGATTCAAAGTCCTAAATATTGTTTTGAAAGGTTGGTAATAATTCTGTATATTTCTACCTCCTGAACGATGGTTTGGTGAAAGATTTATCCGTCCTCTGCTGCATCTTTGGCTGAAATCTGCAAACTAGTCACAGAATAGGACGACCACACCGACCTCCAAAACCTAAAAATGACTTAGAATTAGAAACTTAGAAACTTAGAATTCTGACTTTAATCTCTTTGGAAAAGAAATAAGGCCACGCTTAAAGATTAAAAAGAAAGAAAAAAAAAGCAGCATTCTGAATTTATTTCTCAGACATAAAACAAAAGTTTTTTTAGTGGCCCAAAATTCTGAGAAAAAGTCTTTTGACTGACTTTTAGGGGGGTAATTCTGGAAATTCTGACTTTTTTCTCAGACAAAAAAAAAAAAGTAAAACCTCCCCCTCAAAAAAATTCAGTGGCCCAGAGAAATGTCCACCTCTAATCAAAAAACAAACAGAAAGAACCCACAGAATTCTAAGAAAAAAGGTCAGAATTCTGACTTTTACTCAGACCTAAAACATTATATTTCAACTTCCTGAAAACACTTTTTTTTGCAGTGGCCCAGAATTCTGAGAAATTAAAGTCATAATTCTGACTGTTTTCACAGAATTGGAAAAAAATTAACCTTCAAAATAATTTTTTCATGCTCCTGAAAAATGCTCAAACGTTATTTCGCCCCCTAACAAATATCCCCTGCAGCTGGAGGCTGGTGTTCTGGTTTGCAGAGTGTCAGGATTATTTGGTGTCAGCCCTGAACCAACTCCAAACTTAGGACCATGAGACTGAAGTCAAAGACGGGCCGTGAAGGGCGTCAGACGACACCCCAATCAGACCGGTTCCTCCCCCTCGATTCACTGAGGAAACCTCAGGCTTCCTTCAGGGGAGGAGAGGACATTTTGGGACTTTTATTGGGGGGGCACTACCATTATTTTAAACTGTGTTGCTCATTCCACGAATGCACGATCCTTGTAAGTTGTACCTTGTTGTAAAGGTGACTAATCAACCTTTCCAGTGATTAAAAAACACTACCAATCAGTGTCATTAAAGGGGAGAAATAATCAACCAAAATAACATTTCTGTTGCACTCTTGGATGTTAGGTAGTGTCAGTGGAAGAAAACGTTGCTGACAGGGTGTGAATTCTCAAATGGAGGAGAACATTCATGAGGCCGACCACATCAAAAATAAGACAAAAGTGGCAAATCAACTAAACACTTTTCCAAAAAATGTCCCCGGCAGAGGGAAAAACAAGACATGAGTCCAACACTTGAAAGAAATGTCTCTCCTCAGCCTGATCTCTAATGTGACACAGATCACTCACCTGATATCCTCTGCTGCCTGCAGCTCTGATCACAGCCTCACTCACTACAGGTGTGACTACCCTCACACCTGCAGACAATGCAGGTGAGAGTAGATCTTTAAACAGAATATATTAAAAGGAAAACAAAGTCTACACACTCTCATTGTGCAGTATTCAGAGCCAAAACTAATTCAATTAACCTCTAAAGTATTTTCAAAGTATAACTGAAACAAGCATTTATCATGTTCTCCACACAAAAACTGATTCAGGTGCTAGAGGAATGTGCACCTTCCTCCAGCCTTAACAATATTTGTTGAGAATTTATTTTTTTAAAAATGGGACAATATTCATTATAGAGCATTTACATGTAAATGCATGGGATTATAGCCAAGTGGCTAATTTCCATCCTCAGTCCTATTAGCAGGTTGGTGTCAACACATAAAACCAAAACAAGCATCAATAAGAGGAATTAAACACACAGAGCGTATTAAAAGACAAGCAACAATACAGATGACATACAGTCCAAAAACAAAAACAGGCAGAGAGTTGGGGGACCATGGGAATGATGCACACTGAATTATAAAGTGCTGGAGTGCTAACTGAAGTGCCAAATGCTAAAGTGCACAGTGCCAGCTGCCTGGGAGCTCAGGTCCCCATTATGTTGCACGTTGCCCAATATTGCACAGGGATATAAAGTGCATGTTGCATTGCACATTACCCTACTGCCCAGGATTATAAAGTGCCAGATTGAATAAAATATTGCACGATGCCCATAGCACTCAGTTGCACAGTTAATGCTCTTTAGCCTCATAACAGTTTCCAAACTTCTGTTTGTGGAGAAAAAAATGGTAAAATAGAGAATATCTTAAAAAACTGAAATGTGTTTCCTTTATCAGGTAAAATAATGGTTATGAAAAAAAGCAAAAAGTTGAGTTGGAGGTTAAAAACAAGAAGGAAAAGGCATCAGGCTTTGACTGGTTCACCTTTCAATATGAATATTTTTGCAAATTAAGGCCCAGATTTGTCATAAGGAATTTTTAATGGTCAAGAAAACCCTAACCTGTTAGAATTAGCACAGTGATGCTCGGTCATTCCTCTGTGTCAAAGCTTCGCTCCACAGGACACAACGGTGACGGAAACAGAGCACATAATGATGTTACAGGCTGATAAAGATGGCGCGGCTGTGATTACAGTCCAGTAACAAAAACAGAACAGAGAGGACGTTGGAGGTGTTGAAATTAGTAAGGGACAAGGATTTTTGTGCCCTTTCAGCCACTAAGTAAGACATGAATGAAGAAATAGTCCAGATTTTCTGAAATAATCTCTGTTCTGACTTAAAATCAGGAGGGAGAGTATTCAGTGCTTGCAGAATGTGACCTCTGACGTTGCAGGAAATGATGTTGGGAAGTTGCAGAATATAAAGAACAGTTAATTTAAGAGAGGAAAGACTCTGAAACAGGTGATTTTAACTCTTCAAGACCTTTAAGATAACCAACCCACACAGAATCTATGAGGGAACAAGGAGGATGAGCTAGTGAGAACAGAAAATATGTAATTTTTCTTTATTACAGCAGAGAATAAATAATGCATCATGCAGAGAATCTGAAGATTAAGTGAGCTTTTATTTTAGTATTTCCTCTTTTAATTTCCCTCTGTTCTAATATTTCTGATGTTTTCTCAGATGGTTACGCCACCATTTAAATACAAAATAATAAACTTTCTCCTCTGGGCCAGTAAATGAATAGAAAGTGAATACATCTTCGCATAAATACCTCCATGTTTCCCATAAAAAATGTCAAAAAAATATAATATAAAACCATAAAAGTGCCTCAAAAGACAAAAAAAGGACTGAAGACCTGCCCACATGCAGTTGATTGACAGCTCTGCTTTGAGAGTATGGGTAAGAACAAGCAGAGAGAATTAAACAACACAGACTTATGAATAACTCAAGATAAATAAAGCATCTATGAAGTATTTATAACCTTTTATATATGACACATTCATCAGGTAATAATGCTCTAAGAGTATTTATTAAGTGTTATCATTTTTCTTGTATTATTCTGTTTTCAATTACCCACATTAACCTGCAAACATGTCACCTCATTCATCTTTATATTTCTCTGATTTTAATTTTAAAAATCTTATTTGTTTATGTTTTTGTCTTCATCCACATTGTCTGATTCCTTTTACACATTTATTTATTTTTTTATTATGACTCCACAGAGCAGAAATCCCCCTCCTGCCCTTTTGGCCCTTTGACTCAAATCCTTTCTTGAATATGAAAATAATCAAATCCTGTAAATCCTCTGAAAAACACTCAGATTCCCATCACAACCCCGTGAGATTGTGAAAACACTCGGGTCAAATATACAGTAGAGCCTGAAATATCCCCGAGGGTTTAAACAGCAGGATTTCCTTTTTTAAGGAACCAAAAATAAAGGATTTAGGACTTCTTATTTTAAAATATCAAGTATAATATTACATACAAAATAAACTAGAATGTTAAATGCGATGTAACACTCCAGCATCTCCAAAATAGACCAAGATGTTGAGCCTTTTCTCTTGTTTTTGGCTGTTAATCTATTAATTTATGAATGATTTATATTTATGAAGATATAAATACATATGTTGGCACAACTAAGTGTGTATGTATGAATATTTGTACCATGATTAGAGAATTAATCCAGATTCTTACCATCCTGTCTGAAGGTTTACAGAGCAGCAGAATTAATTAATGAGATATGAGAGATTTTTTATCATAATGCACTTCAAGAAAAAGTCAAAATAACAGTAAGTTAAAATGTTGGGAAGAATACAGAAAAAAAACCCAGGAATTATGAAGCTAAATGTCAGGAAAGGGCTTAACAGTGTCATTATTTGAGTCCAAATGTTAAAATAAAGTTGAAATACAGTCAATAATGAAGAGTAAATAAAAGTACAGTTAATCAGAAGTTAACTTAAAATCATCAAAAAAAAGTCTCATGATTTTCTGTACCTGCAAAAGTATTGATATTTATGTTTAGTACTTAAAAATTGTTTATAATATCACAACTGGAAAAATAATGATGCAGCGTTGATACTTTTCTATAAATTTATTTTAGTTTGAGTTAGACCACAATCTAAAAAATGTATCAGGACATTTTTAATCAAAAGGGACTGCATTTAAGTACGACTATTGATAGTTTTCCACACAGAAGTTCAGAAAAAAACGGTTTAAAAATGTCTTAAATTTGCCTTAATTTTAACCACATGTATGTATTTACTGTGGCAGCAGAAATATTTTTTAATTGTAATATTGCTTAATTATGATGTTACCTGACAAAGTTTGTATTTGTTTTTGTAAAAATGTCATGAAATATTAATATTTAATTATTACGTGTTTGTAAGGGTTTGGGTGATTTTTTGTGATGACAGGCTGAGTCTTTCTGCACCAGTTATGATTATTGACATAAAACACTATTTAATGAAAAAAGGTGCTACCAAAAATGTCTGAACAAAGCCTCAAAGTCATTTTTCATTGTGATATTCACTAAATGTTGCTGTTTGTTTTCTGCAGTTGCAAAAATATGAATGTTAACATTTGATGATGTGGCTCTCAAAAGGTTTTTCTGTTTCGCTTACATTAGTCAAATCTTAATGTGTAAACTATAACAATGGAGCAGCTGCCAAAGTGCTTTTATTATCTATATTTTTTTAAATAAAAAAGTCTAAAAACTTGTATTATGGTATCTTATGCTCTAATTGTAATTTTTTGCACTATAAAGTATCAAAATACATGATGATGCACTTAAAAAATGCTTAGAAATAACAGTAAACTTTTGGCCATCAAAAATCACGTTTCCTTTATTTAACCTCATGTCAGACTTTAGACGCTGCAGCTACAAAATATTCATATTTATGTTGACAGCGGAACAAAGTCTGAGACGATCTGAAAATAAAGACCTTTAAATACAAAATAAAAACTCATTTTTCTCGTAGCATTAGTTATGATAACTTATTGTCACTTCTTGCTTATTCTATTGTTCAGATTTTGTTTGATGTTTAATTAAATTTGAAGTACTTATTTGTATTATTTAACACTTTCAGCTTTTTATTAATTCTTTTCAGTTGATTCTTGGTTTTATTGCTCTGCTTTATCTTCTGTTTCTTTTATATTTTTTATCAATCATCTTATTTTTATTACTATTCTCTGTACTTATATTGGTGTGCATTAGTTTCCAGATCCTTTTTGACATTATTTTCACAATGAGATATCACTTAGCACAAAGACTGCAGAGAGTTTATCCACTTAGCAGTTGCCAAAAAAATAATAGTTATTACAATGATAATCAACATTATTATTATTTAAGTCTCTTCACTTTTCTGCCTCCCTGTAAAGGACTCTGCGCTGAAATATAATGTGTATTGAATGTAAAATTACATTTGATTGATTTTTTAAAAATAAAATCTGCAGTGATGGACAACAGGTGGCCCCTACTCCCTAAGACGGCCCACCAGTCGATTAAAAATGTAAAAAAAACATGAACATGCATGAAAGAAATGTGACACCTCAATAGCACTGTAATATAACATAACTGGCTGCAATTGCTTCTGTCAGTTCATCTGTGAAAACAGAGGCAGAAATGTTGGTAAAATCTATTTTCTTAATCATTAAATGATTAGTAGCCTAACTTTGGTGAAGAAAGAAGCTGAAACTGGCTTTAATTCTGTGTTTTGCTCATTAAAATTAATATTTAAACTTTTATTTGAGTTTAAATCTCTAAATGTTGATTTAAAACATTGTGCACAGTGTTTGTTGTTTTCGGTGAAGCACAGAAAATCCATCCATTAGGCTGAGAGTCTGTCATAACCTGCATTAGTTTGGCCCTCATGGTGACCACAGAGTTTGTGTCCTTTGCAGAAGTTTAATCCTGACGTGTAAAATCTGATGGTGGCGCCGCGGCGCTGGTGTGAAGAGCCTGTCCGGCATATGGACGGCCCCCCTCCTCTGCAGCAGGATAATACATACAGATCTACTTTAATACAAAGAAATCTCCTATTATTCCCCCATTACGTAAAGGGATGAGATTATCGATACACAGATTAATGAGCGTCCAATGGCGCGCCAGCGTCCAACCCCGGCCCCGCCCCCTCCCTCCAATCATGCAGATAAAAATAGAAAAAGCTCACAATGACTTGCAGTTTAGTTGTTAGATTTTAGTCTTTATTGTACTATTTTTTTCTTGACAATTTGCTAGCGGACATGTGAAAACTTGGACCAACAAAACATCATCATCATTATTATTATTATTTTTTAATTACAGCATATCTGCAGTAACAGTGAGAAGATGTGTTTTTAGAAAATAAAACAAAGAAAGAAAAAAAAGAGAAAAATCCAAACCGAACAGGAAAAAAAAACATTTTGACTTTAATATTCGATGGTGATTTTTTCTTTTTTTTTTTTGTAATTCATGTACACAATATAACAGTCTAAAAACATTAAACACACAGAGCTGAAGACATTGCAGTGTTGGTTGGGAAGTGGCAGTCCTCGGGGCAGTTTATATACTGTAGCAACACGGTCCTGCTGAACTGTCAAATATCTACTGGGACGGACGGGGGGCAGGAAGAGGGAAGGGGCGAAAAAGGGGGAGGACGAAAAGGGGGGAGGGGACTACAAACCAAAATGGCCGTCAATATAAAACTAACAGTCTTTTTTTTTTCTTTTTTTATTCTTTAAATCCACCAATCAGGAGTCGGCAGAGACAGAGAGCAGAGGAGGAAAGTAGAGCTCAGCAGTGACGCTCCGAAGTAAATTTCCCCGATTCAAACACTCCAGTGATTTTAAAAAATGCACAAATCAATATTTTAATAGTTTAAAGTCAACTACTGAATACTTGTGACTGTAAAACATTTGATTGGGAGCAAAAGCTGCAACAAAAAGTGGATAAAAAAGCAAAAGCACAAAACTACTGCTGTGTCCAAAAACTCAAACTTATTTTCTTCACACTAAGAAGGAGTTTACAGGGTCATTATTTCAGCAAAAATATTGGAATAAAGTTGAAATACAATTAGTATTGAAAAATTCTTCATAATATCAAAGCTGGAGCTTCATTTCTCTTACAACTTTAATCCTGATGTTTAAATATAAAAATAATGCTGCAGCGTTGATGCTTTTATATAAATTTACTTAAGTTTGAGTTAATCAACAATCTCAAAAAGTATTTTCTTCACACTGAACATGCGTCACTTTAGGGATGTAGGCCTACATTTTGTATTCGGTTTTCCAGGATAAAAAGGAGCTCACTGGTCGAACTAAAGCAACACAAAATGCAGAACAGACCACAACTCCATTCGTCCACTGCTTAAGCACGAGGCAGTGCAGGAATGAGTCTTAAAATGCAGACGTGAGTTTGCTCCCAGATAAAAACCTAATTTTTTCGACACAAAAAACTTGTGACATGGCACTGCTTTTGAATTTTTAAGGTGTTATCGTGTTTTTAAAAGAATGGTTGCTAACAAATTGCTGCCCCAATGCAATCATCTCTGATTTTTTTTTTTTTTTTAAACAAACAATAATACACGCACCACAGCCGGAGCCACGGGCACAAACTCCATCAGGTGGATCGAGAGGTTACAGCTTGATGGTTTAAGTTAGTTGCTTGATGAAAGCTCTGTACTTTCACCAATTAAGCTTAGAAAGGGCAAAGGCTAGGTTTGTTCGTGGAGGTGATTAACACCTGCTTGTCTTTATACAGTAAACATGCTTGAACATGAAACATATATGTGAGCAGTTTGTGTTTTTGGACACAGTCTATTCGAGTAAAAGAACTACATATCCCACAATCCATTGCAAATCCCTTGTTTCTTTCAAATGGCAGCTTTACACATTTTTAAACTTTATTTCAACATTTATAAAAATAACGATGTAGTGTAGTGTTTTGTATGACTCACAGTAGCATGTCACCGTTGCTATGGTAACAGAGTGAACCACCAATCAGTGATGTCACTGCGACACTCTGGGATTGTGGGTAGCGTAGTTCTTTTTTCCCATGATTGCGAATAGTTCATACAAATTTGGAGCACACACCTTTGTTCACAATCTGATTGGTTGGTTACGACACAGCGGAGGGAGTGAACATGATTTTTACTTCCGGATCTGCACGGTTGAGCTCTACGGGACGTGAGGAGAAAAAGAGGGGAGGGTGGAATGTCTCGATTTTCATTTTTTTACATTTCTGCATTTTTCTTTTCTCTCGTAGACAATATAAAATCTCACAGACAAGCAAAGAAAAAAATAAAAACACTGGATGTACATGTTTGTTTGTATGTATAAATGTATCGGACGGAGGAGGGGGGTTGATGGATGGATGGATGGAGGGGGGGATGAAAAGAGGAAGAGGGGCTTGAATTATTGCTTTCTGAGTGATTATTAATTCTCACTTCTCTTCTACATGAATTGCATCTTTCTCATTCTCTCAATCTCTCTCTCTCTCGTTCTCACCATGGTGATCTGTTTACACGTGATTACTCCGTTTTTTTCAGGAGGGAGGGATGAAGGGAAGGAAACGAGGAAGGGAGGACGGGGAGGGAGGGAGGAGGCGGAGTTAGGGTGAGGGTGGTGAGGGCGGGCGGGCGAGGGGGGCGGGGCTCAGAGCTCCTTGCTCAGCGAATCCCGGGCAGTTTTAATCCTCTTTGTGTGGCCTCACACGTTTCCCGCCTTTTTGTCTGGTAAATGATAACAGAAGAGATTGAAAAAATGTATTAAAAAATAGAAAAAGGATAATAATAAGAATAAACAGTCATAGAAAAAGGGTCATGTGTTTTATGTGTGTTTAGTGGTTTAGTGCTGATGTTCGTCCTCTAGTGTGGGGTTAGTTTAAGTTAATTTAACGACGTACACAAAGCAAACAACACAACAGCTTCATGAAAAATATGACAAAGTTCTCACATCAAAATGGAGGATCATATTTACACACAGAGGAGAGGAGGTCTAACAGCTTTTCATCCTCGCCCTGCCCTCACGGTTTCTTTGTGCTCTTGACCCTAACAAGAACCCCTGAATCATCAACCCACCCCCCCACTCGTGTCAGTCTGTATTTCTGTCTGCATCCCCCCCAAAGAGAGAGAGAGAGGAAAACAGAGCAGGCTTGTTAATCTGGCTTGCTGAAGAGGCTCCGTGACACTTTGATTTTGCTCGCTAATCCGTTGATGGACTCAACTCTATTGATGTCTACTAAACCCGCTTTTCTCCTCCGCCGCAAACAGAGAGCTAACTACCCAAGATACAGCTAGTTAGAGGAAACGGGCAAGGAAGGGAGGCCCGAACATGTGGACTAAGGGTCCTGGAGTTTTGCAGCAAGGCTCAGGTCATAGCCTAGGGACGATAAGAGCCAGAATTTATGAGTTAGGCGATCGCAGGGCCACGTAGAGAGACAACCATTCACACTAAGAACAATTAAGAGTCACCAATCAACCTAACAAGCATGTTTTTGGTCTTTGGGAGGAAGCCAGAGTGCCTGGAAAGGACTGACACATGCACGGGGAGAATATGCAAACTCCACACAGAAAGGCCCTGACCAACACAGGGATCAAACCAGCAGCCTTAAGTCTTTGAGTCCTGTGCACGACCTGCTGCACCACCGTGCCACCTCCAGTTTTTCTCGGCGATTTGCAGTGTTTTTCTTCTGTGGGATCAGCTCAGCTCTACTCCATATTGGGCTTTGTTTTCCATTACAGTATATTTAGATAGCTACATCTCAGTGTAGGCGGGGTTATCAAGCTGTTTTATGTCTCTTAATCTGTTCTTGTTACCTCCGCCAAAGAGGTTATGTTTTCGTCAGGGTCTGTCTGTTTGTTTGTTTGCTTGCTTATTTGTCTGTTTGTCTGTTAGCAAGATTACGCAAAAACTACTGGATGGATTTACATGAAAATTTTACCAGAGGTGTGTTTTGGTCCAAGGAAGAAGCCATTACATTTTGGTGCTGATCCGATCCAGACTGACGTCACAAAAAACATTGAAGTTTATAAAAGCAAATCCCATTAATTTACGTCATTATGGGAATTGTAGTTTATTTGCAAACTGAAATCAACGTTTTTCAAGCCTGTGTCACCACATTTTCCAGCTTCCAGACGCTTCGGAGTCCTTTGCTAGTATTTATTTAATGTTGTCTTCTGTACAGCACTTTGGTCCACTGTGGTTGTTTTTAAAGTGCTTTACGCATAAACATGGATTGGACGGACAAAATTAAAGGAGTAAATGGAGAAAAATGTGCCTCTGGCTCTCGGTTTGTGGCTTTTTGAAACCATCAGGAAACAACAACATCCAATAAATCAGAGGCAAAAGTCCAACAGGATTACAGAGCCTGTTTTAGTCATAATTTAGTCATCTAAATTGCTTTTGAAACATTGAAACATCTAATAACCATCATTGAAACATCTTATTGAATGCTAGTAAAGTCTAAATGTATAAATGAACAGAAACAAATTGAACTTCTGTGTGAAATGCAGTCACCTTTATTTAGGCTACCTGGCAGAGCATCTCAGTTACAATACCAGAACTGACAACAAACAGTGAACCTGCTCTACATGAATATATCAATTCATAAAGAGAGGAGCTCTGATTGGATCGCTCCACAACTTATCCCACCACCACGAACCATGAACTTGATAAGTTGTTTGATTCAAATTTTGGAAAACTTCTTGCACTTAAAGCATATTTGAATCACTATTGATGTTGTTTTCCTTTTTTTTTAACCTTGTACAAATAATGAATGAAAGCAGCCAATGACAAGATTAAAAAATGGAGAGAAATGTAGAAATGAATACCCTGAACATATCTTGGGAGATAAAGAATGTTGATAGCTGTTTGGCTGGCTGCAGGAGCTTGTGGAAAGCCCCGCTGTAGAGCATCAAATTCTATTTACCAACCCTCACTAAAAAAAATGAAGGTAAAAGCAGTATTATCTAGTGACACAGGTGCACAGCATTATTTAATTTGGACCAGAGGTGTGTGATTTTAAGTGGTTTTTACTGTGATATGTTGCACATTAGCAATCAAGCCCATATCTTTGCTCATTAACAGGCCTAATTTCCCCAAAAGCTGCTAAATTCACCCCAGTTTTGACAAAACAGTTTTATCTTCAAAGTGTAAACCGGGCAGCAGCGGGAGCCGCGATGCTCCCCTCAAACATCTGTCGGGCAGTTTCAGATCAAAGCTAGGCGGGCGGCCGGACAGCGAGCCTCACGCCGCTCCTGAATGAAGAGGAGGCTGGGAGGTGATAAATAATGGAGGAGGGAAAAGATCACCTCCTGCTTCACCTCCTCGTGTCGGCTGTCGGGCAGGGCGGGATGGAGTGAAGGGAAAGGAGACAGGCGCTGCAGGAGAAGAGCGGCTGCACGCTGCCCTGCGGACAAATAAAGCTCAAAGATTTAAAGTGATCTCTTTCATTTGATTTCCTCACATTAGGGCTTCGTATTAATCTGAGGAAGAGTGGAGGCTGCAGCTGAAATCAAATGCTGTTTCTGTTTCACGGGGGTATGGTTATCCTGCTCTCTGACGGGCCGTGTCGTGCAGCACTTAATTGGATATTTATTTTTCTGTACGAGTTCATGAACCGTCAGCCCTCGACCATCGCTGCCCTGGGAATCCGCACTCATCACCTGATTCCTTGTTATCGTTAAATGGTTTCAGTGTTCGGCTGCTCCTGTACTTGACATTTTAATAAAATGAGAAGTGGATAAATGAAGGGATGCTTCTCTCTCTCTCTCTCTAAAATACCTGCTGCTTATTAACTCATAAACAAACACTTATAAAACTAGAACAACACTTTATTTAAAGGGATTATGAACAACTGCTGCATGCAATCAATAAGGAAGGTCAGCATGCCTATGTATACGAGTTTCTGCATATAAACTGGTTTGTGTGGCTGAAGTTTGATGCATAAAGTCGGTCTAAACACTTTGTCTGGACTTGGCTGTTCAATCTTAGCATGAAGACTGGACCAGAAATAGTGAAAAACACAAGCCTTTTACTGATTTCCATATCAATAAGTTTCTTTGGTTGTTTTCATCTACAGTTTTTAAAGGATCTGGCAAAATTATCTAGTCATGATGGGAAATTAGAGTGGTTATCCCCAAATATAAAGTCTTTGAAGCAATTTATAAACAAATTAATGTCAAATTTATGGATAAATATCCAATAACGGTCTTCACACACAGTTAAAGGTGCAACAGAAAATAACTTTTCATCAAGAATTCAGATTCTTTGGTTCAGAATATGCCTGAAAAGTGTGAAAATCATCTTCACAGTTTCTTGCGGCATAAATAAACTGTGAATCATTCACAAATTGTCTCTATTTGCTGCTATATGTGGCAAAACGGTAGGAAAGTTGCACAATTAAGAAGCTGTAATGAGCAAATGTTGAACAATTTCAACATAATTTTGTACTCACTAACATGATGATTTTAATTTTAAAATAGCAAGGAATGTTTCACGTGATTTTGATTAAATTTTCAGGGAATGTTGGCTACAGCAGGAGGATTAAGTCAGTAGGTTGGTCCAAATGTGGATCCAGGATTTCTTAAAATATTTGTTTAATTGTTCGATAAGAAAGATTTTTACATTGTTGCTAATAACTCAGTGAAGAATGTCAGAAATAATTTAGCAGAGGTTTGTGTGCTCAGAGCATTTTTAGTTTTACTATGTGTTGACACTGGAAAGATAAACTGTTGGTTAGTGAAGTAAATGAGGCAAAATAAGTTTAAATGATGATGTGTTTGTGGTCAGAACAGTAAAATAACTACTAGCTAAAAGTAATAAAATATCATGGTGTGTTTAAATTCAGAGGAAATGTAGATTTTTTTCACAAAAACTTGAAAAAATTGAACATGTTTGAAGGTGAAATTTGTTTGTTTTCTTCCCAAAATAAAATAAAAGTTAAAAGTATTACTGGTGAAGCTCTCAAAGTGAAATGAGACTCAGAGTCTCAGGCTCAGTACAAGTTCTGATCTCCATCTCTGACTTCTTCACCCTGTTTGCAGTCTTCATGCTAAGCTAAGCTAGCCTCGCCCTTTGTCCAGCTCTCCAGTGTAAACACAGACACCATGATGTGTCACGTGTTTGCGTGTTTGTGCGCCGTCTTGTGCAGAGTTGTGTGACTTTACATTTGGCACGTTAATGTGAAAAATGTGCCTCCTGTGCAAAAATGTGACTTTGTGTGTTTGTTTGTTTTTCAGTATCGCATGTCGCCGTCGTAGCACCCGTTCAGCCCGTTGTCGACACACAGCTCTCTCTCTAATTGGTCAGTCGCAGCTGACATCACGTCCTGAACGATGGCCACCGCCGCCTCCCGTAAATCCCTCTTCCTCATCTCTTCTTCCTCCTCGTCTCCCTCTCTCTCTCCCTGCTCAAATGACTCCGCCCCCTTTATATGACCTCCATTTCGTGGAGACTCCGTGCCCCCCTTCTGCCCCTCTTCCTCCTCCTCCTCCCTGCTAACAGCTAATGCTATCGTGCTAACGTTAGCGAGTGCTGGTGCTTGTTCTGGTTCTTGTCTGCAGTTAGTATCTCCTTCTTTGATGCTGCTGCTGTTTTGAGGCTCATCAGAGTCCCGCTCGGCGTGCTCTAACTCACCGCTGTTCACAGCCGCCGTGGCGTTGATGATCTTGGCGTTGGCCTCGTCTTTCGCTCCGCCCGCCTCCTTGCTCTTTTTCACAGGGCTGCCCCCCGTCGTCTTCTCCTCGTCCTGGTGATTGTGTGTGGCGTGCTCCTCCCCCGTGCCGTTGGAGCAGCCGTTCTCCCCGTTGGTCACCGGAGCTTCCGCCGGCGTCTTCTCCGCCTCCTTCGCTACCTCTCCTTCCCCGCTCGCCGCCTCCTCTGCCGTCTTCTCGGTCACAGCTGCGTCTTTGTCATTGCTCTCCTTGTTGGCGGCCTCACCTTCGGCGCCGGCCTCCTCCGCTGTTTCTACTCCCTCCGCTGCCTCCGTGGCCTCCTCCTCCTCCTTGGCGCCCTCACCCATGTCCACGCTGGTGGATTTGCCCTTTCGCAGGATGAAGTTCTTCAGGGAGACCGCGCGACCGAAGTGTGAGCGCTTGGCCTTGGCTGACTTGGCGTCCTTGCCTTCCTCAGCGGCGCCGTCCTCACCTGGAGGAGAGAGGACAGAGGTCAGGTCAGAGATTTTCAACCATCATTGCAATGCAATGCTACCTCTTTCTTTTGGAGCGCCAGATTAAAAAGGATTTACATAAACAAATTCATAACTGATTTGTGGTTTCATCCAAAGAGCTGTGGTGACTTGTTTTCAGGCCACCACAGCAAAGAGAAAAACTTTAAATATGCATGGCTCACCATGTTTGTCTTGTTCGTCTCTTCTGCGGGGAAATGATCGTTCCATTTAATTATGATGTCAAACTGGTCAAAGTTCGTCCAGTATTTACCTGCATTTTTGTTTGGGTCTCGGTTGGGGATGTGCATGAATATCAAACTTCAATTAACCATCACTCTCACTCAGGGGTGTCCAATCTTTTACACAGTGGGCCACATATTGACCATTTGCATGTGATGTCACTTCCCAGCTGGGTGTTGAAAATGATGCCAGCATGGCAGAATTCATAATCATGATTATTTTAACAGATAAAACTTGCACCACATGCTTTCATTGAACATACATGCTTTTGCAACTATCATTTTTAACATTACAGAATGGGTAATACATATTAATGTACTTGTAAAAGTACAAATACCTCGAAATAATGCCAACAACAACAATGGAAAATGAAAAAAATGTTCAACAGTCATGTGGCATGTGACCTTTTAATCTGAGTACTCTGTTTTTTATAATTGTTGAAGGCAGTAATTGTAACTGAGATTAAAGTTTGATTAATTTCCCTTCTCTACCATCCGGCATGGTACTAAGTGGATGTCTGTGCTAATTAGATACAAATGTCTAAATGGTGGAGTTTAACTTCAAATTTGTGATGTATATCTGTGCAAAAACATTAATATGAAAATATCTTAAATGATAAAATCAGGATAAGTCAGCCTAAAACACAGTCTAGTTTAAAGAAATATGCTCAAAGTGTGTTATCAAAGGTTCAGCTTTAAATGTGTTTTTACAGCCAAGAGCATTGTGTCTTTAGCGCCCCTAGAGAGGCCCAGACCTCAGGTTGGGAACCAGGCTTGTGGTCTGTCATGCTTGTTGGCCGCCTAGTCTGACACAGTGACTGTTGTAACAGTTGTTTAACCTGAGAGTGAGGCTCCACCCTGGGCTCCTTTTTACTTTTGTAATGATTAACCGTATTCAGTATACAATTAAGAATAAATTGCTAAGGATGTCCTAATCAGATCCTTTTTGGCCCCCAATCATTACCCAATTTGAAAATAATGAGTATCAGCCAATTCAAAGTCCCAATCAGATATTTACATTTACAGAGAAAATAGTCAGTTGCTGTTTTTGTGTTTGTTTGTTCACCTGATTAAGTAAATAAAGTCACAAGAGGCTCTTATTTAATTCATTTTAACTCAGTCTGACTAGGATTATTTTTAAACTCATGAAACTACAAATATTCCACTCACAATAATGTACATTTATACTCAGAGTGGCTGTCAGACTCCTTTTTCTGTGTAAATTAAAGTACTTCCACACAGACGTGTTAGCTGCAGCTTAGGTAGATTCTGAGGACGCCCTGAAAATTCTTATATTATCAGAATTTTTTACATATCAATTCATTAACTTTTTGCAAAAGCTTTTTGAAGATCTCTATTCTCTTCACATTCAAAAAATAAAGGCTTTTCTTGTTTTCTAAGACCAGGGATTTACAAGGACTGATTATATGGTGCATAAAAACATTTTAAAAACTTAAAATGCTCCACATACCAGAAAGTTCGACATTCTCCATTTATTCTTTAGTTTCAGCTGAATAGTTTTCTCCTGTTTGAAGCTCATTGCTGTAATAATTATGAGTGGGAAAATATATCATTGTATTCATATATGCATTTGTTTTACAGGTGGTTGGCTTGAGAAAATGTGCAGGGCTGGTTGGGGGAAGGGCTCAGTCTGATATCTTTGCATGGGGCCCAAAATTTGATCCCCGATCAACAAACATCATCCCTGAAGCGAGTTTTACCCATACAGTATCTCTACAAAGTACAGTAAGAGTTAAACTATGACTCACTGATGACTTTTTCATATATAAACCCTGGCATGCTGTTTGGAAAACTTCCATGAATTTACCCACAAACCAGACCTCATTCAAGATCCACCTGATCTATCCCCCTCATAAGTCATCCCTCTGACTCTACAGGGTCCAACAGAGGAGCTCTCAGTTCAGGAGCTTTTATAAAAATACAGAGCATCACAGTTTTTAACTAAGTCTGAACAGTGAGTGAAGACAACACGAGAAACATCTTTACAGATAAATCATCCTGTTCCTGAAGGCCTGGAACCTCCTGTAGCTTGATTTGATTACAGAAAAAAAATCAATACTACAAACTCCAGGAAGAAACCAATTTTGGAAGCACAACATTCAGACAACTTTGCATTTTTATCTACTTTAAAGTGGCTCCAGTGCACTCTCAGCATCATCACTGTTGTTTTCCTGACGGTGTTTCTTCGACAATAAAAGAGTGGCTGTAACTGAAGGAGGACTTCAGGTTGTCTAAGCGTGAGTATTCTCCATTGAAAAACAGACACACAGAGCCCGGGGTTGTGTGTTTTTGATCCATTTTCTTTCTGCAGCCACAGGCAGAAGAAAGTTAAATTTAGTCCTTTCTGTTGACTGAAGCTGCGGTGTGATTTGAATTTCACATCAGCGCTGAATATTTCATTTTGAAGAATGTTCAATTACATTACCTCCCCCGGAGTTAGCAAGCCACTAACTCCTGTCAGCGCTCCCTGGACAAGGACGGACAGAGAGCGAGTGTGAACATGCTGTCAGCCTCCCAGACTGAATATTTTATCAAGAACATGTTGAACTGTGGTCGACAGGGACATTCAACAAATATTCTAAAACTTTTAAGACTTGTCCTACAATAAAGCTCCAACAGAAGAGAACATTTTGAAGATTTAAAAACTCTTAATGTGGTCTTTCAGGACCAGTGTTAGCCTCATGTTAGAATCATCACAAAGAGTCAAATTAAGCTGAAAAATGAGAGGAAGTGATGTAAGCTGATGAACGTTCTCACTCTCACATTACATTAAAGGAACACGCCAACATTTTTTCTGTTTTCGTGCCTTGCCTCACTCCTGAGTCAATGACAAGCAGGTAGACACCATTCTTTACAGTAGCAGGGAAGAGATAGACAAAGCTTGCTCACCGCTAGTTAGCTTAGCTCAAAAGCTGGGAGTCAATGGGTAGTGTTAGCCTGCCTCTGCCTACAGTCATCAGATGAACTCTAAACAGTCCTGTGTGCTTGTGTTTTTTTCATTGACCGCGTTATGTTATGTTATCTATTTTTAGACTAAGATTAGCACTTGATGCAGTTTTTGAAAGAAATACTTACGAAACTAAGCCACAGGACGTGTGCACAAACTACTGGGAAATGCTTCTAAGCAGGTCAACAAAACAAAGCCTTTGTTTGGTACCAAGGATTATGGCTGACTCAGAGAAGGAGCACACAGGACCGTTTGGGGCTGCTGAAGAGTTTATTTGATGACTGTAGACAGAGGCAGGCTAAAGCGCCACCCATATACTCCCAGCATTGAGCTAAGCTAACTAGCGGTGGGCAAGCTTTGTTTGTCTCTCCTTTGTTACTACACGCACAGTCAAAAGAATGGTGTCTACCTGCCTGTCATGGACTCGGGAGTGAGGCAAGACAAGAGACCAGGCACAACCCACATACATGCCTCTGCTGGTCCACGTTCGAATCCAGCCTGTGGCCAGTCTGCAGAGTGTCCCCTGTCACAAGCCTAACCACTGTCTCTCTCTCCTCATAGTAAAGGCACAAAATGCCCCAAAAATAATCGTTAAAAAAAAGGGTTGAAAGTGTTATCTTACCCGATGCGGAGGCTGCGGCGGCGTCATCTTCTGCACTCGGAGCGCACTCCGTGTTGGCGCGTTTGGACTTGGGGATGACGCGCTTCTTGAAAGACGTCCAGATCTCGTTGGCGTGTTGCGTCACCGTCCCGCCTCCCGCTGCCTTCTCCTCCTCTCCGCCCTCGGCCTTCTCCTCCCCTCCCTCTGCCTTCGCCTCCTCTGCCTCTCCGTCCGGCTTGGCCTCCTCTCCCTCCTCCACGCCTGCCGCCACCCCCTCCTCCGGCTTGTCGGCAGAGTCTTTGTCGGAGCCCTTCGCCTTCCCACTGATGCCAACCATGGACGGGTCCCTCTTCAGGCCCTGGAATGTCCAGGAGCGTTTCAGCTTCCACCTCTTCTGCCCCGACTCCTTGGAGTCCAACGTGGAGGAGTCTCCGCCTCCTTCTCCATCTGCTCCTTCCTCCTTGCCCTCCTCGCCTCCGCTGCTCTTCTTATGTGTTTTCTGAGCCATGAGCTTCTTGAAGGAGTGCCAGCGCTTCATGTGCTTGGTGGTTGCTGAGGATGAGGCTTTCTGCTCCCCCTCTGCACCTCCCTCTGCGCCTCCTGCCGCCCCTCCCTCCTCTACGGTGGAGTCAGCAGTGGTGTTAAGTGCTTCAGCGTCCTCCAGCCGGTCGAGGGACTTGGACCGAACCTTCACAGGTTTCTGGGTCTCTGCACCGTCCTTCTTCTCGGTGCTGCGATGGGAGAAGATCCTCGCCACGGGCTTCCTGATCAGGTCTCGCACTGTTGATTTGGCCTCTGCCGATTTGCTCTTCTCCCCCTTCTTCTC
Source organism: Cetoscarus ocellatus (assembly GCA_037902135.1). Lineage (NCBI taxonomy): Eukaryota > Metazoa > Chordata > Actinopteri > Labriformes > Labridae > Cetoscarus > Cetoscarus ocellatus. The sequence goes on along the minus strand of JBAMNC010000188.1, from coordinate 486,406 downwards.
CTCCTCTTTCTCGCCGTTTTCTGGAGCTTTCTCAATAGCTGCCTCTCCTTCTGCACCTCCCTCTGCTCCTCCATCAGCTGCCGCGGCCTCCTCACCTTTCTCCGCCTCTTTCTCGCCTCCTTCAGCTGCGTTCTCCTCTCCTGCACCGGCTGAACCCTGCTCCTTCTTCTTCCTGCCTCCCATCACCTTCCCCAGGCCACTCTTGTTGAGGAAGGAGTCCAAGAAGGAGGTCTTGGGCTCAGTGGAGGAGGCGTTTTCCAAACTCTGAGCTGCCGCTGCCTCCCCGCCCTCTGCCGCCTCGGCCTCCTCGGCTCCCGCAGCTGTGTCGTTATTCACAGTCTCTTTGTTATCGACAACCTCGCTGTTGACAGCTGTGCCATCTTTATCGACGACCTCGCTGTTGACAGTCTCTGAGTTTGCGTTGGCGTTTTTCGTCGGCTGCTCCGCCTCTGCTGGCTTGCTTTCAGGGGTTTTTCCGTCTTCCTGGACCACCGGCGCCGCGTTGGCCTCCGTTGCCGCCATTTCAGAAAGGGAAAACAAACAACAACAACAAAAAAAAGTGGGTTCCTTCCTTCCTTCCCTGGCCTTCTGCCCTCCTCTTCCTCTCTCTCTTTCTCTGGTGTTTCGTTCCTCCCGCTGTGGTGGTGCTCTCAGGTCATGGAGAGCTGGGTGGAGAACAGTGGCTAGGAGGAAAGGTAATCAGCATCCTACTAGTCCTCCAAACTCCTAAAAGAGAGACAGAGAGAGGGCAGAAGGAGGAGGAAATGAGGGGGGAGAGAGAGAGGAAGAGGCACAGATGGTTAACAGTCTGAATCAACGCCATAGACACTCAATTAGTCTGGTCTAGACTGTGCATTGAATGGGGAATGAAGTGCAACAAAATAGAAAATCTCAGCGGGAAGTGCGATGCAATTATGATGTTTCCTCATCAGTCACACCACTGAGATCTGCTGCATGTGTGAATCGATGTGGGACAAACTCTAGATACAAAAGTTGAAACAGAGAGCCCTGGTTCTTTCAAAGCTGCGTCAGAGTTTTTCACCTGAGCTTGGATTCAAAATCACTGATAATGCCTTTTGACAGCCCTGTGTCATCTGTTGTTCTGATAGTTTCAGACTGTCTCTTAAGGGATTTTTAAGGGAGGGTTATACTGTTCAAATGTTAGTCTAAAATGACAAAAAATGTATTAATTATCCATCCATCCGTCATTTGTACTGCTTATACTTGTCAGGGTGCTGGTGGGCTGGAGACTATCCCAGCTGACACTGGACAAAGGGTATACCTTGGACTGGTTGCCAGCCAATTACACGTCTCACATACTCACACTTGTACCAACAGGCAATTTGGGTCACCTTCACACCTTACGTGTTTGGTTTGATTTGTGCCAATGTGAAATCTCAGATCAAATCTCTTGCAGAATTCTCGTCCTCTAGTTTTGCTTCCAAGAGTTCAAGACCAGAGTTTGGTTCGCGGTAGGTGTGGAAGCCATCCACACCAAAAAAGGACTAAACAAGGGAAGCAAACCAAAAAGCAGTGAATTGGGTTTTATATTGGCCAAAAACAACTACAGTAAGCAAGCTTATGTGGTTCACTGACGACATCAATTAGAGGGTGGCTTGTGCCTCCAGTTCTCTTTCCAGGTTAACGTCTACAAGTCGATGCTGAAAGGCTACACATCGCTCCTGTTCACATCCCAGTTTCATCTGCCTAAAATGCCTTTATCTTTATTATAACTCTAAAAATTCTGCAGAGCTACTTCAAGTTAAACTATGTTATCACAAAGCTGGTTGTGTTTTTCCAGGCTATAGTGCAACGATAGGACAGATGGCAGGAACAGACACAGCAGCTACAGCCTCTGGATGCGGATCCAGCCTCCTCTCCATCCACATCCAGGTTCGGACCATCACCAAAATCAAACCACTTCTTCCATGACCAAGATCTCACAATGTTTACAAATCCTTGAAAGAATTCATGGATCTGCATCTGTATTTGGATCACCACCAAAGTCAAATCACTTCTTCTTTCTGCCGTGATCAACGTTCCCTGAAACTTTAATCAAATTCCATTAATAACTTTTTGACTTATCCTGTTAAACTATCAAAGAAATGCCGGCAAAAACACAACCTCCTTGGTGTTGGTCGCTTGTGGTGGGTGGCTGTAACGTAACATTTGATGAAGAAAACCAAATCAAATAAAAATTAAACAGTGTCGCATCTTCACCCCTGAACCAAAACCAACACCAAACTGTAAGTGTGAAAGAGTCCCCAAATCACCAAAGGAGCATGTTTTTGGTCTGTGGGAGGAAACTGACTCACCCACAGGAAACTCATGCATGCACAGGAAGAACCCACAAACTCCAAACAGAAAGTTCGCTGCCCTGCCAGAAAGTCAATCCAGCAACCTTCTTAATGTGAAGCATTAGCACCACCTGCTTCACATCTGTGCAGCCCACGCATGAATAAATCCAACATACAATAAAAGTTCAGAGAATAAAGTTCCTATTGTACACCTGACTGTCATGGTTTAAAGCACAGGTGTGTTTGCAGTTGTCATGTTCACGCTGAAGATTGTTCAAAGCTGGAGTAGCTAACGGAAAAAATGGCAGCGCAGCATCATCCTGCTATTCAGAGGACCATCCGACCTCAAACAGTAACTAAGGAAGCTGCAGCCTGGCAAAAGATCATCGGTAATCTCCAGTTCATAACCAACACAAACTCAACCGACATAGTGTGACATCACAGTTTGAGAAGATATCATTCAACTGATTTTATAAGATTAAAGCTGAAGAACAAATCTGCATCCAAGTCTGAAGTGTTACAGCGAAATGTCAAGTATGGGTATGGACTGGCTGATGGACTTGAGCTTGTAGAGTTTCTTGTCTAAAGGGTTTTCTACTCTGCAGGTCAAACTTACCTAAAACACATTAACAGTGGAGGCTGCTATGTACCGCTAGCTGATTAGCTTATGTGTAACTCAAAAAAGTCAAAGTTTATGGTGAAACTGTTCTTTTAAAATCACTGTTGACATGTCAGTCCAACTGATATCTTCCTCTATCGAATGTTTGAGGACTGATGTTCTCTCGCATGTATACCTCTCAATCAAACCAGACGTTTGGACTGGACTGAGCCCTCAGAGCATGCTCTACAATCTGTGCTGCTTAGCTGCTAACTTATTGTCAAGGGTCACAAAAACACATCTGGGTTCCTGAGAGACCAGGTACACCATTTAAACCCCTGCACTGGATCAGAAGCCTGCCTCTGTCTAATATTTACCTCCTTTTCTTGGCTTCATCTGCTTCTTGTCGAGTTCGTCCTCTAACTGACCCCTCATTTTTATTCTCTTGTAATTGCTGCCATCCTGACTTCCTCAAATTGCGATAAACAGTCCATCATTGAAGACCCAATGGTTAAGTCAAACTGACTTCTCAAAGTGACAATATTATAAGACCTAGAAGAGGTCCGAGAGCACAAACCTCAGCTAACATTGTTTGGCAAGTTGTTGTTAAAAATCATAAAACAGATTCCTAAAAAGAACTTCACAGGTCTGCATTAGGATTTGGATCGCCACCAAACTGTAATCACTTCTCCCTTGTGTCATGACCATCATTCACTAAAAATCTGTTGAGAACTTTTTGAGTCATTTGTGAAATGTAGAAAATTGCCCTATCTTGCATTGTAAACAAATCCTTGAAAATGTTCCTGGATCCACATCCAGATTTGGATCACCAACAAAATCATATCAGCACTTCCTTTTGCCATGATCAACATTCTCATAAAGTTTTAACAAAATCTGCACATGAGTTTTGGAGTTATGTTGCTCATATACACATGGAAAACAAACAAATGCCAGTGGAAACATAATCCCATTAGTGGAGATAAAAAGACTGGTCACATTTGAGGGAATAAGGGATTAATGGTCCGAAACAGGCTTCACTTTACTGGAGCACCCATAAAATCAGTCAATCGATCTTTATTTGTATAGCACCAGTTCACAAAAAGTGTTATCTCAAGACACTTAACAATAGAGCAGGCTGAAGACAAACTCTTCATTTAAAGATACACATATACAAATATAATAAATATATTTGTATATACATATACATACATCCAGAGATGTATTGATCCAGGCAGACACAAAGAGACTAAAATGACATTTGTCTCTGCTGAATATAGACTTAATCAATCAATCTTTATTTGTATAGCACCATATTTGTTGAATATAAATTTATTAAAAGGTAAGCCCCTTGAGATGTGGCATCTCATTTTAAAGACTTCATGTCCACATGGTTGTAAAGATAGTTAATGTGGATGTATAATCAATATAACTATGGATAGAGAGATCAATTTAATATTCAGATCAATATCTATAATGAATGTAATCTGGAGATGAATGATGTTGATTAATGTAGCAGCATCGAGCTGATCTGCCATTAATGTGTATTTTTATTTTTTGATGGGATATGTGAGCATTTGGGTTAAAAGCTAAGTCATGAGAAACCCCTGAGGCTGGGCCAGAAAGCTCTAAACTTTGTCCCCCTCACTGTGGGGGAGGATGACAAGTAAAATGGATAAAAAAAAAAGTCATTTTTTGGTGCATTTTTGTCTAAAGAGCAGATCACTCCCGCCTCAAAAACAGTCCAGTCAGTATAATCTTATTTATTTACTTGCATATTAAATTATTATTTTATTTACATTTATATTTTTAAGTCTTTTTCTTTAATTTTTGTCTTACTAACAGTGTTTGTTTATCAAGCGCATGTGAATATCTCATGTTTTAAAGAAAGTAATGAAGATGTCAAACCAACAAGTAACTGTGATGAAAGCATTGCTCAAAAATATTGGCAACTCTGATTTTGGCCTTAACAAACAGTCTTAATGTAAACTGGGTCGAGGGCAGTGCATCAGCTAATTCAGCAGTTAGCTTAGCTCCTCTTAACTGTGCATGTAAACACTCTGAGCATTATCTTATCCATTCACAAGCGTTTACATGCTACTGATGTAGCTGAGGTCAAGTGTGCTGGAGCAGGAGCTGGGGATTGAACCCCTGACCCTCCTGTTGATAGATGACTGACTCCACCGCTGACTCACAGCCTCACAAAGCTCCAGGATGTAAAGCGGACTTCTCCTTTAAGAGTGTCTCGGTTGTAACACCTTTGCAGAAGTCGATGAATGAATCAGCAGATCAATGAATCTGTGAGTCACACGCTGATGTGGAGTAACTCTGAGCTGAGAGGGAGTCCAGCCGTTTGGCGAACACAGTCACACGCTCTCAGAGGAGCGAGTGAAAGAGTGAGTCAGACGGACGGAGGCAGAGAGACGCCGCCGACAGGGAGGCACTCAGGTGGAGAAACAATCTCAGCGGGGGACGGAGGGCCGAGCGAGACAGACAGACAGAGACAGAGAGAGAGAGGTGTAAACACATACATCACATGCTCCAGATAATCTCACTCTGTTGTTGCCACAACTGACTGACTGGCTGACCAACTGGAAGGCTTACTGGTTGAGTGGCTGCCATCTTGGCTCTCTGGCTGTACTCGCTGCCTTACTGCCTGGGAGATGGCGCGGCTGACTGGCTTACTGACTGATCGGACGGCTTACCGCCATTAGCTCCTGACTGCTGACGAGCTGGCTGTCTGGCGAGTTAATTTACTGACAGATACACTAACAGATTGAGCGGTTGGTTTGCTCATTGATTGCTTAAACAGCACAGACAGAATGACAAAAGCTCCGCAGCAGAAAATGCAACTGTTCAATCAATGGGATGACACAACTGCAGTGGCACAACTAGGTTATGAAGCCAGGGGCGCTGGGAAAGACAGACAAGGACATCGATCAGGAAAATTTAACTGAGCTTTAACTTTGGCTGGCAAGGAGCCTCACTGGGCAAACTATCATCGGTATAGATTTATGATTAATTAAATTGCCTCTTTCTTCTGGCCCTGAAGTTAGGACCAGCAGAACAAAGACTACAGTCATGACAAACACCAAGGTGAATTAAGATTATGGCTAAACCAAGACTTCAATGGTTGTAGAAGAGTCAAAGCTCAAGACTGCACAACATATTTGAAAGTGAGGATCCTAAATAGATTCAAAATTACCCACAGATAATGTCCAAAGATCCCATACTGTAACGAAGACACCAATATTTATAATTTTGACCAGGCTGGTTTCCATTTCCACTCGGTTCTCATGCCGTTACTCCTGCATTGGTCATTTTACACTGACAAAGTGAAACGTACAAACCAAATATAGATCAAAACCAGGACACTCAACAAGAAAACAGCTTGGACTACATTGTTAGGTGATAGTATATCAAGTCAATGCCGCCAAGTATTATATTTTTCAATCTATCAACTCCCAACATTTAATAAAGCATTTGGGTCTACAGAAATACAGTCCATTACTCGTTAAGTCCACAAGATGGTGCTGTTGAGCCAATGCAGGGGAGGTAAAGTCCATTGTGCAGAAGAGAGTTGGTCAACAAACACGGCTGCACAGGAGAGACAAAATGAAGGCACTGTCTGCAGATGAATTCATTGTGAGGGCTTATTAAGGCTTTAAAAGGCAGTTAGCGATGGACATGACATGGGGTTAGGGTGACATATGAGAATAAAAAACTGTGGGGAAGCAAAAGGCCAGTAAGCACCAGAATAAGTGCCAAATAACTGCACAGAGACTGCATGAAAAGGTGGATCTGCACGGGTCCACTTTTTGGAACAGTTGGGTTTAGTTGTGATGAGAAAGTGATTTGGCATTGATTCTTTCTATCTGCTGGGAGCATTCAGTTATGTTTGGATTAAACAACCTCCTATGGCTGGTTGAAAATGAATTTAAGACTCCAGTAATTTGTGATGAATCTTTGGAGACGGTGCTCTTTTACTTTAAAGTCTTGAGAAATGCCTTCAGCACCTCCTGTACAGGAACATATTATGTTCGAGCCACAGTAATGCTGCACTAAACAGGGATAAATGCAAACAAAATAATAACTGATGATACCTGGTGGCATCATCAGTTTGTGTGGCTGTCTCTTCCCTTTTCAAAGCCAAGAGTCAACCAGTCTTTTCTTATTCCAATAGGAATTTTTCATTTAAAAAATGCATTTTTTCTTGTGCATTACATCTTTTTGAAGGCACAGACCAAAACTAAGGTAATTATGAAACAGTGGAACAAACTGGCTCATGATTTAAATTAGTAAAAACAAACTATATGTGTGAGCTGTTAATGGAAAACAAAGCGTAAACATGAAAACAGTGCAGAATTGAGCCCCCACCACTAATGGAAAAGCACCTTTGAAGTTGACCTCTGTGCACTCAGGCTCATTGTCATGTGACCTCTGTGTGGGGTCACTCCTGCTCGTATATTAGCCATCCTGGGGCTCCACAGTGAACACACTGATCTGCTGCTTTGACACATTTTGAGTCTCATTTCATGTATAAATGCAGCCTCATCATTTCAGAGAGGCCGTCTCACATGCTCTTCAAATGCTGGCGCTCTGCCTGTAAACATGACCTGGTGAACCCGGTGGCCTCCACCCGCCCTCAGCGCCGCTCCATGGCTTTGTTTACTATTCTGAGCTTCAGATTGCTGTTGGCCTGTGAGCTCTGACGCACTCTGTTCATTTATTCTGCTGACAGCCTCGGGACATAAATGAACACCTCCACCTTACGCAGAGAAGCAGCCACACACTGTTACAATCAGGCGCTGTTAGAATCAAACGGTGTTACTCAGCAGGAGCGAAGGATGAACACAAATAAGTCCAGGAGCTTAAACACCACTAAACACAGAAGCTACGAGTCAGGACTGCTTTTACTGCTCAGACTGAATATGTAGGCCGAGGCTTTAGGACATTATCAGAGATTCATCATGAGTCCATTCAGAGGCAGTTTTAGTCACTCGGAGGCTTCAGGCACAGACCAGCATGAAGACGCCCACCAGTCATAGCATGTGTATGTTTGAGGCTTCTCTCAAGGCTTTTACAGAACAAAATCTTGATAATCTTCAGTCAGGTTTTGATCCAAAAGAGAGAGAGTACGGCCAACTTAAGTGTCGGCAGATGTTTGGACAGATTGGTGAAGTTGGCAGTGAGCCCTTGGCCAATTTCACGCTCTTGTCCAAAAACTGGCAAACACTGCTCACATGTCCGTGCACAGAGTTTGCTCACATTTTTTTTGTATTTTTGCAATGAAATTGTATTTTGCCACATTGGTGTCAGCATCAATCTGCAATGCTCCATTAAAAGTTGGCTTAGTCACAGCTTATAATGACAGGCAGCAGATGAATGCAATGTATTATTAATTTATTTTTATCTCTCTTTATTTATTATTTCATTGACACAGATCATGCAAGGAGATCAGGATACATTCTGTAAACAGAAGAGTCAAATTCATAACTTTCTTTTACTTTCATCCCGGCATGAGTTGATTAACTTGTATTAACAATTATATTTGAGAAAGATAAGTGACAAAAACACACACACAAATAGTGGAGAAATGTGTAGTAAATGAATTACACACACAAAGAATTATTGCATAAGATTGCAAATCAAATAAATAAATGATAAATCAACAAACTGGTCAGGCTACTCCTCAGCGGGTCACTGTGGACCATTCATTACCAAAATAGATTTTTTAAAAATTATTTAATTTGATTAGTTTAACCTTTATTTAGCCGGCTTGAAACAGCTTTTTCCAGGGAGCAGCAACACATGGTTTCAACAAATGCACAAACTCATACAGCCCATATTTTAGAGCTACAGCTGCTGAATCAGTAGAGGCAGAGGATGAGAAGCTGTTTGCACTCGTTTGGCCACTGAATGAGAAAATATACCACTGTCTTTAGCAGCCATGCTATCACATTATAGAAACAATGGACTCTCGCTTCATTCTGTGCAGCAGAATGATCGCAAAGCCTGCAGTCCACATTCTTTTGACGCTACACTTTTGGAGACCAGGCTTTGAGCATAGCTGGTACACGTTTAGAATGTGTATTCCAGGTTACAAGGGCCTTCTGCATCACTTCAGGGCTGTTCAGACCAAAAGCAGGTCTTTCCATGGACTATATGGGCCAGTCAGTCAGTAGGTCCAGCTGTCTCCCATGAGACCAAACCCACCACGGAGCATGAGCGGAATGACGTGCTCCAATCATTTCTCAGAGGTAAAACCTGATCCCTTGTTCTCATTATATGTTGATGTGTTGTTTTTTAATCTAAATTTGTAGATTTTTTGTGTTTGAGGCATATCTAAAAAAAAAATCTAATGGGGATCAAAGTGGCAACTGGTTCAGATTCTTGAGGATGCTTCAGCTGCTCTCCAAAAGGCTTCTGGAATATTCTGAATATTTTCAAAGGTGGTACATAACCGCTTAAAGGCAGATAAAAGTGTAGATGTTTTTACCCAAACAGGCAACTCATGTTGGGAGAAACATAGTGCGAATGGAAAATACATGCCAGGCTTCCATAAACAATAATGAAAATGTTAAAAACAAACATGACGTGGGTGCTGATTTGGCGGAGTGGTGGATGGCCAGGCACGACCCATGTGCATGCTTCTGCTGGCCCGGGTTTGGGTCCAGCCTGTGGCCTGCTTGCAGAGTGTCTTCCCTTTCCCTCAACCTGCTTCACAGGCCTATCCACTGTCTCTCTCCTGTCAATGAAGGCCTTAAAATGTCCGAAAAATAATAATAATAAATCAAGATGTCCTGGTGAAGACTCAGCCGAGTCAGAACCTGTTGTCATATCCCTGCTAAAAAAAGATTTTTAACTACATCTCTGTGTCTCAGATTTTCAAAGTAAGACTTCCTATTTAATGTCTGGATGGTTATTTCCCATTTTTAAATTTTACTTCATGTCCGTCATCCTTTAAGAGCACTGATGCTTCATTTCACCAGTACATGCCTTGACCCGTCGCTGCACTCGCCCTAATGTGTTTAAACAGTGTTTTCTCAGCCAAGATGCATTGCTTTTAAATTCATTTTACAAAATTTACACATGCAAGGTTAAAGTCAAGGTTAGCAGAAAGTTGCTGGCTGAAACCAAGGGAGCTGGCTTACCAAGAGCCTAGATTACAGCACAGCTTTGACGCAGACCTGCTTTACCTCGAAAATTCATCACTACTGTTCATTTTATCCACTGCACAGCACTTTACTGACTGAATGACCTTTATGGAGCTTTGTCTGATTCTTTAGCCTTTGGCTTCTCGTGTTTTAAGTGCCTTTCCTTTTCACTTGTGCACAGGAGTTTTTCTGATGCTCCTAATGCCTGTGTGCTTTATGTTTTATCATGTACTGGTGTGCTGATACCTGCTGCACAACACATTTCCCACAGGATGATAATAAAGTCGAAGATGGAGTTGAAGTTGAGCTTTGAATCTGGCTTTTTAGAAGACTGACTGAAACTTAGGAGAGGCTTTCACAGTTTCACCCTCTCATCCAAGTACAGTACTGCCAAGAAATGTCAACTTATTTCTGTAATCCAGGCTGCAAAACGTGTAAAAGATGTCACTGACAGTCATTTTAGAAGTAAAAATCACATTTGATGCTCTTTTTGAATATTTATTCAGGCTTATAGATCATATAACCTTGAGCAGTGCTTCTCCATTGGTGAATGTATGTTTGTAATTTGCTTTATTCTTTATGATAACAAGAAGATTGTTTTTTCTTAGGGATTTTTACTGCTTTACTTTGTCATGATTGGGAAGCAAAGCTGGTTATCTTGTGTGAGTGCATTCATTTCTTAAGATTGGAAAATAAGAACAAAAATTATGCCTGAGCAGTGTTTCTCCATTGGTGGACATATGCTTGTTACTTTATTTTATTATTTATGTTAACATTTAGTTGTTCTTAAGAGATTTTACTACTTTACCTCATCCTGATTGGTAGGAAAAACGAGTTTTCCTGCATTCAGCTCTGAAGAAAATAACCAAAAATGATGCCATGCTTCAGAGCTGCTGTAATGATATATAATTTACTCACACTTTTTCAACCTGTTTATGTTTGATCACATGTTTTAGGCCCTGATTGCAACACTTTTCACTCAGTAAATCAGAGTGCTTGGAGGTTTTTTTTATTTTTTTCTGATTATCATGGGGGGGTGGGGGGGGTCCTGAGGACAGACCAATTGAGAGCCACTGAACCAGAGCACCATCAAACTCTCCAGTTCCTGTTTGCAGCTCCAACAGTCCATGAAGGCTTTCACTAGTTCAGCAACACGTTTGCTCAGGATGTTTGGAGAGTCATATTAGCAGCTGAATTAGATTATGGAGCTCTTTATCAAATATTCTGAGGATCAATAATTCAGCCTTCTGTGGTTGGATTTGTCTTTACTCCTAACAGCTGGTTTCCCTCTTTTTTTGCTTCATATCATCCTCAAACCTCTTTATTCTTTCCTCTATTTGCTCCTGCAGGGCACCGAATAATCTTTGAATATCTTTAACAGACCTGAACTTCCTGCAGGTCCTGAAAATCTAATTCTCGGAGCATTATTCTGAAAACAAAGATAAACGTGTCTGAAGTTCAAGAGTGGATAAAATGCAATGCAAGCTCACATTTTACACTTCACTTCTTTCCATGAATATGAATGCAGGGTCTTAACACGTCCAAGCTGACCCTTTAGAAGTCTGCAGGGAGCCCATTCACGGCCCCATGGGGACTCCATCAATTGTGAATTTGAATGGCACAAGTCTTTTCTGGGGTAACGCCTGCAGAGGCACAATTTCCCTTCAAGCAAGGAGCTTCTGGACCGTCTAGCAACATATGAATCACATTTCCACACCACTCCATGAGGCTGAAGGGCTCTGTCTGCTGATTTCAGTTTCTTCATAAAAAAGAGATCATTCAGTGACTATTTCGTCCCCTTGTTAAAGGCACTTTTCAACTTGTGGTACCTGCTCTTGACTGCATGTTTTGGGTACTACCTGCGATGTCACACGAAACTGGCTGCACGAAACTCTGGCGCCATCCTCACGACAACTGCTGCTGTTAGACTCTACAACCAGCTCCCAGCGGACCACACACACTAACTCACCATCAACTGTGCAATTCTCACAACAACGTGCAATATTCTCGTGGGCAATAACTTTGTAAAAGTGTAAATAATTATTTCAGTGCAGTTTTTGGTTTTACATTTCTAGTCTTTTATATTTATAAGAATGTAAATACTGTGAAACAGGGTAATTTTAGGACACTGGAAGTCAAAAGAGAAGATTAGTTTCAAGGAATGGAGAGATGAGCTGATCAAAATAACTTCTTTTGAGCAAATTATCTATAAGATTGATAAAAATTTAGATCTCTTCATGAAAGTATGGTCTCCTTATCTGGAAATGATTGGAAATTGTTGATTCACGTTGTATGTCAACGTGAAGGGAGCATACAGCTCTTCTTCTCTCCCTCCTCTGGGGGAATCAGACCACAACCTGATTTACCTTGATACCACCTACAGGCCGCTGGTGGAACAACAGGCGGCCACCATCAGGACTGTCAAGGTTTGGTCTAAGGACACAGAGGAGGCGCTGCAGGAGTGCTTCAATGTCACAGACTGGGATCTTTTTAAAGAGGACTATGGTGATGACATTGAAGGTCTCTCTCATTGCATCACAGACTACATCCGTTTCTGTGAGGACAACATTGTCCAAACCAAAAAGATCCGCTGCTTCCCAAACAATAAACCCTGGATTAATAAGGACATTAAAGGCCTTCTCAACAAGAAGAAGAGGGCCTTCATGTCTAAGGATTGGGACGGGCTCAGGGCTGTCCAGAAGGAGCTGAAGAAGAAGCTGAAGGAGGCCAAGAACAGCTACAGGGAGAAGATTGAGACCAAGATGGGGCAGGAAAACTCCAGAGAGCTGTGGTGTGGGATGAAACGGATGACAGGCTTCAACAGACCTGCACCCAGAGCTGAGGGAGACCCAGAGTTTGCTTCTGAGCTGAACCTATTCTTCAATAGGTTCGACACAACCCCCACCCCGGTGAGCTCAGAGAATGGATCTGGGTCTTCAACCCCCACCCCAGCCCCCACTCACAACTCTGCAGGAGACTCTGCCCCCCTCCCTGGCACATCTTCATCCCCCTCCCCTAGCTTGCAAGTGGCTCCAACAGACAGCCCCCCCTCTCCCCCCAGCCTACCCCCCCTGGACACCAACCTCACCCAGCACCCCTCCCTCTCTCCCTGCCTCACACTCACGTCCAGCCAGGTACAGAGGGAGCTCTCCAAACTCCGCACCAACAAAGCCAGTGGGCCAGACAACATCAGCCCCAGGGTCCTCAGGGTGTGTGCCGGGCAGCTCGCTGGAGTCTTTCAGCACCTCTTTAACCTCTCCCTGAGGTTGATGAAGGTGCCCGAACTGTGGAAGACCTCCTGCATCGTCCCGGTACCAAAAAAAGGACGTCCCAGCGCTCTCAATGACTACAGACCTGTGGCACTGACGTCACATGTCATGAAGACCTTTGAGAGGCTGGTTCTTCAGCACCTGAGGACTCTGCTCTCTGCTTTCCAGGATCCTCTGCAGTTTGCATACCAGCAGCACATCGGCGTGGAGGATGCCATCATCTTCCTCACCCACAGGGCCCTGTCACACCTGGAGAGACCAGGGGGCACTGTGAGAGTCATGTTCTTTGACTTCTCTAGTGCCTTCAACACCATCAGGCCCTGCCTCCTGGGGGAAAAGTTGCTGGACATGCAACTGCACCCCGACACCACAGCCTGGATACTGGACTACCTCACAGGCCGGCCGCAGTACGTCAGGGTGAATGGCTGTACCTCTGAGGTGGTCACAAGCAACACCGGAGTGCCCCAAGGAACTGTTCTGGCGCCCTTCCTCTTCACCCTCTTCACTTCAGACTTCCGGTTCAACTCTGGTTCCTGTCACCTCCAGAAGTTTTCCGATGACTCCTCCATTGTTGGATGTATCACCGACGACAACGAGGGGGAGTACAGAGGACTGATCGAGAGCTTCGTCACATGGTGTGACAGCAACAACCTGAAGCTCAACATCAGCAAGACCAAGGAGGTGGTGGTGGACTACCGGAGGAGCAGGAGGTCCCCTGCCCCCATCATCATCCAGGGGGAGGAAGTGGAGAGGGTGGACTCGTACCGGTACCTTGGGGTCCACATTAACGATAAACTGGACTGGTCACACAACACAGATGCCCTCTTCAGGAAAGGACAGAGCAGGCTGTTCTTCCTGAGGAGACTCAGGTCGTTTGGCGTCTGCAGCAGGCTCCTGAAGACCTTCTACCAGTCCGTGGTGGCCAGCACACTCTTCTTTGCTGTAGTGTGCTGGTGGGGCGGCATCAAGACTGCTGAGGTCAACAGGCTCAACAAACTGGTGAAGAAGGCCCGTTCTGTGGTGGGCCTTCAATTGGACACTTTACAGACTGTGGCTGAGAGGAGGATCAAGGCCAAAATCATGTCGATCCTGGACAACCCCTCTCACCCTCTCCACGACGAGCTGTGGGTCATGGGAAGCTCCTTCAGCCAACGCATCATCCCCCCCAGAAGCAGAACTGAGCGCTTCAGGCGCTCCTTTGTGCCCACCGCCATCAGACTTTACAACAGCAGCGGAGGCCGCAGTTTGTCACTGCACTGACCGACCCCCCCCCCCCCCCCCCAAAACAGCAATGGATGTACTCAAGCAATATGACACTGGACTGCACTTTAATAGATTTATAATAACCCTCCATATGCTCCAAACCACCTCTATCCATACTGTACTGTTATTGATTCATATCCCTGATCATGGTTCATTACTCTAGGTAAATAATTTGCACTGTTACTGTGTGGTCATAAGCGCTGCTACATTTCACATTGTCACTTTAATATCACTGTCACTTTATTTTTATCTTTACTGCACTGCACAGGAGGCTCGGCTGTTTTGTACTGTGTTAAATTATTATTTTAGTATGTTAGTTAATTTGATAATTGAACGCCACTTACTCTGTTAATTTAGTGCTTAGTTTGTTAGTTAATTTTGATAATCGTATATATCTTCTATTCCTTGATCTATGTCTTATGCATGCTACTATCCCTGTACTTGCCCTGTACTGCTGCAATACCAGAATTTCCCCTTTGGGGATCAATAAAGGACTATCTTATCTTATCTTATCTTATTATGATGTCTAATACTTGCATACCTTTTTTTCTATGCAAGTCTAAGGAATGGACATGTCATGTAAAATTGTTTGTGATGAATCTAAATGTCAAAAATGTGCATCTTAATATCATTTTACACTATTACCTTATTTTATAATTATTACTGTGTGATCACTATTATTTATTCATATTTTCATTTTTTCATTTATTTATTATTTTTTGTTTTATTTACCTATTATAATTATTATTATTATTATAACTATTATTTTTAAGTGTGCGTATTCTGTCTGTCATGTTCAGGCTTGGTTTATTCCTCTTAAATTGTTGAAGCAGACTTGTTAATATTGTATTGCTCTGCACACTGGTTTTGCATCTGTAAAGTAAAGTCAATAAAAAAATGTTGAATTGAAAAAAACAAAAAGAAAATAACTGCTGAAACCAGAAAATAAAACAGTATGTGCTCCAAAAAAGAATGTTTATACCGTTTTTATACTCAGTTTATCTTTATTTATCATTGCTGTCCACTTTGTTGCTGTAACACTACAAATTTCCCCACGTGGGACAAATGAAGATTTATTCTATTCTGTTCAGGAAACAAAGGCGACAGAGCTGCCCGCCCCTTTGTGGCTTTTTGTCACAGTTTGGAGATTCATTTTGTTCCAAAGACGGTTGCAAGCAGCAAAACAACAACATGCTTTTTCAGGAGAGTTTGGGAAGTCTCCATATCATGCTCTGTCCCACTGGAGGAGAGATGAAAAACTGTGCCAGGTACTCGGTACGATCTCAAATGGAAAACCAAAACAACCGAGTGAAGTCCAGCCGAGTCGAGCAGAGACCATCGAGTGGAGAAGCCCCATAATTCATAGCTTCTCACCTCCAACAGGACTGCAGACTTACGGTCTATTTGGCCACACCGATGAGCAGATCTGAAAATATATGTCATCATCTACTTTTGCGTGAAAGGGTTAAACACTGTCTTTGATTTGCATGTGAGTATATCAAATTTAAGACCTAGGAAAACAGAGCTGCTTGTCTCTCCTCTTTAAATACCCTGAACTTCCTCAAGAAGCAACCCAAACAATTTGCTAACGTTCTTGAATCTGCTGGTACAACGTGAAAGGTGACGACTGTTTGAGATTCATGAAGGGGACCAGGTCTGAGCACCAATACTGTTTGACTGAAATCATGGTGTGAATTGGACTGGGCATGATCCTCACACTAATTAGAATAAATCTGCAGTCTTGATGAAAGCACAGCCAGCATGTCAGAGAAATATAAAGCCATCTGAACAAAAACATCAGCAACAGTGATTCAGGAAAGTCCTGATGAAACCAACACCCAAGGTTTCCACTTCACTGCATATACTCAGTGTTTAATGCCCACAGTGATGTGATACCTCCAACTTAATATTTCAACGTCATCTTCAAGAACATGAAGAAAATCTGGGATCGTCCCACTTGCACATTTCCTCTGTCTCAAGAGCATCACTTTCATCGTCTATAAAAATGTTACACACATAATCAAAACAGGCATGGACACAAACTATGAGGCCGCTGTGAGAAGAAAATCAGTTTTTCAAAAGAATAAGACCATAAGATTGAAGGTGGAGCCTGATGGTGGCAGCGTTAAAGTCAAAACTATGTTAATTTTCCACCATAGAGCTCGTTTTTTAGCAATAATCCAAACTGCTTAAACTAGCTATTTGTCAAGAGAACCAGCAGCAAGCAAACTTCTGCACCTCTCTATTTTCCCTTTCCCTGAGTCCTCGTAGAAAGTATATTTGATTTGGCCTTCTCTGTTGAAATGCCTTCAGTCATTCATCGCTGTATCTTGACAAATGTCACTTCAGAAAAGTCTACTTTCACTTCCAGTTTTTATAAGGAAATCATCTTTGTCTCCTGCAGCTGAAACACTTTGATTTGTCTTTTTGTTTGAACCGTCAGTAGCTCAGCTTTGACTCTATTTATCGCACCATCAGACTAAACTGTTTCCACCTGTAAATGTACGGCTGCTGCTTAATATTGATCATTTTTTTACTCTTATCAGCTGGTCCACAGAGGAGTCATGGTGCACTTACAACAGGTGATGAATTTCAGTCCAGTTTACAAATATTTTTTGCCCTAAAGGTTGGGAAAGGTACCTCCTGGCTCCTCCCATTCAATAAGTGACCTGTAAATCCTACTGTGGCACCACTTTGTTGGGGAACCAAGTGCATCCATTGAACCCTACAGGGTGGAGCTACACATACTGAAGTCTAAAAGGTTGAAGAACAGTTGGATACAAAAATGCATGCAAGATCGTGGTTACTTCTTCAAATAGAACCAGACTGTTTGGTGGAAATGCACCATTACATGTGACTCATTCAGAATCAGAATCAGAAACACTTGATTAAACCCAAAAGGGAAATTCGGGAAGTTCACCCTTGCAGAAAAACTGTAACTGGCCACTGCAGCTTGTAACATGCTATTCATGTTCTGGTTTAAATTTGCACATCCTAAAATTTGTATAATTTAGGAGCTCAATGTCACACAACAAGTTCTCTTCACCACGAGTGAATCAGAAAAGTCGCCATCCGAATTAAAACCGTATCTGTCCTCGACCGTGGAAAGCTTTGCAGCCTTGGTAGGCAATGCGAGGTTCAGTATGTGTAAATGTATAGTTTTATCAGAAAGGCTGCTTTACTTGTGAGGTTAAGAGATGCTGTAATATAATTTTTACACATGAGTAGCCAACAGGGGGCCCTCTGGGACATCCTGTTAACACCATAGAGCCTCAAATAGATCAAATCATGCCTATAAAAAATACAAAAACAAAAAATATAACGTGTCACATTTTAAAACCTCTCTTTTCTATTCAACTTTGACCTGCAGGGGTGAAAGTTTACATTTTTTTGTCCTGTGCTGACCCCATGTCTATTCAGAAACATTACACCAAATAAGTAGCCCCCCATACCCATAAAACTCCTCACCTTTTTGGTAGCTCTCTGGCTCAGAAAGGTTGGTGAGCCCTGGTTTAACGTAAGGGCTGTGTAATACTTAAAGTGAAATTACTGGAATGTGAAATGAAACTGTGTATTTGCTTTGTGTTTAAGTGAGCTGTTTTCTATTTAAAACAGCTTCTTTGTATTCTCTGTGTTATAAATTCTAGGCTTAAATTAAATAAGTAAATGATAATAAATGAAAGTTGTACAATAATGCACTGGAAAATTCCATATTTGTGATTGTGGGTTTGTACTTTTTCAGTTTTTAAATGCTTCTTGTTGACATTTTCTGGACCAGTCAACTTCCAGGGCAGCCTACAAAACCCTGAAATTGTCCATGTGTGGAGACAAACAGCAGGATTGTGGATGCATATCAGCAATTCTTGCGTTTCAGGGAGTCCTGCCAATGTGTTGCATTAAGTGATTGTTTCTTGGTTTAACTTGCTTTTAAACTCATGTTACAAACGAGAAAAAGGCTGCACAATGATGATGTACATTTTGTATATACACTTTTTTTTATTACAAGTTATTTTCATTTATATTTCATTTAATTTTATTCTCTATTTTATATTCATTTTAATTTTTTTTTTACTTCCTTTGTACTTGAGAGAACAACTGCCAGAGTCAAATTCCTTGTATGTGTCACATACTTGGCAGTAAAAAACAATTTGGATTCAATTAGTTTTAAACTTTCATCGAGCAAAATGGCAGCACATAAAAATGACAACCTGATAAAGAGTGAATTTTGGTACAGTTTCAAAACTTATTTCATTTCTTATTTTGGGATAACAGCACAGAAAATCTTTGTTGTTTCTGCAAGATCTTGAGGAATTTACTCATGATCTTGAGAAAACTGGTGTTGTTCCTCAGGATGGTGAGATAAATCATTCAAGTTCAGATTCTTGAAGACATTTCTCCAAAGACTTATGGAGATGCAAACGTCTGCTTGGATCAGCGTTGGGTGACTGAGAACCTGCACAGACATAAATCGTTCTAGATCCCCAGAAAGAGACAGAAATTTGTGCATAAGCACGGGAAAAAGTGTCAAATAAA
Organism: Cetoscarus ocellatus; assembly: GCA_037902135.1. Taxonomy (NCBI): domain Eukaryota; kingdom Metazoa; phylum Chordata; class Actinopteri; order Labriformes; family Labridae; genus Cetoscarus; species Cetoscarus ocellatus. The sequence continues at coordinate 467,292 of JBAMNC010000188.1, read as the reverse complement.
AGGTGCTATGGTTTGTCTTCTGAGGGTTTATGTGTGTGTTTATGTTTATGACTAAAGTAGATGTGTCTCAGGCAGCAGGGATGTAAAAAAGCTGTATATTTGCCTTTTTGTAGTTTGCAGTTGACCCAGATTCAAGCTTAAATCATGCTGCAATAAACTGAAGAATAAAATCTACAAAATCAGACTCGAACGGTGTCACAGTTTGACTGAACGTCTGATTCTTCAGAGTTTTTCCAGCTGTTTGAGGCACGTTGAGCCACACGAGCGCGGCTGGTCTTTGTTTCAGCTTCTCTTTATTTTTGGGGAGCATTTTTTTTTCTTGATGGGTGATTATGCTGCAGCAGCAGCAGCAGCAGCAGCAGAAGAGGAGCATTAGCGTGTTGGATGGTGGATGTGAGGCTGAAGCCCCGAGGTGTTGGAGCAGCATCAGACGGAGAGAGGAGGACGACAAAATGGAGGGATGGGAGGAGAGGAGAGAGGGAGGAGGGGGTGCAGGACGGGAGGACGAGGACTGGTGCAGACATGGGCTGACTGGGAGGCGTCTCGTCTGATTCTTCACCTCCGTCTGTCCGTCCCTCCCTCCATGTCTCTGCCTCTCGGCGTCTGGATTTTCTTCTTTCTTTCTGTCCCCTCTTGTCTTCATGTCTTCGCACCCCTTTGCTCTTTTTCCTCCTGCTTTTTCACCCTTCTTTCCCTCTCTTCCCCCCCGTCTGGTTTTGTCTCCCTGTTGCTCCCCCTTTTCATCACTCTACCATCTTCTTTGATTTCACATCTCGCCTGTTTAACTTCTTTCCCCTTCCTTGTCCTCCTTTTGTCTCCTAATCTGTCTATTTGTGCGTCTCTCTCTATCTTTTCCTTCCTGTCAGTATTTATCTCCGTTTCAGTCGATCTGTCTCCGTCTGTCTGACTCTTCCCTCTGCATTCCTGATTTCATCATCATCCTTCCTCTCTCTCTCTCTCTCTCTCTCTCTCTCTCTTTTTGGTTTGTAATCATTATACCAAGAAGCAAGAACCAAGCAATCATTCTCATGACCTCATTGTAAAGTCAAATTCGGAAGAGAAAATCAAGGACACGCTGCATCAGTGATGTTTAACAGGTTGAAACAAGGTTCAGTGGAAATTCAATACAGATTGAGTGAGAGACAAGAGAGCGTCTGACTCTGTATTTGCATGTTTGACTGCACCATTACAGCTGATTTGTATCTATTTGAACTGAACTCAGTCGCAGTGCTCTTTCCTCAGTTCCTCCTGGAAATCATCTGCCGATTCACTGATGTTTAGAAAAAAAGACACTGGATGATTATTTTCCATCGACAAAATGACAAACCATGCTTAATGAACATACCTGCAGAGCTGCAGAAGCCTCGCAGTTCTCATCTGTTTTTCAATCACATCCTTAACTACAGCACGATTGGAGATCACTGACGTTAATCTGAAGATTTCACATGTTTACGGGGCATATAATTCAAGTCTGACTGTGAACAAGGAGGTGTTTAATACATGTTGGTGCTCCTGGAGTTTACAAATCAGTCCAAACAAAGCATCCCAGACCAACTTAGTCTGCAGTCTGATGTCTGATACGCACAAACTATTAAAGCCCTTCAAGCCCTTGTGCAGCCGCATTGAGCTCTGGGGGCATATTTTGCCATAAAGGGCACAACAACCTTCCACAGACATACAAGATGTCTGTGCATTGATGCAATGAGCACCCACTGTAAAATTCAGGCATCATTTTTGGCTTAAAATTTCTTTCTGTTACAGAAAGATGGCAAGATATACTTTGGCACCTGGAAATGTCAAATTAAGACAACTTTGACCAAATTACACCTGATAAATATTTATATATATATAGTTACCAGGTGCAATTGCTTGAATAGCAATGAATAGTTGTGAATAGCAGAGATATTCTCAAATGTACTTGCATGAATCCTGGTTGTTTTTGTCAAGATTATGCTGAAATATATTCTCCCCAAACTAAATTTAAAATCTCTGTTAAGGGCCAACATTAAATTGTGTAAATTCCAGATTCAATCCCATTTATTCTTCTAAATTCCTGTTAATTCCCATGGAAAGGTTGAGTTTGAAAATTCCCAGAATTTTGCAATCTCACCATGTTTTCATTTTTTAGACTTAAATGACATCTTTAATTTATGAAGAAATCTCACAGGTGCTCCTTCGTTATGATATCTTCATTACTCATACAGATCTTATAGACTTGATGAATCATTGGTTTGTATTTTTAAGGTAGAGGCCTAAAGTAGGGGTCAAGGGTCAAAGATAAGCAATCACTTGGTATCTCAATACCAAAACTTGATGTTAACCTGTTGAACAAAGAGGGCTGAACAGGCTGCCATGACAAACGCATCATCTTTCTTGCCAAGATGCTTTTATGCTTTTGCATAAATGTCAAGCACGTACTCTGTCATGCTGTCTTGCTCCTCAAAGCTGTATCACACTGAGGAGTGACAAAAAATGACCACGTCTTCATGGACGCGAGTCCAAAAGCTTAGTGACAGTAGAGAATAGTTAAGAATAGTAAAGTTAAGTCCTGTTTGACACAATATCAGTCAAAGGAGTTGATTTCCATCCAGCTCGGACTCCAAAACCTGTCTCTCTATGTTTTCTACAGTCTATAATGAAAAACCTGATTTCAGGATGAAGGTGCGGCACGTTGAAGAGCCTGTTAAATATCAGAACCAGGACTGCGTCTCTGCTGTAATCCAGTATTTAGCTTCATTAAACAGATAATAAAGCCCCTCCAGTCCTCGCAGATCCACTGTTTACTCTACGAAGTTTCAGAGTTGGAGGACAACAGCCTCCGGTGCAGACAACTTTGTTCATTACGTGAGTTGCCATCGCTGCCTCTCGGGTGCATTTCCAGCTGCATGTGTTTTCGCTCGGTGATGACAATCTAATTCTCCCGTTAATGCAGCTATAATGGAGGTCAATGGGGAGTCAGAGCCGAGTGGCCAATCACTGTTTTCCCTCTTCACACTGTGATAATAGCCCTCCTCTTCACACCTTTTCCTGCTTTCATCAGGGACTGCATTCACACAAGCGCAGCTCGGACTTGCTTTAACCCTTTGTGGTGCAGATGGATGTCCCATCAATGCTTTAAAGTGTAAATGTGTAACCGTGGGGCTTCAGCTCCTGCTTCAAGTGCCGTGGGAAGGCTGCTTGAGGAGTGTTGCTGCATGAGGATGTAATCAGACAGGCATTTTGCTGAAGGTGTCCCACTGCCTAGATAAATAATATCCCAGCTAAAGTTCTACGTTTTACTTTAATTTCCCATTTATTTATAAACTGACAGAATCTTCCAACCTCAGAAAGAGTCATTAGCTTCACAAACAGGAAAAAAAAACTCCCTCGGAGGGAGGATTCCAGCTACAAGCGGTTGAACAAGTCCACTCTTAATATGCAACATTTTAGTCACCAGTTGCATGTAGTCTGCAAGAAATGCCATATAAATTATGCATATCAGGAAAGGCACCAAAAGAAGAGTAAATTGAACAATTAATTATGCAGGCAATGGAAAATTTAAGCAAGAGTGTCAAATTCTTGAGCTATTTTTTCAAGCAAAATCAATCATGCTAAGTAAGTGAGACAGTATGATTCTAGTTTTAGCTTCCCACAATGGCTTCCTGCATGTTTTAGGATTTGTTTTAAGATTTTATTGATTGCCTTTAAAGTTTTAAATGGAGTAGCACCTCCATTGTCTAGACACTTTTTCTAGCAATTACATTTTTATCTTTTATTTACTTTATCTGTAACTACAATATTATTTGGTTTCATTTGCTTTTAACTATTTTATCCATGTTTCTTATTCCAATATATCTCTGTATCCCATTGTAGAAGTTGCCTGCGTTTTGTTTTCCCTCTTTGATGCCAGTTGTATTGTCCCTTTACTGTACTCCACTGTTGCTTTTAAAAGTGCACCAGAAATAAATCTGACTTGACTAGACCCATCTGAACACCAAAATTCTCATTATCATCAAGCTGACTGCATGATTATCCCCAATCCCCTATTTTTAGTAACATGCACTCACACTGCTCCAGTACAAGTGAGGCCTGACCCCAGCTTGACATCTTGTCTACAATGCAATTAACACTGTTTACTAAAAGCTCAGAAGGAGTTGTTCCCAGCTCAGACTGGATGCAGAGTGCGTCAGCTCTGGCTTCAGTTTCACACAAGCGCTGGGTGTGGGCTGTGTTTCAGTGTCACAGCCCTGACTCTCTTTTATAAAGTACCACAAAACGTATAACTGACCAAAGAAGCTTAAAGGTATCATGGTTCTGTGGGAACAAGAAGAGGTCCTCAACAGAAATAGCAAAATAGGGTTTTATTTTGAAAAGATTCAAATATTCTGTTCAGTGTGGACATACATATCTGCAGAAATATGGAGAATATGGCTCTCTAATTCAAGTTTTCCTGGCTTTTTTGGCCAAGAGACATTCACATTTTGCAGCCTCATCTTAGTAAAATGCTGGCCCTCCCAGAAAAGAGGGAAGAAACAGTCCTTATAGCAGCCAAACCTGACCTTAGGTGAGCTTCAGAACAAGGGGAGCACAGAAAACATGACTGCAGCTCGACAGAATAAGTGTTTTTTTTTAACAGCCCTCTAACCCTCCACCATTGTTAAAAAGTATTGGTGAGATGAACGATCACATCCTTCCCGATCACTGTATTTGATTCTTCAATCTGTACCAAGGATAAGGAAGTGTACCACACCATGGCACTTTTGAACCCAGAGTCCAGCTCATTAAAACACAAGTCTGGATGCTTTCTGCACTGTGTGCCATTCTTAGTTTTCATCTGCACGTATTGAAGAGATGTGCTTTGGCATCATCACTCCCTTATGTATGAGCACAAACATTGGACAGAACTGGACGTAGAGCCCGTTTACACGACAGTGTTGTCACCAGAAACAGAAAGGCTTTTCCTTTGCATTTTCAAAAGCACTCCGCGTTCACACGGATCTCTGAGAATGACTGAAAATGTGGTAGCGTGCATGTCAGGCCAGTAGTTGGCGATGTAAGTTCGTAGTGTCCTTGGCGAATATAATAAATGCGTCTACACTGGTCAGAGCAGCAAATCCACATTTTGTTGGAGGAGCGATCACAAACTGAGCACAGTTAGCTGCACACGTTGCTCAGTAGTCGACCATAGCTGTTGCTGTTCTTAGTGTGTGAGAATCGAAAACGTATTCAAAACTTTTCTCTCTGGACCCTTGTCTCCATAAAGTGTTCGGATTCAGGCACTCTGGGCATCGTTCTCACATAAACAGAAGGCGCAAACGCAACAAAAATTCTCTGTTTTCTGCTTTTTTTTTGTTGCTGCGTAAACAGGTCTTTTATCAGGTTTCTTAAACTTGCAACTCCTCTAAAAGTTCAGTTCTGAAGGATTGAAGAGACCTCTAGGAGCAGAGCTAAAATGTCCTCAAGAAGCGTTAAAAAGTCAGGTTGCTCCATGACCTGGATGGCTGAGAATCTACGCAGATAAGCACAGTCATGGTTAAAAAACACGTATGTATCATTGAGTTGGTGTGATCATCCTGGTTGGTTATTCACTATAATGGCCCCAAAAATAAGCCTCGAAAACATAATTGCCAGCTGTTCTCTGCAAGACAAGTCAGTGCAGACATTGTTCTCTGATGTTGAAGATAAAAAACCCTTAAAAGCAGAAGAACGTCCTCACAGAAGGAAAAAGGCCTGACGAGGAACCAAAGCTGACCTTTGTTCCTATTTTCCTTCAGAGGTCTCCTTCGCTGACCCTCATGTGTCTCTGATAATGCAGTTTCCTCATAATGTCATCTGGCTGCACACCAGTGTTCTGTTAATTCAGTTTTGTATTCAGCTGAATGTCTGCCACTGTTTGAGAGCTGCCTGTGAGCAAAGCGTGTGGGAAAAACTGCTGCTCAAACACGAGCCTGAAAGTGACAGCTTGTCTGTGTGATAGCGATGCAAACAAAAAGCTGCAACAAAGTCTGCATGCATAATGTCAATGAATTCAGGTTTGTACTGAATTATGCTTTAATGCTGAGGTACAAAGGTACAAAGGCTCCTCCAAGCAGATGCCCTGTGACTCCTTCTCTGCATCGTCATTCCTTGATCTCTCATTCCCCACTTTTCAATTCTGGCTGTTTTTTTCTGTCTAAATCAGGGCACAGAGGCCAAAAGGAAGCAAATTAGGAGACAAGGTTGAAACCAGACTTAGAATTCGAGGACTTAGTTCCATATTTTTAATGACAGGAAAGTTAATGAAGTTAAAGCTACAAAACAAGACCATCCATCCATCACCTACATCTATTATCCCTTTCAGGGTCACAGGGGGCTGGAGCCTTTCCCAGCTGTCCCTGTGTGAGAGGCAGGGTACACTCTGATCTGGTCGCAAGCCAATCACAGAGCCACATAGAGATACAGACAACCTTAAGGGCAATTTAGAGCCACCGAGCAACCTCATAAGCATGTTTTTGGTCTGTGGGAGGAAGCCAGAGTGCCCAGAGAGAACCCGCACAGGCACAGGGAGAACATGCAAACTCCACACAGAGACACCCTGACCAACATGGAGAGTCAAACCGAAAACCTTCTTGCTGTGAGGCATGCGCACTAACCTGCTGTGCCACCCTTATATCGCAAGTCGAGTCATTTAAATCGAATTTCTCTTGCACACCTGAGCCCATTAGATTTTCCCTTACTAAATGACTGATTTGCCAACAATTGAATATGAAGTGCAGCAGCTCTGTGGATTAAATAACATTGAAATGTTTCACCTCAATGTCAACATATGTGTGGATTAGTTGTCTTCCCTCTCTCAAAGCATAATCCAGTGTTGTAGTCCGTTTAAACCCAATCATAAAATGAAACCAGGGGATGTGGGTAGCTCTAACCCTTGGCATGTTTGGTTCCAATTAAAAGACTCAACTATTTGCAAAAAATTTGCTTGATTTGTAGATGTGTGAGAGCTCACAGGAATTCTGGTGTGGACCAAAGACCAGAGAAAAACTCTGCAGTCTCTCTATAGTCTAAGCCAGGGTTGGGCAACTGGACGTTTAAAATATCAAAAAGGAAGGTATGTACACGAGAAAAACCTGACAAACCTGCCTTGACAGCATCAAAAATGACAAAACTCCCATGACTAAAAGTGCTGCATTGTTTGTCGAGTTATTATGGAAAATGTGCAAAACTGCCCTGTCGTGCAATGTTAACACATCCTTAAGAAAATTCCTGGATTCAAATACCAATAAAATCTTATCTAGCCATATTCTTTCTGAATGTTTACATTTTAAAACTATAGTGTCTACTGTTGGAAAATGAAATGTTGTTTTTCTTGGTCCAATCATATTCTAACACAAATACCCTGTCTAAATGAGAAGAACAGGTCCATTTTAGTAATGGAGATATCCTGTACTCTAGCCAAAAAATATTAGTATATCAGCAAAGCAGATATCGGCAAAAAATCCCACATCGTTCATGCCTAGTAATAATACTTTTATAGTCTGTAAATGCCCTGTTGCGTGCACCAAAAGCAGCTAAAACCTTCTTGGATTCTGTATTTAACTCATTAGATAAAGTATTTCTAATCTCACTGGAGTTTAAATACATATAAGTGCTGAAAAGTAACTTCTTGTGACAGACCTTTAGTCCCTTTAATACCCTTCAAATTGTGAAAATGTGGCCCTCTTGGTGACAACTGTACTCGGTTGTTTTGGTTTCTTATCAGGGATTGTACCTGGCGCAGTTCTTAGTATCACCTCCAGGGGGGTTTGAGTTAGAAATCAGTAATCCCACTCGAATGCCTTTTGTGACATGCAATCAACTGATGTGCTGATTTAAGGTTTTAAACAGTATAAAGAATGAATTTCTAACATCTTATCATACTTTTAACCCTTTCAGTCTTTTGTTAGTATTTTAAAGCACATCCACGATCATTAAGTTAATCAAGACCGGATTATGCACAATGTATGATTTAAACATCCTTATAAAAGTCTACATTTGTGAAGGAGATGAGGATGACCTTTTAAAAAACATCCTCCGTGTGGCTGTGATATTATCGCTGACGAAACCTGAATGCATGAAAAAAGCAGTGAAGGTGACATTTCAGGTGATATATGGAGATGTACTTTGGAAATATGAAGCCCTGAACTCTGGGAGTGTGTAGTATTTCCTAATAAAAGCCATCAGTCACATTTAATGAAATCAGTCCAGCCGGAGAGCCGTGTGAGCGCCCACACTTCACCGAGCTGACAGAGTCGTGGTGATAAAGAGCCGCGACACGTCCAGGGCTCGGGCTCCTGGACACGCGCGCCGCCGCTGTGGGAATTGAACCTGTGACCCCTCAGACGGAGGCTAAGTGGAGCGGAAACCGTGTCCAGAGGGAGGCAAGGAGGCAGTTTTTTTTTTTTACTCCTAAAAGCGAGCAGCCTTTCAATCAGGCAGACGGACGGCGATCTTGTGACCAGACCAGAGACGAGGTGATGGGAGCGTGGAGAGATGTTACTCAAGATTAACCTGAATGACACAGCAAATTTGACAAAATCCAAATCTGATCGTGATTTATTGCAGGAATTTCACAGAGGGCACTTAAACTGAATCAAAATAACTGCAATAAAAGCATTTTTAAGAAAGAAATACGTCCATCTGGCTCCTAAATGAGTCTAATTTCTGTCCAAGCAGGACATTTTTGAGCTTCATGGACATCTGCATAACCTTAGGATCAATGCAGTATTCTAAATATCCCCTTACCAAGAAGTATTTTATTCAAGTGTACTATGAGTATACTTATTTTATACTAAAACTGAGGCAGTATACTTGAGGTTTACCTTTCGTATACTATATTTTTATACTTAACGGTAGGCTATAGTGAAGTATACTATATAAAGAAAAGTCTAAGACTAAGTACATTAATATTAAGACTTACACTTATACTTAAATACTGAAACTTATTCTTGTACTTTAGTATACATTTTACCTCTTTCTGCCACAAAGTACTAATACTTAGTGTATCTTGATCCAGGTACAGAATAAGGTCAAAACATTGTGCTTGCATGTTATTTAGCAGAATAAAAATGTTTTTCTCTACAAACATTTGCTTTGAGGTATTACCCGTTATAAACTTACATGTTCACGATCATATCACGCTGGAGTTTAAAAGTTTACAGTAAATAATATGTGTGCTCAATTGCATTATCTTTATGTACCTTAAAAACATAAACAGAGAAACATTTGACTTGACTTTACTGATGAAGTTCTAGTCCCTTTCATTAGGGTTCGGGGTATACTTTGAGTATACTTCATTTAACTAAAATGTGGACTAGAAGGATATACCTAGTACACTAGTGGTATAAAGATACATATACTTGTTGTATACTTGAAAGTGTACTTTTGTAAACTTAAAATAACCTTACAAGGAAACAAAGTATACTTTTATAAACTTAAACCAAAGAACTATTAAATTATAATACTTTCTAGTACACTACATGTTCATGGTACGCAGTATTTTTGCTATACTTATACTTACACTCAAGGTTACACCAAGGTCAGACTTCTCATTATAACCCTGATTATAGCCTGAAATTGCAGACGCAGGGCTTTGGGACAAATCTGCCCTGAAATTCAATGCTTCCCACCTGCGTAGTTTGTCATAGTGGACAAGAACTGCAGCCACAACCTGATCGACTGTGGACCTCCTGACAGAAAGTCTAAGGTTTTAATCTTCTTTCTTTCTGCCTCTGATTTTGGTTGGACTTGCTGGTCTTACAAATTATGTTGGCCAGTGTGAGGACATGCAAGGCTCTGCAAGCTCAGAGAGTCATAAGTGATGGAAAATAAAAGTTGTGAGGCAAAAGACAAATGATAGATTTGCTACTTTGGGAAAGAATTAAAGCCTTGTCTACAATGAGTGGCCTAGTTTGGTTCAGTACAGTTGGGTACGGGTTGGAGTGGTAAAGCCTGATACTGTTTGTGTTTTCCACCTTGAGGTGTACCTTCTTTGAAGACAGGGTGATTTTTTTGTTTCAGCTGCTGTTGCATGGGACCAGACGATTTCTGATCCCGATCAACAGACTAGCTCCACTCTGTAGGGCTGGTTGACTATGCTCAGCACCCCTTCAGAGGGATGCCAAAGGGTGGCATGGCAGGGCTCAGTATTTCCAGCAACCTCACGATAAGATACGGATCTTGATAAGCATAAATTATGGACATACACCTTTAACAGAATTGCAGACAACTTTTATTTTGTTTTTTTTCATAGCAAGAAGAAAAAGATGGTCCTACAACCCCAGACACTAACTTCAGGTCCTCAGAGAACATAGAAGTAAATTAGCATGTGGAGCGTGCGCTGAATCATGTAGTTTGACTTTTACTTTAAACTGTGTTATTGTTAACATTACCCAAAGTGTACTCCACAACAGCTGTCATAGTATTTGAGGCCGTAATGATTCCGTAGAATACATATCGATGCACGTCGACGAAGAGCATGGTGATACTTTGAGCACAGGCCTAACAGGTCTGTTATTTGCGCACCTTTTCTCCTTATTTGGCAGTGGAAACACCTGTTGTTTTGAACCGAGCTGAACTTAACTGCACCGCTAGTTGAAAAGTTATGATGTGCTGTCAAGGGAACACCACAACAGACTGATGGCTACCCAGTGCCGTTAGCATTAGCATCAAGCTGGTGCATCATTCACAGTGTTTCCTACACGTAAACAATACCCAGGTATGGGATGGTCGTATCAATTCCAGTTGAGAATCAATAACAAATCCTCAAAGGAACTGATATCATTCGTCTTGTATCCTACCAATTCTTTCCACTTTGTTCTGCATCCTTTGAAAATCAAGGACATCACGCTCTCATCAGAGACATTCAACAGAAATCATCTCAAAGACGTCTAAAATCATGGCAGACAGGAGACAGAGGAGGCCAAAACTGTGGCTTAATCTTTGACAAAAAGACATTTACTGCTCAACTTCCAGTAAGTGGAAATGAGCAGCTTGAAGAAGCATTTATCCACGCAGCATGGCGTTGAATCAGGAGAGACGTGTTTGATATTGTCGCCACTAAATATCAGTGCAGGCCAAGTTCTGTCCACACGGAAAATCATCAGGAATTGGATCGATAAGCAGGATCATTAACAGCATTGGTAGCAATCTAACCAATTATTATACTTAGTGGGTTGTTAGAGTTCATATTTAAGTCTATATTTTACCATCTAAATACATGTGAGAGACATCAACAAAATCCAACCCAATAAAAATGCCAAGTGAATTGTCCCATGTTTAACCTGAAGCTTTGTGTGCTGCTGTGATTTTTTTCTGCTTATTTTTGGTGCCTATGAATATTTTGTATATTCTTTAAATATACCCAGTTCAGTTTTGAACTATTTTCTACCTATTTTTTACTTTATCTTATTCCTTCCAATTCTTTATTTTTAATTATAATTATATGTTGATAGTTTTTGCACCACATTACCAAGTCCAATTCCTTGTATGTGCAAAAGAACTTGGCAATAATTAGACATTCTGATTCTGAGGTTATCGTAAAATAGAGGTGGGCTATATGGAGAAATAATTTGTACTGCAATCCTTTTATGATCATGATCTCAATTTTGGCACTGTTCTTTTTGTTCTCATATTCATCACTTTTTATAGCTCCTCCCTTCTCCATCATCTCACCGGCCATGGTGATTGACTGGGAACAACTGTGTAGTCGGTCATGTATATCAGTCAAGTCTTGGCATATATTCGTGGCTCTATGATCATCTGATTTGACCCAATGACCCTAGTAGCAGACATCTAAATCCTTCACTCTGACCTTGGCAGTAGCCAAAAGGTGAATTTCCACCCTGCAGTCTGGTAACTGATCTTTATTGCTACAATTTTGACATCCCTCTGATAGAAACTAAAGACAAGGTATGCACAAGCAAGGTGAAGGTTTTCCAAGTCAAACTGCACAAAGCCACAGAAGAATGCAAGTTGGAAATACCTTGAAATCCGATGGGAAATTCAAACTGGATTAAAAACACGCAAACAAAACCGTCGATTCACTTCTTCCATTTTGTCTTATTAGGTTTACAGAGGGGAGCGAGAAAGCTGAAAGATGTCACATTACTTACCAAATTAATGCCAATTCTGATAGTTTTAGCATCACTCTCAGATGTGCCATCAGTCTCTAATGAGCATTCATTTATTTAAAAATGCTCAAGACTATCCATCCATCCACCCATCAGTGGAGGCTGCAAGACAAGCAGGTCAGCCATGACTCCCTCTCCCTTGCAACACTTTCCAGCTCCTCCTTGGGGATTCCAGGGTGTTCCCAGACCAGATGGGATATATAATCCCTTCAGTGAGTTCTGGGTGTGCCCTGAGGTCTCCTCCCAGTTGGGTGTGCCTGGAAACTCTCAACAGGAAGGCCACCAGGAGACCTTCTAATAATGGCCCTTTACCATTCGCCCGACTCTACCCAGCTCTACTCTACTCGCATTGTGCTGCTTTTCCACCAGCCCGGTTCCCTACTCAGCGGGGGCGGGGTCACCGTGAAGCAGCTGGGCGACACTGCGTTCATGTCATTTTGAGCGCGACACAACAATCAAAACAATGGAGGACTTGGAGGCAATAGTATACTTGGTGCTCGGTCTGTGGCTTTTTGTTACAAAGAGGAAAGCAGAAGAAGGCTGCAGGCGGCGAGAGGAAATACCCTTGAGAAGTACAGGAGAGTTTTGGAAGCTATACAACAGTTTGAAGCTGAGGACGAGAGCAATCAGGCTGCAAAGAAAAGACGTATGAGGGTAAGCTAATGGAAGCTACCGCTAGCTTGTTAGCTAGCTCGTAATGATAAAGTCCTGTGTTTAACATTGTGATGGCAGCAGGTTATTGCCATAAAGTAACAAAGCGTATGTACTGCAGTCCTGTTTTGGACGTCGCGCTCATAACTCATCGGTGACGACATTCTCTGACCAATCAGTAGCCGGCAGTCGGTCGACGTCACCTTTTGGTATCGACTCAGCTCGCTTAGAACCAGAGCAGAGTAGGTACTAAAAACTGGTTTGTTTTAGGAGGTACTGTGCCGGTGGAAACGCAACGCAAACTGAGTAGAGCCGAGTAGAGTAGAGTAGAGTAGGGCCAAGGCGGGCTGGTGGAAAAGGGCCATGAGACTCACCAATAGGGCTGAACAATTTTAAGAAAAGATCTAATTGTGATTTTTCTGGCAGATATTGCGATTTCATTTTGATTCTTGATTTTCTTCAAATCAAGCTTCAGTGCAATATTCACTGTGTTTACAGTTTAGACAACAGTACGGAAATCAATGATCAAAAGCACACAACACTTTATTTATAATCAATATTAGATGCTGAATAATCTGTTTTCATTATTTACAGGACACTCCAACTTCTACTCCTACACAGAGGCTTTGGGTTGTTGACCTGCTTACCGCACTTCTATAAATGCAAATTGCCTTAAAATTAGTGAAACAGTATGTGTAAAATAGCTGAAACAACAGATTGTGGGTCAGTCAGGAGTGATGCAAAAAACTGCAGCTTTGGTAATCACGATTGCGTTGTCTGAAATTGCGATTTCGACCCGGAAGCAATAAATCTTTCAGCCCTACTCCTGCACCACCTGAACTGACTCCTTTCAGTGTGAAGGAGCAGCAGCTCTGCTTGGATGTCTGAGCTCCTCACTCCGTCTCTATGATTACTTCTTCAAAAATGCAAATCCCTGATGACGACCTATTTCTCCACATTTTTAACTGTACTAAATGGTACCTGTGCTTGATTTATAGGCAATGCTGCATTCCTTTTTTAATCAAATTAACATATTCTGCTTTGTTTCATTCGTTAACAATGCTTATACCTTTTATTTGTGCTCATATCCTGCATAAGAGAAACAGTAATGCATACATTTCTCACCTGGGGACAGTAAAATATCCCTGCTTCCAATTAAACTGACTGATACTCCTCCCACAAACAGCATTTGATAGCAGCATCACGTGGAGCTGAATCCAAAGTTATCTTTTCTCTTTGAAAGAAGAAATCTAAAAATTGTCCACAACAGCCGGCAGCATGAGTGGTGATGTAAAATCAATCTCTCTTTCTTTCTACAACCAAGAGTAACGCTGTGAATGACTGAGAAAAGGAACGATTTGTAAGTGGGCGCCATTATCTCCGTTTGCACCTCTTATTGTGTGGATACAACAGCAGCAGACAAAAGGCTGAGAAAGACTGAATCCTGGCAGGAAAATCAGAGAGGCAGTCGAGATGAGGACGTGACTGCAGGTTTTCAAGCTGCCATTCAGGACGAGAAAAGAAACTTCAGGCTTTGAATATTATTACTGAATATATCGGCAGGTTTGGTACATTTTAAAGCCAACCACATTTGGGGGACCCATACAGTGTAATTTCCTTAAAGGCATAAAAACATTGGTAAACCCCTGTGTAGATCACTTCAGCCAACATCCATGTATCAGGTGATAATGGCTAAAACACTCTGATGGCAATTTTACGATTTCAGTCAAAGCAAAATCTACCCTGATGTGAGACCTACACAGCTGTGCACCGGTATGAAATATCGACAAAGAGTGAGGAACAAAGAGGTAACAACATGCTGGCCCCTTGTCATATCAGCCACATCCTTAATTAAGCAGAAATTCTTCCCTTTAAAACCAAAATGGACAAGTCATTAAAAAAAATCTCCTTGTGAGGACACAAACTATTCAGACCAAAACTGTCTTTAAAACCATGATTTCCACCATCGATTCATTATCTGCAGTACTTTTCTCTTTCAAGATGGCCTCACCAGCCAATTGCAAAGCTGACATGTAGAGACTTCTCATGATCTTCAGACAGCCTTAAAGGAGCTGAAGCTTTTTGAACTTCTGTATTTGCCTTCTTTTTAACACTGAAGATTGCTGCTTGGCTTTAATATCAGTTACATGCAGAAGAACAAATCAGGCAATTAGACCAGCTTGAGGAAGTGGATATATTATTGTTATACTATTATTTCAAAAATAATCTCATCCATGAGTTTTTATTAACATCCCCTGTCCACACTAAAACGAATCAATGCTGTTTAACACCTTGTAGGTGACAGGTAGTGTGAGTGGAAGGACACAATGCAGACAGGTTGTGAATTCACAAATTGAGGGGAAGATTTATGAGGCCGACCACATCAAAAATAAGACATGAAATGGCAAATCACTTAAGCACTCTTCCAAAAAATGAGACATTAGTCCAACATTTTAAAAAAATGTCTCTCCTCAGCCTGACCTTGAATGTGACACACATCAACCAGACTGCTGGATTCACACACCTTATATCCTCTGGTACCTGCAGCTCTAATCACAGCCTCACTCACTACAGGTGTGACGTCTCACACCTGCAGACAATGCAGGTGAGATTCGATGCAGCAATGATGGAGCAAAGGAAAATGGATCTTAAAACAGAAAATATTTAAAGGAAAACAAAGTCTACACACCCCCATTGTGCAGTATTCAGAGCCAAAACTAATTCAATGAATCTCTAATGTATTTTCAAAGGAAAACTGAAACATCCATTTATGTTTTTTTTTATACAAATACTGATTCAGGTGCTAGAGGAGTGTGCACCTTCCTCTAGCCTAAACAATATTTGTTAATACTCTGTGGCCTCATAACACTTTGTATCAATGTCTGTGAGAAGCAACTCTTTTTTTAAATGCAAAAGCAGTTTTATGTACTGATCTGTTGATTTCAGTGAAACAAACATGTTTAAAAAAAATAAAATAAACAAAATCTTTGGATCTATTCCAACTCAAGTCTGACTGGTGTTACGGTTTAACTTGTGGCCATGTTATCTGGTGTTAGCAGGGGTATGGAGTGAATTTTTCCTCATTTATTTTCATTTTTGAGACATCTAAATATATGATCACCATGATCAAATGTTGTGGGTGCTCTTGTTGGTTTCAGCATCTGTTGTAACCATGGCAACCACAGATGCAGGCGACCATGGGCCACTCGTCAGCACAGTCACTTGTGAAACAATAACATCGGGTCTCTTCCTGAACATTGAGAAAATAGCATTATAGTGAGGGTGTCCGGTCAGCAACACTTCAATCACCAACAGATTGACAACATCTGCTGCACCACATATAACAATCAAAACACATTTTCAACTAAAATTCCAACATTACAAGCTGGATCAATAAAAGTATATTATCCAATTACTGTTTATTATAAAAGGTTGTACAGCTTTTTATAACACCCCCTTCCACTTAAACGGTATTAGCCTGTTTCCTTATTTCTTGTTTTTGGTTTGTTTGCTTGATTTTGAATGTTAACGTTGCGTGCGGTCCCACTGAACTTAATTACTGTGCCAGTGGACTGATTTTAACAACGCCAGGACCTGAGCATAGATCAAGATAAGGGAAAAAGAGTGAGCTGGCAAGGGAATTTTGACCCAAACAGCCAAATTAAGCAAAGGGACGAGCAGAAATGCAGCAGAGGAAGAAGCAGCGAAAGGAGCAAGCACAAGTGACAGTGCTCCCACAATAATGCAAATGCAGGAGGGCGCTCATCGGTTTGATCAATCTCATAAAATGACAGGGCCAAGTACTTGGGACAATTCCCTCAGTTGCCTGGTCATAGAAAACAGACGTTGATGCTTTGTGGATAAATTATTTGACGTGGTGTTTTTACTTGTAAGTTAGAAATGAACAAACTTGTGAAATTCCTACCAGCAGCTCTCATTTTCTGTGAGATAAGCCGATACATGTAACGGTGTATTTTGGTGTAACAGCTGTTTCTGGCTAAAAATGGATTGTCCTAAACAGAGAGCTCAGTCTTCACGGGTATCCTTAGAATAACAATGTGAGCCTGTCAGTGACAAAAACAACTTTCTGTGGACAAACTTTGATCTGGGACTTTGGCCTCCTGGGATTATATTGGCACCATTACCAAAGAGGTCTACTGGAGTATTTCCAAAGCCTTTTACTCGTATTAGTCATTTAGACCCCAAAATATGCAACAAACAGGGCCAAGGTCTAAAAATACCAGAGTGAGCCTTTCATGCAGACTTCAGCCCTCTCTGCAGGCCGCACTGACTTGAGCTCAGTGATCTGCTTTGTTTGGTTCACGTCAGAGGAAATTTCTCAACACTGACTCCAGATTATAACAGGTAACAATCAGGAGAAACACCACCGTTGTTCAACAGAAATGCAGCTTACTACGCCTTAAACCTTAAGACTTTTCCTCCTGTTCCTGATCTCCTCGCTGCTGAAAACGTCCCTGCAGACATCGAAAACAAAACCCACTCTCGCTTTCACCGAGCTGCACGGCAAAAAACCCAGAAACAAATCACTCAAAAAAATCCAATCAATTCTTCCCGGGCTCCGGGCCAAAGCAGCATCCAGATTTCAGGTAGATTTGTTCAAAAGGGTTTTTTTAAGGATCCTGCCCTCCGACAGACAAACCTCCTCCGCCGCTGACAGGGTTCACTTCAGCCGAGGATCTCCACCTGCTGCAGTTTCATCTGGAGGATTGAAGCCGACGTGCAGCAGCTGTGAGAGTAACGAGAGCTGCAGAGAAATGTTTTGCTAGGTTGATTCTCCAAGTCAAAGCAGCAACATTTCAGCTCATTTTATCCACTTAAATGACAACCTGCACCACAAAAACTGGTTTTTGTTTCATAGCACACATGCAACAGAGTCAGGATATTAGATATTTGAACCTTTGCAACCAAAACACTCCCTCCATCCAACCAACAAACACAGACTGAAGGTGAAATGAATCAAGAGCACACAGGCATCATTGCTTTGACAGTCCTGAATAATGATAAAGCCTCTTTGTTCTTTGCTCCTTTTAAATTTGTCCCTGCTGGCTGCCGTACACACCTCCGCCTGTGATCCAATCAGATCAGAGCAAAGCGAAGGCTCTGATTTAACATCGCTCTTGACTGGACGCTCTGCTCAAAGCTGAAGCATCTTCTTGATCTTTAAACGATTTTTATGAAGACAGAAACAGATTTTACAGTGAAATTGAGCCTTTGCTCTGCAGCAGAAACAGAGTAACAGTAAATGACTGTTGACAGTGATGGTCTCGTCCCTTTCAGTTTGCATAATCATTGATTGAAGGTTAATGATTAAGGTTCCAATACCAAAGCTAAATGGGTAGTTTTGAAACAGTACTGATGCTTAATGGTTCCTGAACAGATATTATTGAAACTAGACAGCTGTCGGAGAGAGCAAGGTAGCTCACATATTGCTGTTATACCTACAAGCAATAGTTCCATCAGTGTTAATTTTGACAGCACTTTTAAATTCAGTTGAAGTTATAGTCTTTTGCCTAAAATATCTTTTAGTTTTACTCATAGTTTAGTCATCTCAATTGTTTTGATATTAGTCTAGTTGCGGTTGATGAAATTTCAGAACATTTTAGTCGATAAAATCTGCTGTAAATGTAGTCGACTAAAATATGAAGTGTAAAGGGTAAGGCATTTTTATGTTTCCTTGAATGAGGTCATGCTTTACATTTGGAGAAAATCAAACATCTAATAACCCTTTATTGAATGCTAGTAAAGTCTGAATGTATAAATGAACAGAAACAAATTGAACTTCTGTATGAAATGCAGTCACCTTTATTTAGGCTACCTGGCAGAGCATCTCAGTTACAATACCAGAACTGACAACAAACAGTGAACCTGCTCTACATGAATATATCAATTCATAAAGAGAGGAGCTCTGATTGGATCGCTCCACAACTTATCCCACCACCACCAAGCTAAGGCAGCTGTGATTGGATGTCCCTCTTAACTCATCCAAACTTTCCACACAACCAAAGTAGCTGTGATTGGATATATTCCTAACTTGTCTCTACTTTCTACATGACCAAATTAGGTCTGATTGGATTAAGTCTCTGTCAAACATTTTAGTCTAGTTTTTGTTTGTTGATGAAAATGTCAGTAAATTTAGTTTGAGTTTTTGTCCATGTGCACTTGTTTTTATTAGTTACTGTCTAGTTTTCAAAAGGGAAAAAGGTTGTTGACAAAAACTGTGTCGAAAATAAATAGTCAACAAAGTTAACACTGAGTTCCACGATGAAGTGACACTTATAATGTGATTCCTTGACCCTGAAAACCTGCCCGTAGCACTTGTGCACGCTATTAGTTTGAAAATTATTGAGTGAAAAGGACCATTAACAAATGGCTATCACTCGACTCAGCACCAAATTTCAGCAAAATCCATCCTGTAGTTTTTGCGTAATTTTGCAAGCAAACAAACGCTGGCAGAAACATAACCTCCTTGTGCTGTCTGTCTCTTGTGTTGGGCAGCTCACCGAGCAAGGAAAGCAAAGACAGGTCAGCATCTTTGGCTCTGGGATTTGCCGAATGGTGCCAAAATATAGCAATGAAGCTTTTGCTGTATTCTGGTTGGTAGATATCAGGTGTGATACCTGGTGTGCTCCAAGCCTGTGGCCTCTTTCCTGCAGGTCTTCCTTTGCTCTCTTGTCCCAACTGTATCTGCAGTCTTTCCAACAATCCAGTGAAGGCAAAATGTCCCAAAAATAATCCATCAAAGCGACTGGATTTGGATATCCATCCCTACATTTTAAACCTGTTTGTCCTCCTGCTTTGACAAGTGCACAATCCCAAAGCACAACTTCATCATCTGCACCTTCAGGTCATTATTATTAGGGGCAGTTTTTACCTCTGCCAAGGAGGTTATGTTTTTGCCGGCGTTGGTTAGTCTGTCTGTCTGTTTGTGTTCAAGATAACTTGAAAAGTTATGGACGGATTTGGATGAAATTTTCAGGAAATGTGTGGAATGGGATAAGGAAGAAATGATTCGATTTTGGGACCGATCCGGATCACCATCCGGATCCAGGAAATTTTTTAAAGGATTCTATAACATTGCCAGATAGGACCATTTTCGCCAAAGTGGACTGAAGCTGTTTGGCGGAGAAATGAAAAAAAAAATGTCATGGACAATCCTTTCATACTGAGCACTTTCCATCTATTTTCTTTCTTATTTCACGGCTTTGGCACAAAGCATTTGTGTGCTACATTATGGCTGCATCTTCCTGCCATCACAGCTCTATCTCTCTATACATCAGTTCAGATTTTTATTGTCTCTCCAGGGGAAATTTGGCCTGTAGTGACAGCACATCCAACAACAACTACAAACAAATAGACATCGACACAAAACAACATCGTGGTGTGCGGCACAACCAAACTTGACATGAACAACCCCAATGAAGTAAAAATAGGGGTATCAAAAGAGTTTCAAAAAGTATAAGAAGTGAAGTGAAGAAGTGGGTGAAACCTGTTGTCAATTAAAATAAGGCTTTAACTAGGTAGTGCCATCTGGGCAGTGCAATTTAAGAATTATGTAAGTTGATTGTATTAATTGCAAAATATAACACCAATAACAAGCTTCTATTGAGGAAGAATGACAATCTGAAAATGAAAACTGTACAAATGAATGTCCTTAAAAATGCATCACTTAAAGGTTTCAACAGTTTAATTTGACATCCACAGATGATTTGTCGTGTTGTTCTGTTGTAGAAATCAAATGATGTTTGGTTTGGAACAAATGAAAGTGTCCTACAGAATCAATAATAGGTTTTTAAGTTTCTGCTTTTCTCCTTCAGCTAAGCACAAACATTTTTTTTAGAGCTTTATTCTTTGACCCAACCAAAGATGGCTGCCAGAAACACAAGCTGCTCCATCAACTTGTCACACAAAACCAACCAGGACTAGATAACACATCACCACCTCTAAATGTCTCTTAGCTTTTGCACATGTTACCCATATGTTCCCACATTGCTTACATCCGTGGTGAGGCGTGTGGAGGGTGAAAGAGTTGACATGCAGCGAGGATGAGCGGCCTGGCGTGGCGGCGAGCTTCAGGCAGATAAACAGTTGTTGTTGTTGTTGCTGTGGATTAAAGCCTGGTGTGTTCCTGCAGCAGATTGCCCTCTGAGGGACACACAGGCCTTTTAGTGTAAAGGTATTAAGCCCAGGTCTAATCCAGAGCTAGGAAAGCAGCCAATTTAAACTGGATTCAACCCACGGGACGACACATCCCTCCGTCTCTCCCGCTCTCTGGAGACTATTTTTATGTCCGTGTGTTGGTTTCTCTGTTTGTTTGTGCCACTGCATGTGTCTGCGATACCTCTTTACTCTGAAATATCACATTTAGGGAGGCTAATATTGAGCTTGTTGACTTTCTCTGGTATCAATATTACTGAGAAATCCCATGAAATGAATAAATAAACAATATACAGTCTGTCCGACCAAGAAGAATGACTGCATTTCCCACCTCAGCACCACTGAGCTCTGATATTACACAGAACATTCAACATGAATCTCTGATAAACTACATGACTCAATCATTTATGACCACAGACTCACAAATTCCAACATATACCACCCTGATATGACAAATGCATCCTCTGTCTGCCCCCCCACCCCTCTTACTTGAGTATAAATATGTGAAATCTGACAGCGAGCAGATGAGTGGAACTGAAAAGACATGAGAATCTGGGCTTTGTGCTGCAAGTCATGCACAAAAAAATGGAGTCAGCAAAGTAAACATATTCTATATCAGCACAAAAATTTAAAGGGATAGTTCAGTATTTTTGAAGGTGGGTTGAATCAGGTTCTTCTGCCTGAAATAGCAGATCGGTGGAAGAACACAGCCGTTTGCTTCATCGTAAAATAGTGCCAAATACGGGGACTTCCTAGAGGAAAAATGAAGCCCTCTGACATTTTTGCCCAATTATACATTCAACCAAACCTAGTTTTCTGGCTCGTTTTTACATAAAAATCACACAATTGCACACAATAACTGCACCCGCCAACAGCAGTGTACCTTTAAGGTAGTCTGAACCTGTTTTTCCTAAAAGGTCCAGCCCTGCTGGGAGTCCTTTCAGCCATTTCACTAACTACTTTATTGTTTTGGGGGCATTTTGTGCCTTTATTGACAGGAGAGAGAGAGAGAGAGACAGTGGATAGGCTTGTGAAAGGGGGCGAGAGAGAGTAGGGAGGGACACTCTGCAAACTGGCCACGGGCAGAAGCATGCATATGGGTCGTGCCTGGTTGCTTACCACTTCGCCAAACCAGCACCTCCCTTCACCAACTATTAACTATACAGCCCAACTCCAGACATGCTGCACTGTCCCTTTAAGGAGAGATGCAGAAGCAAACTGCTCTTCTTTCACTCACTTTCTGCACACAGACATTTCACACAAGGCCTACGTGAGGGGTACAGAGATTCTGTGTGTTAGTTGGTGCTTAAAAGACGAAAAAATAAGAGAAAACAGTTGACAAATTTACCAGAGCAGCACTATGACAGTCTACCTAAGATGCCATATGTGTGGAAACGCTGTGCGCTGTCACAAAAGTCAACACAGCAAGTCCACCTCGGCTCTGTTTTCACACTGGATGCTCTTTACTGCCATGACAGCAGAGGTGTGTGCCCGTTTTCATCTGGGCAAACTTGTGATCAAGTTAGAGCTTTCACACTGGAGGCAGAAGGATGAAAAATCTCAAGGATAGAAGATTTGCCTGTTTTTTCCACAAGCCTTGTGGGTTTTTTGGATAAAACGGACAGAAAATGACAAATAGAGAGACATATTTACCGTAATCCAGCTGGCATATGTGTCCACAAGTAGCATATGTCACAGAAGAGACAGAAAACATCCAGCTATTCTTCCTCTTGCTGCTTTTGTTCCTCAGCTTTCAGCTAAGTTATTTAATAAATCAGGTTCCCCAGACATCCACTCGCGGGAACAGACACGTGCAGCAATTGCATGCAAACAAAATATTTCCAGTGTGAAACAGACATAAGTTCTGGACTTGTGTCAAAATCTTGGCCTCTAAAAAGCCAAAGTTTTTGCCTCTGCCCACATCAAAAGTGTTTTGGTCTACAGTAGCAGGTCTACAGTATTTTGAACTACAAAAAAAACTATGTTGTATCAAAAGCTTTCAAACAGTTATGAAACAGTTGATTTCATGGAGCTAATAATCTGTATTTAATATAGGGAAGTGATGCTGCCATTTTTCGTCAGTTTCCATCTAACAAAGCAGCTGATTTTCTTTAACAACGTGGCGATGAATTGTAGTCTTTGATAGCAGGCTTGGTCCACCACTCTGTGATCCTCTTCAGGGGTAAATAAGTTGTTGTTATTCTGTTTCTGCAGATGTCACGGCCTACAGAGACTTAAAGCGTGTGTGAGATCTGCTTCTTAATCCACTCTCCAACACTTTCTTCTAAATATCTGCCCTGAAGCTGTTCGTCGTCTCCACAGCTCTTTAATGTAGGTCCTTTTTTTCTGCCCTCATTACCATGCAGACCTCAATTTTTAGAAATGAAATTCCCTTAATCATCCCTGCAGTTGTAGTTTTGCATCAGCGGCGGGAAGGAGGGGGGAGGCTCTCATGTGCAGCGCCGTTAGGGTCCATTTATTTTCAATCCACTGCCTCCACAAGAAAAATGTCGAGCAAGATTTCAGCTCGCTGGTTCACTGCAGACGGTTTGTTCGTGGTCACTCTTGGAGAGAAGCAGGGAGAGGCGGAGAGGTGCGGCTCTGCATTTTTGGGAGGATTTTCAACGATTCTGTGTTTTGATTGAACAGACCACCCGAAAAACTCAACAGGCGGCCATGTTGATCAGGAAATACGCTGCGTTATATTTTAATTAAGCTGCATTGTTAATTCTTAAACTTCTATGTTGCAGGTCAGATTTACTCCTTTTTGACATTTAAGTGAAATTAATAAATTAATGTCAGATTTGTGTTTTTGCTCTAGCTTCTTTAATGTCTCAATCAGTAAACTTTTGATTTTATAAGTTTCTGATATGTTAAGGGAAGTTTTTACTGAATATTTTATCTCATCTTTTAACTCAATACAAACAGACATGCTGGCTTAAATATCCCAAAAACTACTTCACAGATTGTCTCAAAATATGCTAAAAACATATCCATGAAATAAATTTACTCCTACAGTTAGGGCGGGAGCAAAACCTTTCAAACATGCTTCCCAAAGTTCTCATGTTTGTGTGTTTAAGATGGATCTGAGGGAAAATTTAAGATTTTAAAAATGATCAACAGACGGTGCAGACAGACCGAGTTACCAGATCAGAAATAGTCCTTAAACTTGCACATAGCTGTTGACTGCAAGCTCATGTGGGCTAAAGGCTGAGCCATACTGAAGTGTTGAGGCCACACTCATAGACGTGCACATCCCCAAAATGTAGCTGCATGTTAAAACAACGCAGACCACAAGCTCTGTGACTGGTCTGCTGCACAGCACCAGGTGACTGTCAGTCTCATGAGACCTCGAGACATTCACACAATTCTGTGAGGACTTAATATCAGTTCACAGCGCATTACGGCTTCATGCAAAGGCAGATACTCACTCGCAGCGCTCCCGTCTCCCCTGCTCAGTCCACGTGCCCCCCCTCTAGGGATGTGCGATACCACTGATTTCCTTTACGATCCGATACCAAGTAAAATTCAGGCTGGTATCGCCGAGTATACCAGCCCGAGTATACCAAGTATGAATTATTATCATACAAGTTACTCGTTAGCATCTGCTTGCATTTTGTGTACATTTTAACACAAGCATTTATCATGCACACTTTTTTGTTTAGTAAAATGTTAATCAGGCTCCACTGAATTCAACCTGTGCTCAAATTTATCTATCATTTTCTCTATCTGTAACCTACTCCCCTTTCTCCAATATTATGCCTCTGATGCTGAATCTGGAGATGGATAGGGTTGAACTAGTTCCTCATTTTGTGATTGGGGGCTAAAATAAAACAGCTTGAAACGGCAGAGTGAATGGAGCGTCTGAACACATCTCAGGTACGCGTTTGCTTATCACACCACAATAAAATGGCTGCAAAAACAATCAAAAGCACTGAATTTACTTGACAATATTTCCTTAAACATGTCTTACTCAGTGGACAAACAAATGCTACAAACTCCCCGTCCCTTACCTTAACTGAATAAGTCTTCATACCACCAATCTCATCCTGTTTTTCTATAATACAGCAGGTTAATTATTAGCTCAGTACTCCAACAGTACAGGCTTTATTTCACTGTATTTCACTTTATTTCCTATATAGAAAACATCAGTTTGGATTGATGGGAAACAGGGAAACATCAGGACACAAGTTTAAAAGCTCAAGGTGATGTGGACCACTATGGTGTAAGTATGGAAGTATAAACAAGGCTTAAACGATAAATATTAGATATTTTAAGGAAATGTGAACTCGGGGTCCACCGCTGTTGTAGTCCATCTACTCACAAATGAATAATAACTGAAGCTGCTCACAAAGTTCCCATTTTCAGAGGGACCAACATGTTTCCAGAGTTCACTGTGTTGTTTCCAAAAGTTTGCACTTTGGAGCGTTTTAAAAAAATCTGATTTCTGGCACCTTGGATGTGGTTGTCAGGTTTTCAAATGTCCAAAATGTTAAAAAGATCAACATGTTTTTGACTGAGTAGTTTGATTGTGCCAACAAGAACTTAGTCTGCTCTTATACAACAGATCAGACTGTTTTCTATCATGTGAGTTTTCCAGATGTACAGTAAGAAATGTACAAATCTGTCAGAGCAAACAGAGCTTAAGGCAGCAAAAAATCCCTCAGCACAGACTGAGAGGCAGCCGCAGACACACATTAAGAGTCAGTGTGATTTTAAGTTTTCAGAGAAGCACGGCGTCCCAGTGTGAGAACAAAATACCTCAAAATAAACAAGAAAATTGTCCTAAAAGATGAGAAGGAATACACTGCTGTGAGGTAAACTGGCTGTAGGGCCGGGAAACATGGACCAAAAGTCATACTGAGGCTGCCATTAGCTGAATGGAGATACGCAGTGTTTTCAGATCTGTTATTGTCTACAATGAAAGATGAATATGTGAATAAAAAGAAACTCAAACCTATATAGCAGCGATCAACAACATCAGCCCCCCAAAACTTTTTATCAGCATCAGAGTGTCATGAAATAAAAAAATCTACTTTTAAATGTCATGAAATTCAGAAAATGCACTTTTAAATGTCTTTTTGTCATTAAATACCTAAAACTATTAATTAAACACTGTGATTGAAACAGTTTTAAAGGGAGTGACTTCATATTTGATCTGCTTTACAGAAATCTGCCTGTCAGTCATTGCAATATATATATTTGTTAGATTTTGTTAATTTAAGGATTTAAGTGAAATTGAACTTAACTAGGGTAGTAATGAATTTAATTTACCTTAAAATGTTAAACTAGAATTGAGTTTGCTTATTTTCTTAGTTGCATTAATTTCACTTTCATGAAGTTGCATCCCTTAAATGAATTTATGGTTTTTGAACTACACCTCAGTTAAAAAAGTTTTGCACTGATCATTATTTTTCTAAAGTTAAAGTGCTGTATGATTGAAGTTTATTCTTACATTCAGCTATGGGAACAAGTGTGCTGGAGATAGGGACTGATCTCACTTGATCCAAACATTATGCTCAGATACAATAGATCAAAATATCTGTAATATTATTGTTTATTTCATGTACCTTTTTTTTTTAATTCAGCCCCTGTCAAGAAAACAAACTGGCCCTTGTCTTTGCCGCCCTAGACCATACTACAAGCAATCCCAGCATGCTTTGCAGGAAGAGCTCATCATCTTCTGTTATTGTTTTGAATGAGGGCCTCCTGCTGACTTAATTTACATGCTAAGCAGCTAAATCCCAGATAGCCCTTTAACCTGCTGGCAGCGCTGCACGATGACATAACACACCTCACTCTCCCCCCCGCTGACACCACCTTCATCAAACCCCCCAAACCTGCAGCTGACCTTCACCCCCGGACCCCTGATCTCGACGAGCGAGGGGAGCGAGCGTGGAGGGGGTGGGGGCGATGGAGAGAAAAGAGGATTTTCCTGCAGGCAGCAATAAAGTTTCAAATTACATGACACTTGATTTAAGCCTGTTAAATCCATCAGAGGGATCAGGAGAGGCTGCACGCGAAGCGCTCACACAGGTTTACATGTGAAGGAGGATCTGTAGGAAAACACACACACACAAACACACACACACAGGCCCAGAGCAGCACAACACATCAGCCACATGTCTGTAGAGCATGAGGAAACAGATATGATGGTGCTTGAACTCCGGCCGTCCTGGCTGCAGGCGGAGAAACTCTCTGCTGTGGTGAAGGCTGGATGGATGTGGATCGGCCGTATCAGTGACCCTCTCAGTGATTTTTACAAACAGGCTTGAACAACATTTTTGTTTTTGGTTTGAAAAATCTGCTCTAACTGATGACAACACTCCTGCAGACGCTGCTCATGGGCCCTTAGTCATCATGTGGTCGCTGCAGTATTCAGTTTTATGGAAATCTGTTTGGGCATGAAATCAATATCAGTGACATCAACCGTAGTTCAGCTCCACTAGAACTCAAATTTGGAGTACATGTTCTCAATTTTGGTCAACTAGTGCATGAGTAGACTAGCAAAGCAAAAAGTGTCGCTAGTACTACTGGTAGACTTAAAACTGTTTTCTAGTACTACTTGTTAGTCTTAAATGCTAATAAGGGGGTGGTGAAAAGCAAATTCAGCCTTCCCATTGGCTTTCAAAAACATTACAACCAATCAGGGTGCTGGATTTGTTTCTAATCCCTCCTACTTCATTGGCATTAGGTCTACTAGTACTACTAGTGAATCTTTTGGCTTTACTAGTACTGGTAGTGACAAAAATAGTCTACTAGTACTACTTAGCTCAAAATATCTCACTAGTAGTACTAGGAGACTAAAATTTGTTTTACTAGTAAAGGTTTTTGGTGAACTAGTGCTCATGTAGACCTTACTAGTAAAGCAAAGTTGGCGACTAGTAGACACTTCTGTGTTACTAGTACGACTGGTAAAGCTTTGAGTTTATATTGAGTAAATCTTTTTAAGTCTACTTGTGCTACTAGTAATGCAAAATTGTCTACTAGTTAGGGCTGGGCAATATATCGATTAAATTGATCAATTCAAATTATTTTCTACAGAAGATTTAAAATTAAAAATTGGATTTTTTTTTCTTAACTTACCCCAATTGTAAGGTGTTACAATGTCTGAAATTAGTTTTGTCTGAAAATTTGCAGTTTTCATGATGGTAGGCCCTGTTGGGTTTTCACAAGCACAAGTTTAGGCTTGTATTTGTTTTATAAATGAGACAAAATACTGTTTAGAGAGTTTCATATTAATTTACTGTGAAAATAGCCCAGCTCTCAGTGTTAATGTAGACTAATGTAGCCTGCTGACTACATGATGCTTATTTTATGACATGCACTTTAACTAACAGAGGGTAATTCTGTTTAGTTTTGTAATATAATTTGATAATATAATGCAAAACTTGACTCAGGTAATTTTGTGTCACTTGGATTTTTTTTTTTTTTTTTGAGAGGGAAAAAAAATCAGTTAAAATCATGAATCAAATGTTGTGGAAAAAAATCTTGGATTTTAGTTTTAGGCCATATCTCCCAGCCCTACCTCTAGTAGACAGTTTTGCTCGCTAGTAAGGTCTACTCGCATACTAGTGCAAGATTCCCACCCTCATCATGCTGCTGTCTGACCACAGCCCTCCTCAGTGAAGCAGATTACAGACATTTTGAACACCGTGGAAATCTTGTTCTTGAAACTTCACTCCGGTTGGAAACGTTCGACCCGTGCAGGACTCTGCCCTTCGCTGCTGAGCTTAATTTTTTTTTCAGGCTCGTCCCTCTTCTTTAAAAGACTGACTTAGTCATGTGACCACATCATGGTGGTGCTCATGGTTGTGTCAATGCAAGTTTAACATAATTTTATTAAAAGAATTACTGAAATCCCTTCAACTTACCATATTTCAGACTTATTAACAGGAAACTCATTTGTCTGCTTTGAGACGAGGGAAGAGGAAGTGCTAAGATGCGAACTCATTTTCTCATTACTGCACAGCTAAATTAAAGACAAACTGACTTCAGAATAACGTCCAACTGTGACTTTAGACTCTGCAGCCTCCTCATCCTTTAAAGGGACTTTTCCTCCTCTGCTTAAGAACAAACTCCAATCACTGTTGCAATAAAACAAATCTGAAACGGCCACAAAAGGTCTGAAATTCAATCCAGCGCCCGTGCAGGTGTCCTCAAAGTGTAAATGAGAATCTGCAGGCCGAACAAACAACATAAATCCATGAAGTTGCAGAGCAGCAGGAGTTTATCGCTGATTTAACCCTGCAGACACTTTAATGGAGTTTCATGCCTCCTCCCGCCATGACTATCGGCTCTGTGGCTGCAGAGAACCAACCCACAATTGCTGCAATAATTAAATGTTATTCATCTGTTGGAGCCTCCAGACTCTGTTTACCTCTGTTAGATTAAAATATTCATCATGTGATTGTTGTTTTGTGTTGCTTTCAGAGTTATTGTTCAGGTCTGATAAATCACTTGTCAGCATGTGAGGGAATTAAAGAAGGAACTGTGATTTGATTTCACGGCTACCAGGCTGATAATTAGTGTCCTTATGGATTTATGTGTTGATGATACTTTTAATTCAGTTTGGCATTTTCTATTCTCGTGATTACAAGAAACAGAAGGCAGATTTAATTGTAGTAATTTCTAAACAACCATTTAATTTGATTGTCAAGCAGCCAAAATGGCTCTTAGGATTGTAAACCCATTAGATGTGTTCAGACATATTTTTTGCTTGATAAGGGACTGATATGAGTAACAAGTGGCTGGACTGGGATTAATGGTGTGTTATGGGCTGCAGCTGTCTAATAATTTATCTAATAAACCTCAACATTAGCTTAACTGTGATCATGCATCCTGATTAACTGTATTTTCCATCTTTATCCCTCTTTACAGTCTTGTTTAAAAAGTAATGAACATATAAGATTCATGAAAGTGTTGAACATTTGTCATATATATAATGAAAAGAACACCAATAAGACATATTTAATTGAACAGTTTGAACAAAATCATTGGGCAGTCATATATATATGATTAAATGTTGCCCAGAAAAGGTCATCAATTAAGATAAGTGATTTTCACAATAAACTGTGCTTTCAATTTGAAATTTGTTGTTTTAAAAGCAGCTTAACCCAAGGGCTCAGCTGCGTCTGACACCTCCATTCACTCCTTCATCTCATTTATTCACCAAAATGCCAAAACCATCCAATGAAGACTTTCAATCTGCAATTTCAACCATCTTGGGCAAAGCTGGATGGACTTAAATTATCACTTTTTGTGTACCTTAAATCACTGTGAGAGCAGGAGGAAGCCACAGTGAGTAGTGTCCAGGTGCAGCCCTGCTTTTGTGATTCATGTTTGGTGCATGTCAGGGATGAAGCTGCATGTGATTAATGCAGGTTAATCAAATTTAATGGGTGAGTTTCAGATCTATCCCTTCAGAGATTATTGTCGACAGCCCGAGTGTGGAATAACTGCTTAATCTACTGATTGTTAATCCTGAGGATTTATCAAAAATGATGACAGTTAATTTGCATAACTCTTCTTCCAAAAGTTAAGTTTAATCTCATAAAGACTCAAACTCAAGGCATATTTTTAACGCTTAGACCTGCAACAAACATTTTTTGGGGGCTCCAAAGCTGCACAGAGGGTGATGTTCCCAATTATTTCTTTATTTTGTAAATATATCTGACTTTTATGCCTTTATTTGAGTGGCAGGACAGTGAGTAGAAGTGAAAGTTGGGGAGAGAGAGTGTGAAATGACAGTAAAGGAGCTAAAGGTCACACTTAAATCCATGCAGCAACTTCAAGGACAACAGCTAACGTCTTTCAGGGGCCCAGTCGACTCTGTGGGCAGCCTGAATTTTATTATTATTATTATTATTATTATTATTATTAAAGAAAATTCACATCAATCAGCAGCTGCCTGGTCTTGAATCCAGTTACAGTGCGGAGATTAGATCCAGCTAAATCTTTATCTGAACCTGTTGCATCAAAAGTGAATTTATTCTTGTGTTATTAAATATTCAAACTGACTTCTGACTGACTAATGCAGCAGGAACATCTCCAAAACTAAAACAACAAAAACATTTTAAACTGGCTCCCTGGACTGTCTGTGGGCGACCGGAGGAGGAGCTGAAACTCCACCATCTTCTGTTTCCAAAAATCCATCTTCAAGCTCCAAATGCCTTACATTAGCCATGCAGCTTCAAGTGAAAGATTTCCTCTTTTAAACAAAAGCAGCTTCACTTAAAAGCTCCGTAAACCGAATTTCAACAAACCAAACAAATCTTCAGCTCATCTTCAGACACATGTGAATCATTTTTATCCTAAAAACAGCATCAAGAAGTCGCCAATCTGACCCCTTTTCTCCAAGCTGAGCTCTACATTTTTATTTATGGAAGAAATTAAACCTCATTTTTGCCATGTTGCTCTTGGATATCTCTAAGGGGAGGCTATTTATAAATCTGTGCTTCGTTTCTTCTTTAAAAACACTTAATTTCTCTCAATGATGGCCCCAAACCTACCTTAAAGAAAGCAAAAGCAATCCAAACTCTTTACTTCAGAGTTTTTCGGACCAACTCGATCTACAAAGTGCAGCATTAAACCTAATCTGTGTCCTGACCAGCCAAAACAGAAATAAAATGTGTTTTTTCTCAGCATTGAAAGATTCAACTCATTACTAAGAGACCAAAACTCACAAAATAGCATCTCAAAAACACTGATTCAGGATCATCTTCACATCATTCGTTACATTTCAGTCATCTGAGGCGATCAGTTTGTGCAAAATGCTTCCTTAATAAGGTCAAACAACTAAAATACCAGAGTGATATTCATCTGCACAGATTAGAATGAAGAGACGGCTGCAGTGCATAATTAAACTGAAAATCAAGAGCTCCCTTCCTGCTGTTTGGGATCAGCAACAAACTCTTGAAGCTCAAATCTGCAGGGGCCCCTGACTGTCACCTACTGCTTTCTTACTCGCCCACAGGTCTTAAAAAAAAAGGTTGATTAATTCAGACAGTCCAGCTTTACATCAATAACACTCTGGAACATCCATCTCCAGTTTATACAGTCTTAATCCAACAAGGCACAGTATGTCAGTTTCAACCACCAGGTGCAGGTTATTCAAGACGTAGTGACCCAGTCCACCTGCTCGACTTCACCGTTAACTGTTCTTTAAACTGAATGAGGTGTGTTTGCAGTGTTGCCAGATTTTTCTCCTGAAATAAGCAGCTAGGCCGATAAAAACAAGCCCAAAACAAGCGACCTCCAGCCATTTCTTTTCTAACGTGACATATTACTCTTCTTTTTTAAAAGAGTAATCTACGTAAAGTGTGTTTTGATTTTCATGTAAATTACATTTCAATTTCTCAGTGACATTTTTTCTTAATTGTCTCTTGATTGACTGATTTAACATCCTTTTCTTTATACAGAAGTGAAGGGAAAGGCTGCTGTTTTTTATAACTCCGTTACCACTTAACTGTGTAACCTTGATTTCTGTAACCAAACAGACATAGTCAGGCTTTTATCTAAGTTTTATGTTGATCCTCTACAGCTTTTTTATGGTGAAAACAGTAACAGCTACATTAGAAATATATTTAATTCTGGCAAAAAGGATTTATTTTTGGTGGAAACATCATTTTTGTCGCTCTTTTTACTGTAAATTTGTGTTTTGCATTTGTGTTTAGAGTGGGAGAAAATAGTTTGTGTAACTTCTGAATTGAGTTTATATTGGTAGTAGAGTGTGTAACAGATCCCTCCTGGTTTGGGAGCACAACAAGCCCAAATAAGCAACTGCACTTTTGAAACAAGCCCAAAAAAACACAACCCACAACCGCCAATATTTACAAGACAAACTTCCCATAACGAGAGAGAAATGTTTAAACGAAGTCAGATGTTCTGGCTGAAGTTCACCAACTTTCAAGGTGCCTGAAGAATTCAAAAGAGCTCCAGCAACACTTAAAGTTCAGGAAAAAAACTTAATAATGACAGAGAAAAGCTTTTTTTTTTAAAAGACATGCTTCCTGGCTCACTCTAAGCACTCAAAAACCACCATGAAGGGACCTTTCTGTCGACCAGAGCCCTAAATTAAAAAGGGGAAGGGACACTGAAGGACCGAATGAAACAGAGGGTCACCTTTGAACTTGTGAACGTCTATTTACAGACAGTCACAGGAGGAACTTTGGCTCACAGAACAATCAGCAGGCAGAGAGTAAAGGTAAAGGTAGAGTTGAGGTCCATCACAGGTAAGCAGCACTAAAAATGAATGAGATACAGAAACAGGACGGCTGCAGGAGCAGGTCCTTTTGCACATTTCTAAAAAAAGTCAAAAGCAGGGTAATATCAGATGCATTTTATGTCCCAAAATGAACTTTAAAATCAAAATAATGTGTTCATCAGAGACCTAATTTCAGGAACTTATCTGACAAACCTGTTCTACAGTCTTTAAGACTTCAGGACACATTCAGGCAAGACCATGCAAGGGTCTCCATTTGGGTAAAATGAACCATCCCAAAGTCAAAAACACAAAATCTCAGAGATGATTCAACTGATTTTCTTCAAACTTTGCACAAATGTCTGCTCTGGCTCAAATGTGATGC
This sequence comes from Cetoscarus ocellatus, assembly GCA_037902135.1. NCBI lineage: Eukaryota > Metazoa > Chordata > Actinopteri > Labriformes > Labridae > Cetoscarus > Cetoscarus ocellatus. Next base: position 433,751 of record JBAMNC010000188.1, on the reverse strand, counting down.
AGTTGGATTTTAAAGATCATTGGTCAAAGGTTATGGTAGGAGGGCTTCTTGATAATCCCTTGTCTGCAAAGTTTTTTCTCAAATGTGCTTTGAGTGAATTTCTTCAAACTTTGCCCAAATGTCAATGTACAATTCTGGACTTCAGAGGTCAAGATCTTTGGGAGAAGGTCCATCTCCTGGAACAATCACTGGACTCTCACTATCCTGCAGAACCATAAAACCACCAAGCACTGGCTATAGTTGTTCCATAAAACCATCAAGCTGATGGAATATTTCACGAAGAATTCTGAAACTCTGTTAAAACATCTGATTGACAGCATGAATGGATTTTTCAGTCCTTGACTGCATCCTTCAAGCTTGAATGTGTGGATCAACCAGCATCCATGTTGCCTGAACTCTTTCCTGGTTCTCTCTGGTTCCTCGCTGCTCATCCTCCTCCATCACACTATAGACATTCCTCACAACGAGCCCCCCCACCCCGGTTTAAAGGGGCATTCTGCTTTTTCTCTCAGGTCCCCTCTCTGTCCATAGTGGCATCATTATAAGAGCCTATTATGGCGTTAGCGGGGCCGACTCACAGACTAAATGCCTTGTTTCTGTCCGCCATGGGAGCCTTCTATAGAGCCGCGGAGCGCTCCTTCAACAGAGAGGCCCCTTCATCGCTCTGCCCTCCTCCTCCTCCTCTCATCCTCCTCGCTCTCTTCTCCCTCAGACACAGACAAGCCTTTATCTGCCCATCATGTGCTCGCTCTCTTTCTCTTTTTTCTCCGGCCTGACCCTGTTTTCCACGGCGAACAGGCATGCCGGTTAGGATTTGGGGGGGAAGGCGCACACACACACTCACACTCATAAATTCAGAGCGAGGAGGCTGATTCGGAAAGCCAGCTAAATATTTTATCCATGGCAACGCTATCTGTCTGTGTAGCTTAATACCGATTTGATGTTATCTCCTAAGTCTTCCAGCAGAGGTTTTTTTTTCTCCTCCGTATTTTATTTTCTGGTCAAATAATCTCTTCATATCTGCCGGGCTTCATCTAAACTGTGACCTCATGTCAGCTGGTGGAGCTCCAGCATTGTCGGGCTGAATGACACATAGCTGTTTGTGAAAACAGGGAGAGACTGCAGCATCCTAGCAGCTTTTCACGAGGCATCCAACCTCTAAATATTGCAAAAATCCAGCATGCAGCTACACAGCAAACTCAGTCTTTAAAATTAGACAAATCTTAAAAGAGGCACCAATGGGAAAAAGCAGAGTAATTAAGTCTCAATTTCTTAAATCAGATGTCAGGAAGTTTTAAGAACACTGTAAGGAAGGGAAAAACTTGGTACCAGTTATTCATCCTGTACAATCTGCTTTTCGAATCCCTGAGACTTGAATGCTTCGCCTCACTTGTCAGAACCTGTTTTTTCATTTACTGTTTTCTGCTTATCTTGCGTTTCCTTATTTCTTCATTTGCATCTTAAAGCCAGTTCTGTATGTTGCTTTTTTTTATAATTTTTTTGATCATTAGTGCGTAATATTCTGCTGTAAATGCTGCCACAGAGCACATTGAGATATCATGTAAATAGAAAATTCACAAAGAAAATCAAAACAATCATAAAATCCTCACCAGACAGTGAGGATTTGATTAAGAATTCAAACATATCCAAATTATATCCGAAGATTCAAACCTTTCAGAAGTGAAATGACTTTTCGTGCAACATTTTATGACCTGAAATTTATAAAATTAGTTTGGAGACTTGGATCCATCTGAACCCTGAGTCATAATGATGCAACAAAAGAAGCAGAACAGCCAGTGAGAGGATTTGGATGAGGCAACTTTGGGCTTTTCTGCTTCTGGAATAAGTTTAACATGGCACAAAGTAGGTCGTCAATCAGCCAATAATGACAGAACTAATCAAACATGTTTCTGGAGATAACACAGAGATTCAAGCTCAAAAAGCTGCAGTTAGCGAGGTGCACATGAGGTTTGTAGACCATTTTGTAGATCTGGAGTGGATCTCAAGCCTTTTAGAAGGAGGATATTTGAGAAGATTCAGCACCAAAGTGAGGGGACAGTTCATATGTGCGAGTCTGCTTCTGGGACAATCTTGACTAATAAGCAAAAAAAATCTAAATTACATCTAATATCAACAGAATAAAAGTCATTATGTTTAGAAAATATGATGAAAAAATGAAACAAAGCCTTTGTTCTGGCTGTGTTGTGGTGTCAGGTTATTTAATTCAGAATCCTCTTTACTGTTAAAATATTAATTAGGTATCTTATAATAGGATGTGAGTGACTGTTTCGACCTGCAGCTACTTCATTTAAAGGGGCAGTTCTGATTTTTGAAGTGTTGTTGTGTGAGGTGCATCAACCTGAAGGTGTGCCACAGTGTCACAGCTCAGTTCTCGCTCTGTTCAGAAATCTCAGGACAGACAACAATGCTATACGTTGCTGTACATGGTGCCAAACTTTCTTGTGTAATTGTGGGTGAAAACAAGCCACAAAAACAGCGTGGGGACATCACATGCTACAAACAGTTTGTTTACATCCACGTAATTTTCCATTTTCCACTATTTTGAGACACAGCACATTTTTAGATTGTTCTTTAAATTCTTTTTCATTTAAGATTTAATTTTTTATGTTTGTATTCAGTTACTTTCTTGGGCCAATAACTTGCTATAAAGGAGCTCCTGGTGGGACTCCAACTCCTGCTTCCTGCTATAAAAACTAAAACCTGAGTCAGCTGAGAAATATGAGCATTAAATCATTTATCCTGTGAGATCAGTAATGTTTTTACTCTCCAGTGGGCATTGGGATTTATGCAGGCTCAAGGCACTAAAGCTGCGACTTCACCTTCAAAGCTAAAAAGGTTACTTCCATATACCATAATCAATGGACTTGACCAAACAAAAATAAAGAGATATTCATGTTTTAAAGATTTCCAGTTAGACAAACAAAAGGGGAAGTTAATGCTGGAATATCAAATGTGTTTGCTCTAATTTTAACACCTGTGGAGCTCACAGGGCTGCATTTGTCCAAATCCCAAGCATTACGAAAAAACTAAAGCCTTTAAACCTCCTCCGGGCTTATTATTGAAAAATCATAAAGATACTCTTTGTTAAATTTCAGGGCTTTAATCAGACCGTAGTCAAGATTTCAGTTTCCCCTAAGGCTGGGCCATATGACCAATAATGAAAATCTCAGATTTTTTTTCCCCACAAACTCGATTTATGATCTTTTCCTTAATTTTATTGAAATATATCTCAAAACTAAAGTAAATGTTCCTCTTATAATTAAAGTTCCTGCTGTAATTTTGTTATCAAATGTTCATTACATAGGTGGGACATATGCAGGCTTGTCTACATGAGCACCAAAAGCTGCTCAAGTTTCACATTACATTAACATGGAACTCTATTTAATCTTGCTGAAAAAAAAACCCAAAAACATGCATAGAAATGCATTTGTGCAAAAGGCAGAGCCTACCATTTTGAAGAGTCTCAATTTTCTGTATTTATATTTCAAATTACTGCCACAACTCACAAGTAGAGTTAGGGTAAGTCAAGGGAAAAAAAACAATTTTTGATTTTGAAATCTCCTGCAAAAAATTCAATGATTTATTGGATTTAATTGATATATTGCTCAGCTCTAGTTTCCCTAAAGAGTCAGAATTAAATGTATTTTCTGCATAAATTCTATGTGGGTGTTTGTGGTCCTGTACCTGCACAAATATCCTTATGTGCACTTCCTGTAAAATGTAACCAATGAAAGCCAACGGATAACAGCCCTCTATTAACGGTTTTCTCACACAAACGAGAGAAAAAAAAGGTGTCCAACACTAGAAACTGATTAGACAAATAGCATAGAAAACATTCTGCAAACACTCTGAAGAATGAGCACGTCATTGCAAAGGTCACTGAGGGGCAGATTCAACCAAAGTTTACATTTTCATTCACTGCAATAAAAACTGTCCCGGGATATCAGTGAAGATTCCTCCATCATAACAGCTCCAGGATTCATCTGAAGACTGGTGCACTTGAATGAAAGGTCAACAACTGTGTAACCAACCAATTCCAGTTAAGAATCAATAAGAACTCCCTCAAGGAATTGATCTCATTGTATTTTTGCTTAATAAATCCCTGATCAGTTCCTTCCACTTTGTTCTGCCTGCTTTGCAAATCAAGGATGTCACACTCTCATCAGAGGCAGTCAGAAGAAACAATGACAGAGGACTCAAAGACAGTATTATAAGAGAAGATGTGGTCAACATTGTTGTTTAATTTTCTACAAAAAGATGCTTCCTGCACAATGCTTGGTGACAACAAATATTAAGAGTGTTGTGAGTGACGTTGCTGCCAACAAAAACCTATGAAGGACAACCTCAGCCCATTCAGAAAATCCACAGGGATCGGATCAATAAGCAGAATCAACAATGGCATTGATATCAATAAAATCACATCTTTTTCCATCCCTTTAAATGACCACAAACAGCAACATGTTGGTGACTCAATCGGGCTTATTCCTCTAGCCTTGCTGCATTAAAATGGAAAAGCCTTTTGAAGAAGAGATGACATGAATTAAAGAGTTTTTTAAGTCCAGTTGGCCCTCGAGTCAAGGCTGGATGTTCAGGTATTAACACAACATTATAAGCACAAGAATTAGTCAAGGTTTGATTACTATTTTTCATAATCATGTTTTTAAACTGGCAGCAACATGATTCAGTCTCAGTAGATTATCATCATCATCAGACCAATATTTTATGCCGCTCCATTCAGCAGTGTGACAGTGTAGACCAGGAGTATGAGGTCTGGATTGTCAGTCAAACGAGAGAAGATTTACTTTTGGCTTTGCAGAGCAGAATCTTCTTATATGCCAAACTACCTCATGGTCCAACTTGTTTTATTTCCCACAGTTTATATCCCTGTTTGGACGTTTTAATGTCCGAAGCACCTTCAGACAGAAAACAGTTTTCATTTTCTCCTCCACTGTATAAAAATCATCTCCCAAAGACCTGATCTGCTGAATCTGAGCCATCCATCACCATCATGTCAGGGTGACGTTACTGCGACATGATGATGGATCACAGACGTGCACAATCCGTCTCCATCAAAAACACCACAGGCCAACAAAAATACCTGTCAGTGCATCATCTGAGAAACTAATGCTGGTTTCCTTGATAAAGAAAAAAATCTGACAAAATGAGATCTCACTCTAAAAACTCTGCAGAATTACATTTAACAAACTCATCGCAGCAGCTGCATTCAGAGCCTCCTGCAGGGTTTTATTTTCTAAATGACACAAAATGATCCCAGCTGAAAACAAACGCTTATTACACTTTTATGAAAACAGCATTAACCTTTGAGGAGAATGTTTGCACTTAGCAGGCAGCGAGCTCGATGTTTGGGCTGCCATCCTGCACTCTGGTGGATCACAAACTAAAGGTTAGTGATTCTTTCTGCTGTAAACTTCTGATATGATCTTTTAAAGTGTAAAATTAAACTCTGCAAGGAATCTTGTTATAGAAAAGATATTTAGGAGTCTTGTTTTCAATAAAAATAAAAATAAAAATAAAAATAAAATCTAAAGCAGTGGTGGGAAACTGGCATCTGGGGGTCAAATGCAGCCCCCTCCTCATTCACGGTAGTCCAGAAGTTGATTTATTAAATCAGTTTATTATACACATAAAGAAAGCATGCCACGAGGTGCTAAGCAGGAATTAAGCCTGTTTTTTTTTGTTTGTTTTTTTTAACTTGATTTGAGGTAACACTAGTTATATATTTATCCATTTTTACATTTTAAGATGTTTTATTGAATCATATTTAAGCTTTAGTTGTTTATTATTCTGACCAAACTATCTTTAATTATTTAACTTAATCTGTTTCCTTATTTACTTATTTTGATTCTATTATTACTTTAATTCTGTTTTAATTTTTCACTTTTACCTCCAGTGTTTTCTCATTTTGAACTCATGATGACATTTCCACAATTCCTCACTCACACAAATTCTGTTAAATCAAGAAGTTTGATTATTTTTTTAATTTTATTTATTTATTTTGTTTCATTTGGGGTCCTTTTTCTTATTGGTGTAATTTAAGTTTGTTTTGCACCTACTTTCTCCTGTTTTTTTCACTGTGTATGTAAAGCACTTTGTGTTACATTATGTTGTATGAAAAGTGCTATACAGATAAAGTTTGATTCATTGATTGACTGAATGAATTGAAACGGGAAAAATACAAACACTTCCACAGGAGTTTGTGATCACTGGTGTCAGTTTTGTTCTTTACAAAAAATCAGCGGGTCTAAAACTTATTTGAGGCATCATAATATAAATTTGAAAACATGAACCCGTAGAAACATCCAAAACCTTCTGGTCATCTGTCCTGTGCTGCTGAATGACTTCCTGAACTCTCCTCTACTTTTCAACACTGTTTAGTCTCTCTGTTGTCACCATCTCTGAGACAAAACTCGTCTCCTTGCAGTGACAAAAAGCCACCAGCTTCCCTATCACCTACATGTGCTCCACTGATGTTGGGACATCTTGCTAGATTAGCGATGGAAGTGCAAGTGCATGGTACCAAAACCAAGAAGACTTCAGCTGAAACAGGGCCGACCTTGCAGCTGAAAAGGCGCCAATAAATGACTTTGGCCTTTCGGTTTGCTTAGGATGGGCTGCTGGCAGCATAGGGGCCATTTGCACCCCCTCTTAAATCAATGATATCTGTACGAAACAATGTTGAGCAGCACTAAGTTGTATAAAAGAAGTAAACATGACAAAGTAAACATGCAGGGATTCAATCTTGACTGCTGCTACAACAGTAAGAACCATCACAAACAGAAACATGTCTGAAATTGTCATTAAAGAGCAGTATCTGGTTTACTTTGTGCTACATAAAAGCAGTAGATTCTTAGACAAAGCACTCAGTATTGCTGAAAAAATGTGCAGACCTCTAATTGTGAAAAACATGTAATTATCCATTTCTTGCACTGAAAAAAGTTGTTTAAATTGGGTTTAAGTCTGTGTTTGGCTCATTAAATGAAGCATTACAGCTTGCATTTAAGCTTAAATATAAATACGCTTGTATATTAATGCTAAAAAAGTAAAAATAATCTGCTTCTTGTTGATTAAGAAGTAGTTATACCTGTCTAAGAGTGAGCAATAGCGACAGTTTGCTCCTCTGGTGACTAAGCCCATCTAAGTGGCCATCCCTGATTAAGCTCATTAAATCAATCATTACTGTTTACATTTAAGTAATAAAATTGTAAAAGTTGCACTAAATTATAAAGAAAGCTTTCTATTTGCTCCTGAGTTACAGGTCATTATATCTGTCCAATTCCCAACACCCTGGCAGTGATAAGACAACAGAAGTGTCCCTCTTGGTGACCAAAGTTGCCCATCCCTGACCTGAAGAAGCAGAAACTTTGCATCCCTGTGCACATTTGCAGCGTGGACTACAAATGAACCTGCATGGGAATGTGGTGAATCCTTTCTACACGCTGGTTTGATGCATTTTCGCGGCTTTTAAAGGCCCCTCATGATGTGCATGTGATGCAGGGCGAGCGGAGGAAAATGTGCTGTATACATCGCAGAACAATTTCCTCCTTGTGCTGCCTTGGCTGACGCCATGTTCAGCGTCTGTACGACCATTTTCCATCCTCCACCCCTCCGTGTACACGTCTGATCTCTTCGCGGTGAGATGGAGAGCGAGGGCGGACATCTCACCCTCCTTGCTGAGATGTCTCCATCTTTTCCCGCACCTCTCGTTCTCCATCTTCGCCCCCTAAGCCTTCTCCTCCTTTAAGTCTCAGATCTTCTTCAATGTCATTTTTATGAATGTGCCACCTTCATATTGAGTGTTTTAACCATCTTCTTCTCTCCTCTCCCTCTTCTCTAAACTGTGCCCTCAGTCACCTCTTCTCTCTTTTTTACTCCAGTATCTCCAATCACCTCAGTCCCCCTCCACTTCTAAAAGCTACAAACTGTAGGATTTGAACACCTGCTGCGCCAAATGCAGGTGAATTTTCTGTTCGGCGAGTAAATCTCAGAGGGCTGTGGGCCCCATGGACAGTTAAATGTTTGAAGACTCATTTCCACAAACATGCTGAGTTTTGTGTAGCTGCAGCTCCTGCTCCTCTGCTGTCTGCCTGGGGCCACATTTGGCCCCTTTTCTCACTCAGTGCAGCCCACAAGATGATATCAAATATCAATGGATTATTAACATGAAGAAACCATGACAAATCTGCATTCAAGACCTGAAAAATTGAAAGTTTTCCTTGATAATCTTTGACAGTTAGTATTTGTTTAGATCTTCTAAAATCAGAGGTATGTTTGACAAACTGTTTCTTCAACAGTCAAAGCTAAATCTAGAAAAGTCCATGTTTTTGTGGCGTAACGAAACTTTATAATTCAAAGTTGAAACTTTTGTGGTTGTAATATTGATTAATAGTAAATACATGTGTTTTTTCATTTGTGGTATCTTCTCAACTTAGCTTTACTCCACATGGTTTGGGTTCTACGTAGTGCTGAACCACATTGAGAAAAAAGTTCATGCAATATCTTCATTTCCTGCAAAATATTTTGCATTTTTTTCTGGATTAATGCCTCAGATTTTATATGCATTTCTGAAGTGAATCCTCCATGAGCAGCCCCATGTTTTAACAGCTTAAAGGGCCCATTTTGCTCTGCTGAGCCTGTCACAGGAAAGACAGTTTTTTAATAGGGATGCATGGTGCTGGATTTTTGCTGATATTTCCAAACTCATTACAGCTGATATTGATATTCATGTCAACAGCACTGAGCCTCCACTTAACTCTAGCTGACCTGTTCCAGTCATGGTTACAGTCCATGTGTGTTAGAAACAGATGTAAAACAAGTAAAAAGTTTGATTCTTTAACAAATTACATTCTTGATCAATCATTCAGTGATGAAGACCATCATGGTACAAGTGTATAAATATCCAATATTTGGCCAATGTATTGAATATTTATGGCCAATTCTTATGGTCAAATACTGGCAAAAATCAGATAAGAGAATACAGATTATCACGTTTTTCTGCAAATATCTGCTGATGCCAATATTGGTCTGATAATATAATAACAGTGTCTTTTTCAGACATTCACTAATGACATGTAATGAATATTTCTGTTTTGAAGCAGGGCAAAAACAGAAAATCAGCTGAAAGTTCTTAATTAGATTGGTCACTCTTAAAACCGTTCATTTGCAAAGAGTGATGCTCACGCTGCAGTTTGTACATTTAACATACAGAAAACAAAAACTCTGCAGCTACTGCGGTCAGTTCTCAGTAAACCTACTAACGGTGATAGCAGATGAACTTTTAAAGTCACATTTTCAGCCCCAGTTTGACCCACTTTGTTCTCCATTTCTGTAAGTGCTTTGATTGTAGGGTTGTCGTAGCAGCTGGCTCTTGGTTTGTGGCTTCTTGTCGCAGTAAGGAGACGAGTTTTGTTCCAGAGACGGTTGCAACTAGCAAACAACAAACTACTAAAGCTTGTCTAGCACCTGTTGAAACTCTGACTATTCAGAGGTTTGAGTGTCTCCCCATCATCTTAAGAACTCGGAGCCAAAACAAGAGACTAGACTTGATGAAGATAAAAAGTCCCATAACTGCACTCTCTAAAGGCTTTTTGGTAAACAGGGCTCCTGTAACCTTGCATTGCAGCTGGATCCACCTGATTCAATGTCTGTAATCAGGCAGATCCATCTTCCAAAGGTCCAAGCTTGAGGAGAAAGAGGCTGGAGCTAACGGCGTGACCGCAGCAAGAAGTCTGTGAATATATCATCAGAGATGCAGCCTGCTGTAATAACAGTTTTATCAGAGCTGGACATCATTTATTGTTTATATGAAGAACAAAGAACCACACTGAGTCCATGGCTGAAATATTTTCACTTCCCCTCAGACATGTTTTGCAAGAGTTTGCTCTCAGATTGGCTCACATTTTGTAAATAACATAATGAAATTGATTGACAGAATGATCATCCAATTACCTTCAGGGTAGGTTTTTGAAAGGTCCTGCTCTCCCCAAATACTTTCTGTGGGCTGTTGCACAGATGGCCTCTTAAGATTTATTTTATATATCAGTATCTAAAAGTGTGATATGAAGTCTGCAGAGGTGCAAGACGATAAAGCAGAGCAGTTAAAATGTTCTGCTCAGCCAAATTATAAATGTAGGTGGAGGTAGGTGGAGCAGACAGTAGGTCTTCACTCAATTTTAATAATTTCAGCCTATTTTAACAGTTTTTGAATAGATGTTTCCCCTTCATCTCTCTCCTCTTCTAACAAAAGTCTCCACTCTCCTTTTCTTGTCTTCTCATTTTAACTTCTACATCCCAGCCCTCCTCCCTTCATCCATTTTCTCTTTTTTGCCTTCCTGTCTCATTAACTTCACTTCTTGCTTCTTTTCTAATCCGCCCTCCTTCTCTTAAAGTCTTTTACTTTCTTCTCCATTTCGTCTTACTGTCTTCGTCTCTGCCTCTTGTCACGTCCCATTTCTTAAATTCTCATAAATCTGTCCTGCAATGCACCCAAACCCACCTTTACTTTGTTCATGTTCTTCTTCCTCTTTATAATCCTGCAGCCTCTGGAGTCTCTCTGCCTCTAATATTTGTTTTATTGTTCTAACGATACTTTTTCTACGTCTGTTTGATATTTTTCTCTTGGTTTATTGAGCTAAATGTCCCATCAGCTTCTTATTTTCTTGATTTCTTTAATATCTTGTTCTTATCTTGTCCACATTTCCTTGATGTTGAAGCTTTGTTTCTTTTATTTCAGCTGTTTAAATCGCCATCACAAAAATTAATGACCATACAGCTGTGTTACTAAGCAAGACAATAAACATGACTTGGTTTATGGTTTTATTGATGTAAAAGACAACAGTTACACCTCGTGTTGTAAGATTAAGCTCCACTTTAAATAATAATTAAAAACCCCTAAACTGATATGTGCCCAGTCACAAGACTCCATCTGATACTAAAATAATAAAATACTGTATTAATGTTCTAATAATAGGCTGGAACACCAGGTTTAACCTGGCCTTAGGCCCACGTAGAGGAAAATATCCGGATCAGGCCACTTTAACAACCTTCTCTTTAAAGCAGGGTTAAAAAACTCTAAATGGGGGCCACATTATTTGTCCTCAAACCCAGAGGGCCAAGTTTCTGTAAGGCAAGATACTTTAAACTTAATTATTTCTACTTATGATTTAACATAAGGAACAATTAAATATCTAAGAGATCATTATATCAACATTTTTACATTTCAACATTTGCAACATTTACCAGTTATTAAGTCATACTGTACATTTACATTTATATTCTTATTTTACAAATGCTGTTAATTATGCATAAAAAGAAGTTTCATGTAAACAGTAGCGAGCTGCCATACATGTATTTCTTGGAAAATATTGCTATTTGTGATGTGTCCTCTGCAGATTTTGTCACTTTTTTCATGCGTTTTTTAGTATTTTGAAGTGACTCGTGGGCTGCATGTAGCTCCCCGGCTGCTAGTTGCCCACTCCTGCTTTAGAGTATTTAACTTATCAAACCTCGGCAGGCATAATCATGCATGAAATAACTGCACTATATTGGATTTTTGCTGATATTCAATGTGCCGATGTTTCTGAACCAATCGTCACTTCTGTTTTTCCTCAAGAGTGCTAAGTCTCGTTTTTGTTTAAGCTTGGTCTGTTGGTTTCATGGTCTGTTTGTGTTGGACACACTTTGTTTTTGATGATGTCACCTTTGATTTGTAGAGGTGGACATTTGATGATGACAGCTTGGGCCATTGTGGTGCATTTTGCCAATATTACAGCTAATATGTGACCATTTTGTGCAGCGAAAACTTTGACGCCAATTTCTCATATCTTGGGACATCAATGTTCTACTTTCAAGGAGAGTTCTGCCAAGACAATATTGCTCCCATAATATCGTGCATCACTAAAATCAACAATAATAATAAAATGTACCAGTGCTAACATTCATAGCTGTGCCACGAGGGGCTGGATGTCTTTGAGCAAGAGGTGGGTTCACCCTATAGACAGACAACCACTCACACCTAGAAGCAATTCAGAGTTATCAAGTAACCTAACGAGATTGTTTTTGGTCTGTGGGAGGAAACTGGAAATCCACGCAGGACCAAGGTGACCATGCAGTTGACTCAGGGGGTCAAACCAGCAAACACAACCTGCTGCGCTGCCATATCGCCCCTCAGTATGTCCTGCTTCTTTTAATTAAAGTGGAGTTTGTGAAAATTCTGCCATTGAGCGACTCCCAAACAAAGCAATAACAAAAGATAACCTCTGTGTCAAGCTGCTGCTGCTTAAAATACAATTTTACTATTAAACTAGAAAGCACTCAGAGAGCACAAATCTCGACCAAGGTAGCTCACATATTGCTGTTACATCTATAAGCAATAGTTCTAATCATTTCAATCAAAATCTAATCATTTCTAAGTTTGGTCATTACCAACGTCTCCTGAAAATTTCAGCAAAATTCGTCCAGTGGTTTTTGCGTAATCTTGCTATTAAACAAACAAACGAACATAAGCCGGCAAAAACATAACCACCTTGGCGGAGGTAAAAAGGAAAAAGATAAAAGCAATTCAACAACATATTAAATGTAAGGAAAAAAGCGCCACAGGTCACTGTTTTACAACCATCTTGAACTGAAGCAAGTGATCACAGCAAACAGACTTTCAGCCATTCCAGCACTGAGCCTGACGTAAATACTGAGACGACCTCTGACCCACGGAGGAGGCAGGACCCTGTGGTCACTGTAAAGGCAAAAGAAGCAGGAAAATGGATTCAGCTGAAGATCGATTTCACATCTAATGCTGTATGGACTTGGTTCAGTGTGTACACCTAGGTCTGCACTCTTTGTTCCTGCCACACAGCCTGTTGTTGAACTATGACCTCAACTGGGCTTTGAGTGATGCAGTTGTTTGGCTTAAGCAGTTTGGCACTAATCCGAGCAATGAATCAGAAAGAATTGAACTCATCATCTGAAGTGACGTGTGATTTCACTCAGATATGTGGACATTAATCTGTTTGGAGGCCCAGGGGCTGGCAGAGGTAGCAATGCTACCATTAGCCACGTGGGATGGGAGCTGATAAGACTAAATTGATACCAATGCCATTATCAATTCTGCTGATCAATCCGATTCTTTAACAATTCCCTTAATGATTCCTGTGGATTTACCGTGTGGGCAAAAGTTGGCCTAAACAGATTTTCAGCAGCAGCGATGTCAAACACATGACACACCAGACATTTGTACGGATGCACGATATTGGATTTCTGCCGATATCGAATGTGTCGAGATTTTTTAAGTCATTATTACGGATGATAATACTGATACTGATATTTCTGGTCAAGAGACAAGCTCTGTACTTAAGAAAAATGGACTTTTATATTATAATGAACAGTATATTTTTGTGAGGAACAGACGTAAAACAAGAAAAACAGCATTTAACTCTTGCAAAAATGAAACCCTTGATTTTTAAACGTACCCATGCAGAGATGAGAAGGTGCATCAATATTGTTCATTTGTGTAATCTGGAGATATTCCAGCCAATATATGGCTGATATGTAAGGCTGATATATCGACTGTAAATATCTACAAAAATTTTAATATTGGCCGATACTGATACTTAACTTTTTAGGCTGATATCGGCCAACACCAATATAAAACCGATAATATCGTGCATCCCTAGATATTCAGTTCTCTGGTTTTTCAAACCACCAAATGTGCAGTAAGTGTCTTTTTGTTGAAGCCATAATATTGACCATTTCTGCCAGTCTGCCATAATATCACTGACTTTTTTGTTGTTGTTTCTGCTGACTGCCTCTCATAAGAGGGTGATGTCCTTTATTTGCAAGGCAGGTAGAACAAAGTGGAGGGAACTGTTTCCTTAAAAGATTAATGATATTAGTTCCTTCAGGAAATTGTTATTGATTCTCGACTGGAATTGGTTTTCAGTTTACAGCCTGTTACCCACACTCTGCTGGATATTGTCAGTGATTGCTAAGTATGCTTGCTTCCTGTTGTTGCATTCAGCCAACCTAGCTTGGTCTTTCTCTGGTTCAGTTAACTTTAACATCCATGGTTAACCAAACTCTGGTTTGCTTGGAAGAAGAAATGCATAATGTTGGATTTTTGCAGACTGACATTTCTGCACTCACTGTCATTGTTACTGATAACTTTGCGAGAGTATGGAGCCCACTTTACTTAAATTGACCTGCTCTTGTCATTGTGATGCTCAATTTGTGTAAGAAACGAATGTGAGTCCAGAAGAGTTCTGAGAGCAAAACTCTCCACCAAAGCATTTCTGACTCTTTTGCTCAGTCTCGCTGTGTTTAACGAATCCTTTAAAAAAACATTCCCGTATCCACATCCAGATTCAGATCACCACCAAATTCTGATCACTTCTTCCTTCTGAAATGAGCAACATTTACTGCTAATGTCATCAAAATCCACTCATAAATTTTCCAGTTATCTTGCTAACAGACAAACAACCAGACAGACGAATGCCAGAAAAAACTGATCACTGCTCAGCACCTTGGGCAGAGGACCTCAGTGTCAGCTGATTTTGTCACTGTGCTCCCAGCACTCAACTGGTAACAGCTCAACCTCTGAGAAAGTCCCATGCTTGTCAGTGTCACTTTGCTGCAATGACCAGTCAAAATCAAGAAGGGGTAGGACTTCTGCTTTTCACTTTGTAAACAACAATGGCGGAGGTGAAAATGAGCTGCCTCGTATTGAGAAGGGAACTTTCTGCTGGTCTTTGGCTTCTATCAGTGGTAGGACATGTTTCTTGCTGCAGTGTTCATGTTTTCTGGAGATTTCAGTGGATTTAAGAAAATAAAAGACAATCAGAGTGACTTCAAACAGCCTTATGGAAGAGATGCACAAGTTAACTCTTGTTACCTGGCAAAGTTAAGCTCCATACAGAAGTGCCCTGGAACTAAGGCTGAGACTTTTCCAACGTAAAAAACACTTTCTTTGGACTCAATGGCACATTCAGGTGGGATATGGGATACATATGGCTGATATGTTAAATATGATAAACGTTTATATTCGTCCATACTGATACAGTGCTGATAATATTGTACATCCTCATAGGAAATGGACTCCATGTTTTCAGTGACTATGAATTTAAACGAATGAAAATGAAGTTTCCAAAAGAGAGATTTAATGTACTTAAGTAATAAAAGTGTGATAATTTAACATTAAATAATAAATATTATTCATTTGATAGGCTACATATGAAACTGTATGTTTACTTTTTTTTACTTTAATTAATTAATTATTACGAACAATATGTTTTACCACATATTTATTATATTATATGAGATCATTATATTATATGAGGTGCAGGACCAACAGACTGAGAAACACTTTTGTCCCTCAGGCCATCAGACTGTACAACTCCTCACTCAGGGGGAGGAGTAACAGGAAGACTGAAGATAGGAAGGAGCAGTAGAAGCCAGTCTTTAGACATATTTTAATTTATATTTTTGTTTGTATTTATCTTTTTTATATACCTTATTTGCTTTACAAACTGCTGCTGGAATCCTAATTTCCCTGAGGGAGTCTTCCAAATGGATTAATAAAGTTCTGTCTAATCTACTCTAATAATTACTCACATAGATCTTTAACTATTTATTTTTCTGTGTCAGCATCAGTGTAACTTTGACCCCATGCAGGTCAAAGTTTAGGAAAATTAGCTGGTTTTAAAATGTGATGTTCATTACATTTGTTATGTTTGTATATATGAAGTGTTATGTATTAACAAAAATGTCTGTTTTTTCCAAGTTCTGTGATGGTAGCTTGTGTTATTTCTTAAATGTCCCTGAAAGCACCTCATTGGCTTCCTGCGGGCGACCAGGTGTTTGTGGGCACCTTGTAGTTACTTTGGAACTTTGAGAAACACTGTCCTGATGAAGACTGAATCTAAACTCACTTATATTAAAAATAATATCAAACTCTCTCATGCTTCAGTTCATTAGTGTCTGAAGTGTTCTGCTGCCTCTTCCTCCATCATTATCTCCTCGCACTGATGTTTTAACTCTTCTCCTTTGCTCAGACTTCCCTCCAGCTCATCTTCCTCCATGTCTCTCCCTCTTCAAGCTCCCTGTCTCTCCTCTCTTTGTTATGCTAACGGCTGCTGCTGCTGCTCAGGGCGCAGACACACAGGGAGGCTTTTAAAGCAGGACAGAGGAGAGCCTCCTCCAGCGCCTCTTCTTCTTCTTCTTCTTGTGTTTTTTATACATCCGTCAAAGCTCCAATAGCGTTTGTGCGCGCTCCGTGGACATAATTCTAATGAAGAAGAGGGAGGGAGGCGCGCTCCCGAGGAGAGCAGGAGGAGGAGGGGGGGAGCCAGCCAGCCAGCCAGCCTGACGGGAGCGCGCATGCTCGAGACAGCAGGTGCCCGAGCCCCCGTTGAAAAAAAAAAAACTAATTTGCATTGCTAATGAGCTCCTCCGAGCCTCCTCCCCCTCCATTTTGGGGGGTAAAAAAGCTTCTAATATGGCGACGTGTTTTGATTCCTGCTCTGCCTCTGGATGCGTAAAGAAAAAGGCGAGAAAATGATCAATCTGGTGCAAATTGATCCAAATTCTGGGAGGAAATTCTGCAGATTTGGTTTAATTTTTGCCGAAATACTACAAAATGAATAAAAACCCTGTTGGTGGCTGTGCTGTAAATCCCCCAGTGGTGTTACATTAAATATACTGCCGTCCATTCATGATGAAATGTCTCTGAGGCGGTTTTTTGACTCAATGAGCCAAATTTTAAGGCGTTCATTTCAATCAGATCTGCAGGAGGAACAATGGAGTGGCTGGAACACACAGCTCTAAATGATCGATTAATCAGTCAATCGACTACTAGGGGATACTAATGGTGATCAATAGCCATAAAAGAGCAGCGAGTGAGGAGGTTCATGAGGGGCTTCGACATGAACAACAACAACAACAGAGAGAGGGGCTCGCGCTGAATCCTTCTTTGAGCAAAACAAGTGAAGCGCCAAATTCCCAACAAGCAGCCCCCTTGTCTATTGTGGGGGGGAGAGAGACTGGCATGCGCACTCCACAAACCTCTTTTTTATAAAGATGAGCCCCCAGGATCACTTGATAAGAAGAAAAATCAGAAGAACGATGGAAACAGTGGAGTAAAATGCGCGTTTTTACGCCCAGAATGCTGGTGTTTCCAGGCTTTTACGCGCTGACCTCGTTTACATCACACACATGGACGCTCGGCTGTGATTATGATTTCAGTCTGCCTGTCTGTCGCCATGTGCGTGCGCTTTTTTTTCATTTTACACGCGCTTCATCGAAAAAAATGGCTCGCACCCCCCGTCTCCCTCCCCCGCCCCCTTTTTTCTGTCTCCCTCTGCGCGCGCATTGTGTAATATTCCCTGCTTTATTGCACTCTTGTTGTTATTGTTGTCGAGGCGCATAAACAACTCCATGCGCCTTTGGGGGGATTTCATAGCCTCCTATGTGCTAGCCTGTTATTCTCCAGACTGCGCGCGCTTCCAACACACACAGGAGATGACAGACACACGTCAGATGCACAGAGGCAGCGGAGTTAACAGTTGACCGTGCTTGTCTGCCCCCCACCACCTCTGAGATTCAACAAACGCCCCCTTTACAGTATGGAAATAACACAGAAATGTCAATGAAGACCCCACAAGCGGCGCAAAGCTTCCAATTTGCGCAATTACGCATAAAAAAAAACAAAGATTATTCGCATGTGCTGCTCCAAACGGCGCACAAAAACCCCACAGCGCAGACACCCAGACTCCCTGATGGATCCGTGCTCCACTCTGATTCACAAAGCAATTAGTCTCACACTGCAAAAATGCATTTCTGTAATTTATTTCCAGTCAAAGTTCCTTCCATTAGCAGCCACATCAACGGTTTTGGGGGCAACAGCGCGCGCAGCAGCGTCGCCAAACAACAGCCCCGCTCATTGTCCCCATCCGCCACCATCACCACCACCACGGCTCCTTCTCCTGTCTCCTCCATCCAGCGACGAAAACAAGACCCTTCTGCGCACGAAGACCCCCTCCAGAGTGTATCACCTCTCCTTCTTACTACTACTACCAGGTTAATTTGACCGTTAACGGCTAATTACCCGCCCACTAATCGCCATTAAACGCATTCCCGCGACCTGTAGCAGCCTCCAGTCGACAGGAGCGGGTACAAAACCCCGTCAATTTCAGGGGCAAAAAAATCAGAATCACGGGCAGGGATGAAGGAAAGCAGCATGAGAGGTGATGAGAGAGGAGAAAAGAAGAATAAAGAGTAAAACAAACCTCCTTTCGTGCGCGTAAATCCGTTTCCAAGCGCGTGGAGAGAAAGGTAATAAGCTTGTTGTGCTGGACGGGAAAAGACGCTGCCGGGGCTAAATCCTACCAGCCATCCTCTCTCTCTCTCTCTCTCTCTCTCTCTCTCTCTCTCACTGTCTGTCTCGCTCTCCTGCACGTCCAGGTCTCTCTCTCCTTCTGTCTCTTTCACAATTCAGATCAATTTATTCATTGGAATGGCACTTTGGTGAAAATGATGCCAAATTAAACGCACTATATGAATAATAAACAACATATTTTCACCGTATATCATAATAAACACTGCGCAGTGTTACTGACGTGATGATATTGACGTGATGATATTGATGGATGGACTTCATATATCCCAAAATGTAAAACTGTGCTGTTACAGTATCAAGTTATTGAGTCTGTCAAGATACAGGATAATAATATGTTCATTTATCATGTTTATATAATCTTCTGCTTCTTGACTTTCTTAATCACCAGTTACTGTAAAACCTCCAGTTTTTAATACATAAAGTGCATCAATTATTACTATGATAAACCTGAAAAATCAAAATAGATCAAAAGGATGAAAAAAGATGTTTCGAAAAGACTAAAATATTAATAACAAGCAGAATACTGTACACAGTAAAACAACATACATGGCACATTAATCGTCTAAATATGCAGACGTGTTTGTAATGGTGTAAAACTGATGGATGGTTGATGATAGATGGATTTATAATAAGATGGATGAATAGATGCAGTGATGGCTGGATGAAGCAGCCAGAGGATGGATGGAAAGACGAGCAGATGGATAAATAGATGAATGAAGAGATGGATGGATGACTGACAGATAATAGATGTAAGAATAAGAAGTTACAAGGAGTGATGGATGGATGGATGGATGATTAGATGGATAAATAGATGGATGACGAGACGGATGGATGATTAGATGATATGGGTGGATTATTCGAATGATGGGTCGTTGGATCAATATAGTGATGATAAGACAGATGGATGGATGGATAATAAGATGGAAAAAGTGATGGATGGATATGAATAGGCATGTAGATATTATGTTTCATCTTGAACTCAGAAACTTCTCAAAATCTCAATTTCACAGTAAAAGATCAATTCAGTCCTTCATTTCCTGTTTTTATTTATCCATCTCTCTCTCTCTCT
Source organism: Cetoscarus ocellatus (assembly GCA_037902135.1). NCBI lineage: Eukaryota > Metazoa > Chordata > Actinopteri > Labriformes > Labridae > Cetoscarus > Cetoscarus ocellatus. The sequence continues at coordinate 414,261 of JBAMNC010000188.1, read as the reverse complement.
CTCTCTCTCTCTGTATCTATCTATCTATCTATATATATATATATATATATATATATATATATATATATATATATATATATATATATATATATATATATATAAATTCTATTTAGTAAGCTTTATTGATATGACTATATGATTTGACCTTTTGCAAAAAGCAAAAATAGTCAATAATGCAAAAAGGTTTAGTGATTTTTCCATGATGTAGCACCATAATGTACAATAAATACTGTGTTGACATTTCAAGACAATGCTGTCATTATATGAAACAAATATGTCAAACAATACAACAATGAATAATGAGAAAATAGATCAAAGTGTGAACCACTTTCCTCCTTGAAAGAAAAGCACTATTATTTACAGTTCAGTCTGATTTACTGACATGAAGTTTACTGAGCATGTTGTAAAAGCAGATAATAAAGAAAACTAAACAATATTTAAAATATACATCAGTGGACACAATGCACGATAATATCCATCAAAAACTGGCATGTATGTTGTTATCACCCTGAGTTACATTATTGTTTTGTTAATGCACATATAATTAACAAAACTATCAATACGAACAAATGATACAGACAGTTAGATAGATAGATAGATAGATAGATAGCTCGCGCTTAAATGTTTCCAATAAAAACAAGTTTTAGCTCATACAAATAATGATTATGATGATTAATAGCATTTCCCCTCCCTCATGCTGTCTCTCTCTTTCTCTCTCCATTTGTGTGACATGAAATTGGCGCGAGGGGTCGCGCAGCAGGACGTTGGCAGGTCCATAGCGCGTGTGCGTGCGCATCAAACACACACACATTGAGGCCAAGGCGCACGCACAAACAGGACGCACTCCACGTCCCCTCGCTCCCCTATGGTTGCCCCTAGCAACAATAAAGACCACCAGCCCCGCCCCTCTTCAAACCTCCCCAAACCCCATCCATCCCCGCGTTAAGAGGCTTTATGTTAAAATCGTCTCCTCCAGGGTTCATTCGCCCGCGCGCTGGTGAGCAGACCGCGATGCGCGCGAGCTTTTAAAAAACGGGATGTGCGTGGAGGAAGACGAGCGAGGGACGTACACAAAGAGAGAGAGAGAGAGAGAGAGAGAGAGAGAGAGAGAGTCTGGGCGCCAACAGCTCACAGCTCTCCCTGTGGCGGCTGCTCCATTCACGTTTCAGGCATTGTTTTGCACCAGTGTGTGCGTGTGCGTGTGAAGGCTGGAGAACAATAGGGGCAAAGCATCAGGAGGGGGGCGACTGGGGGAGAGAGAGGGGAGGGGGTGTGTAGAGGCCCCCCTCCTTTAAAATATCAACCATTCAGAGTGAGCAGGACGGTGACACAGGGACAGAGGACAGAGGGACGTCCACGCTGAGCGCTCTGAATCAAACCTCAAAAACACCGTCCTGTCTGATCTGGCCCTCCGCGCCCCGCAGCAGCCCCGGATGTTCTCTGGATGTTTTCTGCGCCGCGTCCCAGTTCCACACTGCAGCTCCGTCACGTCCCCGTCACGTCCCCGTCACGCTTCAGACATCCACTGAAAGCCTCTCAGCAGCCGAGCATCTTCATGCAGTCTGCTCTCCTGCAGACACTTTGTTTTCAGAGCATGATGTCATTCTTAAACTGCAGCGTGTCCTGAGGAATTAGCCCCAAACTGGAGGACTCAGAGCCTGAAGTCTGCACAAAACCACATCCAGGACCACTGAGGGGTCTCGGTGTTCTCTCTCAACCAGAGCCACAAAATATGCACAAAGTTTGATTTGCAACACAATCCTCACCTACACTGTAAAGGATTTTTGTTAACTCAACAGTATTTTACCTTAATATCTAGGCTACAGCTACCTACTGTAACAAACAAACAAACAAACAAACAAACAGTAAACCACTGTTAATGACAATGTTTTGTGGGAAAACACATTGATTTATAGAACAGCATTTTACTGTTAAATCTACAGTCACCTACTGTAAAATGACTATGTAGTAAATTACTGAAAAGGGCAATGGATCAAGAGGAAAACTGACCAATAGCAGACAGGAGTTATTTTATTAAATGTTTCACATTTTTGGGTGAAACAAATGTTTGAGTAAATGTATTTTATTGGATAAAATTTGATGTATGTGGTTTTTCTTTACAAAACAATATCTTGCTAATAAATGGCCAGTGAAGTAGTTAAAGATAGTGTGATATAAACTAAAATACAGCAACTCCAGCTGTAATTTAAAAAGCAGAGAATAAAATACAGCATGATACTGTGAATGAAAATACAGTCATTCTGTTGTAAATTACAATCGATACCTTGAATAAAAATACAGTAGTCATTCCATTATTTAAAAAACTATTAATTATGCTGCAAGTTAAAATAGGGTATTGCTACTGTAACTATATTTACAGTAACTTACTGGCACCTTGTTGCCAGTAAATTACCGTAAAATTTACAGCAACCTTTTTACAGTGTAATGGAACAAAAACTTGACCCCTGCAGGGCTTTGGCTCCTCCATTCACACATGATCTGCACTCCTGGACTTCTGTTTCTGAAAAACTTTATCAACCTTTGAAGGAAGTTAGCAGACAGACATAAAAACTGGAACAGAGGTGTGGAGCAAAGTCAGAATTAAGATAAGTATGGGCAAGAAAATCAAAAACTGCTGAGTATTGGAGGAGATAAAGCGAGGAGCAAAAGAGCAGAGGAGATAGAAAAGAAGTTTTAGAATGATTTGCAAGAACCAATAAACAATATGCACCTGTGGGAGTCGATCTTAGAAGAGCCTCGCACCTGCATTTGCCGTCTTTGAGTCCATTTTAAAGTCATTTCCATGCCTGAAATGTCCTGAGGTTGCGACAACCAGCGTGATGTCACATATTCAGACACACGAGGGTGTGTCTGAGGTCTGCTGCCCATTTATCGGCACAATTTTGAGGCTTGTTACTCTTGAGCAGTGTTAGTTTTGTTGGCTAATTGTCATAGTTTTCATCAACAACCTTTTTTCCCCTGACGTAAACTAGAATATAAAAATGCATCTTGAAATAAAATAATAAAATGAACACAGAATAAAATAATTACATCAATGTTTTGGACAGGAATTGTGGAAAATAATTCATTAAAAAACAGCTCACTTCTGTTACGGCTCAAAGATTTTAACACATTTGCTTTATGAATGTGGCTCTGTGCTCAGTTTGGGTGAGTTTGGACTCACTGGGGACTGTGGTGGAGAGACAGACACTCAGCACAGTGCAGGACGTCCTGGACTATAGTGACCATCCCCTCCACAACATCCTGGAGGGACAGAGAAGCAGCAGCAGTAGGAAAACCATCTCACTGCTGCAGGACTGAGAGGTTCAGGAGGTCCTTTGTTCGATCAGACTGAACAACACCCTGAACAAAGGCAGTGGATCAGGACCTGGACTGTTTATCACCACAACCACTGATACCGGATACCTGAATTTCCTCAAGGGGACCAATGCAGTATCTGTCTATCTATTAAGCTTCTAATGATACTATTTGTAGTGATGTTTCTGCCAATCACTGGAAATGTAACGCCTCCCATTGGCTCTGGGATGCTGTATGACTTTCCAAACTCTCCTTAAGCATGTCTTCATGCTTAAATAGCATCTTTTGCTTCTTGCTACCATCTTTGGAGCTAAATCCATCTCATAACAGTTACAAAAGCCACAAAGGGGCCAGCAGCTCTTTCAACTGTTTCCTCTTTTGTTGTCGTGAAGTTGCCACCGTAGTTTCACGCAACAAGGAGAGACACTAATACGGTGGAAAATAGAGCAAGTGGTGTCCAAACCGAGTTGAGCAGATACAACAAATGGAGAAGCACCAGCAGACTGAGGGAAATACTGGCCAGTAACATTAGCTGTTCGGTCACTGAAGGTGGATTTTGAAGCTGATCCATGGTGTCTGCCATATTAGACTCTCAGGCCCTGTTTACACGACAACAGTGTCACCAGAAACAGAAAGGTTTCTCCTTAATGTTTTCAAAAGTGCTCCATGTTCACAGGGAGACGATGTGAAAATGAGAATGACTGTAGCGTGCATGCCAGGCCAGTGGTTGATGATGTAAGTTTGTAGGGAAACAGCAGTGTTACAACATGCACACGCTTTCTGGTGAAGACAAACTTTTCACCAACAACAATGGCGAGTGGATGCACCAAGGCGCGGGAGCTTTTTTTTTTTTCTAGACAACAGATGTGTCTGGATATTTTTGTCTGGATAACAGACCCAGCTCAGTAAGCAGCACACATGTTGCTCTGTAGTCGGCCATAACTGTTATTGTTGTGGTTCCTAGGTGAGTGTGCAACCTTTATCTGAAAGAGTACTGCACATGCACCGCGCATCACCGTTTTCCTGACAATGCTGATTCCTGTTTAGATGGAGACAGGGATGAAAGCGTTTTCAAAACTTTTCACTCTGGACCCCGGTTTCAAAAGTTTGCTGATTCAGCCACTCCGGGCACCGTTCTCGTGTAAACAGAATGAAAACTCTCCATTTTTGGTTGTTTTCATTGTCGTGGAAATGGCCCATCAAACTTACTTTGTCTAGCTAGTGACAGACAAAGAGGTGGAGCTACAGTCGGCCTCAGGCCAAATGCTCACATGATCAGAAAATAATAAAACTTCCTGGTCCGGTTGGACTGGTTTTGGCGGCATAAAAACAGTCACTTAATGTCTCCTTGCAGGAGTTGCTGGTCTGAAGCTGCCTGTTAAGTGTGTACATAAATTATAAAAGAGGCCATCTTTCTCTGGATGTAGTCATGGAGAGATTTGGCAGAGCTCGTCTCTCATCTCTGACGCTCATTAATTGAAATCAGAATTGAGCGAGGAGCACGTCGAGGAAGAGTGGGACAGCGATGTGTCACTCAGTCTCTCTCAGTCTGATGTGATTTAGAGGATGATTCAACATGACAGCCGGCAGCCTCCTTTTCTCCTCCCCCCGTTTCCTCTCCTCTCATCCTTCCTCTGTTCCACGTGCCTTTGAGCAAAACGCTGCCGCCGCCGTCCAGGGAGCTGCTCAGTGACCCGCAGTAACAGGTTGTTTCCTGCTCAGAGGACGCTCACTTTCCGTCTGGAGAAAAGGTCAAAAAGAAAATTAAAGCTGTTCAGTTAAAGACGTCATAAAAATCCTCAGACGGCCAATAAAAACATCTCAGATATGTGAAGGCAAGTCAGGCGAGTTTTAGTGACTCTGCTGTATTAGAAAGTGGAGAGGAGGAAAAACCTGCAGCTGTAATTCAGCAGCAGGAGTGCTGAGTCAGACTTGTTCTGCTCCACATCACTGCTGGAGCGTCTGCAGATCAGTCCATATGTTCACCTAATGAGGCTTCGACACCACAAACACCTGCACGCTCCCACAGACATCCTCTGAATTTACTTTGACCTGATCTGCAGGAACAGCACTCATGCTGGAGTTACAGTTTTAAAACCAGTTGAGCTTTTACTGTCTGTGTGCAGGGCCAGACGGGGACTGTCAGTGCCCCAGCCCGGCTTTAAACTTTTCATTAGTTTCACTGTAATTGAATAAAACAGAAAACAGCGGACCACAAAGTGAAAGTGTCACAGAAAAAATGATGAAATGCCATAAAAGGCGAAAATCCTCCAAGGTAATCTGAAGCTTTCTCTCTGATGTTCTGAGGCACAAATCTCCCTCGTTAAACCCACGGTAGGTCAAATCTGCAGCCAAAGGGGCTTCAGATCGAAACATTAACATCATATGACAAGTAGGGACTGACAGGCTGTCAGCTCCCCCAACCTCTGCTGATCACTACTTCATAATAAGGACACCATTCAAAAGAAAATCCACTTCAGGAGATCTATATTCTGTCTTCATTGGTTCAGTTAAGCCTGGCTCACACTACAGGATTCTCGGCCCGATTTAACCCAGATTCAGCCCTCCCGACAATGGTCGGGGACCAAAATTGGCCCTGACGTTCGACCAAGATTATTTTCTAGTGTGAGCGGGTGACAGATCAATCTTAAGCCCCACGATCGTCTCATAGACTCGTCGGAGCCGCCCAGATAATTTTCAAACATGTTTGATATTTATCTGGATGATTACGCAACTTGTATTCGCTGAGGATGACAGTAGCCAATCAGAGAGAGCCGCCTACGATGACCGGTAATGACCGCGAGACAGGAGTTATCAGAGGCAAGAATGGCAAGCACGAAAAGCGTACGGGTGAGATGGACAGCGGAGATGGAGGACAGTCTTGACGACCAGTGGCAAGACCACGAATGTTTGTACAACGTTTCACGCAGAGATTATCACAACCGATGTGAAAAGGACAAGCGTTGGAGAGAAATTTCATCCGCATTAAATATTCCAGGTGAGATAATAATGTGGCAGAGTGCCACAGGTAATCACCCCAGCGCTGATATCCAGGACAACAGCTCTCGCTCTCATGTGATATTGCTTGTATACGTCAGTTTTACAAGCGCATTTTACTAGTTAACAGTAATAAGCGAGAAGGAATAATGATTCGTTTGTTTAACTGCCGCCCTAGTCTCCATATTTTGTCTCAACGTGATCCTACATCATCTCCTTGGTGAGATGACGTAGGATCACATTGAGCGTCTCTCTGGTCCGATAATCTTGATTAAATCCTGTAGTGTGCGCTGGTCACGATTTTCAAATCTTGTAGTGTGTGTGTGCTTAAGATTTAAGAGAAGATAATCTGTCAAGATTCTCTTTATGTGTGTGATACAACCCGATTTCAGAATCTTATAAGATTTTTAAAATCCTGTAGTGTGAGCCAGGCTTTAACAGAATAAGGGAGGTAAAGGTGTTATGAGCTACTTGCAAATCATTCAAGGATAAGTCACAGAGCAAATTTAGGGTGACCATAATCTGAAAACCCAAAAAGAGGACCCTCAGCAGCATGCGGCACCTTCAGTATCTTGACAGGTGGGTACATTGGAATAATGGTCCAGCGCAGTGCTTTATTATAAATATGAACCCTTTTACTACTATGAATATAAATGGCTGCCTGGTCTTTTGTGCCTTCTTTGTCAATAAATGTGTCAAAAAATGCCCTTCGGGTAATTGTTTTTGCACCTTTTGTCAGGTAAACTAAAACATTCTAGCAAGCATTTGTCATTATTAAGTTGTAAATGCTCAAAACAGCTCATAATTATAAGAAAAGAAAAAAATGAATTTTAACAGGTTCTTCTTTATAAACAATTCTAAATTAGCATGTACAACACTTTTGAAAACACAAAACAGAAGCTCAACCTATTTTATTTAATTTATGTATTATTATTATTATTATTTAAAATTATTTATGTTATTATTTTAACTATTTATGAAATCAATAAAACACGGAATATGATGAAAAAGACAATGACAAAAAAGATAAACTAGGCAAAAATACGGCAAAATAAGGTGAAAATACAGCCAAAGAATGGCAAGAAAACACTCCTGAATTATACTAATGTCATTATTTACAATTTTTACCTCCGCCAAGAAGGTTATGTTTTTGCCGGCGTTTATCTGCCTGTCTGTCTGTTTGTTTGTGTTAAAATAACTTGAAAAGTTCTGAACGGATTTGGATGAAATTTTCAGGATTGAGGAATGGGATATGGAAGAACTGATTAAATTTTGGGGGTGATCCGGATCACCGTCTGGATCCAGGAATTTTTCAAAGGATTCTTTAACATTGCCAGATAGGACCATTTTCACCAAAGTGGACCGAAGCTGCTTGGTGGAGGTCTGCGCTCTCTGAGTGCTTTTCTAGTTTTTACATTATTCACACAGAAAATACCAATAAACCACCGATAAATTACTCACGTTTGTCTCTGAATCCTCTCTCTGCTCTCTGGCTCAGTCAGTTCACTTCCCGTACCTCCCCCTCAGGCTATCTAGCCTTTACTGTAATGTACCGTATATCAGTGGAAAGCTCAGCTTCTCTGCTTTCAGAATCCGTTGGACTTATTTGGATAGCCGGGGCACTTGAGGAAATAAGATAGTTTGAATCATGCATGTCTTTTTCTGTCTCTCCGGTGACAGCTTCATCTGTAGGACAAACCGTGACTTTTTAGGGAATTTTATAAAATCCCCCCCCGACATAATTTTACAGCCAAAAAGGAGGATATGTTCAGGATGTATGGTCACCCTTTGCAAATCAGGCTTTACTCCCTGATTATGTGAAACGTAGTTTGCTAAATTGTTAACATTTCAGTCAACTTTTGCTGGAGGAAGGAAACACTGAGCCACTTTGAGCTAAGTCAGGCTAGGTTGTTGTTCTTTATGTACCTCACCAAAGTTTACACAGGCTTAAAAATGTAAACATTTGATTCAACAGGCTTGTAAAGGCCAGCAGGAGTTGATGTCCTTGAATCTACACCACCATCAGTTAGAGCTGTGTTTGTCTCTGTTGACAATCGTTGGGGTCTGCATGCCTGTAGTTCAGGACTCCTGCAGGTTGTAGGACTCCTGTTGTTTATTTATTGATTTATTAACCTTTATTTAACCTTATTTAACTAGATTTGTCCTACTGAGAGCAACAGATCTCTTTTTAAAGGGAGGCCTGACCAAGAATGGCAGCAATACACAGTTTCATCAGTCAGTACCCTCAGACTCATACAGTACAAATGAAGTGAGGAAACAATTGTAAGTAAGTTGGACTTGAGGCGCCATCGTTCTCTAGGTATTGTGTTGGAATGCTGAGGCTGCATATGGTGAAATGATGTATATGTTGAGTGATGTCACACTGTGTTTGTACAGTGTTCATCAGTGGTAATCTACATACAGCAAAAGTTCCCTAAACTGAGCTGTACCTGTGTCTGGAGACATCATACTCCACCAGCATGTTTCTCTCCACTTTAGACACGCTGATCTGCAGTAACACAGCAAAACTGAGCGAGGAACGTACTTTCCAAAATATTTGGTTGATTTCTCAACTTTGGTGAACATCAGGTATGATACCGTGACGTGTGAATACAGCATAACATCATTCAAAAACAGAGATATTCTTTACTTTAAAGAGGCCTGTGACCACCGCCATGACGGATACAGTTTGTTGATCGTTGCCGTGAGAACACACAGCCATGTGTAAAAGGCTTCTGGACAGGTAAGCAGGGGGCTGGAGCCTATCCCAGCTGACCAGTCTCCAGCCAATAATAGGGCCACATAGAGATACGGACAACTATTAACATACCTAAGGGCAGTTTCGAGTCACTAATCACCCAATGAGATTGTTTTTGGTCTGTGGGAGGAAGCAGGACTGCCCACGCAGGCACATGGAGAACATGCAAACTCCATAGAGAGACTCTGGTCAACATCGGGAGTCAAACCAGCAGTCGTCTTGCCCTTTTCCTATCTTTATGTCCACTTTTGGTGTACTGCGAACGTAGCCTCAGCTTCTTGCTCATAGCTGGCAGGAGTGGCACTCGGTGTGGTCTTCTGCTGCTCCATCTGCTCCAGGATTCGACTTGTTGGGCATTCAGAGATGGTCTTCATACCTTGGTTGGCGGTTATTTGGGTCCCTGTTGACTCTCTATCATCTTGAACCCTTCCGACCTTTCTCCTCTGACCTCTTGCATCTACAAGGCATTTTCACATAGAGGTCCACCACTCACTGGATATTTTCTCTTCATCAAACCATTTTCTTTAAACTCACAGCCCAACCAGAATGCTCAGTTTGAGCTCCAGCAGGTCAGCTTGATCATGTCTATCTACTGAAATGCATCAAGTTGCTGCCATGTGACTGACCGATTGGCTACGTGTATTAGCCAGCATTTGAACAGGTGCTCCAGTCCAGTGTTAAATGAAGTGTACACACAAAGAAATGCTGGGTTGTTTTTTCAACACAACCGCTAGGTTGAGCCTGTTGGTTAATTTAATTGGGTTATTTTCATTGAATTGGGTTTTCTGAGAACCCATTTCGCTAGGTTATTTCTGTTGGGAACGGAGTTATTAGCTTTTTTGGTTGTAATTTCTATAATGTTGTGTTGGTTTATTTTGGACTACCCTACACCTTGGGTTGACATTCAGGCATGCGCAACCAAGCTAGTGTTAAAGAGGTCATTCTTCAATACATTTTGTTAGTAAAATGGTACGCTAATGTTTTGGAGCTGTTAGAAAGAGGAGAAAGGTTATGGGGAATTTTATGGAAATTTTGTGTGAATTTTTATATTTTTGTGGTCTGTAAATTTGGAATTTTAATAAATATTTATTGTTACATTACTGGTGTGAGAATATATTTAATCAAGAAAACAATAATAATAATAATAATAATAATAAATAATAAATAATTATAATTGTAATATTTAAAAGTAATGATTATATATGGGCGGCACGGTGGCGCAGCACGTTGTGCATGTGCCTCACAGCAAGAAGGTCGCTGGTCGATTCCCGGGTCGAATACCAGAACTGACAACAAACAGTGAACCTGCTCTACATGAATATATCAATTCATAAAGAGAGAGGAGCTCTGATTGGATCGCTCCACAACTTATCCCACCACCACCAAGCTAAGGCAGCTGTGATTGGATGTCCCTCTTAACTCATCCAACCTTTCCACACAACCAAAGTAGCTGTGATTGGATATATTCCTCACTTATCCCTACTTTCTACATGACCAAATTAGGTCTGATTGGATTAAGTCTCTGTCAAACATTTTAGTCTAGTTTTTATCTGTTGATGAAAATGTCAGTTAATTTAGTTTGAGTTTTTGTCCATGTGCACTTGTTTTTATTAGTTACTGTCTAGTTTTTGTCAGGGGAAAAAGGTTGTTGATGAAAACTATGACAAAAATAATTAGTCAACAAAATTAACACTGCATCAGTGTTATTGTTATTGTTAACAGAAAGCCACATTTGTCTGTTGGCGTCTGCTGGTATTTTTGATATTTTAGTGTTATGGCGTTTGGCGGCACCATCCCGCCCCGCATGAGAACCAGACTATCCCACTTTGACCCACTATTCGAGAATGGACCATTGCACTATTGCCCTGCAGACGAAGCCAGAATATCCGTCTTTGGCCTCGTAGTATGAGCCCGACTAATGAGTGTGCTGTCGAAGGCTAATTAGGCTCCACAGCTGTAAGTGGCTGTGATTACACACACATACACGAAGGCGCACAAACACATGCAGACGTACACATACTAAGCTGCAGGGCAAAGTTGAAAAACATGCCAACATGGTTTCATCTTTAATTCCCTCTTAAGTCCCTCTCTTTCCCTCTTTTTCCCTCATCCCTCCATTCTGTGCCCCCGTCCCGCCTCCCTCTTATCTACACCTACGCATTAACTTCTACCATCGCCCTTTCATAAACTCTCCCTCTCTCTCTCTCATCCCATCTTAGCCCCCTCCCTCCCTCTCCATCGCAACCTCATTCCACGGCCACCTCCGTTCTTTCATTTCTCCATCACTCCATCCCTGCACTCGGATTTGAAAACATCCTGCTGCCGGGGAAGCTGAATGAAAAATCTATCCATCCATCCATCCATCCATCCATCTATCTATCTATCTGGACTGGAATGTATAAAGAGATAAAGAAACAAGGGCAAACACACACATGTATGCAGGAGCACAAACTCTGCTGCACACACACACAAAATAATCCAAATACACCCAACCCAATGTCATCTGGATGTCACCAGACGGAGAGGTGTCTGGAGAGAGTCCTCCGCCTCTGGTGACAGCGGTGTGCGTCTGTGTGTTTGTGTGTGAACAGCGACACGAAAACAAACAGTGGATGGAGAGCGACGGGAGAAAAGAAACAACAGAAACAGGCAGACAGTAAGACAGACAGAGGAGAGAACTGAGACAGAAAAAGTGCCAGACAGTAGCATTAAGAGAGAGAGAGAGAGGGAGGGAGAGACATTAACACGGACTGGGAGCGAGGGAGGTGTTGATGGGAGAGAGAAAGATGGGGTAATGAAAGGAGAGAGAGGGAGTTTGCTTGAGGACATGGCCGAGCAGCCTTGGCATGCCTGGCCGAAGCAGTGGCTTCTGGGTAATAAATAACAGTCAGTGGGGCATCAGACAGACAGAAGAAGAGATGGACTCACCAGACAGACAGACAGAGAGATGATGGTTCAAATGAATGGACAGTGAGGGAAATCAAATCTGATGTGTTTGGGAAATAGAGTAAGAAATGGTGTGCATTGTAGATTTTTGGTGAGTAAACGATGAATGTAGTATAACACTGTGTCCTGCATTTAGCCTATATTTTACAGACGTGAGATGAGAAGATGTGAGTCGACACAAGCAGCAAGAGCAACCTAACCTTGCAGTGCAGATGGATCCCCCGATTCATCGACTGAAATCAGGCAGATCCATCTTGCCAAGCTCCAATCTCCAATGACTTCATGGTCAAAAGCAGCCCAATCAAGAGTATTGTATTGTATTTAAGATGTTTTTGTACTTATTCGTAATTTGTTAAGCATGTGAATTGGATGACATGTTATCTTATGTACATAGACGATGGAGGGGGGCACCATATAAAATCTTGCCTAGGACCACACTGGGTAGGGCCGGCTCTGGTGCAACATCATATTCAAATGTCCATACTAAACTGTTAATGCTAATCAAAGGGACTGATATGGAAGAGAGTTCTGCAGCTGGGTAGTATGTTGGGTAAGTTGCAATAGCCTATATTTCCAGCCCCAAACAAACGTAAGCCTTCGTTAGATATGGAGCTGGCATTAAAGATGGTTTAATGAAGTGCTGGGTAGGCAGGGATTAAGAATGGCACTAATAGGACTTAAGACTTGAGGGTAGTTAATATTGATGTATCGGTGGTAAGGTAAACAATGCCGGGGATAATACATGGATTAAAGGATAGCAAGTTAATGTATAAAAATAGCATTACAGATGGTCAATATGCTGGGTAAGAAGGGATTGGAGATGGCATTAGAAGAGCTTTGAGGTTGTTGATTATAAACACTGTAGCATTTCTGTGGACTGGAGATAACGGATGTGCAGGTGAATGTGAGCTGACATGAAATATGGAAATGCAGACCGATCAAGTGCGATCACATTTGAATGTGATCATTTCAATCAATCAGTCAGTCAGTCTTTATTTGTATAGTGCCAGTTCATAACAAGTGTTATCTCAGAATCAGAATCAGCTTTATTGGCCACGTGTGTTAGACATACGAGGAATTTGGCACCTGTTCACTTCACCCTCCAAGTACAGAATAGATACACACAGTGTATATATTATATTATAAACAAGACATAGGCAGAAATAAGAAGGCAGGAATTAACATTTTAAGTGAAAAAGGCACTCAAGGCGCTTTACAATCACGTCTGTCTCTGCTGAATATAGACTTAATCAATCAATCTTTATTTGTATAGCACCATATTTGTTGAATATAAATGTATTAAAGGTAAGCCCCTTGAGATATTGCATCTCATTTTCAAGAGGGACCTCATGTCTATATGGCTGTAAAGATAGTTACTATGGATGTATAATCAATACAAGCATGGATGGAGAGATCAATCTAATATTAACATTTAGGAGCACTTATTTGACATGCATGGACAATACCTCAAGTCTAGGTCAGTAGTTCTCAATGTGGGGGTCAGGACCTCTGGAGGAGTCGTGGGACACCAAGAGGGAGGTCATATGATGCTTTCCAAAAACCAGTAAGTGTCGTTAAATGATCTCAAATGGCATATTTCACAAATTATATTGAAAATAAAGGAAAATGTCTATTAAGAATTAATTTGATCTAAACTAGAGCCCAGTTCCTTGGCAAGATTTACTCTTAAATGAAGGTAATGTGTCAAAAAGTGGTATCGCTTTTTTGGGGGCCCTGGGACAAAAAGTTTGGGAATCACTGCTCCAGGTAGTGACAGAACATGATGTTTGGACCGGAAATGATGTCAAGGATCGATTCAAGGTTAAAATGGCCACTTTTTTAAGTACACCTTGCTTGTACAAGGTGACTGTGGAGGCCACTGGAGTACAGTGAAGAAACCAGTTTGAGATGATCTGAACTTTCAGGCATGGAGCTGCTGGAAGTCCACTGTGGCCATAAAGGGATGGACATAATCAGCAACAATGCTCAGGTGGAACTAAGGGACCCAAAGTGTGCCAAGAAAATGTCCCCCACTCCATCAAACCACCAGCAGCAGCCTGAACCGCTGATCCAAGGCAGGATGGATCCATGCTTTCATGATGTTCACACCAAATTCCAACCCTACATCTGAATGTGGCAGAAGAAATCCAGACTCTAGCACCTAAATTATAGCCTCGATTTCCTGTTCTTAGCTGAAAGACCTGGCACCTGGTGTGGTCTTCTGCTGTAGCCAATCTGCTCACTGGATATTTTCTCTTTTTTATGATTCTCTGTAAACCCTTGAGATGGTAGTGCATGAAAATCAACAATCATGCCACAGGCAGAGTCACTTAAATCATTATTCTTCTCCATTCAGATGCTCAGTTTTTGGGCTTTTGTCTTGGCCGTGTCTACACGCCTAAATACATTGAGTTGCTGCCATGTGATTGGCTGATTTGCATTTGTGAGCAGTGGAGCTGGTGAACTGAAGTAAGTGGGCAGTGAGTGTAGATGCTTCACTGGTGGAACGGGGCTTATGAAACTAGATTTATAGGATTTGACCTAATTTCTCTGCTGCCTCTCCAACCAGCTTCATGTGAGGAAAGATTTGCAGAATAAACCCGAGAGACTTGAGTTTGATTTCCATGTTACATACTTTAGTTGCCTTTTCTGTCTCACCTCAAATGCAGAGATTTGATGCTAATTTAGTGATGTGTTTGAATGTGAGATAAAGAGCTGAATAACAAGAGAAACTACAGAGATACGAAGTCAGACGGAGGAGGAGAAGCTTCAGGAGATATGGAGAACATGGTTGGATTAAAGAGGAAATGAGAGAGATTGAGGATGATGTTATGTGAATGAAGCAGGACACGGACGAGCATGTACCTACACACTCACTCAGGGAGAGGGATTTGAGGGGGATTTGACGGTGAAGTCATCTCTGTGTGTTATCTTAACTCAGCGCCGAGCGAGCAGCTTGAATGACCAGCACACAAACACACTCACATGTTTCTTCCCTCCTACACACACTAGTGCCAACACCTCATGAGCTCGGTGTGTGTGCTGGACATGTGTGTGAGTGTGCACATGCCTCAGTGTATATCACTGTATTTATCATATCCAGGTCAGTAATGGACAGACCTTATGTTTTCATGTTCTTCCTAAATTAGCCGCTCTTATCTCCAAAACACATGAATTATCCATGTCCTCTAAAATACACATGAGCCGTGCATCAATGATTCATCGGCTTGTTTTTGATCTGCCAGCTCTACAGTTAAAGATTGTTTCCGGTGTTTTCAAACCTGTGCTTTATATCAGCTCAGCTCAGGCTCTACAGTCGATATTCAAAGCCTGTAGTGAAAGTGAAAGTGAGCTGAAGTACTGCGACTGTTGCTGGTGTTCCCTAATCGAGGGAAAATGGTGCTGCTAACTTTTTCTTATGAGAAAGGAAACTGAGGAAAAACCTGGAATTGGACTAAAGGAAGTGAATCGTGTATCTTTATAGTCATTAATGATCATGTGCTTCCTGTTTTATCTGTTTTTTTGAATTGTTGAATATATTTGTTTGGTATCATTCTGTCTGTAATTGTTGAGTTTGTTTGGGGTTTTTTTGTTTCTCTTTTAACAGTATTTATCCTCCTTTTTTTTTCATGTCTTAAACCCTTTGACTGGCGTTGTAACCGTGCGGTTGACTTTTTGCCGTATCACTACTGTATTTAAAATTTTTCTTTTTCCTTATTCACCTCTCTGAATAGTGTTTGTAACACCAATATGTATCCTCCACTGCTGCACCTGAAGATAATTCTCAGAAATCTAAATTATCATCTAATAATTTGATGATCAGAAATTTATCTATGATTCCTAAGATAACTGGGTTAACCGCTAAATATCTAAATTTTGCTTTCTGTGATGTTCTCATAAGTAAAAATTAAAATTTTGTTGCAGAAATGGAAAACATCAATTCATGCCCAGGATAACCCTTAACAGGCAAGTCAACCAGTTGGTTGACCAACATATCTGCTTCCCAGTTGGGTAATTTGAAAAATAAAAACTTGAAATGTTGCTAAATGAAGAGGAAGGAACACAATTTTACCAGAAAATAATTTGTTGCAAATGTATTTCTTAGTTTGGAAGTCAAAGGGTTAAAGGCCCAACTAGGGACGAGTATTAAGGCTGTCACTTTTCCCCAAAATCTAACTTGGACGGTTTTCAAACATAGATGCAAGTAACTGAAGATATTCAGTTATTTTGCCTCCCTGCCCTCTCGGTAGTAAGGGAGAGAGTCTTAAGGTTTAATATAGTCTCAATATTCAATGCCCACATAGCGTTGTACAGTTTTACAGTGTGGCTCGAAATCGTGGTGTGGCTCAGATGTTGTAATGTGGCCCCAGTTCTATCATTATCAACCTATCAATCAATCAGACTTTATTTATATATCACTTTTCATACAGAAAATGTAGCACAAAATGCTTTTAACAGACAGATAAATTAAAATAAGACAAAAGGAAGTATGACCCAAACCCACTCCTCCCAACCCCCAAACCCACCCATCCCACAATCCATACACAGTAGGCCTATCCGCAAAATGCATCATAAATAAAAGACTATAGGAGAGCAGGAACATTGTTGTACCCAGTACGCACCGAGGAAACGCCATTTTAAAGGTTTAAAATTAGTAAATAATTTACTAATTAGGTTAGGTTAAAGTGTAAAATTAAATATATCATAAAATAACATAAATATAAATTGAACTGAAGTAAAAAATAAGCAAATAATAAAAGGGTGCTCTAATAAGAATAAAAACACTAAAAATTCAGGTAAAAGCAAGACTAAAAAGGTAGGTCTTGAGTTTGTTTTTAAAAACATTAACATGAAAGTAAACGTTAAATCCTGAAAATGCTTTCCCGTAACCACACCAATGGGCTGCATGACCTTGTATATGAATGTCACAATCTTCTCCGTGATGGCTTTTTCAGCGCATAAGAAAACGGATATTCGAATATCGAGTACAAGGTCACAGCCCTAACTGGGATTGCAAATTAGTGTAGGCTATAAATGCTGTAGTGTGCGGCAACATTGTCTTGCTTCATACTGGCCCTGTACAAATCTACATTAAATAAATAAATAAATAAATTATAGCAGGCATCAGCAGAGGAAGTCCATGAGTCCATGTCCTGGGATGGAACTTTTCATGTCTCAGATTTTTAGAGTACCACTGTCAGTGTCAGAAGAATCTGTGCTCTGTTAAGGTCAGACGAAGATCTTTTTCTCCATCTATGCACCGAGGCCAACCAGCCACCCAGTCAGAGCTTTAAGAAGAAAACTGCAAAGTTAGGGATTATAACTTTTTAAGAACTACTGAACAATACCAGACTGAATGCTGAACCAAACCCTCCTATCTCTGCACTCGACTCGGCCTAAAATGCTCTTATCTTAATGCAGAAAAAAAATCCCCTCCACCTCTTCTCTTAAGTCTAATGCAGCACATTTCTCCTCCTGAAGCTGCTCAGACATCAGCTGTCTGGGGACTGAAATGATGTTACCCTCCTTTGCGATGAAATGGACCAAAAAGATGACCTCCGACGCTGGAGTCAGATTACACAATAACAGCCAGATATTGGCCAATAAAGATCTGAAAGTCAGGGCAAGGGCACAGTGTGTCTCAGGAGATGATTGTTTTATTTTCAACATGCATCAGCTGTAAGTGTGCCTCGGGGGGGAGAAGAGGCCACACAAATACAGGACATCCCTGAGTAAACTCCAAAATGATGTATTATTTATTGGGCGTGGGCCCAACATTGCAAACAGAATGAAACCTAATGGATGTTCATGTAATCAGTGCTCAAGTACTTTCAGTTGAAAAGAAAATTGTGGACTATATAAAATAAATAGCTGATAAAGAATCTGGTTCCAAAGGCTGAGCCGACAGATTACATTAAATTTGCATTCTTCCCTATGGCCAGCAGGAGTCAACACACGTGGCTGAAGCGGCTTGGCTTAAAACCTGCACCACAAAAAAGTAGTGAAGATCGTATTTAACTGAACGATTAAGCAGCCATGAGAGGAAAAAGGCCCTTTTCTGTGCAAAAAGTCAAAACCCACAATACTTGGGCTAACAGATTTATGCAGCATCTGATGAGACTTTGGTAGCCAATTCTGGTAGTTCGCTTCACCTTTATTTGGAAGGTCGATGGTTTGAGTCCAGCTCTGTGAATAAATGTGAAAGGGTGTAAATTTTTTAGCTGATACTGATGCATAAACTCAGAACCATAAGTGAGGGAATATGAGGTTAAAGAAAAGTATCATACAAGCTTAAGACTAATTGACTATGAGAGGACTCGATTGTGAAAATAATTCTACCAAAGTAAGATAAACTTTAAGTCAATAAAGGCTGTAATCAGTGCTTCTCATGCTGTGTTATTAGGAGACCATATTTTGCCTTAACTCAGGTTCAGATATTTGGCTGATAGAGTATGTTCACCATCAAAAACGTTATGTCCTAACTGAATGCGATGTGTGTGATCATTCAGTCAAAATCAGGAGGGCAGAGTCTAAATTGATGCTGTCATATTTTTAATTATTTTAAAAGATTCATAAAGATAAAAAATGTTCTTTATGTACCCTACAGTAGTTTAGTCTTTGAAAAATAATCAAATGAATTAAAAATAATAAAAGCTGGTCGAAACGTGAGTAATTTTCAGTTGTTTCAAACAACAGATTTTGTCAAAATTTTTTTACAGTAACTAACTAGCAGATAAAACCAACATCTTCATCAACTCTACATAAATATTTCTACCAGCATCTCCAAAATAATTAAATAGGGTCGCACAATACTGGAAACTACTACACGAGCAAAAACAAGTCTTTAAATAAATCAAAATTGAAGCTAAAAAGAATTAAGTCACTTAAAATGAAATATGGCTTGTAAAAGTTTCAGGAGACCTGAAGATGAAGAATTAAAATTCTGAATGTGAAGGTTCTTTCATACAAACCTGTAATATTTTGGCAGGAAAAGGAAATGACCGTAAACAGATAATTAGTTAGTTGGTTAAGAATTTGTTCTGTTTCAGCTTCTGTCTAACTTACTAACAGTAACTAAGGAGGGCGGGGCTTAACAGAAGATTGCTTCCTGGAAAGGGCGGAGCTTGACAAAGAGTTACTTTGAATCCTTAGTGAGTATCCAAACCTCCTGTGAGTGATACAGCACGATGCTGTGCTGAATGAAGGGACATTTGTGTCTCGACTCCTTGTTTTTACTTTACTCTTTAGTCGAAGGGCGAGGAAGAATGGACTTTGGCAGGCTGCAGGAGGGATTTTTGTAATTTTCTTTGGCTTTTCCAATTCTGCTTGTTGCGTGGTTTAACATGGTGGAAACAGCAGAGGATTTAACTGTTGCCAAGAGCTGTAGTATGAGCCTTTGAGATCACCCCTCATCTAAACAAAAACTTCAACCCCCTTTCTCAAGCTGTACAGTTAAAGCACTTCATGTTCTGTTAACAAAAGGCATGAATTTACACTTTTAACCAATGCAGTGTGGACAGCAGAGGAGCCATGCTGGGATGCGATGCAATGTCCGATACTTACAATCTCATACAGAGAACCCCTGATCCAGCTCTATCCTCACTCTATCTGAGACGCTGTTGGAGCTCCTTTATGGTTCAGTTCCCTGCATGGCCCCATGAGTCTTTCCTCAGTTCAGTTCAGTTCAGTTCAGACATATTTATTTATCCCATAAGGGGCAATTCATTTGTAGCTTTCCGGTGTGCATCTATGTCTACAGTCAGAGGGCAGAGGGAGAAGTACCCACACTGTTCCCATGGTGCTGTTTCCTTCACATATATTCTCTCACACTTAAAGTTATCACATGCTTGGGACAACAAACAACAAATAGTTAAAGATGGCAAACATACGACTGGTAGGCACACCGGACACCAAGTTGGCCTTCCTGATTGGTTGGCTGGCCTACTCTTTGATAATGTGTCAGATCAGTGCTGGTATGCAGGCTCTTGGGCTCAAACTGGGCAGCCTGAATCAAAATCCAACCTGTGGCTTCATTTCTTGCGTGTTCCCCTCTTTCTCACTCCCCAATTTGTGATTTACCCTCTTGAAAGAATTATTTTAAAGAGCACAAACGAAACAAGTTGCTGTCATCACCTGAAACATTCCTATTAAATCTTTCCATCCTGTCTTCAAGAGCAAACAGAAGCATGTGGGCGATGTGTGACTCCAAAATACTTTATGACTGATTTTCTTGAAGATATAAAAGTGCTGAAGCCCAGAGTTCATCTCTAAATGATTTGTTTTATTGCTTGATCACCCGTCTTGCTTGTTGTTTACAGTCACTGGTGTGAGAATCGGCTCATTTCTCCAGTGTACGTGTGAGTGTGGACGTACATTCAGCGTGAAGCCTTTGTTTGCTTCTTCATGCTACGCTGCATGGGTGAGTGAGCATGTGTGTGTGCTCATGAGTGTATGTCAAGGGTTATGGGAAGTGTGCTCTTGTGTGTGTGCGTTTCGTATCAGGCTCTCAGTGCTACCTGTCAAATTAATTTCCTGCTCATCCATCCCTGCTTGCTTATTTTTGGACGTGTGGCGTACCCGTGCGGCAGCCCGCGGCCCGGGCGGCCAATCAGGTTGCCGTTTGGAGCCCTCGTTGGCAGCAAGCGGCTCTGTAATTGGTTGAGGGGTGTAAGCTATAAGCGGAGGAGTTTAGCTGGGATTAAACTCGATATCTAATCAATGTTGACTGGTGGAATAACAGAGGGAGAGACTGAGGAGGAGGGGAGGGAGGAAGATGGCAACGAGAGAAGAAAGCAGGGTCAGAGGAGAGGAATGCTTGGAGAGGAGAAGGAGGTGAAAATGTGTGAAAGTGAGAATAAGTCGGGCCTAAAGGAAAATAAAAGAGCATGAAAACGAGGAGCTTTAGAGGGATGGAGATGGAGTGGACCGGGTGAGGAGGAGGACAGAAAGATGGAGAGCAAGAGCGGGAGAAAAATGAGGGGTGACAGGGAGGAGGAGAGAGAAAGGAGGAAGAGATGGAGGGGGAAGGGGGGAGGCATGAAGGAAGAAATGGAGAAAGTAGGAGGACACATGGAGAGCAGAAGGAGGATGGAGGTAAACAGATGATTAAAGGTTGGAGATAGAGGTGAGGGAGATTAGGAGGAAGTGAAGGAAAGAGTGAAGGAGAAAGAAGAGGCAGGTGAGCAAGGTATGAGTCAGAAGATGGATGAAGGTAGCAAGGAGCTCAGAGGGTGGTGTATGAGGAGATGGAGAAAGATGACGGTGGATCTAACCCTGAGGTCATGGTCCGTCTGCGCAGGGTCCCACCAGCATGATTGTTTTTCTCTGTTTGATGGAGCGTGTCCTCGCCTACTGCATCCATTTCTGGAGTGGCGTGAAGTGCAGAGCAGGGACGACGTGTTCCTTTGACTGTCTGAGGTCGATTGGCAGGTTGATTACCTCCATTACGTTGATGTGGAGAAAGTGATCTGCAGGCTGGATCCTCCTAATTCAAAGCTCCAAGCTAGAGGGATTGAGATTTGTCTGCAGAGTCACTGAACAATCAGCATCCTTTAAAGCCGAAGAGGTGGGAGCTACGAACGTGGTGACAACAAGAATCAGCTCCTCCTGCAGAGATTAGATTAAATCATAAAACTGAAAAAATGTTCCCACTCCAGATCCAACATGTTTTGGTGACAGTTTGCTGTATGAATCTGCTCCCATTCTTACCTTACACTGTGACAGTAGAGCCTACTACAACATCTGATGAATGTGATTGACAGAACAATCTTCCAATCACCTTCCAGATATGATTTTATTGGTTTTGCCCTGCCCCCCACTTCCCATGGGCTGTTGCTCAGACTATTAAAGTTGGTGCATGTCTTGACTGCAGCAGGGCAAAGAGCTGGATGCATTTTACTTGCTTGATAGCAGTAGTACATACGTGTTTTCATTTTGGCGAGCATGTTACCAATTCAGAGCTTTTATGTTTTGAAAATCTGTCTTTAGCAAGAGTAGTGGACATACCTCGGCCAAAACAGACAGAAAAATGAGAAATTTAGTGCCATATTTACTCTGATTGAGCAGATATGAATGACCAAAGTCATAGATATAGTCCAAGAAAAGATAATAAAACATTGTTTTACACTTCCTGTCTGTACCTTTCACAGTTAAAGCTTCAGTTTTTCTCCCCTTGTTCGTCCGGATGCTTTCATTCTGCAGGTTACAGGTCAGTTATGCAAAAGAACAGGATCCTCGTGGGGAGATTTGCAGTGATTGTGCCTCAGCTTTCAGCAGAAGCTCATCTTTGGGTGATATACATGTAGAGATGGAGCTGAGACAGCAGGGCAACGCAGTGAGGCCGCAGGACATTGAAGCTTCTTATGTGAAAGCTGTGGCGGCACTCACCAGTGTATGCAAGTAATACTTCAGGCATAAGGCTTTGCAAGATATATCTGCAGGATGAAAGATCAAAATGCACCTCGAGGAAATGAGGATGTGCGCAGCACCAAAACCAGAGCACAGAGAAACTACAAGCATTGCTGGTGTGTATGTGCATGCTGCAGTTTGCCACGGCACACTGAAGAAATCTGGTGTGGGCATCAGCATGAAGAACAAAAAAAGCTGAAAAATGGTTGCTAAGAGAGGGGCCTCTCTAATTGGTGGTTTAGCAGACCAATCAGGAAGCCAACAAAGGGCTAGTTTAGATGTAACTGTAGCTACTCTTAACTGTGCATGTAAACGCACTGACTTGAAAGAAAAGGAAGGAGAAGTGAGAGTTATAAAGACGAGGACAATCACAGGAAATCAGAAGAGAACAAAAAAAACGTTAGGAAGAGGAGATGGAGTAGAAACGAACAAAAGAGAAACAGGTGTAGGAGTTCAAGAAAGTGAAGAGAAAGGGATCAAAAAAGGAGGAATGGAGAGGAGGAGAGGAGGGAGGTTAAGAGGAGGAGGAGTCGGGGTCTCCTTTCAGTGGCTGCTGTGATGCATGTCAGCGTCCTCCACCCCCAAATACCCAACAGCCCCCTTTCACATGAATTAAAGCTGCTGCTGTGTGTGTGTGTGTGTCATCGTCAGCCTGAGCAGCCCAAACCATCGGCTGGAACTAAAGACCGCCACAAAACAAAAGTATGACTCATCACACACTCACACACACCCTCTCACAAAACACACACTGACGCACACACCCTCTCACAAAACACACACTGACACACACACCCTCTCACAAAACACACACTGACACACACACACACAAAAAGCAGGATGAGGTAATAGCGAGGAAATGAAGAATGAAACTTGGAGCCTGAAAGAAAAAAAAGAGGCTTTTGGTTTCTCTTGATTTTTATGTGAATGAAAACTGTTTTCAGAATATTCAAGTGCATCAAACTGGAGACCTTCATTTGATAGTTTGGTATTTCTAAGTGCAGTTTGGGACGAGGTACTTGTTCAAGCTACTGTTGATATTAAACATTCATTCACTGCTTTACTGCTTGTTAAAACAAACAGCTTAGCAGCCACAATGAAGAAGAAAGGTGATTTAAGTGACTTTGAACATAGCATAGTTGTTGGTTCTTAGCGTTCAAAACCTGCTGATCTGATTTCACACACAGCCATCTCTTGAATGGTCCAAAGAAGAGGAAATATCCAGGGAGCATCAGTTCTCCAAAAGAAAAAGCCTTGTCGATGCCAGAGGTCAGAGAAGAATGGTCAGAATAGTTGGAGTTGTTAGAAAGATGCAAGCATTAAAAAAGAGCACTTGCCTGATTTTCTTGAAAGACAAGATCATAAGATCACAACTTCACAAGGTAATGGTGAGATCATGAGATGACAGGATGAGCAGCTGGTAAACATAGATTATTCTGCCTGTCTGATGTTGATTTGCTGTCTGCATCAAAATTATTTCCACCTTTTTATTTTGGGGCGCTTGTTTTCTTGTTTTGTTTAATGGAAATTGACACAGGGTTGAAGTGGGTCCCTCTGAAGGTCTGCAGAAGACCATTTCTGAATGCAGATGTTCAGTCTTTATACAGATGGGCTACAGCAGCAGAAGACCACACCAGTTACCACTCCTGTTAGCTAAGAACAATCTGATGCTATAATCCACATGGGCTCACCAAACTGGACAACCGAGGATGGCGCTGCTCTTGTGGCGACATGCAGCTGGTGTTTGTTGCTCTGCTACTCTCATGTTTTTGTCTGTTTTTTTGTCCGTTTTAACCCGTTTTAAGCATCTGATCTGAACCCCGTACAAACTAAAGACATGATTATTGATTTTAAGAAGTCTGTTATCAAAGGTACTGATGTTGCTACAAATATCTGGGTGTGATCCTTGATAACAAACTGTGTTTTGAACCCCATGTTGATGCTACCTCAAAGGTGGTTCAACAAACTTTGTTCTTTTTTTTTTTCTAACACTTTATTTATACAAGATTTTCATTTATACATTATATATGCATTATATATGTGAATATCTGTATATATACATACATATACAAATAAACGTAAACACACATACACATACATATATGCATGTTTGCATATAAACAAACACATATGTCGTAAAAAAAAAAAAGGAAAAAAGCTGCATTCAGATTTACAATTAAAGGAAAGACCTCTTGAAAGTTGTTAGTTCAAAGCTCCAGATCGGGTAAACTTTTCACATATTGCATAAGTGGCTCCCAGGTTTTATAGAAGTTCTTGCCGGAGCCGTTCAGGGTACATCTTATCTTTTCCAGCTTAAGGTTATACATCAAATCTCTCAGCCATTGGTTGTGTGATGGGGGTGTCACATCTTTCCATTTAAACAAAATTGCTCGTCTAGCTAATAAAGAGGAAAATGCAATAACTTTTTTTATGTGAGTGGACATATTTGAATAAGCTGGAACTACACCAAAAATTCCAGCCATGGGAGAAGGCGTAATAATGCAGCCATAAGACCGAGAAAGAGTGTCAAAGAAGGACGACCAGAAAGGAGCAAGTTTTGAACAGGACCATAGCATATGATAAATAGTTGCAGGGGCTAATTTACACCTGTCACACACAGGATTTAGGTCTGGAAATATTTTTGCAAGTTTAACTTTAGTAAAGTGCAGTCGATGTAACACTTTGAATTGTATTAGAGCATGTCTAGAACATATAGATGAGGAATGAACCCTTGATAAGCTTGGGAATTTTTTGTGTGTAAAGTCCCTGATTTGTAAGTAGCGGAAAAAATTAGTGTGATTCAGTCCAAATTTATTAGACAGCTGTTCAAAGCTGGAAAAAGTGTCGTCAATAATTAGGTCCCCAATGCTACGTATACCTTTGTTATACCATGTTTGAAAGCCTTTACCAAGAATAGATGGTTGAAAATGGTAATAGTTTACTAAAGGAGCGTGAATAGAGACATTCTGAATACCCAGGCATTTTTTAAACTGTATCAAGATGCGTAATGATTGGCTTAAAATTATGTTTCCCTTAATTTTACTAGTTGCTGATGGCAGGGGTGCGAAGAGCAGAGCAGATAGTGAGTGTGGTTTACTTGTGTCACTTTCAATCTGGAGCCAAGCCGGGATTGCACCAGTCCAATCCTTTGACTGCAGGGATATAGCATTAAGATTTGCTGCCCAGTAATATGACTGAAGGTTTGGAAGAGAGAGTCCTCCAAGATGTTTTGGTCTTTCCAAAAATTATTTTCTAATACGGGCTGGTTTATTGTTCCAAATGAATGAAGAAATTATCTGATTGTATTCCTTACAAAGATTGTTCTTTATGAGGAAAATGAGGACCTTCCATGTTTCTACTGAGATGATGACTCTCTTTTACAGAAGTTTTATTGACTTTTGTATTGTTGCTTGGTTTGGAAACCTGAACCTGTCCAATAAGAGTTATCTTGGTAGTCTTGTTAAAACTGCTGGAAAAATCTCAGGAATCAGCAGGCAGGGGTAATGTCTATCTATAACAGACAGGTCTTGAGGAAGGCTAATGCCATTCTGGATTGTCCTAATCATCCACTTGAGAACAAGTTTGAGCTTTTGCCCTCAGGCCATTGTTTTAGGACTCCTATGAGGAGGACTAAAAGACTCTTTTATTCCCAGTGCTATTTATTTACTTAATGGCAGTTAACCCTTGGTTGCTCCTGTTCTTCCTGCACTTTAATTTCTCATTTGCACATCCACACATTGCACTTTTAAATTAGTTGGTAGTAATTTTCCATTTTGGTATGAGCTGTGGACTAAACTTTTGTTAGTGGTTTTGTGTTTGGTGTTTTTTGATACTGTGTTGTTTTGTTTTTTAACTCTGATGTTGTTACCTTGTCTTTTGTGTGCCCTGCTGCAAAACTAATTTCCCTTCCCGGGACAATAAAGAGATTCTGATTCTGATTCAGGTGTCTTCAAACTTGAAGATTGTTCAAATGTCTTTGGTGTGAACATCATGACAGCATGGATCCATCATGCCTTGGATCAGCGGTTCAGGCTGCTGATGGTGGTGTGATGGTGTGGGGGGTATTTTCTTGGCACACTTTGGCCTCCTGAGTCCCACCTGAGCATGGTTTAAACCCCACAGCCTACCTGAGGATTGTTGCTGACCATGTCCATCACTTTATGACCTCAGTGGACCATCTTCTGACGAAGACTTCCAGTAGATCCATGTCTCAAAACTCAGATCATCTCAAACTGGTTTCTTAATGAGTTCACTGTGCTCCAGTGGCCTCCACAGTAACCAGATCTCAATCCAGTACAGCACCTTTGGGATGTGCACCTTGCTGAATCTATGACACCAAGAATGAAGGAGCTCTGGAGGTAAATAGGCCCTGGCAGGGTGACCTTGTCTCACAGTCCACGATAAATCTCCTCTCAACGATGCACATTAAAGTGTTTATGCCATTATCCGGTCT
The DNA here is from genome assembly GCA_037902135.1 of Cetoscarus ocellatus. NCBI lineage: Eukaryota > Metazoa > Chordata > Actinopteri > Labriformes > Labridae > Cetoscarus > Cetoscarus ocellatus. The sequence goes on along the minus strand of JBAMNC010000188.1, from coordinate 387,385 downwards.
GTGTTTGTATTCTGCTTCATTTTTACCGAATAAGCCATCATAGATCTTGGTCCTTTCATTAACTCTGTGTACAATAACATCAAATGAATCCCAAATGACTCCATAAAAGCAATTAGACCCCCTCACAGTGCAGTTAGCATGGATCTGAAACACCCACTGCTCCATCCTGATCATCTCCACTGCTGCCAAAATGCATAAAAAGTTATTTTAAGAAGTGCCGCAGTGATTTAGTGTTGCATTTTATACAAACATAAATTTGTGGGGGCTTGCCAGAGACAGATTGTAAAAGAATGGTGGGAATTGCAGAAGCTCCAGCTTAAGGCTCTTAAATTTGTGGAGGATAAAACGGTCGAAGCTGTCATAACTTCTCAAAAGTGTTTCTGTGCGATGTTTTGGTGTCTGAAATACTCTGGAACTGCCCGAATGTCTTGGCTGAATTTGGTCTTTTTGTCAGTTTCAGACAATGACAAAACAGAAGTAGAGCTATATCCAGTTATGTCCCTCTGTGAGGCGTAAAATTACCAGACAGTGAAAGCACCGTGGTGGGTAGGAAGAGGGTTTTGGGTGGGAGCAGGTCTGCGATGAAGGTCCATGTGTTGGTATAGACTGCAGTCATGGTACAGATTGATGATTAAAAGGATAATCATATGGTATCAGCCTGAGCATGAGCCACAGTCACAAAGCTCAGCTCTCTCTCTGGGCAGAAAAACTCAGCAAGGAAGCTAGGACTTTACATTGCTACAGATGGTGCCACCAACTCAGTGTGATAAGAAGAATTGTGGGATAAATCCACAAAAACTACAAGGGATGATTATTAATTTAAAACAACTTACTTTGTCTGGTCTTTCAGGCAAGTCACAGTTCAAATTTATGGCTCTGTGGTCACCAAATATGACATAATAAACATTATTACCAATATAAACGATTGTAAAAAAAAAAATACACTAATATCACTACATCCCAAATAAAACTAGAAAATGTTCACATATTTCAGAAATCAGAATCAGAATCAGAAATACTTTACTTATCCCCAAGGGTAAATTCTGTTGTTTCAGTTGCTCTTATACACAGTATGGCAGTAGGAATAAAAAAAAAAAAACACTTTAAAGTAGGTGATATATGTTAAAATAGATAACAGCATAAAATTAAGTAAAAATAAGAAAGCAGGTTGCAAAATGCAGAATATTTATGATACACTTCAACTTCCTAATGAAGGAAGCATAAATAAATTAAGTAAAGTGAGACTATGAACAAGCCCAAGGAATTTACACTATTAACATAACCAATAGGCCTATTTACCATATGAATATAAACATGACAGCATTGTGTGACAGTAGAACACATTTAACTGGTAATTGCACTGTATATTATGTTTGCCTATTTACAAGTATTAACATATATCAGAGGTGAAAATGGTGAAAAAATGTTCTAGTCTCCAGGACCTGATAGAAAGGTCATCCATAGTAATGTTGATAAAGTGTTTAGCCCTAATCCTGACCCCCTATCCCCTGACCCTTACCCCCCTTCAACATTTTAGAGGTTTTGAGTGATGTTCAGACTTCACGCAATATCTCTGTCTTTATCCTTTCACTGAGGACAAACTAAAGTTTAACTGAAGTCTAAACATGAACAAGCTTTTACGCATTAAACTTAACCCCAACCCTATATTCAGTTGTCTTAAATATGAAAAAGCCTGATTACAGGAGAATTTGTCCACCTAGCAACAGTAACCAAGGACGGTGGGGCTTGATCAAGGATTACTTCCTGGAGAGGGCGGGGATTGACAAAGGGTGGCTCTCCGATTGGTTCACTGACTAATCAATCACAATCAAGAGCTCCTTCTCAAAGTTGCTGGGTAACTCCAGTCAGATGACTTCTGTGCGGCAGTTTTAAAGCTCTGAAGCAGCAAAATTATTGTCTTAATTTTTTGATGTCAGTACTGAAAAGGACAGAAACTTCCTTTCAGGTTAAGGTAAGAGAAAAACCTTTAATCCTGAAAATATTTGGTGCCCGGTGGATGTTCAGAGGAAATGACAAAAGCAATTTGTTGATGTAAACGACTTATCGTTACTCTCAGGCACAAGGGAGCATGAGTTTTTAAATAAACTTTTCAATAAACTAAAGAACAAAAACAATATCTGAAATCAGATAGATACAACACTGTTTTAGTTTTTAGTATTTTTTGGTTTTTATTTCAGTTTTACTTTTTTTAAAATCCTGAAAAGTAGCACATTTGGAGAAAGCCTGACATCCACTTTATGTTGGATGCCATCACTAAGGCCAAGAGTTTTAGTTTTAATTATTGTACCAAATAGATAAAGATTTTGTGTTTTTTTCCCCAAAACCCTACTGTATTTTTATCTAAAATTTTTCACTTTTCTGAATAAGTTAATCAATAAAACATGATTAAATTCAAAAGTGAGTCATTTTCGATTAGTTCAAATGACCAGCAACAAGGCCAAAAACAATAGATATTTGTCTAACCTAGTAACAGTTGCTAAGGAGGGCGGGGCTTAACAAAAAGTCAGTTACACAGGATTTGTATCCCTCACTGTTAAATTGAGTCATGGGAAAATCCACGGCCAGTGTAGCCTGAGGAGATGTTCTGTTTGGACCAACACCAGTTTTTGATTTAGCCAGTAGACATGTTTCTAACTGCTTAAATGATCTCTGCTGCCTCTGCAGACAGCCTCAAGTGGACACTGGAGGAACTGCAGGTTATTATGCTCACTCATTTACTTCATTTTTCTCTGAGGTTGCTGTTTGTTGCAGAGGCATAAAAATTATTATCACCTTTTGGATGATCATTTTTATTTTCCTCTAATTTCTCCTTGAAAGCCGGTTTAGAAATCTGCTCACTCAGGACTGTTTTTCCATGAGGTGTTATTTAGTTCAGCACATTTACACCCTGGACTGTACTTTATTTCAATAAAAGTCAATGAATTGAACTGAACTGTGGAGAGTTAATAACAGGGAGGGAAAGAGGAGAGATAGACGAGGAGAGAAGGAGAGGAAGTATTGTGCTGACTCGACCTGTCTAATGAGAAAGAGCGAGCAAGGCTTAAAGATAAAGACTGGAGAGAGAGAGGGGGTCATCTATTAACATTTAGGATTTGAAGCATCATGGACTGTAATGGTCTCTCTCTCCCTCCTCTCTCCTCAGTCTATTTGGGTAACTGCTCTCCACACGCCACATTAATCTGTGTAATTAGGTTTGAAGCTAGTTTTACCTCTTCTCCTCAGCTCATCTTCATCCCCCTCTCTCCTCCACAAGTCTCCCTTTATCTATTTACCCCTCCATCCCTTCAGTCTTCCTCTTCGCCACCCCTCGCTTCCTCCTCTCCCGCCTTGTCTCCCTCCATCAGCCCCAGCGTCTCCTCCTCTCTCTGTTAATCTTTCAGGCCTCATTCACACGCAGAACCTGGCAGCGCTGACTTTAATTATTCATGATAAGAAGAAGAAACAAGGAGCGGGACTTTGGAGTCTGCAGCCAAGGCTCACTTAAATGCTAATGTCAGCATGCTAACATGCTGGCTAACATGCTGATGTTCAGCAGGTACAATATTTACCTCAGTCTCCAATCTAGTTTACTTCATTAGCACGCTGCACGGCACGTGGAGCTGAAGACAACTGGAGCATTTTGATGATGTTACTCAAAGAAAAACTTTATTTAAAAAGGTGAATTTCCTGGACTAAATTTTAGAGCCGTCCACACAGATTTGGCGGCTTAAAGGAGAAGTTTAAGCAGCAAATTTGGAGCTTGAAAATGATGCCAAATACTGCAGTTCCTTCAGTGTCCACTTGAGGCTGGCTCCAAAAGTGAGTTCATCACAGTAGTGCAATAATGAACTAAAAGTGAGTTTGCATTTACGCACTAATGATTACCACGGACTAAGTCCATGGCAGGGATGGGAAATTTGATAACCACAAGGGCCACATATTCTCAGTATCCAAGATGGTGCAGATAAAAGGGTCCTATCAAAATACCTATGATTTAAGAAAACAAAAGGGAGGTCAATTAAGGGTACTTTTTGATGTAATAGACTTACTAACATATGCATTTTTAATGTTACATTAATTTAGTTTACAAATACTTACCAATTAATCAATCAGCATCTTTGGCCTTCTCCATAGTCTCACTTTTACTTATTTATTTACTATTTTTTCTTCATAAAGCACATTTTTATGTCCAAATACTCTGCAGGTTGTAATTTTTGCTCATTTAAATTCTATTATACTCTTATTTTAATGGTTTTGTCTAATATTCCTTTACCGTTTATAACAGCAACTGTAAGTACTGAATTTCCTCTTTGAAGATAAAGAAAGTATTTCTGATTCCGAGTCAATCAATCTGACTTTATTTGTAAAGCACTTTTCATACTAAAGAGAATGAAGCACAAATCTGAAAATGACTAAAAAAGGCACCTTTTATGGCCCTCCAGTTAATTTGAGATATCAAAAAAGGAATTTGAGTGAAGGAAACGATCACAAAATCTACCATGAAAAAATTTAAATAGCAATATTTCCAAGAAAATATTGCTATACTTATCTCTTTAAAACTCCCCTCTGTGCATATATGTTTGTTAAAATATAAACTAAACTGTTCGTAAAATAAACATAAACAACTAATAAGTAATCTGAAAGCCACAAGTTTATTGTTCCACTTTCATCAATGTGGCCCCTCTTGGTGACCACAGTTTCCCACTCCTGTCTTAGGTGAATAAAAGCGTTACACTGCTTCTCACATTGCCGGTCCAGTGAATAAATTATGATGTGAAGCATCCTCTATATTTTTCGTTCTACTATTTTGAAGAAAACTGAGGAGGTCAACCTTGGTGGACGAATAAATCAGTTTAGTTATGTTGTAATCAGGGAATTGTTAATTCTGTTAATTATTTTTGTCATAGTTTTCATCAACAACCTTTTTTCCCCTGATGAAAACTAGACAGTAACTAATAAAAACAAGTGCACATGGACCAAAACTCAAACTACATTAACTGACATTTTCATCAGCAAATAAAAACTAGACTAAAATGTTTGACAGAGACTTAATCCAATCAGACCTAATTTGGTCATGTAGAAAGTAGAGACAAGTTAGGAATATATCCAATCACAGCTACTTTAGTTGTGTGGAAAGGTTGGATGAGTTAAGAGGGACATCCAATCACAGCTGCCTTAGCTTGGTGGTAGTGGGATAAGTTGTGGAGCGATCCAATCAGAGCTCCTCTCTTTATGAATTGATATATTCATGTAGAGCAGGTTCACTGTTTGTTGTCAGTTCTGGTATTGTAACTGAGATGCTCTGCCAGGTAGCCTAAATAAAGGTGACTGCATTTCACACAAAAGTTCAATTTGTTTCTGTTCATTTATACATTCAGACTTTACTAGCATTTAATAAAGGGTTATTAGATGTTTGATTTTATCCAAGTGTAAAACACGACTTCAGAAATTCAAGGAAACATAAAAAATGCCTTACCCTTTACACTTCATATTTGAAAATGTTGTGAAATTTCATCAACTACAACTAGACTAAAATTAAAACAATTTAGATGACTCAATTATGACTAAAACTGAAAGATATTTTAGGCAAAAGACTATAACTAAAACTAAATTAAGTGTTGTCAAAACACTGAATCAGGGTTGTTGCAGTTCTTCATGTCATGGAAGAAGGAGATGGAGGAGGATTTCCAAGTTTCAAAGTGAATCCTGACAGAAAATCAGCCTTTTTGCACTTTTACTTCAGTAACATTTAAGAGATAAAATGGAGCAAGCCTCTTCCTCTTGATCTCCTCGCCTTCCTCTCTGTTTGTGTATCTCTATCTGTCCATCCCTGCGTGCTGCTGATTCATGACAGAGCTGCAGGCGCTGACATGACAGTCAGTCTGGTAGCACTCAGACACTCGTCCTGCTGGCTGCTGAGCCCCTGTTTGTGAGACTGAGCGTGAGTGCAGGATCTGGAGCTGACTATCCCTGACTGCTGTCCCTCTTCTCTTTGGGTCACATCCCTAACCCGCCTGTGAACCTCAGCAGGAGGACGAGCGGGGACGGAGTGTCGAGACATAAAAATAAAACGTTTGGGCGTGTGTTTGTGTCTCTGGGTAACATGCTGCCACTTCATTTCTGCTCTTCAGGACAAATACTGATGATGACTGAGTGGACATGCTTGTGCACTTGTTGATTGCATTTTATTTTTACACTGCAAAAACACAGAACTCGGTGAGACTATTAGTCCAATTTCTAGTCCAAAAAATCTCAGTAGATTTATTCAAAGGCACAGTTCCCTGACATGTCTGGATTAACTTCTTATTTGCAGATATCAGAACTAAAAATAAGGCCTGAGCAGCTTGTAATAAGTAAGAATTATCTACCAATGAAGGGTGTCTTAAAATGAAATGTTCTATCCAGAGTAGTTATAAAGGCTGAATTTAAGACCCTCATTCAGGAAAACTTTGTTTCTTATGATTACAAGCAATTCAATACCTTATTTTTTGTCTTTTATTCCTTGTAGTAAGATATTATTCTGGACTTGTCAAGTGAATATGAACTAAAACAATAACACTTGCCAAGAGCTGAGTTTTTGCTTGTAGCTTGTTGACTCTGGTCTGGTTCAGGTATAAGACGATTCATTTTCACATTTTGATAACCCAGTAAAGATCTGTCTTTACGTCATCAGATCACTCCATCAGTGAACAAATGCTGTGTCTCCAAGGCACCAGTTCACTCGTTTATTTACCAAAAAAATGAGTTCTGTGCTGTGAAAAGGTCATATATTAACTTGACACACCAGGCTGTTGAGTATATTTCACTAGTCCATCTGAGAAAGAGCCCACAGAAAGTGTTTGGGGAGGTTGGAACCTTTCAGGAGCATATCTGGCAGGTGATTGGATGATCATTCTGTCAATCACATTCATTAATCAGATAATGTAGTAGAGGGGAGAAACTGTGCTACAGAACGTGAGCCACTTTGTACAACAAACTCGTCAAAACATGTAAGAAGTGGAGCAAAAATATCCTTTCTATAGAGGACTTTGGAGACAACTTAGTGTTGATATTTGTTTGTCTTTCATTAAAGAAATGCGGTCCAGATCTGATAAAACTGCTACTGAAGCTGTTAGCATCTATGCTAATCCCTTCCAGCTTGTTCCTCGTCCTGCTCTAAAGGACTCTGTTGGGCCGTCCTGCTTTGGGCCGCTCACAATCATTGTAGATGTTTAGCAAGATGAATCTGTCTGGTTTCAGACATTGAATCAGCAGGACCCAGCTGCTGTGTAAGATTAGTCATATAATCATTATTTTGGTCAATAATTTCTCCCCTTTAATGAAACTAATTGGTATTGTATTTTATATTGTTGGACGGCCTGATTAGTCTCCTTCACAAAGAGGTACATATTGTAAGGATTGTGCTTCTGTGAAATGAGTAACACACCTAAACGTGTGGGTAGCACCCCCCAAAAGGTGACTCAGGCTTTCCAGTGAAATACTGACGCTGCCAGTGAGCCCGCTGCAGGGTTGTCAGCGGGGAGACACCCCTCACCGATGTTTCACCTCTTTAATCCTGGAACATCTCCGGGTGGTGGGACAGTGACGGACGTCGTCCTGCCACTCCCTGGCCTATGGATCATTCCCCCACACTCTGTCCTTGTGTTGTTCTGCTGGTGGATGTGGAATAAGCCAAAGGGGCTATGCATGGCAGGGGTGTCCATTTCCCTGAGTCAAGCGTAGGCCTGACCGCATACCAAGACATCTTTGGAGTCCTAAACTCTTTCCTTCCTCAATGCTCTGTCTTTTCTTTGGAGCCAGAGCCAAAAGCTGCCCTGCCCTTCCTCCTCCACCAGGTCCTTGAGCGCTTTCCTCTGTTTTGATCCAGTAAGTCCAAGGGACCCCATGAGCCGCTGGGTGGAGGTTCCAGCGAAGCCTCGGCACCCGATTTCTACAGGGACAACGGCTGCCTTCCATCCTGCTTGGGAACATGCAGCTGCCAGGTTGTGTATTTCTTTCTTTCTCTCAAAGGAGGTATCCATCCCCAGCTAATTTACATCTGCAGTTCCTCGGAAAGCCACAAGTTTTTCACAGAAAAAGCTGACTGCCCAAAAACAGAGCAGTGGAAGGTCTTGTTGAAGACATTCTTGTGTGTTTTATTGATGCCTCTGAGCAGAAGTTGATAAAATCATGCAGCGCAGTAAGGGCTGTTGTTTTAGCAGATTTTATTAGGGCCAAACCCAGAGATGGCCAACCTCACAGGTTAAAAAAAACTAGTGAAGTGGGCTACCATAGGGATGTATTCCACTTTTAAAGGCTTAAATGTTACTCAGACTGAAATATTTAAATCAGGGATGCACAATCCTGGATTTTATGCTCCAATGTGCTTATTTTTCATATCTATCTTAATTGATATGACCTACCAATACATGGAAAAAAACAAAAATAGTTTTTTTTAGATTTCACTTTCTCTACATACAAACCATATTTTTAACAGTAGTAGCTAATCAAGCTTCACCTGCCTTTTTAAGATCTACTAATGCCCTGCAGTGACCTGCTGACAGAAAATTGGCCACAACTTTGAGATCTTACACTTTTAAATGAAAGCTAATATGCAAAAAACTCCACAAACTTAATGCTGATATATCAGTCTACATATCTGCAGTAAATATTGTCAGGGAATATCTTAGTGTGGATAGCGTTATCATACTAATAACATCCCTTATTTAGTTAATTTACTTAAAGGTCCTTGTCCTGGTGTGTTCGATAGTTCACAGCATGACTTGAGTGTCTTTGCAGCAAAGGTTCAATTTAAGTTGAACGTAAACAATCCCTGAATCACCGAGGACTTTGTTAAAGTTAGAGCAGAAGTTGTTCCAGGAGGTTGCGGGTCTGACATCCTGAGGAGGATGTTTAATCTCTGAGCAGAGTGTAACTATAGTCCTCTGATTGCTGCACTGAAAGGAGAACCCGAGGCCAAAGGTTCAGATGGGAGAGAGCAGTCATACATTTATTTCTGTCCATTAATCCCTTTGGAGATTTGTAGAATCACTTTAACTCTATTGTCCATCACATTAGGAGCCTGTTAAGGCTGTTTGAAGAGGCGATTTGAAGATCTGATTCCAGAATAAGACCAAGATTTCTGACTTCATTGACGTAAAGTGACAGAGTTGAGATGAGGGTCAGCAGGTATCTTTGTTCTGTCTGCATTTAGTAAGGGTAAATCCAATTCTGAGGGACATTAATGCAGGCTATGTGGTAGTTCGAGACAGAGCGGGGTAAATCAGGGTGTTGTCATTGTTTGTAATGTGGCCTTACAGGTCATCTACCTCTCAAGCTTCTATTCTGATCATCTATCTAATATCTTAGCAATATCTGAGTTATCTAAATTACTTAATGTCATTCCTTTTTGCACCAGTTGCCTGTCACTCAAACAGAGTTATGATGTTCGTCCAGTAAAAGCTGCATAATCCTCAGACCTGGAGGAGCAGCACTGTCATGACCTCCTGTCACTATGCAGTCAAGTAGAAAGTTCATGAACTTCTTTGGTGTGTTTCCAAGGCCGGACCCCAGCTGACCCTTTGTTGGCCCTCTGATTGGTGCTGACCCACTAATTAGAAAGCCCCCCCCCCACATCCCCTAACCGCCTTCTCAGAGCAACCGTTACTGTTCTACTTCCGGTCGGACACATTTAGCCCTGACCAGGTCTTTTAGTGGATCAAAGTGAAGCTGTGACCTTAATTTTGTAACTTCAGCATTGTTTTAAGCTGTGTGAGGGATGTGAGCAAGAATTTCTGCACTGTAATCTGGGAAAAAAATTAATCTTGTTTCCTGAATCGAAGGTCAGTAATGAAAAAAGTCTCTTTTGGATTCATCTCAGGGGACAGCCACATAAGCCCTCCAACAGCCACAAAGAATTTCTTCATCTGCTCAAAGGAAATAGGAAATAGTGACGCTAATCATGTTATGCAAATGTAATAAAAGCTGATAACTTACATACATAAACTACTGGTGCCTTGAGCATAATACAACAATGACAATGCTGTTCTATGACACCAGCTAACCAATGTTAAAGCAGCACCGCTAAAGTACTTTAGAATTATTATTATCATTATTTTATGGTCTTTGGGTCTCTATCTGAGTCATCAGGAGTAACCCCACTGAAAGATTGTTTACTTGTTGCTGTTTAATAGTTAGCTCAATTAGGGCCAAGCATGATGTTTGAAGCCAGAACAAACAGGATTTCTGTCTTGAGGCAGCAAGAGTTTGGGAATGGAGTTTAGCTTGTGGAGGTCACTGATGGTGACCCATCTGCAGCAATTCATAGCTTTGGCTTCCGTGCCAACTTTTTTTGTACAGACGCAGAGCTGATCTCTGTTGCTGTTGTTAAAGTTCAGGCTAGTTCTTCCTCATACAACACCACTTCAAAAATCCCGAACCATCCCTTTAGCATCAAGAAGGATCAACGCAACATCAGAAACATCGTCTGAAGTTGAATTTTGAAAACAAAGGAAACCAAGGGCTGAGCCCTGGGGTACTCCGCACTAATGATGGTTCATGCAAATGGTTTATCGCCATCTGGTACAACATATTGCCTTTCTTACAGATGATGCGGACCACATTTGTGCTAGACTTTGATGCACCAGGTAGCTTCCATCCTTCATGGTGTTACTGTGATCATTTGGGTCAAAAACATCACTAGATCGCGTCTAGCTGCTGTCGTACGGCTGAAACGGGACAAAAACATCAGCAGTGACAGAGCAGCTGTGGGACCATCACACAGCGAGTCAAACTTTTCACCCCTCTCTCTCCTCACTCTGACAAAACCACTCTCCCTCCTGTCTCCCCCTCTCCTCACCCCCTCCGCTCCCTCCCTCCATAATCCCATTATGTGTAGCAATGACCTGTCAGTGTCAATTGGTGTTGTTGTCATGCCAACCTCCCGCCATGGGCTGGCCCCTGGGCTCTCAGCCAATGGGATTCCTCCCTGCTGATTAGCCCGGGGTGATCTCGTTAGGTGACACTGTCCACTACAGAGGAGATTCACTGAAGGGATGGGGGGGGGGGGGTGGATGTTGGGTGACAGGGGGTGATGGGAGGGAAACAAAATGGAGGGATTTAAAGGTGATGTAATGCACCTTCTGCTGGCTGTGATGGAGGTCCAGAGCGCTCCAACGTCTGTCTGTAGCTGCAGGGGACGATCGTTTTTAGGTGGCTGTTTGAAATAAAATGTTCCACTCACACACCACACCCTTAAAACACATATCTAATTAAGTTTATATTGTTTTTGGATCAACTTTGTCCTGCATCTTTAATACTTGGCCTTTTATTCTTTATTTGATTGATTAGTTAGACACTGTTTTCTCAAAAATAAAGCCCCTACGCACACCTTTTGAAATGTTTACTGTAAGTTTCCACCTCTGGACAAACTTTTCGAGACATGATGGTGATGTTGGAGTCAACCAGTTAAACCCTAAGGGGCAGTTTAGTCTTGCAGGCAATTTTTAGACAGATTTAATTAGATTAAAAACTAATTACATGTTTATATTTATATAGATTGGGAAGCTAAATAATTGGTTATTAATAGATGGAGAGGGGGTGGGATAAAGTATGTTTTAACATTTTCTCACTCCTCTTCAGACATGTAACATTTGTCCAAGTACTAATTTCCTTTTTATTCTGTCTGCACTTTTATTTAGCCTTTTGTTATGTGTTTGAAATAAACTTATCAAATCAATTTACTTGTTATACTTCTGCTTGTTTTTTGAACCTGTTCATTTTTGTTTTATTGCTGATTATTTGTTTTTTTAAAACATGAATGAACACATGTAGGTGTATGCATGTATTAGTTTGTGTTCTTACTGAAATCTTGATTGTTCTTTATTTTTTTTATTTTTCTTCTCATAGAAAGGTGAGGTCCCTTGCATAAGCCTGATGGCTTCTTGACCTCTCCTGACACATTTCTTTTATAAATTCCAATTTGATTTTTATGCAATCACTTATAGTGCAAACTAATTAAACTAAACTAATAAACCTACAAAATTTACTTTACTAGGTACATCTCACAAGTCCAGGACCCCCTTCCACCTCCAGATCTCCTTAATTCTTCATGTCACAGATTCATAAAGGAGTTGGAAACATCCCTCACAGATGTTGGTTTATATCTCCATGATAGCATCACAGTTGCTGCAGATTTGTTGGCTGAAGTCTCCATCAGAAGGTGGTCCACTGTGGTCATAAAGGGGTGGACATGAAAACCAGCAGCAGCAGCCTGAAGCGTTGCTCAAAGGCAGGCTGGATCCATGCTTTTATGATGTTCACACCAAATTCTTACTCTACCATCTGAGAATGTGGAGCAGAAATCCAGACTCAGAAATGGTCTTCTGCACACCTTGGATGTAAAGAGTGGTTCTTTGAGTTTCCGTTGCCGTTCCATCGTCCTCTGACCTCACTGGAGGTCACCTTAAAAGGCTGAGGCTGCACCCACCTCTTGAAGGCATAGCTTTTTCCCCGAGTAGGGCTGGAACAGAAGGGGTTCAGAGGCGTGTCAAAAGTAATATTGGTAGAGATTTTTTTGGCATTAATATTAAAAGATGTTTTCTGGTGACATCTGGTCCCAGCGTAAAACTTATTAAAATGAATAAAATAAGACTTTTAGCAGTCTTCTCAAGAATGAAAAGGCCCTCGTCAGACATTGCATCATGCTGTCCTTGTACATACATGTCACAAACTTCATGCTGTTTTAAAGCATGTAAGGACACCAGCATGCACTTAGTAATGCTCTTAAAGGTGTGTTAGTATGGATAGATGTATAGTTTTACAAGTTGGAAAACCCCTTAACTTGACAGCGAGCGTCTTTGTTTTAGACATTTATTTTCAGCGCTGTGACCTGCATTTGTGTCACAGGTCCTTCTGCATGGTTGACTAAACAAATCTCCATGTTGAGGATGACTTGAACCAATTATACTACTCCAAAGACCACACCAGACCGTGCCTAATGGAAAATAGAGCATGCACCCATTCAACTGCGAGCTAACGCAACAAGGTAATCAGCCAGTCACATGGCAGCAACTCAAAGCATCAAGGCATGTAGACACAGTCAAGACAACATCCTGAAGATCAAATCAAGCATTCGCTGTTGAGCCTCTGGGGTTTTTACACAAAATCATCTCTAGCTTTTACAGAGATGGTCCAAAAAAGAGAAACTATCCAGTGAGCAGAAGTTCTCCAGGCCTAACTGCCTTATTGATGCCAGAGGTCAGAGGAGAAAGGTCAGAGTGGTTGGAGATGATAGAATTTCAACAGTAATGCAAATAATCACAAGTTACTATCAAATTCTGCAGAAGTCCGTTTCTGACCACACAAGCATGAAGCAGATGGGCTGCAGCAGCAGAAGACCACACCGGGTGCTACTCGTGTCAGCTGAGAACAGGAAACTGAGACTACAATTCACACAGGCACCAAAACAGGGCGGGAAGGAGCAGTAGTCAGCCAGTAGCCATATTTCTATTTTCATGTATATTTATATAAATTCCTGTTTGTATATATCTTTTTATCTGCTATAAATGGTGCTACTGGAATCTTAATTTCCCTGAGGGAGTCTTCTGAAGGGATAAATAAAGTTCTATCTAATCTAATCTAATCTAACCTATCTTATCTAAATTGGACAATAGAAGATTATTAGGTATGTTTCCTGGTCTGATGAGTCTGATGGAAGTGTCAATCATAATATAAGCACACTTATTGTTTGAAATTTGTGATGAAATATCACTTTAAAATATAAATTCTTTTATCAAACATGAGCCTGGAGTGATAAATGGTTCAAACTAAAGGTTTTTGGTAAATACAGGTATGAATTCTTTATTTAACTTTGTCCAATCTGAAATTAAGAACAACACAACTCCTCCATCCTCCTGCTCCTTCACATCACCTCTCCCTTCAACAGTTACTCCGATAGTTGTTGCCGTGTTGCAGAAAAGCCCACCACACAAACACCGTCTCCATCTGTGCCCTAAAATAACTGAGCGTCTAATCCGCGCCGCCGTACAGAAATATGAATATGAGGCTGGATTATTCCTTGAAGGAGGGACTGGAGGCAGAATCAGTGGAGGAGGGGAGCTAAAGTGCCGCTTAGGGAAGTTTTAACCTGAACCATTTAACACCGTCTTTGTCAGTGACCCAACACTGCAAGCTTATCCACAGCAAATGACCGTTCTTAGGTGTAAACTCCGCTCCTTAACTTAACCCTTTAACCTCTGACAGCCTGAGGGTCAATAGAAATAACCTGCAGTACCCGTCCCATCGCTGTGTTTGACCTCCATCACCATCTGTCGCAGCTTTAATGCAGAACTTCCTCAAATCCACTCCAAGATCCTACAAGCTGCGTATTTATTGGTATTTTCTGTTGTTAATTTCATTCTTTACTTAGTTTGCAGTGCATTATAAGCTTGACTACTTCCTGCATCCATCAGATTAGATTAGATTAGATAGAATTTTATGAATCCCTTTGGAAGACTCCCTCAGGGAAATTAAGATTCCAGCAGCAGTTTAGTATAACAGATATAAAGATATATATATAAACAAAACCATAAATAAATAAAGATAAGTCTACAGGCTGGCTACTGCTCCTTCCCATCCTCAGTCTTCCTGTTCCTCCTCCTCCCCCCTAGTGAGGAGTTGTACATGTAACATGATTTATTATATGTCCTCAGCAGTTGAAGTGATGTTGGGGGTGCTTGTGTTTGCAGCCTTTACATGGAACCTATCAGTCAGGGGTGTCAAACATATGTCCCAGGGGCCAAATAGGGCCGCCAAGTGTTTTTTTGAGGCCTGCAGGACCTTTTTTGAATCATTAAAAAAATGTTAATTCTGGAAGTTTTCATCAAATATGTGCAATAAGCAAAAGAAGATGTTAACAGGATGATAAATAAATCAATATGTCACTTTAAACCGACTTTTTGATGTTGGAGGCAGGGGCATCTGGCCAACAGGAGGTCTCAACTGAGCCAATCAAGCCCCCCACCCAAATGAGTTGGACACTGCTGTTATAAGTCGTGCCATGATGTCATATACAGGAGATACTTGGTATGCAAGTGGTAGAGATGGGGACTTGAGTTTGAGCACAGGACTCAAGTCACCCTTAAGTTACACCCTGAGGTGACTTAAGATTCGACTTGGACTGGACCCCCAAAGACTTCAGACTTCACTCGGACTCCAGACTGTCCGGGGTGCAATGCTGAAGAGGGGCGCATCTCAACATCATGGAGTGTCTCTGGGAGACAGAAGGACCTGAGCCGTCAACATCTGTGATTTGTTCTCCAAGATGTTTGGAACAACCAACCTGCAGAGGTCTTTCAAAACTGAGTGCAAGTCTTCCTAGAAGCAGTGATGCTGGTTCGCAGCTGTAGATTGTGTATTTTCCAGCTTCTTGCTCCTGGAGTTAGACGTGTTGTTGTGTTGTTTTGCACTTGCACATGTGCCGCGATGATAAAATGGATCTTAATCTGATCCAATTTGATCTAATCTGAAACTGCAGAGATGTTTACATGAATCCTGTCAGAGCTGCAGCCTCCTTACCCTGTTTCCTTGAGGTTGTTCTCATCACTTTGACAAAATAAGAGTAATTAATTTTTCACCATGATGGATAATTTATCCCATTAAGCTTCCTGAGCGGTGTTTTCCTGAGCCTCTGTCCTCACTCAAAGTCTTCTCCACCTTGATCCCTACGCCTGTAAACTCTCTGATCCCAGCTCACCTTCACTCTTCACCTCCTCAGTTCTGCAGGTCAGTAAAGAGCTTGTGTGTACGATCCTGTGCTGTATTGGCTCCGTCTGTTAACCTGCAGTAAACTCAGCGGCTCTTTCTCTCTTGCTCAGGAGAAGGTGGGGGTCAGCGGGTGCTATAAATGGCTTTGGCTGCTTTAAGCTGGCCAGAGGCTGCTCTTAGTCCAGCAGGAGGAGGATGGAGGCCATGGGATGAAAACAAACAGCATGTTTGACTTCAGTCATCACTCACACATCTGATATCCTCTTATTACGAGTAGCAAAGCCCAGGTGGAGAAGCTTTTCTCAGGCTTTAGAAGAACATCTGTTTGTTTATCTTCATGGTGTCTTTAGGATCTACAGGGATGGATCCAATAACCCCAAAAACCACAGACCAGAGGATCAGGCTTTGAGGACTTCAGATTGATCTCCAGTACAATCCAGTCTGGTGCGGTCTTGTTGTAATGCAGCCAATTTTATGTTGGTCAATATGTCTGATAGTCTTTAAAGGCTGCATTGTGTATTGATTTTCATTGTAGAGAGCATGTTAACAAGTCAGAGCTTTCACACTGCCAGCGTGAGCACTGCGTCTGATGCATGTGATACACACTGAGAGGCTGAAGCACCATGAGGTCAGCCGAGGAGCGCCTTTTAAAGTTATAACTGCAACTAAGCAACCAACAGATCAGCTGTTTTTTAATTAACCTATCAGTAATCAACTCCCAGCCATTTTCTGCAATTAGTCAGCCTGTAACAACCTCAGCCTCTTCAAGCACAATCAAGTTACACACATTTTTCTTTCCAGGACATCCTCGACAATCAGAACAGTTATGCTGTTATGATGTCAGGTTAATCTGATAAAAGTTGTATAAGAGATAAAACAAAAATAAAACAGAATCCAAATCTCATAGAGATCACAGATAAACAAGGCTGTTCACATCTGAACATGTTCACTGCAACCTTAGTTATAAAGAGAAAAGAAATAAAAGTATGAAAACAAACTCACAACAAATGTTCTTGCATATTTTCACTTATATCTCCAGATGTTTTTTTGCTCCAATTAGTTATTTGTGCCACTCTTACATGCAATTGATGTCCTAAGGAGCACATGTGCATTTTCTTTTTAATTTTTTTGGGAACTAAAATTCAACTATCGTGTCTCTTGTTCACCTTGGGTGCTCCTCAGGAATACCACTGCCAAAAGCAAGATAAGAAGAAATTCGGTGCATCTGATTGGTCAATAGACTGACTAAGAGTTGTCACTTTCTCTACGGGTCAGAATCGATGTCTAATGGTATCACTGCCACACTTTTCATCTGAAAAATGAAATGAAAAAAAAAACACAAATTAATCACCATGGATCCACCAATAACAAAATCAGAAAGAAACATTGCTCTTCATGACTGAATTAAAACCTTTTTTGAGGGGATACATTTGACCTGGAGCCCCTGAGGACTGACTTAAGGGTGGAGTTAAAATCCAGCTGTGCCCATAAAGATTCATTTTGCAGTTCCAGAGACATAAGTAAACAATACGAGCGTTGCCACTAAAGTGTGCTGGCGATCCCATGGAATTTGGAGGGTTAACTGATTTCCAAATACAGCTGATGCAAAATGTATTACATTTCATTATATTTAAAGTGAATTCTTTATGAGGTAAAGATCTCAAGAGTTTACCTCATAGAGAAGATGGTCAAATTTCAGTAAGACCATTTGGATAAGAAAACATACGAAGACTGAGAAAATACTCTTCTGTGCTAAGAAGTCTGTTTCATTTTCATATTTCGATGTTGTCTTTTGATATTTCCGCTCAACTTCTGGTATGTCTGGAATAAAAAAGTTTTGAAACCACTGGTCTAGAGAAGAAGTTCCCAACCACCAGGTCACAGACCACTACCGGGCTGCAGATCTTTTGATACCAGGCAAAAATGACAAACTTTTTTTTTTGATAACTAGGACAGAAGGGTGTTTTATTTTGAAAGGATGGACAGATCAATCTGTGTAGCTTGATTGTGCAGATGTCATATTCAGGTTTTCTGTCTCTGTCACCACTGTTATGAAGGAAAAAGTAAGGCCAGAGATAAACTCACTCTTAAACCTTATGCTCTAAAGCACCTGTCTACATGCTCTGGAGGACGGTCGAGGAACACAAGATTGCTCAACTTCCTGATGTGGAAGGATTCAGTTTGGTTGTCAGAAATCAGCCCAGACTGGTGACGACTGGAAGACACCGTGAGCACTGCATCACCGTCGTTTTGCATTTTGTGGTGCTAGTTCAAGGAAAAATGTGCTTAATATCGCTCCAAAGTGGACTGTTTTTACTGTGAGTTCATATTTTTTTAAGATGTACAAGTCTTTGGCCAAGATGGCAATCTAAATCTCTAAAAAAAATCATTTATACGCAACACAAATATGATTCTATCATAAAAACATGCTGACTTTTTAAATAACTATGTGAAACTGGTCATAACTGAGGTTTTTACTCATATCTTTTATTTTTTATAAAAGTCATTTTTGCACAGCAGATTTCCCTTATCTTTTCTCCTTATCATTTAATTGTTGCAGAAACACCAATAAACTGCAGCTTGCTCCTGTTCTTTACTAAGTTTTTAAGATAATTGCTCAACAAAACTGATCAAATGTTAAATGTTGCATATAAAATGCAACATTGTTCATTGTTTTTAGTTTCCTATGAAAGTTGACGGCCTTCCGGCTGTTATCAGAGAGCACTGTTGTCTCACAGCGTTGTCCAAACATATTTTTAATTAAAAAAAAAAGTCCTTAAATAAAGCTCATTTCTCTGCATTTATCGTATTTGGCTCTGAGTGCATCAATGCTTTAGCTCAGCACTTAAGATCTTGTAAATAAAGGATCCCTTGTTGCTCCACCTCCTGATACCCCTACATCTACTACCATAGTGTCCTTAAGCAAGGCGAATTACCCAGCATGACTTCAGTTGACAGAAGAAGACCACTGCTGCTGTTGTTTTGGACGGTGGGAGCACCGTCGGTCAGCTCGCCAGCAGTCAGCCGTGCAGGCTAAAGGCGACTGAAAGCTAATCTGATGGCAGTAAACACGGCCTGATACTCTGCCACTGCTTGGACGGCGGGACAGATTTAGAGGCCAAACTAGGATGGTTCACCGAGTGTGGAAACAACACGGCGTGACACTGACAGTGAAACCGAGGACGTCCTGCAGAGTAAATCCTGTGTGTTTACTCTTTAGTGGTAGCCTCATGTACACAGAACTAAAGAGAATAATTAAACTGTGTGGCTCTGTTTTGGACAAAAGGACTCAGAAGATAACAAGCTGTGGTGCTCAACAGGCTTCGAGTCCATCCTCCTCGAGAGTTTCTGCTCACAGCCTGAGAGTGCTGAGGCCCAGCTTCTGTAATAAAGGAAGTAGAGGTCAGGTGAGTCATGGGCCCCAAAAGAGTGGGGTATAAGGCCTTTCCATAGACATGCTGTTGTTGATTCATAATAAGTGTAAGAACCTAAATGGAGTTCTTTCTGAAAAATATGTAAAGAAATTAAAGCACTGACGTGTAGTTCTGAGCAATTAAATCAGGAGAGTTTCTGCTGTAAAGTGGTCCAAATGATAAACTATATTAAATGTTAAGTAAAAGTAAAAGCACTGTGATGATTCACTTGTTAGGTAATAATCCTCAAGAAGGATTTTAAGGACTTTATCTACCTCAGGAAATAGAATTTCCTCAAATTAACACTTTTTTGTTGATGATCGATATTAATATTCAAAAAATACTTTTTGGTGATAAATATTCACTGGACGGGGCACATAAACTTGGTTATGTAACTATTCACTTGAGCTGTCAGCTGGCCTAAATAAAACACTCACCTTTTGTCAAAAATCAACTAAAGTACAGAATTTGAGGAAATGCATTTAGTTTCATTATGTTACCAGGCAAAAGAATAACACCGTCTTATGTGTTGATTCTCAGAATGAGACAGTGATGGACCCAGGGGAAAGCCAGTGTAGCTCTGAGGATGATGAAGAGTTGGATTGTGAGACTCCATCACACTCAGATCCAATAAAACTTTTGTCTGCGCAGTACAGGGATAAGGAGGGCCCCGATGACTGGGTTTGCCTTGGGCCCCCAAATGATTAAATACACCCTTGAATCATGTGACCCTGATGTAGATCTAAGAAACCATTAAAAACAAAGAGGGAGAGAGAGCTACAGGCTAAGAACAAGGTGAATCAGCAAGTGAGACAATGATTCAAGGATCTATGATCACCGTTACCCTCGTCCACGAGGACTGAGAGTCAAGCCTGGTTTGCTTTTTTAGAGAAAGGCTACAACAAAAGGAAACAGGAGACTGGTCTGATTGACTCTAAACTGTCTTAAAAGCACAAAAACACAGATTCTGTTGACATAAAGTCACAAAATAACAGCAAAATACCCCGCTCTATCTCTATCTATGACGGTGTTTAAAACATTATAACTAGACAACCGGCTTCATAAACAGAAGCGACAACAGCTGGACATTTGTTCACCAGCAGGTCTGAGGTCTTCTCCTACATCCTTTTTGTGAGCCTGTCTCTGATTGGACAGAGCAGAGCCACAGGTTTCAGATTCCTGCAGTCCTGCCTCTTCCTGACATCGTCCAGACTTTGCTCACAAAAAGGACGATTCACTGCCTCAGTCTGAAAACACAGATCTATTCTGCTGTCGCTCAGGCTCCTACAGAGATCTGTCCCAGAGAGACAGACCCACTGCTGAGTGTACAGTACACACACACACACACACACACACACACACACACACAGGCTTTTTCTGAGTGTGAGCTCTATATTCTGTTCATGTGGGACAGTGAGGTCTTAACTGGAGCAGCCTAAAAACTGTTTTTCTCTCTTTCTCTGCTTCTCCTCACACGTCTCTCTTCTCCTCTTCATCTCACTGAGCTGAGCCGAGACAAGGGGTTTGATCTGTGACTGTGTTACTCACTACACTGTGTGTGTCTGTGTGTGTGTGTAGGTGTGTGTCTGTAGTGTCTGCTTGTGTCTCTGTGCTCCTGTGAGAACAGGTCGGGTTCACGCTGCCAAACTGAGGATATCTTGGCACAGTCTGAGCATCTTCAAGAGTTTTGTTGAGAAAAGAACATCTGTCAATGATTGAGGTTTAGTCCAAATGTCTGTCTATCTACCTACCTATCCATCTGTCTGTCTGTCTATCTATCTATCAGCCTATCTTTAGTCCATCCTTCCATCCATCCATCTGTCTATCATTATTTTCTGTTAGTCTGTCTGCCTGTCTATCTTCACATCTGTCTACCTGTCCATACTTACATCTGTCTATTGATATTTTCTCTGTCTATTCGTCCATCAATCTATCTTTCTGTCTGCCTATCTATCCATTTGCCCGTCCCTCTATCTATCTACCTACCTATCTATCTATCTATCTATCCACCCATCAGTCCTTCAGTCTGTAATTAATCCATTATTTTTTGACATATCTGCACAACTGTCTGATTAGTCACCTTTACAACGAGGTACAGCTTCTAAGGATCATTCATTCAAGAGAAGCACAGCTAAACCCCCAGAGAGTTTCTCAATGCCCTCTCCCCCTGAAGTAAGCCTACGGTTCCTCAGTGAAGCAAGGACAAGGGGCCGGTCTTCTTGGGGTGTTGACTTCCTGGGACGCACACTCTGCAGTCCGTCTTTGGCTTCACCAGTCTCTTGGTCCTATGTTTGGGAATGTTACCAGGGATGACTCCAAATAATCCTGACACTCTGCAGACCAGAACACCTGCTGCAGTTGCACAGGCACGTTTTTGGGTTCATACTCACGTGTGCCGTGCTGCTTATTCCACGAATGAAAGATCCTTACAAGTTGTACCTCGCTGTAAAGGAGACTATTCAGGCTTTCCAATGATATAAAATACGGTATCAGTTGTTTTCTTTAAAGAATAGAAGTAATCAACCAAAATAACATTACCAAACGTCTTGTGAGGAGAATAGCAACCTGTTTCACAATGAACATCAATTTCTGCAAAGATGAAAAAAATGCATTCCCTGTTTTTGTGCATCTATTGTTATCAGCTCAGAATGAGAACTGTTAATTATGGATGTTTGTTTTTTTCTGTTCTGTCTCACAAACATCATTATTTTCACACTGAATGATAAACTGTGTTTGTGCTGCAGATAAAAGCTCCTTTGTGTGCGCCTGTTTTCATGTGACCGACCGTTTGTGTGTGTAGCCTCTGGTCCTGCATGTATGTAAGTGTGACCTAATATGACAACTGCATGTGTGTGTGTTTGTACATGTACATAGGTGTGTGTGTGTGTGTGTGTGTGTGTGTGTGTGTTTGTGTATGTAATTGCTTGGTGTCTCTGGTCCCCGGAGAGCACTCCACTCGTCAATAGAGAGCATAATGTTGTGAGTTTTCCCATAATGCCTCAGGGGACTGGCAGTTGAGTGAGCTCATTGCGGTCAGACTGATGCACTGAGTGGACACTTGGGACGAGAGACATGAGGAGAGAGAGAGAGAGCACAGACGAGTGGATGAGCTCTCCGGTGTGGTCATGTTCATGTGTCTCCGTCTAAAGAATGAAAGACGGGGGCCGAAAGGCTGCAGGAAGCAACAGACGAGTGTGCAGGATATTTGTGGAATTTTTAGAGAATCACAGCTGATTATTCACCAAGGAGGTTATGTTTTCACCAGGGTCTGTTTGTTTGTTTGCTTGTTTGTTTGTCTGTTAGCCTGTTAGCAACATTACGCAAAACTACTGGATAGATTTACATGAAAATTTAACCAGAGATGTGGTTTGGTCCAAGGAAGAAGCCAATACATTTTGGTGCTGATCTGCAAATTTGTCTGGATGCAAAAAATTCCCCAAAGTTCCCAAAAATCCCATAACTTAACATTGGGCTGTATTTTAAAAAGTCAAAGCTCTGACACCACTTGATGGATTTGCTTCAAAATTTACAGGATAATATGTATATAATATACTTGTATCATCAAGGTAAATATCATCAGGATCCGATCCAGACATCACAAAAAAACACTGAAGTTTAAAATGGCAAATCCCATTCATTTCTCCCTGCTTGCTCTGGGGGTTTCGCCTCCTTTACGTCATTGTGGGAATTGTAGTTCATTTGCAAACTAACATTTTTCAAGCCTATGCCACTACATATCCATCTTCCCTTGCAGTGCCAGGGGAGGGCTTCTACACATGGACAGACATGAGAGACTCGTCCGTCCAATCAGAGCAGAAAAACCGCTGCTGTAACTGAGCTGCTTGGCGGAGGTCTGCGCTCTCTGCTTTTCTAGTTTATCCTACAACACTTTGGTAAGGCAGTGCATCTACCAGGTGAGACGCAGCGCACGTTTATGTTACTTCAGCCGAAGCAGACACAAAATCAGACGAAAACAGGAAAATTACACAAGAGTGGGTGACTACTGATGCCCTCTGTGAGCCAGCTGTAGCTCTTTTTAGCAATACCGTGAATTGTTCTGACTGAGAAGAAAGGGAGAAAAAAAGAGGCCTTTATGAAACGGCTAAATGACAACCCACGTAAAGCACAGACAGTTTGAGCAAAGCTGAGAACATTTCGTTTGATCAAGCCTATTTTCCTCTGATTTTATCTGGCTGCATGTATGTGGACACTGACCTTCTCAACAGGCCCTCCTTGCTTTTTTCCCCCTTTACAGCTCCGATCATGCTCACATTCGGACAATGAATAGGGGAGAGATGCAGAGTTTTGTACAAAGACCAAGCTTAAAACTGTTTCATTGAGTACTGCTGGTGCTTTAGTGAAACAATACAAGGAAATGAGATTTTATGTTGATGTTGTTCTTGCAGCTTCATCCTGAAATTCATCATAACAGGGACATTTCCACTTTGTATTTACAGTCCTCTCTGTCGTCTCATCGATGAATGTGGTAACTATACTTTCGCCTGCACAGGTCTGTGCAGACTGACAAGAGAAGGGGAGAAACTGCCATGGCATTGATGTGGAAACAAAGAAGAAAGTTTGTTTTTAATGGTTATGACAAAGAAGAAGAGGAAGAAGAAGAAAGTTTGTCATCAAAATTGAGAACCATGTTAAAGTGTTCCTTCACTGAAGAGTCATACAGCTGTTTATAGTTCCTCATTTCTGTAGCTCCTCATATTTGGCCATATCCACTTTTTCTCCTGTTGCCTGTTGACAAACAAAGAATCAGAACATTTCTGGTCTTGTGTCTGCGTCCAAGTCTGTTGAAATTCTGGGGATGTGTCGGCCAGGCAAAAATCAGCCATGCTGACCTCGGTGGTGGGGGCATGTCCAAATATGTGGCGTCACCCTCATTGTGCAGATATTTGCAAACTCGCAGACACATCAAACATAAAACAGGCTTGACTCTGCCCACAACACTGTGAAAAGTATAGTAAACAGCTGATGGTCATTTAAGTTACAGTGAACCATCAAGCATTTAGGATTAAAACTTTAATGAATGACAACAAATGTTTGGCTGTTCCCAGAATATCAAACATCATATTTTTCTGATGTCCACAGTAGAAGTTGGACTTCCCAGACAAACTGGTCATCGCTGATCCGTTTTGGGGATAACAGGCGGAGGAGAAAGCTCTGCTCAGAAGAGTGTGGACACTGGAGACCTGCAGAAGAGGAAAAGCCTCAATCTTCTGAAGTACCTGTCTGCCGTCTCCACAGGGAGGACAGCTGAGCTCTGATAGTCCGACACAGACTTCCTTCAGACTGATGTCTCCACCGGGAGCAGTGAGTCGGGTCAGTCCTGATCTACTGAGGCTCTAAAACAGGTTTAACCTTCACCACAGGGAGCTGAACAAAGACCAGTCCTTCTGTCACTCTCTGATGTTAATGTCCTCCTGTCTTCTTCTTCTGTCGGCCACTTAAACCATCTGCACCCCCCACTTTACACCAGAGTCTGATAGATCAGTCTCTTACTGGAATTATGCTTTACAGTGATGTTCGTGCAGACTAAAGCTATCACTACACTGCACTGTTCTCTCAAAAAGACATCTGTATAAGTCGACAATGCAAAGAGCACCTTATTAGAATAATTCAGTATCATAGGATGAACCAAACTGTAATGTGAGGACTCTCTGGCCTGTTTGGACATCCAACATATTTTTTCAATGCCTTAAGATTATGGAGACAACTTGAGTCATGTTTTTTTAAGTTTACAAATTAAACTGATATTGTTGTTATAGCCTGCAGTAAGATAATGCCATATAAACTATCATAGAGTAACCAGAAAAATCAACACTTAGACTTAATAGATTAATCACATTATGAGGAACCAATCATCTGTCATTGTGCATCATCAATCAATTACCAACAACACTTATTTTATTCTCAAGCTGGAGCCTATTCCAATTGTTGAGTGAGAAGAAGGGCAAACCCTGGACTGGCCTCCAGCCAATCACAGGACCAACATATAAAAACAAACAAACAACTTACAGTCCAAGTTTTGGCCTGTGGTTGGGAGCAGTAGTGCCTGATAGACCCGCATATGCATGGGAAGACCATGCAAACACAACACACAAATACATATATTTATATAGATATATCAGACCATTATGAGGAGTAAAGACGCTCTAACTGGTGATGCTGACTTTGTATCTCAAGTACGTGATCTGTGGATCTCAAATCCTTGAGGTCACCAGAGTGCACCCTGATGTCTGCGGCTGTTTGTGCACTGGAGTGATAATTCAATTAAATCATCAGCAAATCAGTGTAAGGACATTATCACTGTAAATTAAATTAAAGTGAAATGCAGCACTGTCACCTGTCTGCTCCAAAGAAACTCTGTCACCTCGTCTGCTGCTGCCGCTGCAGGTCATCTTCCTCCACTCAAAGCAGCCATAGCGATACCCTCAAGATGTGCTCTTCAGTCACATAGAAAAATACAAATAAATCATCACATTAGCCCAAAAAGGAACAGTCAGAGTGAGGGAGAGACAAATGTAGAGATGTCTAACTGTACGTCAGTCTGGAAGATAAAAACTCAGCTGAAGCTTTGAATGAAAACTTCAAACTTGAGTATAGACTTTGTAGTGGTTGAATATTTATTCCATGCATGTGGTCGATCAATTCTCTCCTTCCCATCTTCCACCTCTGGATGTGTCCCGAGCTCCCAGTGCGTCCTCATTTATCTCCCTGTCTCTCCTTTCATTAATTTCCACACTGTGTCTTTGTGTTTTTTAATCTCTTTGTTCAGACTCTCGGGGGAGGCCGGCCGGGCTGTCGCTCTGCCTCTGTGCCGCTCAAAGACCTCTCCTCTCGCTCTGTGGAGGCACTGATGTTTGCCAAGTATGTCAGGCTGAATTCTGGGGGAATATGCATGAGAAAAATGTATGCACAGAATATCGGAAAGATTTCTGTTTGAGGCTGCAGCTGTAAAAAAAATCAGTGGGGGCAGTGTAGCTTCATGCTGAAATGTTCACAGAGTAAAACTCTTACAGGGTGATTCTGGGGCTTTATTCTAAAGACTTATGCACACAGTAAACTATTTAACGTCAATATTATTCCATTTTATTACCTATCTATCTGTCACTACTGCTGCCGCTCAGCTCCAAATACTACCTCAATATTCATTCATCCCATGAATTAGAATCATCTGTGAGTATTAATTACCCTGTGCACGATAATTAATATGTCAATATTCAACCATATTCTTAATATTTGTTCTTTTTTTCTTATCTTGTATTTGTATATAAAGTCAATTGCACTGTCCCATAGGATTTTATCTTATATATGTTGTACCTTATGCTTTATTTATAACTATCTGTTTGCACTGAAAAAGGAGAAGCTCTCCAATCTCATTGTACATTCAGTATAATAACAGTAAAGGGAATTCTATTCTATTCTATTCTAATCAGGCTGTAGTGACTTTAAGCTACAATTATCCCATTTGTATATTAAACCTGACAAAACCTGCCAGCAGAAGATAAAAAATATCTTTTTAATTGCCTTCAGTGTCGCTCCTGTCTATGACATGTCGACTCCACTGAGATTATTGTGGTGATGGAATGGGGGACGAGTTAAGCCCCTGTTCAGCTCCGTCTTTAGAGGAAGTATCAGAGGCATTATAATTTTGAGGAGGGGGATTTTGTCCCAAGTTTTCTGGCACAGACTGAGAGCTGCTGTCTTTCAGACTTGTTTCAGACTTGTGAACTATCCCTTTAACTACTAATAAAAGCTAAAATTAGCCTGTCTTATATGTTAAGATCTGTAAAAGGCCAAAGTTTCATCTGAGAAACTCAAACCCTTTAATTCCCTACTGTTCTCACTGAGAGTCAAAGCAAAAGCTCCTGATTTAATACTGATGGAGGCAGCAAATCAGTAGGGCAGTACAGCCTGTTGCTTATGCGGCTGTGATGGAGTGATTTTAATATTCTCAGGTTGAGCTGTACTTCTCTTTCAGCCTGGTGTGTGATGCTGGGCGCGAACTGCACTTCAGAAATGGATCCACCGGGCTCCGGTCTGGGCCAACAGTGGCCCGGGCAGAATGCTAAGCAGATGTGAATTCTGGGGACAACACAGGGGGAATTGATTCAGATCACTGCCATTAAGGCTCGCTGAAACAATGCTCCACACTTTCAGAGTAAAAGCACGTCATATCAGTGTTTCCAACAGAGAATCTCAGTGTAGAGAGTACTTAATGCAACATGATACAAAGCGTTACCGTGCTGCTGGACCCAGTAAAAGGTATTTTAAGGAGGCAGTAAGAACCACATCGAGCACTTTCAGCTCCAGGATCTATCTCATTAAGTAGTCCTCTCAGTCCTCGTGTATCGATCACCTCAGAGAAACATTTTCAATAATTAAGCAGCAAAAACACTCCAACATGCTGCTTTTATACTCTGGATGCAGCTCGTCACTTTTCATTTCCCCAAAACATCAGTCTCCTGCCAAACACACACACATGCCTCCTACCCTGTCACAGAGTGTGTGTGTGTGTGTGTGTTGTGCACAGAGTGTGTGTGGACTTGGCAGAGGACCAGCCCGCTCGCAGCAGCCGGTTGGTCGGTCAGTTAGTCCCGTCACAGCGGGCTGCTGTCCAAAGACATTATCTGGAGGAACATCCCGCCTTTATCTGACACTAAAGCGCAAAACCAGGTCCCAGTACTCACTCTCTCTTTCCCCCGTCCCGTCCTGGAGGGGGGAGCAGGTAATGCCGTGTTAATTGGTGTGTTTATACACTCGGGACTATCAATAGCCAGGTGCTGGATTTTATCTGGTAAAGCTCTCAGGAGAGTGATTGTGACGTCAAAACAGTAACATCAGCTGAAGATCTGAGACGTCCTTCTGCATTGTCTGTTGATGTCTTTGGTGCTTGTTGACAAGAATCCAGGGCTCATGGTCCGTCGCTGTGTGTGTTTGTTTTTTCCCTCCGCCAAGGAGATTATGATTTGTTTGTTTGTTTGTCTGTTAGCAAGGTTACACAAAAACTACTGGATGGGTTTACATGAAAATTTTTCCAGAGATGGGGTTTGGTCCAAGGAAGAGGCCATTACATTTCAGCGGTAATCTACATATTTGTCTGGATGCAAAAAAAATTTCCAACATTGTCTAAATATCCCAGAAGTTATGACTGGGCCGTATTTCAAACAATCATATCTCTCACATTACTTGATGGATTCACTTCAAAATTTACACGATAATATGTATAATATAACTCCATCATCACGGTCAATTTCATCGGGATCTGATCCATATGTCACTACATCACCCAGCTTACCTTGCAATACCAGCAGAGGACTTCTCCACATGGACAGACATGAGCGGAGACTGGGCCGTCATATCGGAGCACTTGGTGATCCAGAATTGTAACTTGGTGGAGGTCTGTGCTCTCCGAGTACTTTTCTAGTGTTAGTTGTGTTTTTTTATGTTTTATAAAATGTTCAAATCACCAAAAAAATGTTAAAAAAGAATAGTAAAATGAGTTTTCAGAAAAAAATGGGGATTTAATAAATATATACTATATACATACACATAGAAATCACCCATATACATACAGATCACCCAGCCCTACTTTTAGGTGACTGTGTTCCTAAATATCTGAATCTGATAGAAACAGGGTGAGTCCTCATGAATGTCTCTTTATTGGGCTTTAGAAACAGGCCCATAGCTCCATCTGATCCTGTGCTATAGTGGGCTATACTATAAACCACATGCATGATTGTTGGTCATCGTCTCCGAGGCTGTTCTGACCTAAAACCATGCCGGGGTACAAAAAAAAAAAAAAAAGGCCCACTGCAGTTTGTCTCTGTCATTTTCTGAGTATCCATACAGATGACCAAACATCAGCCTCACAGATTAAAGGTGTGGATGAAGAGGGAGCCTGGATCACGGTTTTAAATCGTCCCTCTCCGTCTCTCACACCTTCTCTTTCACTCTCTGATAAATAAAAGCAAGAGTAACACAATGACTGCCTTCCAGGAGATCCGGCACATTTGCTGTGCACGTCCCCAGAAAATTCTCAAATCTATAAAAAAGGTCTTTATGCTCGAGCACTGACCTGCAGGAAAAATATTGCAATGTGACAAATGTGGTGTTTAAGCTCCAAATGAAAACCTCTTCATAATTACAGAAATATCACAGAGACGACGTGTGAGCACATTTCTACGCTCTGTAAACTTTTTATTAGGCACAAACACCGCAATATTGTTTCCCGGTGCTGCGTTTCCATAAGTTAATCCTCGACTTAATAAAGCGAAACAGGATTTGGGTGTTTTTTTTAGGACCCAGAAATGCAGAGGGAGTGTGTTCAGGCTGATAAAATTAAGAGGAAGGTCTTCTAAGGACGCTGAAGTCTCAAGAATATGGTCGTCCAGGACGGGCGATTTGGACGGCTCATTAGTTCTAGAGATCAGGGAGTGTGTGTCCAGCCTGGAGCCTCCCGCAGAGCATCTGGATCTGCAAACACTCTCTGAATGTGACTCCTGTACACATTTATATGAGGAGAGAGCAGGAGGCCGTGAGACAACATTTTTATGCCTCCATGTCGAGGCCTCAGGCGTCATGTTTTCTCTCTGTCTGTCCGTCCAGGCCAACATCTCAAGACTGCTTCAGTGGATTTTCTTAAAACTCAGCGCTTTTATCCAATCTGACTCAGGGATTAAGCAATAAGACATTTGAGGTTATAGGTTGAAGGTCAAGTCATATTTAATTCATGCTTGTGAAAACAATATCCAGGCATTTCAGCCAATCACATGGCAGCAACTTAATGCATAAAGGTACACTGACATGGTCAAGATGATCTGTTTGACCATGATAACATGATGACAACACTCAGAAGGTGTAGCAGTTAAATTAGTTACCATGTCAACTGGTGACTTTCAGGAAGGGCTAGGTGATATTTAGTTTTAATAGACACATCTGAAATATTTTTTTGCGGGAGATTTAAATATTAAAAATAGAGATATTTTTCTCCTTGACTTACTCTTACTCCACTTGTAAGTTGTGGCAACGTTTGACGATAAAACTACTGAAAATGTGCTCTGTATTGACAATGGTAGGCCCTGCTGCTTTTTGCACAAGCACATTTTTAGGCATTTATTTGTTAAGTTACTCAGATTAAACACTGATGAACGAGTTCCATGTTAATATATTAGCCTGCCCATATCTAATCAATAGTACATAGTGCTCATGTGCTCAAGCCAGTGCTCACACAACGGTGTGAGCTTAAAAAATCCCAAACTATCACTCGAAGCTTGTCCTCTCCAACAGAAGAACAACTGATTAAATTTGGATGTCATGGGTCAAGGGTCACTCCTGATCATCCCTCACTGGTGAATTTTATATCTCAAGACTGCTTTTGGCCTTCAAGTTGCAAAATCTTAGGTCCTCATCTCCATCCCTTGCTCATAAGCTCCCTGCCAATCACACTGCAACAAAAGAACAGCCCAGCCCCTCTCTCTGGCCCACCTCAGTGCTTTCACTGTCTGGCACTTTCATTCCTCTCAGAGGCATAAAAACCAGGCTGCAGCTCCAGTTTTAAGTGTTTTTGTGGCCGTATATTAACCAGTAAATAGACTAACTCCATTACATCTCAATTCAATCAGCAGCATGTCTGTAACTGACATCAATTTTCTTTAAATTTCACAACAACCGCTGCTTTAAATCGGATTAAACACTGCAGCCAGTCACTCGCCGCTGCAGCTGAATCTAAATTAAATCTATTCAATAATCAAGTTTGGGGCCAATTTTCTTCTTTGCATCAGATGAAGCCAGGAAGTAAAGCGTGTTTTTTAAATCCTCCTCAGATGTTCTCCGGATGTCCAGCTATTAGCAGCAGACGGAGACGGGACGTGTCTATATGCTGGAGCACTGAGGGGGTTTTGTGTTGGATGGATGCAGATGAAGGGCCCGTTGCTGGACAACAGTCTGTGTGTTCTTCGTAAATACGCTCTGACATGTCTGAAATTCCCAAACGGAGCTGCTCCGCGTCTGGAATGTGAGTGGAATCTGTCCTCCTTCTGCTCTGTGTGTTCTCACTGATGTGAGCTACAGCTAAGTACAAGCATCACACATCTGTGGTCATTTTGTGATTCCAGAAAACAAAGACAGATTAGTGGAGCAGGTCAAATACTAGAAGCATCGTGCAAATGATGATGCAAGAACCAAATTTGGCACAGTTGTTCTAAAGGGACCTCTTGTTGATTCAGCCCAAATGGCAACTTGAAATTCAAGATGGCAGCCATTTTCCAAGACGGCAAGGTTCACCATTTTGTGAGCAAATAGCCAAATGGTTAAAAAACAATAATTCTTGATGTACAACTGCAGGAATTTACGGATTTATCATCTACAGTCCATAATATCATCAAAAGAGGATCTGGAGAAATCAACAAGGCTGACAACCAACAATGAATGCCCATGACCTCCGATCCCTCAGGCAGCGCTGAATTATAAAGCAGCATCATCTTGTAAAGGATATCAGCACGTGGGCTCAGGAACACTTCAGAAAACCATTGTCAGTTAACACAGTTCATCTCTACATCTACAAGGTCAAACCATGCAAAGACAAAGACAAATATCAACAACACCCAGAAACACCGCTGGCTTCTCTGGGCTGAGCTCATCTGAGATGGACTGAGGCAAAGTGGAAAAGTCTGCTGTGGTCTGAGTCCACATTTCAGACTGTTTTTGGACATCATGGACGTGGTGTCCTCCAGGGCTAAAGAGGAAAAGGACCATCCAGACTGTTATCAGAGCAAAGGTCAAAAGACAGCATCTTTTGACCTAGAACTCCCAGGCAGCTGGAAACCTGCACTTTAGCATTTGGCACTTTAGCATTTGGCACTTTAGTTAGCACTCCAGCACTTTATAATTCACTGTGAATAATTCCCATGGTCCCCCAACTCCTGGCCCTTTTTCTTTCACGCTGTATGATGTTTTAGTCTGAATGACTGTATGTCTTTTAATATGCTCTGTGTGTTTTTATTCCTATTACGGATGTCTGTTTCTTGTTTCTATGTGTTGACACCAACCTGCTAATGGAACTGGGGATGGAAATTAGCCACTCGGCTATAATCCCATGCATTTACATGTCAGTGTTTCTTAATGCGTACTGTCCCATTACTGTCCCATTTTGTAAAAAATAAATAAATCTCAATCTTAAAATCTCAATGAGGGCACAATCAATGCTGAAAGGTACATACAGGTTTAGGAGCATCATATGCTGCCGTCTGGGGCAATCTGACCCAAACAGTACCAAAGGGCACCTTTAAGATGAGGATAAAGAATGAAATTACTCAGTTATCTGTCTGCAAAATGGCAACCCTCCCTCTTATTTCTCATTTCATTAATTTCTTTTCATTCTTTAGAATATACATTTTTTCTAAACAATACAACAAGATGGTAGAAATGGTCATCTGCTGTTGTTAAATATCATCAAAATGCAGTTTGAAGTGTCGCTTGTTCTCACAGCATACTTTGAGTTTGCAGCCTCTTGAGGATCTGTGCAGTGAATCAAACATCACCTCTTTACTTTCACAAAACTTGCCAACATCCTTCAGCATCTTTTGTCCCTCATGACTTCCCTTATGACTCCCCTGATTCAACTAAAGAGCTCAGAACTTACATTTTAGCTCCACAGCTCGTCTCCGTCTGACGACTTTTGGGTTAAAAGTCCACACGCAGATTCCTGGGTTAACGTGAAATTATTTGCCCTCTAACTGAATTTCAGGCGTTTTCTCAGCTGTGGGCGACAATTGTGTCGATTCATGTGCTCGCTGCCCCCTCATGCTCTCCCCCTCCCCTCACCACCACCGCATTTCCACACTCTGAGGCTGAAAAACACGCCTTGTCCCTCCAAACACATACCATCTTTATCAGACAATGCATAGATTTAAGACTGGAATCCGGCACATAGGCTGAATATAGAGCTGACCGTTTAAAGAATGAGGACTTATGTGAAAAAATCCTGCTGATTATGCTTCAAAGTGACCAGAGGACCTCAACTCTGCTGCTCTCAAGTCATGCTAACATCATAACATCTTCTTTAACTGTATTTTTTTAATAGTTTGACACTAGTTTTAGAACATTTGGACCCCATAAGAGCAACAAGTTAAGAAGACAAGATTACAAAAAGACACAAGACACAAAATTTATCATATCGTAAGCTGTTGTAAGTACAGGCTGGGATTATTATTCTGATTGCAGAGTTCTAGCTTTGCTGTGGTTTAGCTCTTACAAATGCAAACATAATGAGTGACAGCTGTCGTGTGTCCAGTCTGGTTTAGTGACCAAGTTTCTGCTGCTTCTTCCTGCTGCCACAGCCCCACCTCTCTTTATTTATTTCACCTTAGTTCAGAGTTTTGTATGAATATCCTTTTCTATAAATCATCCCATCAGTCTATCTGTCAGCCAATCTGCCCATTGATCAGTTACTCCCTCTATTATCAATCCATTCAAACATACATCAAACTATTAATCCACCGCTGAATCCATCACTCCATCCATAAGTCCATCAGAACATCCATCAATAAATCTATCGATCTGCCCATCAAGGTCATCCATCTATGAATCTTTCCTTCCATCCATCTATCAATTCATCACTCATAATCTTAAATTAAATCCATTCTCCATGCATACAATCATTTATCCATGATTCCATTGATCATTCTGTTTATCAATCCATTCCTTCATTGATCTATCTATCTATCTATGCATCTATCTATCTATAAGTTCATTAGTCCATTAAGGTATTCATCCAGCTACTGATTAATCCATCAACAATTGCACGGGAAGATAGTAGATAGAGGGTAGATAAATATACATAGATTATGAATTGATTGTTTAAGCAATCAAAGAATTAATCCTTCAATATGCATCTTCATACACACTGTAAATGAATCAATCAGTCCATCAGTCCAGCATTTTATCCATGAATCAATCCATCCATCCATCAATCTACCCATCATTCCATCCATCCTGTCAAATTAATAGATATCAGATGGATGGATGGATGGATGGACGGATGAATCTATCCACCCTAATTTTAATTTTCCTGGTTTAAAAATACTGAAACTCCTAAATGACACAGAGTGATCCCCTCATGACTTCCAGGAAAATCTGTTTTTGCTGATTTTTGCCTCCGACTCACAGACTAAAAAAAAAAAAATCCAGAATTTGATGAATTCTGACGTCATGTGATCCTGAGAGGAGCGAGTCAAATATTCTTTTTTCTTCTTTAATGAGCAGATATAATCGTCTTCATCCCAGCTGTACGCCTGCCGGGCCCCGAACAGATGGAGCGCTTTCATTAACTGGATCACCAGCAGAGTGCACACACACACACACTCGCACACACACACACACATGTGCACACACACAGCAGAGCGAGTCGCACAAATCAAAGAATATTATAACTTTCATTTCAAGAAAACCACAGAGCACAGAAAAAATCATAGAACAAAGAAAACACTGTAAACACACACACAGGCTGAGGACACAAAGTGGAGATGACAGCTGCACGACAAACACCAGCACATGTACACACACACACACGCACACACACACCCACACACACACATTGAGAACGACTGCTACACACGGTTCACATGTTTACTGTGAGTAAACACTCACACACTGCTTCTGACATGGAGAATAACCACACGGCTAATGCTATTAATGATCACGGTCCAAGACTTAGAGCCTGTTTACGTTTCCTTTACTCAGATTTGATGCTGACCAATCACAGCTCACGATCAGGTCCACTCTGAATGTTCTGTAACAAAGGACTTAAATATTTTAATAAATCTGTGCTGCGTTGTTTACAGTGTGAGTCCAAAAAGGTCAAAAAAAGATGTCATGTCACAGACATCAGGATATGATGGCATGATGACTGAACATTCTCATATATATGATATTCTTTGACATTTGCTGGAGCATTGACAACCAAGAAATGAAAACAAAACAAACAATCCATCAAACAAAGAAACATTAAAACAAGACAATTAAACAAACAAAAACAATGAATTCAATCAAACAATCATTCGAACAAACAATCAAACAAACAAACAATCAATAAATAAATGAATCAAATAATCATTCAATCAAACAATCAATCAATTAAACATTCCATCAATCAATCAATCAAACAAACAAAAATTATCAACAAAAATTAATCAAAAAAAAAATCAAACGAACACAATAAATAAATAATCAAATAATCAAACAAACAGCCAATCAATTAAACAAAGAAAGAATGAAACAAAACAACCAGACAAGCAAAAACAATCAATCAGACAAACAAACAATTAACAAATTAATTAATTAAGCAATCAAACAAACATTCATTCAAACAAAGCAATCAATTAATCAAACAATCAAACAAGCAAAGACCATTAAAAACCCAGAAATGCCCACCTCATTGTGAATGTTGCTAAAGGAACCTCTAAGAAAAAGACAAGTACCTCAGACCGACCTTGACCTTTGACATTACCCCCTCTCTCTGAACACACAGCTCTGCTCGTCTCCTGCACTCACTGTCCCTTCTGTACCCCACAGGGCATCCACAGCCCCAATAATTCAGTCTCGAGGATGGGAGACAGACCGAAAGCTTTTCTGCCATCAGGAGGTCACAACAGTGGGAATACCTGACAGAAAAGGCTTTTGAGCAGATTTTGTCTTTTTAAGGCTGTGGTCTTAAACTTTTGATCAGCTGATAAAAGCATGTTTGAGTTTTAAGTCAGTTTTCAATAAATTCTTTCTGAAGATCCAACAGTGCAAAATGCAAATTCTTTACATTTTTCAACTGCTCTTAGGGTTTTGATCAGGAGTGGGTCACTTTTAGAGTCATAGGGGGCCGGAGCCTATCCAAGCTTACTTTGGTTGAGAGGCAGGGCACAACCTGGACCAGTCACCAGCCAATCACTGGGCTGACATGTAGACACAGACAACCATTCACTGTCACACTCACACTCAGGGCAAGTTAAGCACCAATTAACTGAAGAGCATGTTTTCGGTCATGGGAGGGATCAAAGTACCCAGCGAAAACCTATGCATGCACATGGAGACCATGCAAACTCCACACAGAAAGCCCAGACCTATCAGAGTCAAACCAGCAACCTTCATGCTCAGAGGCACTTGAACTACCTGCTGCACCCTTGGACGCCCCACACAGAGATCACACCGTGGGCTACATCTCAGAAAAAGGTTTGAGCAAAAGTGACATCTACAAAACCAATTAAAGGAACCGTAAAACGTGGATTCGTGCCCTGGATGGCTTTGTTAGGACTGTTTCCTAAAGACTCAACAGGTGGTTTCAGGTCTTCAGATTGAAAACAGTCCTTAAACTCCAGAGTCTGGACCTGAAGACGGGAGCAGGTGTGCCTGCTGGTGTTTAAAATGAGTCTGATGATCATTCATGTGCACGCTTTCACTGAGACTTACACACCTCCTACTGACAGTCAATGAGAACAACATCCATCATGCACACACACTCACACTCAGGGCTGGTCGTCCCGATAATCCTCGCTAAGTGTATTAGCAGTGTCACCGATTGCAGTGACTCGGCGTTCTTCAGACACGTGGGCGCGGCACGAGATCCAACACGCAAATCTGCTGTAATA
Organism: Cetoscarus ocellatus; assembly: GCA_037902135.1. Lineage (NCBI taxonomy): Eukaryota > Metazoa > Chordata > Actinopteri > Labriformes > Labridae > Cetoscarus > Cetoscarus ocellatus. Next base: position 350,580 of record JBAMNC010000188.1, on the reverse strand, counting down.
CACATCGTAAAGCCTGCCGTCAATCACTCACAAACTCACACACACACACATTCAGCATTATTTACCTGGGGAAATCCCTCTGATTGACGCCAGGCAGAGGCACAGAGGTAGATCCACTCTAAAAACTGCTCTAAGCTCCACTTTAGAGGATTTGTTTTTACTTAATGTGATACGAGCAAAACATGATTGGGCAGAGGAGGATGTGCTGACCTTTTAAACTTTTGACACAGCATCTGTCCTCCCAAAAAGGACGGAAAGGGAAATGTTTGAGCTGCTGTCTGTCACAGGAGCTTCAGGGTAACAGTAACTCTTTTGGGACGAAAGCTGCATCAGAACCTTGAGGCAAAAAGCTTGTTTGGATGTGTAAATACTGCCCCAGTGTTCATTTTGCTGGCTAAGTATTTTCGTCATCAACCTTTTTCTCCCCTGATGAAAACTAGCCAGTAACTAATAAAAACTAGACTAAAATGTCTGACAGAGACTTAATCCAATCAGACCTAATTTGGTCATGTAGAAAATAGAGACAAGTTAGGAATATATCCAATCAAGCCACTTTGGTTGTGTGGAAAGGTTGGATGAGTTAAGAGGGACATCCAATCACAGCTGCCTTAGCTTGGTGGTGGTGGGATAAGTTGTGGAGCGATCCAATCAGAGCTCCTCTCTTTATGAATTGATATATTCATGTAGAGCAGGTTCACTGTTTGTTGTCAGTTCTGGTATTGTAACTGAGATGCTCTGCCAGGTAGACTAAATAAAGGTGACTGCATTTCACACAAAAGTTCAATTTGTTTCTGTTCATTTATACATTCAGACTTTACTAGCATTCAATAAAGGGTTATTAGATGTTTGATTTTATCCAAGTGTGAAACATGACTTCAGAAATTCAGGGAAACATAAAAAATGCCTTACCCTTTACACTTCATATTTTAGTCGACTAAATTTACAGCAGATTTCATCGACTAAAATGTTGTGAAATTTCATCAACTAAAACTAAACTAAAATTAAACAATTTAGATGACTAAATTATTACTAAAACTAAAAAAAAATATTTTAGGCAAAAGACTATAAAACTAAACTAGAAAGTGCTGTTAAAATTAACACTGACAGAAATAAGAATATTTTTACCCTTACACTTGTATTAGGATCAATTCTTTATGAAATATAGTATGTTATACAAAAGAAATGTTGAGAAATAAATCAACACTCCAAACTTTCACTGGGACTTTTCTTTATTTTTTGTAAACATGTACAAAACCAAAAAAACAATCATACAAATAACAAGTACAAAAGCGAAATGTTTCACGGGCAGAGTGACCAACTTCTGTTTTCTAATGATTCTGAAAAAGCTCTGAAGGAAGGCTGAAACATGCACTCTGTTACCTGGACCAACATTGTCTCCTACAGGCACATACACTCACCGGACACTTTATTAGGCACACAGGTTCAACTGCTTGTTGACACAAATACCTTCTCAGTCAATCACATGTCAGCAACTCAATGCTTAGGACTGCAGACATGGACTAGGGGGTCTGCTGAGGTTCAAACTGAGCATCAAGATGGAGGAGAAAGTGATTTATGTGACTTCAAAAGTGGCACTGGTGTTGGTGCTCGATGGGCTGGTTTGTGAGAAATTGCTGAGCTACTAGGATTTGGTCAGAATGGTCAGAAAAAGAGGAGATATCCAGTTAGTGGCAGATCTCTGCAGCCAAAATGCCTTGTTGATGCCAGAGCTCAGGAGAATGTCCAGAGAGTTTGGAGATAATAGAAAGGAACTGGAACTCAAATAAGGTCTGCAGAAGAGCATGTCTGATGCCCAACACATCCAATCTTGGAGCAGATGGGCTACAGCAGCAGAAGACCACACCAGGTGCCACTCCTGTCAGCTAAGAACAGGAAACTAAGGCTACAGTAGGCTCAGATTTTGGTGTGAACATCATGAAAGCACGGATCCACCCTGCCTTGCATCAGTGGTTCAGGCTGCTGCTGGTGCTGTGATGGTGTGGGGGATGTTTTCTTGGCACACTTTGGGCCCCTTAGACCCACCTGAGCATGATTAAGCCCTGCAGCCTACCTGAGGATTGTTGCTGGCCATGTCCATCCCTTTATCACCACAGTGGACCATCTTCTGATGGAGACTTCAGCAGCTCCATGTCTCAGAGCTCAGATCATCTCACACTGGATTCTTATACTCCAGTGGCCTCCACTGTCACCAGATCTCAGTCCAATAGAGCACCTTTGGGATGTGGTGGAGCAGGATATTGTCATCATGGATATTCAGCCAACATCATGCTATCATGGAGATATGGAGCTACATCTCTGAGGGATGTTTCAGCTCCTTGTTGAATTAAGGAGGTCTGAAGGGTCCTGTTTGGTTTTTGCAAGGTGTACCTACTAAAGTGGCCGGTAAGTGTTAGTTTTGATCAGACCCTCGAAGTGCACCATGATGCTTTGATGCTGTAACTGGACGGTTAAGGGGGAAAGAGGTCAAACATCAATCATTACAGACTTTCTTTGCTGAGTCTCGACATGTTCTTCAAGCTTGTACTCTTTAATAAATAAAACAACACTCCAAACATTTAATTTATTTAAATTTAAAGCTCATTTTATATTCCACAAATCCATCTGCCTGCTTCTGTAGGCCCTCTGAGCAAGAACTCTAACATGTGTGAACACCTCCACATGTTCCAACACTACTCGGTGAGGGCAAAAATCCTGCTGCATGATTAAAAGTCAACCTGCACAGACATGAAACCAGCAGCAGAACAGATGATCCATCATGAGTTCAGTTTTCTTTAAGGCAAGCTGGAATTATTTGTAGCAGCTGCGCAGACTGTACACTCACAAACAAGAAGCAAACGCTCAGTGAGGCAAACGAAGGCCTGATCTGAGCTGTGATAGATTATCTCCCTGCTGCAGGTTTTAAGTCTCTGCAGGCGGATTCGTCTTTTAGGATTGAAGTTAAAGTAAAGCTGGGACAAAAACGAGGACTCCTTTTTGAAGGCTTTCACGGTTCACAAAGAGGACAGAGTTTTAAAAAAGAAACTTAAACTTTAATAACAAGTTATTCTGCTCTGCTAGAGTTAATTAATGACTATTTTTTGGATATTTTAATGAATTATGAAACTGCTGTAAGTGCTCTCGCGGTGTAAAAAGGCAGTTAGCGATCATTTTTGTGCAAAAACTTCATTACTTCAAAATTAATGGCAGTTATTAAAGAGAAGACACATAAGCAGGGTCCAAAATTAACTTTTTCACTCACCAGAACTGTCGGCAGGTAGATAAAAAAAATTAACCATCCAAGCAGATTCTTCCCTGACCAGAGAAATAAACTGAATTTTGACGTCACAAACGTTTTTGTCATTGTTCCTAATTTTGTGGTAGCATGCACTACAGTCTGAAAGAAGCTGCAGGTGCATCTGCAGAGCTAATTTTTGTACGTGACTGTTTAGCTACATACATTCACTGCTAAAAACTCAGATCCAGGTGAAAGTGTTTGTCTAATTTCTGGTCAAAAAATCTGGCTAGACTTATTCAAAGCCACAGTTTCCTGACATGTCTGTACTATCATCTTACATGAAGACATCAAAACTAAAAAAAAAAAAGCCTGAGTTGCTTGGAGTAAGTCAAATTATCTGCTAGAAATTGTACTTGAAGGTTGTCTTAAAATGAAATGTCCAAACCAAAGTAGTTATTAAACCTGAATTTAAGAACCTCGCTGAGTATTTTTTTTCTTGTTTCATTGGCAGATACTTTCTTACCATTACAAGCAATTCAATGCCTTATTCGTTGCTTTCTAGACTTGTCAAGCGAATGTGGATTAGAATAACAGTTGTAGGTATTCCTGACCTGAAATTAGACAAACAAATTTGCCAAGATCTCAGTTTTTGCAGCATTTACCCTCCTCACTCGCCAAATAGAAAATCTTCCTGCCATTAGCACATAAGGCTAGCTTATTAGCTGCATCATTTATATAAGCTCTAGCTACATTAGCACTCATTTTAAGGACACAGTAAATCTTTTAAACAGACAATCTGTTTTGTTAGAAAAGCACATGAAGGCCACAGCAGAGACAAAAATATAAGATACAGAGAGCAGTCCTGAAGTAAGAGGCTACAAGGAAACGCACGGGATGAGCTGCAAACCTTCGTCCTGCACAGCGTGAAGAAAGTGCTTCGTCTAAACTTGGTTGTCAGAGTCTCTGGCAGGTCTTCAGGTGGGCGGGGGCCCGTTGACGTATCTGAGCGCCAGGTGGAAGCTCCGAGGCATCCTGCTGCTGCGGTGACAGGGCGGCTCCAGGACGACCCAGATCAGACAGGCCAGGAGGACCAGAGCTGCAGCCAGGAGGAGGTAGAGGAGGGCAGGGGAGAGCGGGGAGGAAGAGGAAGAGGAGGAGGAGGAGGGTCGGCTGGTGGAGGTCACACTGAGGAGGAGGAGAAGCCTTGGTTTGTAAACCAGCCACCAGTAAAGTAAAATTCAAGCATCATATTGTGACAACTTTGAAAATGCTTCTCAGAGACTTTGTAGGCTGCAACTGTGATTCATTTATATTAGAATTAATGCAGTTTCTCTTTAAATGTATGGATTCATTAAACAAAAGATGAAGAAAATATTGACATAAAAAGGTAAAAAATGCTTATGTAGGTCTAGAGAAAATATATAAAAGTGATAATGGAAAAAGGCCAGAAAAGAAAACAGGACAGTTGCTGAATCTGCCTTTTTTTAAGCCTCTCAGCTGACATGAGCGAAACAGAGTAGGAAATACTTATCTAATCCTACCCCCTTAAATTTTACTCTACTTCCAAACTGAAATCATAACACTGTCTTAAATTTACCAAAAAATAAAAAAATACAATCATACATATACATTCTTTACAAATGTATTTACCATACTCAGCAAAATTTTCCTCCTAATAATCAGCAAGCACCTTGTGGTATTTATTCATCAGTGTACGTCTGTAAAATCATTTTATGCCTCTTTTTAAACAGAATAATGCTCTTTGCTTTGGTTCTGTACTCAATCTGTTCCACTGTTTAACTCCACAAACAATGATACAGAAACTTTTCACTTCTAACCTTTAGATATGAACTTTATCTTAAATTATAACCCCCCTCTCTTTCATAAAACATTTTCTGAATGTTTTTCGGGAGCATATTAGTCTTCGCTTTGTATCATAGTTGAGTACACATGAGGTAGAGTGAGGTCTATTCCTGTAGTTTGTTCCTTTAAATGTTGTTTTTTACACTTTTTGGACTTTTTTTTAATGCATCATGGGTTAACAGAACCAGAAAATACCATCTTTCAACACGTGGATGGATCTTAATCTGGGTCACTTGAAAAAGGACCAAGACATCGAAAAACAGTTCAGTGGATTCCAAACAAAAGGCAAATCCAAAGAAAGAACTGGAGATCAGTTTAGACATTTTATTCAGGTGTAATGGACTAACATCTTGAAGCACCCTATGATCCAGGTCTTGGATTTGTCTTCGTCACCTTTTAAGGACTTTACTGATGCCATTTATCTGTGAGGAAGACAACTCAAACAGCTTTAAATAGATTTTGATGACATTTCCAGGGAATGATGGTCACTGCACAAGGAAGTAGAGATTAGACTCTGGCGCTGATCTGAATACGGAAGCAGATCCAGGAATGATTCTCACCTAAGAGTGTCAGAAACACCTTGGTGAATAATTGTGACTAGTTTGAGAATCCAGTGCAATGTTTTGGAGCCCATAGAAAGTATTCAGGCAAAACCTGTCAAAAAATATCTGGAATGTGACTGGATGATTGGTCTGTCTGTCATATTCGTTATGGGCCATCAGATGAAGGAGTAGGCGCATGTGCTGTAAATTTCACTTGTCCATCTGAAAAAGAGCCCAAAGAAAGTGTTTGGGGAGGGCAGAACCTTTCAGAAGCATACCCGGCAGGTGATTGGATGATTGTTCCATTAACTGCATTTAATACAGTCCAGATAAATCAGTAGGGGGCAGCTTTTTCTTTTAATAAAGAAATTTGGTCCAGATCTGATAAATCTGCTACTGAAGCTGTTAGCATCTACGCTAAACCCCTGCAGGCACTCACTTCCTGCAGTTGTCTCGCTCGTAGCTCCACCCCTCCCTGCTCTAAAGGACTCTGATTGGGCCATGCACAATCATGGTTGATTGGAGCTTGGCAAGATGGATCTGCCTGATTACAGACATGGAATCAGGAGGATCCAGCTGCCTGTGAAATACAGCTCCTCCTGTGTGATGTAAATGCATCAGCACTCACACAGGAAGAAATTTGGCAAAGGGTATCCTGGAAAAAGAGAGATTGCAAAGTATGTCTCTGCCCATAAACTGTAAATTATCCACAAAACTCACAAAAACAATAAAAGTAGTGCCTGTCATACAACATCTCATTAAAAAAAAGCACATTTATGAACTTATGGTCAATGTCTTTTTACCACTTTAGCTTCACTGATTCATAAGCTTGAATTTGCTCAACATCTTAAGATCCTTTTTTTTTTTCTACCAGGAATAAATTGAAAGTTAGCAAAAAGAAGCAACAACAAACATCTTCAAAAATGTTCTTCAACATCAGAAACTCAATCTGAACATTTTTAGCTTGAACTAAAACCCAGATGAAGGTTACTTTTAGTAAACTCAGAGGATAAACATCCACATCACCGTCTGTTGATCCACGCGTAATAAAGTCATGGCACTGCAGAGGAATAAAACTTCACAGCATTGAGTCATTTACTGGAGCAAATAAAATGGTTATTTCTTATTTTATGGTTCTGTAATTTGATATTCATCCTCAGTTCTGACAAAATATCGAAAATGGTTATGAGGAAAAAGCTGAGATTGGCCTCAGTGTTCAAACTTAATGCCTGAAGTAATAAAAAGAGGCAAACTAGGCAGAAGCAGCACACCGGCCAAAAGTGAATAAAAATAGGATGATTGATTCACATTATCCTCAGCAGACAGATTTATGAAGACTTCTTCATCTTCTTCTCATCTCTGGGTTTGCAGCCAGTCTGCATCTGCACAAACTCAAAGTGTCTCACCTTTGTTCAGAGGAGACACGCGCCGATTCCTCACCACAGGACGGCTCCTCTTCAAGCTGAAAAACAAAACCCTTCTGTTACCTCCATGTGGATTCAGGGGAGATTTTAGGGCCTCATAAAGAGGTGAAGGACATCTCTATACACTCAAAAGTTAATGTCTGTCCTCAGGGCAGGAGCAACACTGCCTCTTTTGACTCTCTCTTATTTACATGAACTGTGCCAAGAGAATCATTCTCAAAATATAAAGAAACATCATATTATTTTTGACTGCTTGATAATTTCAACTAATCAAATCAGCTTCTGTCCAAAACACGTATGAAGGTAGGCCTTTAATAAGAAAGCTGCAGTTAAATATATATCATATCTGATATGTGTTCAAATTTTTTTTAAAGAAAACAGCATTATAAAGGGCTAATAAAACAAAGAAGTCAACACAAAGGTGTGGAGAACTGCAGCTCCTAAAATGGCCACTAGAGGGTTGTTTCAAAGGAGTTTAACATCCATAGACCCCTGTTCAAAATGTCCCAACTTGACAGCAAAAAAGAATGTGGTTACAGCTTTCTTTGGAGGGAAATCTTCATAATTTGAGTAAGGAGAAAGCCAGGTATTTACATGATGATATTTGGAATGATCAGTAATTATTAAATAATACATAATTGTTGAAGACATAAGCAGCTTTTTAATCATATTTTATTATGCTGTAGTAGCAGTAAATTCTCCATTACGTCTAATTTATCTTGTTAGTTTCTAGGCAGCCAGCAGTCTTAAGGGCTAAAAAAGAGGCTGACATAAATTTACAAAGACCTGCAGTTCCTCAAATGGCCACTGGAGGCTGGTTTCAAAGGACGGTCAATCCTGCGCTGATTCTTGTTTAAAAGGCTCATCTTTATCGTGAAATTTAGCAGGTTTGAAGCTTTAACGTAATGTCATAGCCAGCTCTTGGTTTGTCATGCTGATTGTTGTCTAGTAGGAAATAAATGAATGTACGATGTTTGGTCTATCAACGAAACATCGTATTTCTGCCTCAGAAAAATGCCAAACTCAAGGCTCCAGAGGTGACAACATACTAACCAGTGTTGCACAGTGGTACATATTTTGTTTATGTTAACAGAGACAAACATCAACTCACCTGAAGACTTGATTGGTGCTTCAGCCAATCAGTGGAGGCTTTTTGGTGACATGCTGATGAAGGGGCGGGGGCTGGGATAGGCTGCTGTGAGGGGTCATGCTGAGGATGACTGTTGGTTGAGTCAAAGCCGTTTCCTTCAGAGTAACACTGAAGATCAGAGTGAAAACAGATGTTACGTTCATATTAAGGTAACTTTATTGTACCTGCAGGTAAGTTTGGTTTGCGTCACAAACAGTTATCACCCAGGACAGGAAAAGACAACTCACATTTAAAGAAATACAGCCTTGGTCTACACAGGACAGCTTTTCATCATGTGATATTTTTTATTTTGTTATTATATTTTTGTTTATTTATTGCAAGACAGAACAATAAAGCCAAAGAGAGAGCAAACAACAGTACAGAATAGACCATTCATGACATACAAACAGGTCAGTTTTACAATTTGGGGGGAGATAATAGATAATACATAACAAAGAAGACAACAATTATAATTATGAATGAGTAATAATGATTATACATGCAACAAAGAAAGAAAGGGAGAAAGGTATTAAAAAAATCAAATCAAAAATAAATGCATAAAAAGGTAAAGAAAAGATCCAACGCTGTTCTGTATGTGTGTGATTGTATAATTTGCATATGATTTATAGTATAAATGGTGGTTATGGCAGTAATACAAAGAGGGAAATCAATGAATAACAGTAATAACAGTCAAGAAAATAACAATATGAATAATGGTGTTAATAACAAATAAATTCAAAAATAAAGAAAAATGTGAAACAAGGGATTAAAGAAGGATGGGTAAATAGATTAAATTTGAGCACAAAAAAAGTGAAATTGTAAAAATAAGTAAATAAATAAAAAAAGATAAATAAATGGAGTTTTTATGATGTCACATTCCTAAGATGCCTGTGATATTTTCTAATCTAATACACATTACTCATTCAGACATATATAAACCTTGAAAAATGACACTTGAAGGTTTAATATCTGATTATAGAGACACTTCTCTCCTTGGCTCTTCTTCAGGCATCATTTTCAGCAAAAAACCGAGATTGTGAGATTCATCGACCTCCTTTTAAAAGGGCAAAACTTCACTTAAGAGCTGTTGAAGTGTTCTTTAAAAGAGGGAGCAGAGCGAGGCTCCACATCCAACTTCAGTGGAGTTTGCACACGAGCAGCTCCAAAACATCGATTAAACTCTTTGCTCTCTCTTTCACTCCTGCAGGTTGATTTCTGCTCCAATTTGTTTGGTGCTCGCTCGACGGCTCCGTCAGTAATGAACCTCCATTAGAAAGTGCCAATGCTATTACGCACAAACACGCATTCAATCAAACTCGCATATTGCAAATGACTATGCACCCAATCGTTTTAATTATAGAGCGTGCACACACATGCACACTCTTTCTTATCAGGTCTGAAACTCTTCCTCTAACTTTTCCTCCTCTTTGCCCCTCGCCTGTTTATCTCCGTTTGCTTGACTCGGAGCGTTATCTGTAAACGGTCGTAATTCTGACGCAGTGAGAAACAGAGATGTTGGGAGGGCGGAAGTAAAGAGGAAGGAAGGAAAGGAGGAAGCCAGGGTGTTTCTCTCCTGGTTTTATGGTGACAGTAAAAGTGCAGCCAGACTCGATGCATAAATCAAGACTTTATGGATTCATTTGGCGGGCCGCGAAGCGACAGAGGAAGAGGAGAATAAATAGATGGCTCGACGGTAATGAGAGAGGGAGAGAAAATAAAGGCCAAGGTCGGCGGAGACAGAGAAACATGGAACCAGGGAGAATGAGCAAACAGAGGAGGGTTATTCAGGAATCCATCTTTACAAAAAGGTGCATGAGCAGAGTAAATACAGGCTGATGATCACCAATGTTGATGGAGAGAGGACATCACTCAGAGGGAGATAACAGTCCTGCTGTGGAGCAGGAACTTGTTCTCATGACTTTGTGAGGGCTTGATAATCGACCTACGGCAGGGGAGAAACATCTGAGTATGGACAGGGGTGCACTGCAAGAACTCAGATCTAGGCAAGTGTGTTTGTCTATGTTCAAGTCAAAAATATCCAGAACACTTATTCTAATCCACATTCACTGAACCAGTCCTGACAAATATCTTACTTTCAGGAATGAAAGACAAAAATAAGGCATTCAATGGTTTGTGATAAAGAGAAAATATCTGCCAATGAAACAAGGAAAGTTTGACTCAGTGAGGGTCTTAAATTCAGGTTTAATATCTGCTCAAGCTAAATTATTTTACTTATTACAAGCAAATCAGGCCTTATTTTTAGTTTTTATGTCTTTAAATAAGAGCTTAATCCAGACATGTTAGGAAACTGTGGATTTTAATAAATATAGTGAAATTTTTTTGTCTTGAAATTGGACAAATACTCTCACCTAGATCTGAGTGTGGGCATCTGGTGGCTTGTGGGTCACATGAGCTCCTTTATGTCAATCAACACGGCCCACCTGTCAAAATCAAATATCCAAAAGCTGCTACCATGAAGACAAATCCCTGTATTTCAGCCTGATTTTCCACCGTGTAGACAGCCAAAATGCATTCACAGCATGCATAACAGAAAATATTCCAAAAGTAGTCTTTAAAAAAACATTTTTATTCTAATTCTTTAAAGGAAATCAGCAGATTTAATGAGTTGATTTGCAGATCTAAAGGTCTTGGATGAAATGTTATCAATGCATTTGGGAGAAATGTATCTCAAAGGAGAGGACAAACCTCCGCCGAGGCGTTTCCAGCACTGTCCAGTGAGTTATTGACAAAAATGTGGGAAAATGTGGAAAAATGCAGCATCCTGCACTGTTCAGAATTCCTTTAAAAAATCCTGTGTGTACATCCAGATTCAGATCTCCACTAAAATTAAATCACTTCTTCTTTGAGCTACTGCAAACATTTCCAGAAAATTGGCTCAAATTCCAGTCACAACTTTCCAAGTTATCATGATAACAACATAACAAATCCAGGCTGACATACCCTCATTGGCGGAGGTATTAATTTTCAACAACCATCAATAACTAAGATCCCTGTGACTGCTGCCCTGGCCATGGCTACTTTTACAACAGAAATGTTTGTAATCAGTGGGACTTACAGATAAAATATGTATAAAATAAACAGACTTAATGAAAAAAACTGTGCATATCAGTGTATTGCATCGAAAAAACAGATTTATTTATTTTTAAATTTAAATTAAAATAAGCTTTACCGTTTGTTTTAAAGCTTGAAAATATAATTAAAGATCCTGAAAGAATATCTTAAACTAGTTATTTGCATTGTTTTGTTGAATTACTGTTATTTTGATTATCTTAGTGACAGCACACTTCTATTTGTTCTTTTAATATCAATAATCTGGCCCAAAGCAGCCCTACCCTGGCATAGCAGAGTAATTTAATTTGATTAAAACTTTATTTGACCAGGAGAACCTCTTAACATTAAAAATCTAATTCACAAAACTGAACAGCACAGACACTGAGCATCAACAGAAGCTCATTTTACTCAACAGCAGCAAACCTTCTATAAATCCAAATGAAAATGCCATCCTGCAGACAACATGCTAACTAACAGGCTGAAACTGAAATCAAGATGGTATAATTCACAGATTTGCTGATGCAGATTAATGGTGATGAAAGCTGGCTCTGACTGGAGGACTTTTTTTTAAATAAATGCCCACATTAAATCTGCATCTTTATGTCACTCAAACCACATTCATCATGTTTGCAGATTCACTTTTTTAAGTCGGCACGACTGTGTTTTTTTAGCTGTAATGACTCCTTTAACAGGATTTTCAAACTCACTGTTATTTCTTTTTCAGGCCCCTTTAAAGCACACATGTCTAAAAATAGCAGCAGGCACCCTGCTGAGACATTAAATATTCAAAACTGGCAAAAACAGCCTCAGAAAATGAAGAGAGTAGACAGACACATCTTTGATGTTACATGATTTACGCTCCGAAAGGGTCTGCCCACAGCACGCTGTCCTGTTTCAGCTTCTGGTCCACGTTGCTCCTAACTTCACTCGAGATATGTAGCTTGTTTTCTAACTATGTTCATTACAAAGTTGGAGCACAAAAGGTCAACTATTTACTATTTACTACTCGTGTGAGAGAGAAAACAAGCGCCCTGGAGAGTCTATCACCCAGGGCCAGGAGTTTATCACCCAGATGACGCTCATGTGATGCCATGTGCTGAGCGTTAAAGTCGACCTCCACAGGAAGAAAAGATCCGCAAATAAAAAGAAAGAGTCCAGACAAAGTGTTTGGCTGTGGCCTAAATTTTGTCAAAAATGATCTGAAAGGACCAGAATGTTGAATTCTTATCTCTAAATGCTCTCTGACCCCCAGAGGAACAAAAACAGACAGAAATATTGTTTTATGTTTTCAAGTTTCAATCACATCCATTTTATTTAAATCCCAGAATTAAGAAAATAAGGTGCATTTGCTCCCGTCAAGCAAAATTGACACTGCAAACAAAACCGCTCGTCAAACCAGAGGATCTGAGACAGTGCTTCAGGGCCCAGATGTGGGCTGTGCCGCTGATTTAATGAAAATGGAAATTATGGCAGAAAGTCTCAGCTGAATCCCTCAGTGGACAAACATCAATATTAATCGAATTTTGTGGTGATGATCAGTTTATTTGTTTGTTTTTCTGGGATCTTGATGTAGGCTAGAGGTAAATTTTAGTGCAGTTAAAATAAAACCAATCAAAAACAACAATTTCATGTCATCATCAGACACACATTCATTAACTTTTCTTAGAGTTAACTGGTGATTTAGTCTGATGGTGTTAACAGATGTCGTAGTTAAAACATAAAAAACAGCGAGTCCTCTCCAGAGCCTCATAGAAAGGCTCTTAAACAATATATCAGTGAACACTATATGCAAGAAAATACAGCAGAGATACTGGATGTCACCAGTTAACATGGTCACAAGCTGAGTTAAAACACCAAACTCATTCCTGAAAACTTTCCAGGACTTCTTAAAGGGAGTTTATCTGTGATCAAGTAGATTTACAGTCATGTTTGTGTCTCATCAGTCCTATTTAAACATTATTTAGATGTTAATGATTGAATTGATTTATCAGTTAAGTTTTAAAACTTTGTTAAAAGTTGTTCCTGTTGTCACTTCGTCTCTGCCTCTAACCTGGTCGTGTGTTTACTGTGGACATGCACAGCTGACGTAGGCGTCCCATCATGCATCCGCAGTATTTGAGCATAATTTTCCAATTCAATCCACTTTACTTATTGCAAAATTAAAAAAAAAAAAAAAAGTTAACCACAGTGCTCCACAGTGACTACAATCAGAAATAAAATCAAATCAAATAAAGCAAACATAAAGCCAACCAATAGAAGACTCCAACAATAGACTTAAAAACAAGCTAAAATTAAAAAAGATAATAATCAGTCAGTCAATTTAAAAACACAAAGGCCACACAACTCTCAAGCTGAGTCAAAAGCCAATAAATTAAATAATACTTTCTTTACTTTCCCTTTTTTTTTTTTTTTTGCTTGCCCTGCACCTTTACCTCAACAAAGTGTTGTAGCAATAAATATCTAAATTAAAAATTAGAAATATCATCATGTAACAAAGAATAATTCTTATTTGTGCATGTCAGTTCATGGTTTTTGAAATGATGTGCCTTCAAACATCTTTGTTTGTCCTGTCTTTTTATTAAATCATATTAAGTTTCATGAACGGCCCAAAATTTCAGATTTTTATTGAATCAGTTTGACTGATCAGGAGTTTTTCTTTGAGGAGGTGCCTGTGGAGAGAACCACTGCCTGTTAACAGTAAAGACCTCATTGTTTCAACACTTTTAAAAACACTAATAATCTGAAGATAAACTAACATTTTAACACAAAACAATATATTTTATGATCAAAACTGGCTGTGATGATGTCACACCCACCTCCAGCCCCCCATCGGTCTGCACAGCTTTACAACACGAGGTCTTCCTCACCGAGGGGGCAGGGCTTTGGTCCCCAAGCCACGCCCTTACTCGCCCACCGTCAAAGCTGGGCGCGTCTCTCTCAGGAGTCGAAGTCATCCATCCATCTCCGTTCGGCCAAGTCCCACCTTCATCCAACGCAATCGGCGAGAAGTCTTGCATAAGAGAAGAGTGGGCGTGGTCACGGCGCTCCTCGGGTCTCTGCACACAGATCAACGGAAAACAATACAAATTTAGTGATCCAGTTTTTTTAAGAAAGGCTGTCAGGAAAGAGCACAGGTAACGCTCAGGTGTTCACACATGCAGCTACCAACAAAACTTCAGGAGGCCTGCAGGAGTTTAATGACATTTACTGCATCCAAGGAGCAGAAAACAAACAAACTTCACAGAGTAATGTTTCCTAAAGATAATTTGCAGACTGAGACTAGATCCAGAATTTGTATTCCTGTGCACCAGGGGGTCCCAAACTTTTTCAGCTAGGGATCCATGTCAGGACTTTGCTCTCCTCTCCTCTCCTCTCTTCTCGTGACCTAAACTTACAAAAACACATCATGTAAAGCCATAACACAGTGATCTCCACTGGTGGCCCGAAAAGATCGCAGCATTCTTACATTTTGACTTTTTCCTCTGAAAATGACTTTAATCTCAGGATTCTAGCTTTTTACCCAGACTTAAAAATAAGCTCAGCCTCTAAAAGGGTTTTATTCTGTAGCCTTGATCCTCTTCCATGATACCAAAATAATGTTGTGGTTTTATGGACAGCTTTAAGAAACTCCATGTGGCTGCTGCAGGACGGGTAAAAGGGACTGAAATCACTCTTAAAGGCAAATAAATAGAAGCTAAAAGTTAGATATTCAAAATATCAAACCAATGATATTTGTTTACTGACTATATATTTCTAAATTATCATTCATTATTATTATTATTATTATTATTATTATCATTATCACTATTTTTTTATCCAGCCCCCTTTTGTCATGTGCCATGACAAAAACAGGCCTCTGTGCAAATGTAGTTGAAGATCCCTGCCATAACAAATTAAAAGTAGAAAAAGGATGTTGCTTCTTTAAATACTTTATCTTATTATTCCTCCTCATTAAATGACACCTGCCTAAGGATTAATTACTTTCACTGGTACCACGTCTTTATTGCTGCTCTACACGGTGGAAAGTCCTGGGTTTGTTGAGTACGAAGACGAGGGCTCACTGATTTTGGCACGGTGATTGGCAGAAATCCTTGTTCTTCTCTGTTGTTGGTGCATGTTTCCAACAAGTTTAAAGGTCGCAGAGAGCTTGACCTTGTACCACTAAAATGTATTGAGTTCTTCCTGGAGTGAGATGGACATTTGTGCAAAGTTTGAGGAAAATCTGCCAAAAAATTTTGAGTAATTGAATTTACTGACAAGGAAAAGACCTTTGACCTCCCAAATGAAATCACTTCAGCCTGAGGTCAGAATGGACACTGAAGAAAACAAAGACCTGATCAGATATCCTCACAAACATTGTCTCAGGAGCCGGTGCGTGTGCACTGATGGACAAACAGCTGAGAACCTAATGCTCCGGCCCCGGCCAGCGTGAGGGCATAAAACCCGTCACCATGAACAGCATAAATGGATCTGAAAACCAGCTGAGTCAAGAGTGATGCAGAGATGAAACAGGGCAGTATAGAGCAAATACGTGAAGTTAATGATCCAGAACCTTCTGCTACAGGAGCTGTGATGGCAGTGTGCAAGTGAGAGGTTTAGCTATAACATAACGGCTTAAAATGGTCACAGTCTGAAGGTGAAACAGCCAGAATCTTGTAGTTTCTGAGAAAAACTCTGTCGACTCGGCCTGAGCTGCATTCAGAATTCATGCAGCACACAGGCACCCCGAGACGAGGTCACCCGGTCGCAGATTTAATGAAGTACAACCACTTCCAGTCTCTGGGCAGACAGCAGCGAGCCGGGTCTGCGGGGAGGACGTGCTGGCATCTCGCCTTCATCGGTCCGATAATGAGTGAGTTTACAGAGAAAGAGGAAGAGCAGGAGGATGACAGAGTGCACACACACACTCTGGAGCCTTTGTTGGGATGCTGCAGCTGTAATCAGATGCTAATTCAGTCGTACATGTGTCTCTGTGTTCGTCCCCTCTCCTGTTGAGCTTTAGGGTTCACCCACAGTGCAACAGTGTGTGTGTACGAGTGGGAAAAAGACACACACACACACACACACACACACACACCCACACACACACAGGACGGCTGGGCTGCAGGCAGGCAGAGGAGGAAACTCAGATCAGATCAAAATGTTAAAGTTTGTCTGATAAATCTTCATATTTTTTTGTTCAAATTCATTTCACTATGACAGCCTGGATGGATGGATGGATGGATGGATGGATGGATGGATGATGGATGGATGGGTGCATGGATGAAGAGATATGGGAAGGTGTCAGGAAAGAAAGAGCAGGTAGATAAATCAATAGTTCAATGCCAGACTCTCCTTTATATCTAATTATAATGTTTTATTATTTAAATTTATGTTGTGATGTTTGTGTTTTTGATGAATATAAATGATGCACAGATACATGATGAATGACAGACTGAGGGAAGGAAGAAGAAAAGAAAAGATGGACAGATAAATGATGAATGTATGGTCTCAAACTGGATGAACAAATTAATAAATCAATGTTAAGATACAGGGCTTGAACTGGCAAGAATCTGTTGATACAATATAATCTCCACACTTGGATAACAATTTGATTTATCAGAGTAAATTGTGCTTCTATAAACAGGGCAACACTACATATTGTTCACTTAAAGATTTATTTTATAGTGTTAAGAAGCCACAGTGTTGTATGAATAAAGTGTTGAATATAAATCGTGAACACATGAAAACATAATATTGCACTTAAATTACAGATATAGTATTGCACCACAAAATACCTCAGTATACTGTTGTATGGATTTTTTGACACCCCTAGTAAGGATGAATAAACAAATGGATGGATGGGTGTCTAGATGGACTAATAAATGCATATATGAAAGTTTGGATGATCGGGGGATGAAAGTACAGATAAATGTATCAATGCATACATGAAAGATAAAAAGATAATTAAATGTATGTTTAAATGAACAGATGAATAAATGGATGGATGGATAATTTAATAATTAAATGAATAAAAACATGATTAAATTGGTGTATAATAGAAAATGATAATTGTATGGATGGTAAATTGATTAAGTAATTAAACCAATTTATGGACTGATAGATGGAATAAAGAAAGGATTGCTAATGGAGCGATTGATCAATAAATGGATGAGTGAAAAATATGGACTGATGTATGGATTGATGAACAACAGATGGTTAAATAAGTGGATGGCTGATGAACAAATTGGCATATATATAGTTATATATACGATATGAACAGATGTATGAAGAAATGGAAAATAAATAGATGGATGGATGAAAATACTGATTCGTGGATGATTGATGGAAAACAGAAGAATGGCAGAATTAAAATTGAGCCTTTTAGGGCATATTTTACACTTTACATAATCTAGAACAGAGGTTGCCTAGGGGCAACATGTGGCTCTCTGTGAGGGCACTGACTCACTTAATGTGGCCCACAAGTCAGTTTTGAGTATCCCACAAAGAAAATGCAACAAAATCTGCCACAACATGATTAAAAATATCAACATTTCAGGGTAAATGGAGCCACATTGGCTGCAATTATTTTGGAAAAAATGTCCTTTTAGTTAAATATTAAATAAGTGTACCTGTAGGATATATCTGGCAAACTGCACGGTTTGGCCCAGTGGCAATAAAGACAAAATAAATGAGGTCCTCTTGGTAAACAAAGTCGCTCATCCCTCCCAGAGGAAGCAGTTCCTTCACCATCTTCCTCTCTAAACCTCTGTACCTCATTTATCTCCACCTTTTTCTGTCTTACAGCTGCTGACACACTTCTCCACCCCTCAGTCTCTGCAAACACCAGCTTAAAAAAGATAACGATGTATTTGACGACATATAGACGAGCTGCAACGTGTGGGCGTCAGCTATAAATAAGAACAGAAGGGGAACAGCCGTGAACAGCTCGCAAAGCCGTCACTCTGGGAAAGAGCATCTTCAGAAATCTGCTGCATCCAAACAGAAATGAGAAGGAGCCCTGGTTTGTTTATGTGGATTTGAGACGGACCAACAGACTGACAGGCAGACTGACTGACAGACAAAGCCTCTGGGCTCCGAGGCATCTGGGTCAGAGAACAAAAAAGAGAGTGCCCAATGAAAGATGTTGAAACTAAACACACGGTGTGGTCCAGATGTGGGTCTGATGTGGCCTCCATAACAGAAGTTTGAGGACTGAACATCAGTATCAACAGTCGGTTAATGCTTCTTCATCTTAGCGGTGATGCACAACAGAAAGACACAAAATATTCACCCAGATCTTTGGAGACACTAATGAAAACTCATAGAAGAGTTTGTGAAGCTGTTAATCTGAACATTAACAAACAGAAAGTAATGAAGCCAGTTGCAAAGACAAGCCGAAGAACAATGTCTCCATGGTGTCTACAGTCACAAACTGATGTAGCTGTTGACAAACAGCCTCTGGTCCTGCAGGTTAAATGACTGTTTTTGTCAGTGGAGTCTGTCGAGCGAGGAAGAACGATGTCTGTTCCTGAGAGAACAGGGTCACACCTTCAGAAGAGGTCCGTCTCTGCAGGGATCAGGTCTGTCATGTGGTCATAGAATTAAAGTCCAAAAATGTTCCCCGGATTTTTGAGGAAGTTTTTTTTAACTCACCAAATCTGCTTCATGGTGGGAGATGTCATTGTTGATGTCAGACTGCGAGCCGAGGGAGCTGATGTAGCTCCGCCTCTTCACGCCGTCTCTGTGACACAGACCTGCATGAACACACAAACAGAGCCGGCCTTAGGCACAGGCAGTAGAGGCGGGGGGGTTTCAAAGAGTGGAGGAGCGAGTCTCCCCCGTGAGAAATGTAATGTCTGTTACACCCCAACACCACACAACAACATCAGGGTCTAGAAAATGAACTAATTGGAGTTTCTATGTCAGTCATCCATCAGTATGAGCAAACACATGCACGTCCTTTCATACTCATTTACACGCCGCTGACGCAGCAGTGGGAGCAACTTAAAGTTAAGTGTTTTTCCCAAGGACACATCAACATGTGACAACTGGAGCTGGGCTCAAACCTGCTATCTTTCGATAACCAACAGAACTCGATGTCAGACTGAACCACCAACCCAAATAACCATATGTCCCATTTTGTGGAATTTCCTTTATTGAAAAAAAACACTTTATCACATTGCTGTCTTTATTTTTAAAACAAGGGACTTTTCAGTACAACTTTGTCTCGTGTTAAATGTTTTTTAAGATTTTTAACATTTTTGTCAACCTTCTTGTCTGCATCATTTTGAATCAAACAAGAAAAATCATTCTTCAGAAACAGCCACCCTAAATTATGCATAAATTATTTTTCCTTTATTCTTCTGAAACTAAAATAATTGCCAAAACAGCCCAACCCATTACATTTGCTCAAGTCCAATTCACAAAACTGACCTTTCTTAGTCCAGAAAAATATTTACTATATATTTGTGGGGTTATAATATCTAATATTATTTCAATGAATAGCAGGATTTGGCTGGGCTGAGCTGCTATCTAGTTTTTAAAACATTGAAACTTTAAAATGTTGAAATCTTCAATGTTTGCTTGTATTTCCTGAATTTAATAATGCTTTATATCATCTTAGCATGATGGAAATACACAAGTTTACTCATGTCAGTGGTCCTGAACAATGTCCCTTGATTTATTTTTCATTGTGCATTGGTTTGTGTGACAGTTCTTTGCTGTCTGTCTTTTGAGAATCTTTGTAATTGAGTTGATGTTATTTCTCTCAATGATCTCTCGAGTATATATAAAGGTGAAATGAATGAATGATGAAATAAATGCTGGGTGTGCAAACTGTCCCCGGGGGGACGTCACCGACTCCCAAAGAAGTGAGGTAAAGAATATAAAGACAGAAAAATGTGTTTAATTATCACATAAATATTGTTTTATCCAGAGAAACTAAATACTAATGTCATTTAAGATGGAGGCCAAAACCACATCACCCTCCAGTCGTGTCTTCACCAAACTTTCAACAGTTAGATAAACTTAAACCTGATAGAGCCGCTGAAAAAATATAGACCCAAAGCAGAGCTCTGAACACTTTCACGCACAGTTCTGTACTTTTATCTCATTATGTTAAAATGCCTCCATGCATCAGTCATGATTTTTGGTTTTTGAGTTAATTTCACAGTTTTAAAAATGCAACAGTTCGCTGACATTGCAGAAATGTTCCGGCACTGTCAGACCTCACTGATTTAGAATTTCTTTGCTTATTTTTCTGTTTCTTTAAGCCACGAGCTGCAAAACCTTCAGCAGCAACACATGAAGGAAAAGTTTGTCTCCTATCTGTAAGATCTGAGGGGTGCTGCATGATTTTCTACCTGTGCTGACACTGAAATACGAAGAATCTGCATCATCGCGGGAGACGGAGCGCCCAACATCAACAGAGGGGTCCCACTCCAGGTGCTCATGGGTCGGCGAGGAGGAAGAGGGAGGAGGAGGAGGAGGGAGGTGGACCGGTGAGTGATCAAGCCCGAGGTTAGCTGAAAGATAGAGAGCAGGATCCACCTTAAATCTTTGTTTTTGACGTGGAACATGGTGTCCGTCATCATCTTTCATCCTGCTTTGCGCCCTCACTCTTTCTGCTCTTCTTTCACCTACTTCTGCTTCAGCCATAACAAACAGCACCAACACGAGCTAACTGGCTTCTTTTTAGCTGCAGGTGAGTGTGTGAACTGCTGCTGTGAAGCCATATGTCTGTTGCTTGTTTCATACATGCTTGAAAGTCAAAGTATTCACAGTTTAGAGGTGCTGGTACTGTGGATTTCCTTGATGCTCACATATCAGCTCATTTTAACTCACACAGAAGTTTTATCTAAGTTTAGCTTGAAGAAAAAATGTCTTCTTGCATCCACAAATGCACCTCATCCTGGAAGTTAAGGAAATTCTATTATAAAACATTATTATAAATTATCAAGACTTCTCTCTCTCAAGATTTCTCTCCACGTGTGGAGACAGCATCATGAACTCAATCCAATCTCAGAGCTGATTTACCTTTACGATGGTTTGAAGGTGCAAGGAGGTCCAGGTTTGTCTTATCAAGAGCTCCCTCCTCCTCTAAGAGACTCTCTGAAGGACAACCAGAGTCTGTCGCCTGAGACAGAATCCAGTCGTCCTCAAACACCTGAAAGAAGAAGACAGAAGAAGAGGAGGTCAAAGGATAAGGCTGATAATTTGTCTGTTTCTTTTGACAGGATGTTTAAAGACATTTTACAAGCTGCTGGAATTGAACATTTAGGGAAAGAAAAATCTACTGATAAAGTATTTTAGGATTCCTGTTTAAAGAAGTTATTCACACGACTAATTTTGATTGCAAATGTACAAATGGGAAATACAACTTATTTACATGTTTGATATATTTTGAGCAACACTTTGCATTATGGGAAGAGCAGGTAATTCAAGACACTCTCAAGAGCACGTAGGATGTGCTAAAAAAATATCAAGAAAAGCAATATATTATCAACTACTTCTTGCCGATACTTGAATCAATACAGAGTTTACAGAATGGATAACAACATAAGCAACTCGAATGTGGCTGTAGAAGCCAAAATACATGATAAAGAGTCTTGGCTGTTTCTATTTTAATAAAACAAGAATTAAAGTTGTGGTAAATGTAAGAAAAAGGTGTAGTAAATGTCCAAGATTTAAGCATAACATGTTATGATGTGGGGGATTGGTTGAGGTTTCCCGGCCCTAAGAGCACTGCTGCTTTGCAACTAGGCCGTAAATTAAATCTGCAATAGCAATAGTTTGAAGCCAATCCCCAGTAAAGCTGGAAATGCTTCAGATGTAATGATGAAACTTGAAGCAGAGGTGTTGCATGCATGATTCGTGTGCATAGATAAATAGTGTGCTGGGTTCAGCAGGGTCTTGGCTATGATTGGTCAGAACTTCTCAGCCTCACAGCTAGATAATCAAAATTTCTGCTTCTTCTCAGGACACATGAAGTGCCACAAAGACAGTTTCAACCAATATAACCAAACATTTACCTGAATAACACGACTTCACCTTTGTGTTTGAGTGCATGTGTGAGTGTGTACCAGTCTCATGCTCAGCAGTCTGGTGTGTGTCCGTGCGATGTTGTTGTAGGAGAGGCTGCAGCCGCGCAGCAGCTCCAGCAGACGGTTCTCTACATGCTGAGCATCAGTGGGTTCACTTCGCTGGATCAACGCCTCGCCGCGCTGCAGCAGGGTGTTCACACGGGCCGAGTTCATGCACACGCACTGCTGAAATGACTGCAAACACGAGAGCACAGTAAACAGTTTTTATAAGAAGGAGGGAACAGGGAAATTATTATCACCATTTATTTTTTCACATTATTTTTTGGCCTTTTTTTCCATTTATTGACAGGAGAGAGAGGCAGTGGATAGGCTTGTGTAGGGGGTGAGAGATAGTAGGGGAGGACACTCTGCAAACAGGACACAGGCTGGATATGAACCTGGGTCGCAGAGGCACGTATGTGGGATGTGCCTGGTTGCTTACCACTCCGCCAAACCAGCACCCGAAGGAAATGACTTGAGCATTAACTTTTTCAGTAACCAAGAACATACTGACCTGGAGTTGTCGCAGCTTTTCACACGTGCTTCCTGTGAGGTGATCCACCTCACTCAGACGGACGTCCAGGTCGGCCAACCAGAGAGCTAGCTCCGCCCTCTCTGCCTCAAACCCCTCCCACTCTGAGACGAACAGCTACAAGAAAAAGATGGAGAGACTCCATCATTTTCAGGTCATGTGATTTCAATCACAACCACAAAGAAGAATCACATTGTATTTTCTAACATAAATAAGATGCTTATCCAAGCATTAACTTGTTTTTTTTCCTTTGATATACCTTCAGACGAGCAGTGATGGACTCCAGTTTGACGTTCAGCTCGTCCCATCGCTGCCCGCAGCTCCTCGTGGACGCCAGAAGTCGGGCTCGCATGGCGCCATCAAACAGCCGAGTCAGTGCTCGATTCCTGCGAGTCAGACCGTCCAACCGAACGAGAAGAGAACCTGCCTCGCTCCGCAGCCTCTGAAAACATGACACCAAAATCATCACTGAAAAATCTTCATCTCCAAAGTGGCTGCTGCTGTGATAGAAAATCTGAAGTTAAAGAGAAGGATCTGCAGCAGCATCAGCCAAGACTAAAGCAGAATCTAAGCTGGACATATAAGGAGAATCTGTGCTCTGATATAGGCTCGAACTTCGGGATGCAAGTTGCTAAAACACAAAAATAAGTTCAGCAGAAGTATTTAGGCTCCAACTGAGGGCTGCACTGTTACATATTGTGGGGCATTCTCTATGAGGAAAAAAAAAATATATATATATATATAAATCAACAAAAAGTAGAAAATATAAATAAAAATCCTTCAAAAAAGCTTATACCAACATAACTATACTTTAGCCCAAACACATGAAAAAATCACGATTTAATGAGCATAACACATAACTAAAGCCAGTTTAAGCTTATTTTTAATGCAATAAACAGTTTTTAAAGCACAAATATATTACCTTTACCATTGTTTCCAAATGTGGTTTTAACTAACACTATATTATATAATACAATCATAGCAAAGTTCTTTAATGACTTGTAAAAACAAAGAATGTACCAGCAATCTAAGGTTAGAAGAGTATTTTATTACCTTAGTTTGTGATACTGTATAGTCCTGGTTTCTGATGATAAATCATATTAAGCATGTGTTTTTATGTTTTCTTCATATTTACAATTTGTTTAGTTTCTTTCTGGAAATGATTGGTGGGCCACATTTTTTTAAAACATTGGATTTTTTTTTTTAAGTTCAACACTTTTTTCCCCAAAAGCCACATTATTATATTATATCATAAGTATTTAGTTCATTTAGCTGTAACAGTCAAACTCTTGCTGTGGCCTGCTTACTAGAGACAACTTGACCTTACAGGGCTGAATAGAGACATGCTGCTCCACTCCGCCCACCTCCACCACTTACTTTTGGGATGAAATATCAAAGAAAATGCACTCCATAAGATATATATTTACCGAAGAGTAAACCACTGTTTTAATTTTGGTTTTGCTGTTTTGATTTAGAGTCCCCTCGCCTCGCAGCAGAGTTTCTCTTTCTGGTTTTGTGACTTTTGTTCATGTGGAAGCTGTAAGTTGGAAATTTGTTTGAAAGCTCGTGGATCATTCACACCTCAAACTTCCTCAGCTCCTCCTTTGCAGTGACGTAGGTGATGTGGGCGTGGTTTGGGGAACTGACAGTCTGCTCAGCCAATTGCAGCCAGGTGTCCAGGTGGGCGTGTTCCTTCATAAACTCATGCCAGAGGACCCACCTCCTCTCCAGTCTGGATAGACGGAGAAAGAAAACTTTTAATGAATCTCAAAACTCAAAAGTTACTGTCTTGTGACATTAAAACATGAATATTTTTCAGATAAGGGTTTGTTTTCCAACTTCAGGTCCTTCAGTGTTTCATAAATATCAGACACTCACTGTCCACATCCCTGCAGGTCTCCATCTTGGCTCCAGCTGCTGTTCATCTCCTCCCCGTCCAGCTCCAGAGAAGATGAGTTCAAGTGAAAAGGAGACTCTGAATGATCCATAAAAAGCTCCATTTCTTCTACAGAGGTTTCACTTCCTGTGACAGAGGGGTCATCATCATCATCATCATGGTGCTCTGACAGGGGAGAGCCTGTTGGCAGTGCAGGCATGCTGACCTCACATCACCTTTACCTGAAACAAGAGGCGGGAAAAATACGTTTAACTCTTACAAGTCTGGTCATATCTTCCAGTAAACACCTATCCAAGAAATGCCCAACGTAAAATGATTATTGCCCCTGAACTCTTTGGGGCACATACCTGGTGTTCGTCTTATTGAAAGGTAATTTTCTAAAGATTTTCCCAAAATAATCAGAATCACTGTAGGTGCCACTACAGCAGGCTTATTGCAGCTCAAACACAAAAAAATGGCGCTTTCGCTCACCTAATTCAGTCCTTTGAAACAACTGCCTGCAGATGACTGTCACTTGAACCGAGGTGTAAAGCAAAATATAACCAGAGAAGTCTCCCCCAGTCAAATACAACATTTAATTTAAAAAACTCAAACAAACCAAACCTTCAGAAAAAGAAAACCTGAGTTTGTTTTGTCCGCACCAAATGTCTTATCTGCGAAAGTGCCCTGAACTTCTGCCCTTATGTGTTATATGCTGTAAATTAAGGTGGACTGGATAGAAAATATATTTTAATAGCACATTCAACCCAATTGCTGCAAAGACTCGATGCACAGTATATGAGAGCACAATTATGAACATGATGCGTAATAAAAACACCAAACAGGAGCACGATAAAAAGTCAACATTTCAGGCTCACCTGGAGAACAAATCAGAGAAAATTAGTTTCTTTGTTAAGAATAAGCAAGTTAAATTATTTTATACAATTAAGACCTGAGCATTCACTCACTTTTTGCTTCTTATGCCAGAGGAAGCCAACCAAGAATTTAGACCACATGGACTTGAACTGTAGTGATGCACAGATTGTGAAAATCAGGGTCAATGCTGAAGTTTCAGATCCTTAAAAACAATATTTTCCCTCTTATTCTGGTTATGAAACTGTTCCAAGTTTGTCCAAAGGGTTGTTTCTTCGGCCCAAAAAAAACTTCCTCATTAAATCAGCAGCTATTTGTGCTTGATGTTGCTTTAAATAAATACGACTCAACAAATAAACATCTCAGACTGATCTCTGCTCCTTGTTACACTGTCATTTAGCAGACGCTTTTGTCCATAGGGACATACATCTTAGAGTAAGTACGACACAACTAAGAATCTTGCTGCTGCACATTTAAATGTGCTTTCAGGAAGGCCTGCAGTTACAGTAGTCGATGCATGAAATCACCTGTACCAGAAGCTGTGTTGCCTGTTTTGTCTGGTATGGTCTGATTCCTCCTGATGTTATAGAGGGCATATCGACAAGACCGAGCAATCGAGGCCACATGAACCTTAAAGGTCAGCTGGTCATCAATCATGACACACAGATTTCTGTTCGAGTTTGTGAACATGAGATTATTGGATCCAAGCTGGATATTGAGAAAAAAAAAAGAAAAGCTGAGACAGTTAAGAAGAGAAGCCATAGCGAACAGAGTGAGGTGGTGTATAATGAGAATCAGACAGTCTTCCTCGCCATGATACCCTAAAGGACCTTCCTGTGATGTAGGACTTAAACCATGACAGGGCAGATCCTGAGAGGAGGATTTGATGGTTCACCGTGTCAAAGGCAGCATTAGGACTGAGCAGCAGCTGTAGCCAGTCGCACTGATTCTGTGACTGACAGGAGTGCAGTGTCAGTAGGATGGCCCTGCCTAAAGCCAGACTGATTTGGATCTGGCTCCTCCCACTACATTTGCTGATGGCTTATGTCCGTAACAGGAGCTAATGTTAAACAGAAGCATCTGTGCATCCCCACTGAGCTGCAGATCACCCTTATACTCTATCTGAAGACTTGGAGCACCTCTACATCACTCACTGATGGTTCTCCATCTTTGCTGACTGATCACGTCTGACACCCTTTCAGACCTGTTACCACGCCTCTGATGCGGCAGTTTGAGGCTAAGTGTCTCGCCCAAGGCCGTTGGTAATTGCCCACTTTTGTCTGGTGGTGAAACTATGAATGCACACACCTACAGCTGCAGGCAGACACAAAACAACACCCTCACACTCCTGAGCGATGAAGAGATGGATCGTTTACAAATGAGAGAGAGCGATGCTGTGATTTATGCCGCTCCACTCTCTCTCCGTCTGTGTGTAATTATCTCCTGATTTACAGACAGCAGCTGATCACACAGTCGGAGCTCTGCTCTGACACAAACGCTCATTTTCTGACCTGACTTCACATCTTTCCTCCTCCATTCACACTTTCCTCTCTTCTTACCTCGAGTTGGGGCTGCAGTCTCAGGTTATTGGCTTTCACCTTTGTCACATTTTACATAAAATATGTCACTGTTTATTGATAGATGTATCTGGAATTAAACTAGGCCCGCTCCACATACGGAAAACATGCTCTTGTTTAATAGCACAATAATGTTTTATAGGCTGTAATAATTTACCAGAAGACAAATCGTGTTTATAACCTGATTTTTAATGTCCCAGTTCATGCTTTGCTCCATAGTAACAGAAATCCAAGAACCTTTTTCCTGCAAAAAATAGATTTAAAGGCAGCTTGTGTTTCATGTGACTGCACTAAAGATGTGGACGAAGGGCTGTTAAACTTAAAACTTTGTATGAATGCATTGTTTTCATTCATAGAAATACCTACAGACTGTTATGATGTCTTTATTGCAAAGGCTCACATCACAATAATGATAAAACTACATCAGTCCTATTTATAACATGAATGGCACAGTAACAAACACCTCAATAAGAAAAATGATGACAGCAGATGGATCACTTCAAGCTAACACCTCATTTCAGACAGTATTCTGGTTAGTTTGGCTGTTAGTCCAACCTTGACTGAGCTCGGTCTGCAGAGGCACTGCCCAATCATCGTCCTTTAAGGACAAAGAGGGTGGAGCCAGAGAGAAACAGCTGCTCATACAAAGATTAGCATTTATGCCGCCTGCTGTGGTACCATTTTTAAGTGCTAGAAAGCCTTCGTCTTCAATGAGGTACAAAGAACAACACAGAAAGCATCTCTACATTCATCCATCATCTGATTGGCCAATAATAAATGTGATTAAGAGGACAATTGTTCAGTCATCTTCTAGACTTCTTGTTGCAAAAGATCCGCCCTTCCTTAACACTTTATTAGGGCTGTTTGAAGTTGGACCAATAAAATATATCCTGGTATAATAGATCTGGTCCATTAGTTACATTTTAATTGAAACTACAGTTTCTGCCTTCATCGAGTCATTGAAGGATTGTGTAGTGCCAAATGTGAGACCCACCTCTTGAAACTGCTTGGTCTGCATTTCAACTCAGTGTTTTTATGCTCAGGCCCAGTTGCAACTATGGTGAGAGTGCAAACCAGCAAGAGACGAGGGCAGGGAGACGAACATTTCATTTCAAGTAATTTATTTCAAACCAAACAGACAGGACAGCTACAAACCAACAACCTAACAAAGACTCTACAACAACAGACAAAACACCAAACAAGACAACTACCTCGGTTTGAAATGGGGATGGGAGAAGCAGAGCATATTCATTTTCAACCCGTCTCCACAAACAACCAACCAAAACAACAAAAACGAACCCATATTTAAATTGCTCTCTTCAACCCTCTTTCCAAATCAAACAAAACAAAACTGGGAAAAGAAGGACATCCCTTCAAATTAGCTTCTCATTTCCCTCTTCCTTCTTATACCTTTCTAACACTTCTTTTGTAAACTTATGTTTGAACTGACAGGCTTTTGATGGATTTAATCTTCTAGGCCAATCCATAGTTTAACCCCACAAACAGAAATACATGCTTTAACATGGTGCATCGTGAGGCACAGGTGACAGTTATCCCAACACAGAGGCCATTATACGATGATATGAATCCGATATGTGGAAACTGACCCTTTTACAGGATTCTCTAGATTTCTTTTGTAGAAACATAAACTGCAAATACGAGGCCTAACAACCTAAATTTCAGGTCCTCAGAGACAAGAAGGATAATTTATATGTAATTTATATAAGGATAACATATGCTGCACCAAGTTTGGCTTCGACCTCTATCTCTTGAGCTGAACCATGTGTGATATTTTACAAACTGCTATCACATCATTTAGGGCATATTCATTCTGTAAAATCAGTGTTGATACTCGTATTAGCAACGAGCAAGCGATGACATATTACTGTTTTAATATTCTGAGCACAGGCCTATTATGAGTGCAAACTGAGACAGAACTTCTACACGGCTGCTGCAACAGGACACTGCTTCCTCCTTTTCCCTTTTCCTTCCCCGTCCTGCTGTTCACATCCTGAACGTTCATCTGTTGGTGTGTATGTGTGTGAACTTCCAGCCTCCCAGACTCATAAATCAGGCTCTTCCTCAGACACCACAGGGGGCTGATCAGGCCAAGGTCTCATCCTCCAAAACTCCCACCTGGGGACTCGGTGTGTGAGTGTGTGAGTGTGTGTGTGTGGTGTAATAGCAGAGTTATGAGGCCGAGGCTTCAGCTGAGAGTCCATGTGGATCCAGCTCACTGTCTGTCTGCATCAGTGTGAGAGAGAGAGAGGGCCAGAGAATCTTCTGTCATCACAGAGATGATCTTCTTCTGCCTCTGAGCTGACAACAGCTGAGGCTGGAGGTGTCCATGATGTCCATCCTCATGTCCGTCCACCTGGCTGATATATAGCAGTCGACGGCGCCGAGGACAGCCTTGTAATTACTTTAAGGTAAAACGATAAAAACCACGCTGGCTCGACTGGACGTTACCGTAAGATTCTTTACAGCAGAGGTCCCAAGCCAGTGGTCCAAGGACTGGAACTGAGCCGTAGATCATTTGGTTCAGGGCCGGAGAGAAACTAACATTTACGCCCAGGCTCTTTGACTCTGTCACTGCTGTGATGAACAAAAACGTTAAAGTTAAACCTCGTGCTCAAGCACTCCTCTTTGTGCTCGAGATGTAGGTGTAAACACATTTGACTCTGCAGGATGAAGGCACACAAGAGAGCTCAACTTCCTGAGGTGGGAGGATTCAATTCAGAGGTCAGAGCTGATAAAACACCATCAATAATCAACAGAAGCATCAGATCGGCTCCAGCTGATGACTGATGGAATAACCACACTCCATCAGGGTCACTGTTTGTACAGGATTTCCTCTGTGCTCACAAGGTATAGCCAGGACTCCAAATTTCAACAGGTCCTCTCAGACCAGTTGAAAAGACACATCACTCATATCAGTCCCTCCAGGAAAACTCAATTCAGGTCTTGCAACAATTAATGCAAATTCAACATGGCTTTATCTTTGAACAATCATCTCCACTCATCACCCCAAGCTCCACACATCAACATCTCACTTCAGTCTGACCTTCTCGTCTTTACTTGAGAGGATGTTGGGCACAAACGGTACACCTGAGGTCTTACATACAAACTGTGCAACAATGTTCCCAGAGCATGCAGCTGTGATGGAATATGAGTGACGTTCATCACTTCAGAAGCCAAATTCTCCTGTTAAACACATCCAGACCGCTGCTGCACATGTGCAGGTGGTGTAAGGTGATGAGTGCGCAATCAACCCCGATTTCCACATAGTCCACCTGCGGAGTATTGTGTCTGCGGACCAGCTTTTCTCTGACTGATGGCGTGCATCCTCGCCCACTGGGAGTGTATTAAAAGTACTGCACAGTGAAGCGCAGGCCTTGAAACTTGAAACACAACATCATAAAGATCACAAAAGAACCACAACTTCACAAAGTAACTGTGGCTTTACAAGACAACAGGAAGAGGAACATGCAGAGAACAGGTTATATTTCCTGCCTGACACTGATTTGCTGTTTTGGCACTGATATTATTTCCACTTTGTCACTGCATTTTGGAATGACTCGAAAAAGTAATTGCAGTTTTTCAATGTCGGCTCCCGCTGAAAATATACCGGCTTGGAAATCTTGCTGCTGACCCGCCCCGCAGACCGACACAGGCGCAGGCTGTGGAAACAGATTGATTGAAGAGACTGGGGGTGATTTGCTGTGGAGTGCACAGTGCGTACGGACTGCTGGACAGACGGATTGTGAGGAAATTGAGGGTAAGTACGAAGATCAGAGAGAAATTTACGGTCCTGCATAAAGCTGACAGAAAACTGAGGAGCCAGCAGAGGCATAAAGCTGAACAAGCAGGGGCAAACCCCCGACTTAAGACCAAAAAAAATCTTTTTGGGTCAAAGTCTGAATTTGACCCATTGTGTTTGGGTCCAATTCCGATCTGCTGCCTACACAGCACACCTCTGCAGTGAGAGTCAGTCCATGACTACATCGTATCACATAAAACCGCATCATGGTACAAAAAAGGTCAAGTACCACTGATTTACAGCATTTTACAAAAACCTGAAGTAAGTTACACAGTGCAGAAAGCAGGCAACAAAGGCAGTCTGTGGTCTTTGGATATAGCCATCCTCTCTGGAAGTTATTGCACTGTATGGGATTAACATTTGAACTATTATCTTAAGATAGAAAAGTTGCACATTGATGTTTTAAAGTGAGCATGGAGGTTATTTGTTTAAAATATTTCCCTTATTTATCACTTATTTTCTTTTTAGAGGTTGGAAAAAATCCTCTCAGCAAAAAAAGTAATGGGAATTGGGTGACAGTGGCAGCAACGTCAAACACAACACTCTTGTGCAATAAGAATCTTTTTGCTGAAACACTTCTATGATTTTAATTCTTTGGTATCATTTCTGCTGACTGCCTCTGATGACAACGTGACATCCTTCATTTACAAAACACGCAGCACAAAGTAGAAGGAAATGATAAGCAAAAAGACAAAAGATATCGATTCCTTGAGGGATTTGTCATCGATTCTTAACTGGAATTGGTTTTTGATTCCCATCCCTAGTCGGCTTGAATCATTTCTCACTTTGTTTCAGAGGGTGAAACACAGTGATCAGACGTTTCCCTGAACCTACAGCTTCAGAAGTGAAGCGATGAAAAGGCAGAGGCTGAATCAGCACAAATTTAGATGAAGACATATGCCGGCTTACTCATCAGAGAGCAACAAGTAAAAAAGAGCATCTGTTGGACATGTGGACACACTCTGCTGATTTTCAGAATGAACTGAGAGTGTGAATGGAGCTTCATTCAGAAGGAGGGAGCGAGCGAGCCAGAGGAGAGAGAGGGATCATCTTTATGTGTTGATGAGTCACCAGCTGACTGCAGTTCATTCAGTTCAGGGCTGAAACACACACCGAGCTGCTGGAGGCTCTCACACACTCACGAACACAGTGAGTTACTTCACGTCTGCTTTTGACTCTGAACTTTATATGTTTAATAACAACCTGCAGCTGGATCGGCCTGATTCCACGTCTGTGGTCAGGCAGATCGATCATGCAGTCCAAGCAGGAATGACTGAGTTCAGGCTGCAGGGGCGATGACCAATCAGCTTCCTTTGAAGAGAAAGGGGTGGGGGCAGCGAACTTAACGATGGTCAGCAGAGACGGCTGCATTAGCATAGATGCTGCCTGCATTAGCGTTAGTTTTGCCAAAGCTGGGCGAAAGTATGTGGTACAAATTAGCTGTTGTTACGCCACTACCTCATCTAATGTGACTGACAGAACGATCGTCCAATCACCATGCAGAACTGTCTAACAAGTCAGGTTAGTCCTGATGAGCAGCTGGAGAAATCACAGAGCTTGTGTCAGAGGTCAGTTAATCGCTCTGGTTGTCTGGTAGCTGTGCAGTAGTTATAACTGCTACAGCAGAGTGATGGCGGCAGCGTAGCTCAGTCCATTAGGGCCACTGAAACAACTCAGATCCAGGCAAGTGTGTTTGTCTATTTTCAAGTCAAATATATCCAAAACACTTTCTATTCCACATTCACTTAACCAGTCCACATAAATATCTTACTTTAAGGAATAAAAGGCAAAAATAAGGCACTGAAATGCCTGTTATGAAAAGAAAATATCCGTCACTCGAACAAGGAAAGTTTGACTCAGCGAGCGTCTTAAATTAAGGTTTAATATCTGCTCGAGTTAAATTGCAGATAATTTTACCTGTTATTACAAGCAACCCAGGCCTTATTTTTAGTTTTTATATCTTCAAATAAGATTTTAAACCAGACATAAGAAATTGTGGATTAGAACAAGTCCAGTGAGATTGTTTTGTCTTGAAATTGGACAAATACTCTGACTTAGATCTGAGTTTTTTCAGTGTGTTCTGGGCTCTGGAGGGTCCAAGTCCCAAGTAAGCTGACTTCCTGGGGCACTGTGGCTGGTTATGGTTGGTAACGCAGCTGAAGGGGTCGGTGTCCCTTGCCTCCAGAGCCTCGGGCGTAAACTTCATCACATGTAAACACCTACAGATGAAGAAGGATTCATGTTGCTGGTGATGCAGACGAGTCAACAGGAATGATGAATGGTTCCCAAACCTGACCTGACCTGAGTGGGATGAGGTAACTCGTCACCCTGTCTGGGGTTCGATTGGAAGCGAGCTGAAACCACCTCTTTCAGGTAAGCTCTGACAACCTGATATAAATAGCTATTTTTTATTTTCAATGTCATGTTTTGCTAATAAATCAAACTTAATAAATACAAAAATTACAAATGACATGTGCATTACCTTTAAAAACACCCATTTTCCCAAAACTTTGATCTGCATGGGGTCAAAGTTTACATTGATGCTGACGCCACACCTCTATTACCACAAATACCAGCCAGAGCCCTTGTGTTTTTACTTGCACAAAAAAATCACAAAGCTATGACTGTTGTACATAGCAGCAAAGTTTAACAGAGAAAATTATTAAAAAAATTAAATCATTCAAGAAGCTTGTAAGTGTAATGTTCTCATATTGTATAATTGTAGAAATAATTACCTCGACCATGTTTTTACTGACATATGTTTGTTTGTTTGTTTGTTAGCAAGATTACGCAAAAACTACTGGACAGATTTTGCTGAAATTTTCAGGAGATGTTGGTTATGGCCCAACTTAAAAATGATTAGATTGTGGATAACCACCATTAGTGAATGATCACTTTTGCTCAATAACCATCTAACTAATTTAGATATCAACATGATTCTGAGTGCTAGGTGTGAGTTTTTAGGGTCATGAATCATATTATGATGGTATTTTTATCATGGAACTATTGCTTATAGATGTAACAGCAATATGGGGGCTACCTTGGCGGAGGCTTGCGCTCTCCGAATGCTTTCTAGTTATTGTTAGAAATTATTAAGAGTAAATGGTAAACATAAAATGTCATATGTAGCCTATCAAGAAGGGCTGGGTATTTCATGCAACCTCATGACATGAAATGTATCCCGATACTGAGGCTTCAATACGATAGGTATCCCGTTAAGCGTAAATTATTATTATGCCTTTATCAGAATTCCTGACAAATTTAAATTCGTTTTTTCATTGCAAAAAGAAAAAGATTGTTCTACAACTCAAGACACTTAAATTTAGGTCCTCAAAGATTTTAGACCTAAGTTAAAATTTTGAACATGTGCTTCATTCATGCAGTTTGGCTTCGACTTTGAACTGCGCCGTTGATAACATCCCCAAAAGTGTATCGACAACAGCTGTCACAGCATTTGAGGCCGTATCAATTCTGTAGAATCAGTGTTGATACACGTATCGTCAGCGTGCATGACGATATTCTGCTGTATCAACATTTTGAGCACAGGCCTACTCTCAAGTGCATAATATTTATTATTCTAAGGCAAACTATAACATTTATATAACTTAAAGACATTAAAATAAGCTAGTAGCCCTCCATATACTCTTCATCTTAAGGGTAGCTCTCAGGCTCAAAAAGGTTGGTGAAACCTGTAGGTCACCCCACAAAATGAACTAATATTGAAGAAAATGAAGCAAAAGCAGCAGTGGATTTGGGCACAGAGGGTTTATGAGAGGCAGGATTTGAATGTTACACAAAGACAAAGGCAGGAACACATGAACACACAGACTCATTTGCATCATCTGAATTTAAATATCATTACAACAAATATGCAAAACACAAAGAGCCAAACATGAGAGAGTTGGACCTGCTGTGGAGGACGTTCAGGAGAGAGACCCTGCTGCTAGCTTCATTTATTATTCATAACCCTCACAGGTATCAGAGCGGCTTCTCAAAGCTACTTGTTACCCTCTGTCAGTTTTATAGGATCAACATCTGCACCACACACACTGAGCCCTTCAGCACACTCCTCACTCAATCAGCGCTGACAGAAAATGAGCCTGATCGCTCACATTATTGATGACATCACTGATGATGTCACAGCTGGGCCAGAGCGATGCCATTGGACAAACAAGGCGGCAGCAAAGCCTCTGATTGGCTGAGATGATTGACGCCTCATCGTCCAATGTGATCCCCTGACGGCTCTCGGTGTTCGATGTGTGTGTGCGTGTGTGTGTTTGATCAGTCAGTAACCTCTTTGACTTTGAGCAGCAGACGTCTGACAGGACGAACAGGAAGTCGAGCATCAGATCAGATCACCGTTTCCTCTCTTATCTCCAAACGGATGACTTCTATTAGAATCAGTGTTCATTTTGTTGACTAATTATTTTCGTCAGTTTTCGTCAACAACCGTTTTTCCCATGACGAAACTAGACAGTAACTAATAAAAACATTAGCTGGAGACTTCCAGCAGCTCCATGTCTCAAAGCTCAGAGTTCACTGTTCTCCAGTGGGCTCCACAGTCACCAGATCTCAGTCCAATTGAGCACCTTTGAGATGTTCAGCCAACAAATCTGCAGCAACTGTGTGATGCTGTCATGGAGACATGGACCAACATCTGTGAGGGATGTCTCAGCTCCGTGTTGAATTAAGGAGCTCTGAAGGTGAAAGGATTTCACCTTTACTAGCAATGTGTACCTAATAAAGTGGCCAGAGACAGCACATTTCAGTCTTCTACTTAGAACCACATTTTACAAACCATCTATTAAATCAATCTACAGTTTCTTGTTGACAAAATCTTCCTTTATTGACCGGTGCGAGTTTGTAATTTCAGTCGAAGCTGAAATGTTTCTGCTGAAGATGATCTTCATTCTTAAAGGTTCCCGCTCTGCCTCGTACCTGCTCTCAGGACAGTTTGTTCTTATCAGATCCTCCTCCGCAGCTCGACTTTAATTGAATGAATTAAAAGAAAATCTGGTTCCAGAGCTGTTATCTGGTCTCTGAAGTCAGTTTTTAAACTTCTTCTCAAAGGTCATGCAGCGTTTGGTCCCGGCCTGATTTAAAGCAGCTCTCTGGAGCTCTTATCGTGTTTTTCTCCTCCCTGTTGGCTGATGTTTTTGTTCGATATACCGCAGACTTCTTACAGAATATTTGATGGGTGTGGCGGTGTTGCTGCTCCGCCTGCAGGAAGAAGACGGAGTGAGCGGTGGCTCATCAACACGATTAAGACTCATCCCTGCTGAGATGATAGGATATCACCTCTTCCTCCCTGCTGTACCGCGCAGACGAGCTGGATTCATGTTATTAGGATTAAGAAAAAGGCTTTTGTTGAACCTGACGGTGATACGGAGCTGAGGAGCAGATGGAGGTGAGAAGAAAAGAAGAGAACTTAGACTCTGAAGACTCGGCTTAGACTCATTTAAATAAGACTCATGCCCTCTGAGGAGCTAAAATAGAGAGGGGGGGTTTATATGCAGACTTAATAGAAGGCTACTCAGAGCTGGAGTTATGACTTCAGGTCTGCAGGAGAGACTGAAAGTCACTGGTGGACTTCACTGATGGAGGCACTTCACAATATCAGGAGGATCTGCTCCAGTCCTGCAGCTTCAGGCATTTTCAGTGATCCGACTACGATCCAGCTATGTCATTTATTTCTTTTTACTTGAATTGGGAATATTGTAGAGCTGTGTTTACCTTATCCATGACTTTGTCCTGCACCAAGCGGTTAGCAAACGAGAGTATGCAGCAGCCAAAACAGGGTTCCCACTCTTTTCTAGAAATCATTTTCTAGGACCTCTTCCACCTCAGAGGTCTGATTTACAAGATGTGCAGTCGATGGTTGTAACAAATCTATGAAATATCAGACATTCTCTGACATTCTTAGAAATTATGACAAATTTATAATAGAATAGCCGCCACAGATTCAGTGTCACATAACCAACTGAAGTTACAATATTAGTGTGGGCAACTCTCAGGTTAGTCTATTCTTCTAAAAAACAGGATTAAAGGTTGATGACCAATGTCTCTAGCTAACTCCACTGTATCATATTGAACTTGAAATTTATTTTCTTTTAACTCTCAGGCAGGAACATTGTCTGCGAGCTATCTTTTTAGTCTGGCTTTTATGTAGCGTCTTACTATTATAAATGTATGGTTTATACTTATCTTTATCTTTACTTACTCTGATTTTTTATAAATATATTCTGTTGATTTGCTGTTTCAGTAGCCTAAAGTTTATTTAGCCTTTTTTTCTATTTCTTTTTGTCCCCATTGTTTTGAGTTGTTAGATTGTATTCCTTAACTTGCATTGTTGTATTCACTCATATTTTATGGCTAAGTGTGCATTAACACCAAGTACATTTTTACTTCGATACCTATGTTAGATTTTTGTTCACTAACAAAGTAGAAGGAAGATAAATACTTTTCCAGGACAATTCAAGCTTTTCCAGGACATTTTAATTTTTTCCTCATTTTCCATGACTGGAAAATTGGTCAATCCTTTCCCAGGTTTTCCAGGTTTTCTAGGACATATGGGAAATCTGCAAAACCCTCATAGTCACCTCACCTTGAAGGTTTGAAGTGTATTTAAGGATCACATTTACATGCCATGTCCCAGACAGGTCGGCGTCTTCATTTTTTTGCCATCATGCAAAACTGATCCTGATTTTGTCTCGGTAAAAACAGGCAAAATTAGATCCTTGCTAAATGGCTACAGGGAGTTTCAACAGGCCTCATTCACCAGTAAAGAAATGCATTTCTCTTCTTGGACACTAGGAGGCATCATCTGCATGAAGGCTGCTCAACTATGGCAAAAACTATTACTGCAATTATTTTGATAGATACTGAGATCGTGACAATAAAACATGATTACTCTCTGACTTCACAACATGCATCACATTCAATCAGAGAATTAAAATACTCTAGATCAGAGGTCCCCAACAAGGAGGAGGGATAACAACCCTAGCACAGTAAGCAGTACACATGTTGCTCAGTAACCACCCAAAGCTGTTGTTCCTGGTTCGAGCGCAACCTTTATCTGAAAGTGTACCCTGACAACGCTGATTCCTGATACACGGAGACAAATACGAATATAAACGTTTTCTAAACTTTTCACTCTGGACCCTGGTTTCAAAGGTTTGCGTATTCAGTCACTCCGCACACCGTTCTCGTGTAAACAGAAGGCACAAATGCAACGCAGACTCTCTGTTTTCATTGTCGTGTAAGCGGGCCCTTAGAATAAACCTTGTAATGCAACTGGATCCACTTATTTAATCAGGTCTAGAAATGGCTGCTATTGTAGAGATTAGCAGAGATGCTGCTAATTTAAGTTACAGTTTTATCGGAAATTAACATTTCTGATTTAAATGAAGAACAAAGAACAACACTGAGAACGTTTATCGATAGAAAAGAGGCCTCTGATCCTCTACTGCCCTTCCCAAATACTCTCGGTGGGAGGTTGCCCAGATGGTGAAATAGCTTGAGCCTAGAATCTACTCTATAGGAAAGTGAAACGTCTATCTGGCATGTCAGGTTAGCTTAGAATATAAGCTTAGCAGTTTAGCTTGTATCTCCTGACTCTGCACTTTTATATTTATCTATTTTAATTGAACTTCAAAACCGAAAATGCTGTGACGAGAAAACGCTGAATTAGAACTTCCTCTCATCTCCTTGGTCCCATGACTGCAGCATTACTTCCTCCTAATGCTGCAGGATTAAAAACAGCATTAGAGAGAATGTTTTCCTGAAGCAGAGGGAATCAGGTGTTTCATTTGTTTCCCAAACACATTTCTGCAAGTATTAGAGCTAAAACAAGGTGACATTTTAATTTGGCAGTGACCTTCACGTTCAGAAAAGTCCAATCAAAGTGGCACGGGGCGTGTTGTGAGAGCAGGTCAGCGGGTGCAGTTTGCAGGATGCTGGATGGAGGCACTGAAATGCATCACTCCCTGAAGTTTCAGCGGCGAGGAGGAGGAGATGGATGACTCCTATTAGAGCGAGGCTGCTCCAGAGCAGAAGTGATATTCAGCTGAGGAGGTGATGAAGGTGAGGGGAACTTAAGACTATTAGAAGAGAGACTGATTAAAATAACGTCTGTGTCCTGAGACAAAGTTAATCATCCCCTCTGCTCCTCAGCTGTGGAGACACACACACCTGAAGCACCGGCTCTCGGGGCGTCTGAGTCTCCACGTTTAACATCCTCTCAGTATTTATGCAGGTAAAACTGTGTTGGTGTCCACACGACATCTGTGAGCCTGAAACATGCTGACCAATCACACACTGAGATGACGGACCAGCAGGAACATGCAGCCAGGAACAGAGGAACGGCTGGTAGATAGATGACTGGATGGATAAAGACATGGATGGATGAGCAGATGGATTAAAGGATGAAGGGAAGGATGAACAAAAAATAAATACATGAGTGAACAGAGGCGTAGATGGATTAAGGTAGAGGTTTGACTGATGAATGGATCAAAAGATCAATGGATGGGTTGATGTTTTAACTGCTAAATAGAAAAGTGATGGATGAATGAATGGATGGATGGTTGGGTAGATTAATGGGTGCTTTAATAAATAGATGGATGCATGATTGGACAGATGGGTAGATGATTGGGTGCTCTGATACAGAGGTGGATGGATAATTGGATTGCTGAATGAATGGATGGATGGTCAGATGATTTGATGCTTTGATAATGAACGGTTGTTGAATAGGAGAAAAGACAGATGAGTGGATGCATAAATGGATGAATGGATTTTTGGATGAATGAAGTAACTGATTTTAAAAAAGAAAGTTGGATGGATGCAAAGATGGATATGGATTGGCTAATTGGATGGATGTGTAGATAAATGGGTGCGTTGATGGATGGAAGGATAATGGATGGATGATAGCCTGATGGATGGATGGATGAACTGTTACATGGATGGATGGGTAGATAAATGGGTGCTTTGATAAATGGACTGATGGATGTATAGTTGGATAAATGAATGGATGAATGGGCAAATAGGTAGATGGATTAATGAATGGATGTATGGGTTGATTGATTAATTGATAAACTGATTGATAAAAGTATAAATGTGTATTTAGATAGATAGATAGATAGATAGATTAATGGATGTTTAGGTAGATTCGTGATAGACTTTCCCTGTCATTCACATATTTGCAGTAGTTTTGCGAAACTTAATCTAACTCTGTCATAGTTTTGATGACCTTGTGCTTCACTGAAGGTCAGTCTACCTCTGATTAAACTCTCAGTCACAGACTCTCAGCTCTGACCCTGTTCCCTCTTTACGTCCGTCCCTGCTGTTCTTCCTCACCTTCTCTCATAGGTGTTATTTAAATTCCTCAGCGTGTTCATCAGAGAGAGAGCAGCCTGGGCAGACATCTGTGTGTCCACGTGTGTGTGTTTATGTGTGTGTGCAGAAACATAAGGTCGACTACTCGGCTGTCAAAACCCTGTCTCCCCTATTCCTCCCCCTCTACAGTACAGTTTCCTCGGGACACCTGCAGAATCTGAAGTCGACCGTGATAAATACTGATCCAAGTATTTTTATGAAACACAAACTGGAAAATGTTTCCCCATCATGAATTCAGAACAAGTCAAACTTGTCTTTGTTTCTGCAACAGGGAGCAATTTTACTGAAACACAACACGGAGTCTGCAAACAGATCATTTTCTCAACAGCTCTTAGAGAAAACTCTTCTTTCAGTGGATAATCTTCCTGAGCTGGCAGATTCAGCTCCCATCAATCAACAGAGCACAGGCTAGGGAAGTCCAGTCAGCCTGGTTTTATTTGTTTGTTACATCAACTCTTTAAAGGTTGATCCCCTCTTAAAAAGGGAAGTGCATCCTGACAAAAAGAGCACAACAGTCTGTCTTATTCATTCAGCAACATGCTCTCAACCCTGCTTACGTCTCAACTACGTCTGGATAAACCTAACACATGGAGCAGACTATTTTTGAGAGTTTGGGGACCTTTTCTGGTTCAGTGTAACATAGCTCCTTGTCCATAGGGATCCTGACTTTCACAGACATTTGAGGAAGCACAGGATCTTTTCTTTTTCCATGTGAGGCAGTTTAATCAGAATCATCTGGCAGCTTATTGTACTGTTTCGAGTTGTGTTGTGCTTTGTTTTGTTTGTTGATTTTAGTTAAATAGAAAAGTGAAAATAAATATTTTAAAAAAATCACAAGATGCTCTTACTGACTTTAACAGAGCAAACTCAGAGGAAAAACAGAAGAATTCAACAGTAAGGACGTCTGAAATAGTCTGCACAAAGTGATGATTTATTCATTACATGCGTTCGTTATGCTAATCAAGCACTCACTGCAAACAAGACTGGACTAAAAGAGAGTGACATCAGCCATTTTGTCACAGACAAGAGGCTTTATATGTATGTGTCTATGCATATATGTGTATCAATATAATGAAGAGTTTGTCTTCAGCCCGCTTTATTGTAAAGTGTCTTGAGATAACACTTGTTAAGAACTGGAGCTATACAAATAAAGATTGATTGATTGATTGATTGATTGATTTAAAGTCCAACCTGCAGCAGCCTCCATGTTGGAAAAGCAGCTCAGAAATATTCCATAATGTTGTGATAGCTGTGCCAGTTTATAGCATGACTCTTTTGCATGTCCCACCTGCTTTCTAATGTTTTATGCTCTTATCTATTTTAATGTCTTAATAGATATCCCTCCTACCATTATATGTATAATAGCAACTAAAACAACCAAAGTTCCCAGTGGGGAATAATAAGTATTTCTGATGACTTTGGTGGAGCACCAGAGAGCACGATCGGTTCCTGTTTCACAAACCAAATTCACAAAAACGCCACAACGAGGCTATATTTACATCCAGACATTCACATTGATCCCACAGTGCCTTAATATCTGTGTCAATTCATGCTGCAGTATGGCTTGGATGCTTGTGACACAGCGCATACCCCCACATACACACTAAGTCAGAGATGCCCACTCGCGGCGTTCCTGTCTCCCGCTGAGTCCGCCTGCCTCCTGCTCTCCAATATCACATCTCTGTTACTACCTCTGAAGACGGGACAAAGGGGGGATCAACTCACTCTGTCTCCAGGACGTTCACAGTGAAGGCAAAACATTACAGAGGTGTAATATAAAATGGCAGCATGAATTGGGCTGCATACATGCAAAAGAAATGAGTTTATAAGTATCTGCAAAGTTTTTTTT
Source organism: Cetoscarus ocellatus (assembly GCA_037902135.1). Lineage (NCBI taxonomy): Eukaryota > Metazoa > Chordata > Actinopteri > Labriformes > Labridae > Cetoscarus > Cetoscarus ocellatus. The sequence goes on along the minus strand of JBAMNC010000188.1, from coordinate 308,335 downwards.
ATTGTATTGCATTTTTGTCCACACAGAACCGGGGTTTTAGGAACCTGAAAATGCACATTTTTGACACAGGGTCCTTGAATGAATAAATCTCGAAACAAATGTCGCTTTTGCGTTTCTACGGTAACAACAAATACGCTTATTTTCCGAAACAGTGATCTCAGAGCTACACCTCTCCTTTAAGCTGCATGCACTGTTACGTTGTGAGCATTATGAGGGATATTGTTTGTGCATACTTTGCCTGAAATGCTTCAATGAATCCATTAATCGTACGAAACAGATTATTTTGTCTCCTTGTTGACAGGGCATAAAACTACCTAGAGATGGAACAACATTTCCCCTTTAGGTATCTGCAACATTAAAAATGAAGGCAAACATCACAAAGGATTAAATATTACAGCTTGAGATGCTTGTCAGTTTTGAGCAGCGTTCACATTTAAAACCCGTCGTAAAATCTGTGTTGAAGCCTCAAAGATAAAAGCTGGATACTAAACCTAAACCAAGTGATGTAATGTTGTATTATCATGGGTTTGTTGATGCTTATAAAACCACTCCAAGGCAATTTATTTAAGATTCACAGAATTAAGCTGCTGCAGGCAGAGCAAAACAACAAATATGATGAGTATTGACTATCCATGATTTTTCCTCACTCTTGGGTCTGCCCTTGTCCCTCTACAACACTTTCCTTCTTCCCTCCTCCTCCTCCTCCTCCTCCTCTCCCCCCAAACTCAGTGTATTGTCTCATTCGGACAAAAGGAAGCAGGCAGGGAACAAGCGGCCCCTCTGTCCCCCTCAGACAGACGAACAGAGAGAGAGAAAGAGCACTGGGGGGTGAACGATACTCGAGCTCAACTATCTGATTCTGCGGAGAAGTTTGGAGAGAAAGAGGGACTGGAAAAGGAGACTGTGAGAATATCTGCAGGGTGAATAGTTTACAAATCATCCCTGAAATAAGTGACTGAGAGAAAACAGATTCACAGAGCCACAGGGGGGACAGAGATGAGAAATATAAATGATATTATATTTCATTCTTGTCAACAAATACCATAAAAACAGCCGGCTATCTCTCTACTCACAGCTTCAGGCTTCAAGTCAGGGTTCTTAGCCATAATGTGGATCGCAAGTTATGTTTGAGATGAAGCTCTATACTTGAGTAGTTTAATCAAGTAGCAAATGGAGAAACTTGGCATTTTTTCGTTTTATTTAAGCAGTTGTTTGACCCAATTTGAGTTCTCCATGAGTTTATTTGTTGCAGCACAATGCGACTTAAAACAAGCATGTTTACTGTACCATTAAAACTGTAAATACTGGTTGTTTTTGACATAAAGATCTTGAGAGAATAGAACATTTTCATGTAAGGCTTTGTCATCAGTAAACAATCTGATAAATATGTAGAAATCTCAAAGGAGCTGACAAAATTCACCTTTCACAACAAAAACTAATCTATTTGCACCAAAGGCTTCTGCAGATCATACATTTCTCCAACTTTATTTTACTTCCCAAAAGCATACATTCATGACTTTCTGAAAAACCTCAATTAAAGACATAATATATATTAATAATAAATGCATTCACCAGCCAATTCATTAGGTACACATTCTTGTACCAGCTGCCTTAGTTCTTGGTGTCACAGATCAGACATCCCTCAGAGATGTTGGTCCATATCTCCATGACAGCATCACACAGCTGCTGAACATCCATGATGAGAATCTCCTGCTCCACCACATCCCAAAGGTGCTTTATTGGATTGAGATCTGGTGACTGTTGAGGCCACTGGAATACAGTGAAGAAACCAGATGATCTAAGCTTTGAGACATGGAGCTGCTGAAGTCATAAAGGAATGGACATGGTCAGGGACAATCCTCAGGTAGGCTGTGGGGTTTGAACCATGCTCAGGTGGGACTTCGGGGCCCAAAGTGTGCCAAGAAATGACCCTACACCATCACAGCACCTGCTGCAGCGTTGATCCAAGGCAGGATGGATCCATGCTGTCATGATGTTCACACCAAACTCTGAGCCTACCATCTGAATGTGGAGCAGTGTTCTGGGCTGACAGGAGCGGCACCTGGTGTAGTCGTCTGCTGTTGCATCCCATTTGCTTTAAGGTTCAGAAACAGTCTTTAGTTGTAATGAGTGGTTATTCAAGTTTCTGTTGCCTTCCTATCATCCCCAACTCTGACTATTCTCCTCTGACATCAGCGAGGTATGTTGGTCCAGAGATCTGCTGCTCACTGGATATTTTCTCTTTATGGACCATCTCCGTAACCATAGAGATGGTTGTGCAGGAGAATTGCAGAATCGCAGATTGAAAGAACAGACTGACTCTGCTCATTCATATCTAACTCTCTCTCTCATTACATCAACATCCTCTTCTCTGTGATCCTTCCTGCTCATCCAAACTCAGACACCTCCGTCTTTCAGCCCGTATCATTCAAAACACTCGGCTGCCTCCCGACTCCACTTCCAGCTTAGTTAGTCTAACGTTCAAATGTGCAGGAGGCCTTGACGTATTTGGGTCATGAGATTAAGATCTGCTCGGTGAAAAGGCTCCTCTGACACCTTCGGAAACTTCAAAGTCTCGCTCTGCCTAAAACCAAATTTGACAAAATCACAGGGCCTTAAATTATGAAGTCATGTCTGTCTGACTAATGAATCAGATATGAGGATGTTCAGACTCTGGTTTCTTAAGTGGATGTGCTATTTGGCGGGAATTATTTGGAATAGTTTAAACTTTTGGTGAGTACAGAGGAGAAGACGAGTACTCTGAAAGGTCACTAACCCTTAGTATGACAGATCATGACAGCAGGTTAACAAGTCACAGGGTTTCACTGGAGGATATCCCAGAGTGAATATGATTATGATGAGTTATGATGTGCTGATCAGGGTTTGCTCTCTGCACAGAACACATTAGCCTCACTCATTAACACACTACCAGGTCAAAATGACCCTCAGGTCCAAAAGGTTGAGTTGTTGCTCCAACAGAATGTGATGCCAAAGCGGTGTGTTAAAGTTCTTACACATAATCAAGTTTTTATTTCATCAAGAGTCCAAACTAAAACATTTTCTGTCAAATAAAAATAAGTAACAACAAGCTGGCAAACTTTGAGGAATCATCGCCATCATTAGTGCAAAAATAGGCTAAAATCATGAGTTTTTATTTATGTATTTTTTTTTCTTTACACATACGAGCCATACTTCTTCATCTATCTTTGGCACTGTCCCTACAGGAATATCATAAATATACATTATCATCGGTTGTCAGCTATGGATGGGCATTGCATTCACTTGGGAAAAAAACAACTGAGTATTTCTGAGAAATGTATTTTTGTGTTTGTTTGTTTTTTTTGTTTGTTTGTGGTAATTATTTATCACTCAGACTCACACTTCTGTGGTCAGCAGATATTTGATGGTGATATTGATTCCTGGTGTTTGTTTTGTTTGCATGTTTGCAGTTTACATACAGCCTGACAGCCTTAAGTTGTGTTTCCTTCAAGCAGTCCAGTTCAGTTCGGGTCTTCAGGCACAAAGTTACCGTAGTTTCCAAAGTCAGATAAGGAGAAAGTTCCCCAAATAACCAACCCACTGTCTGGTTCCCCTCAGAAGGGCCCGACCCTAAAGGGTGGAGCTAAAAGTGCTGCAGTCTGTTGATTGGTCACAAGAATCCAATGCAACAGCAGCTAAAATGAAAGCAAACATCTGCATGTTCAAATAAGCCGTGAATTTAGAGAGATTTGATCACTGCTGGTTCTATAAAGCATCCATCCATCCATCCATCCATCCATCCATCATCTATTCTGCGTCTCACTTTCGGGGTCGCGAGGGGGCTGCAGCCTATCCCAGCTGGCATTGGGTGAGAGGTGAGTACACTCTGAACCAGTCACTGGCCAATTACAGGGCCACATAGAGAGAGAGACAACCATTCACAATCACACTCAAACCTAGGGCTGGGTGATACATTGATTAAGTTGATTAATTCAAATTATTTTCTGCAGAAGATTTAAAAATCAAGATTTTTATTTCGACTTACTACAATTGTAAGTTTGAAAAATATAAATACTGACAATTTACTGTTTCATAGCACAAGCACATTTATAGGCTTGTATTTGATTTTTAAAAGATTAAATACTGATTAGAGAGTTTTATTTTGATATACTGTGAAAATATCTCAGCCTTCAGTGTTTATTTAGACCAACCTGCCTACGCTTAAACCACATAATCCACATTTTATGGCACACGTTTTAACTTTAAGAGGGAAATTCTGTTTCATTGGGAATATATGTTGACAATATGAAGGCAAAACTTGATTTATGTCATTTTTGTGTCACTTGGAGTTTTTTTTTTTCCTTTGAGGGGGAAAAAATCCATCAAAATCGAGTGTTGTGGAAAAAAATCTGGGATTCTATTTTTATGCCAAATCGCCCCGCCCTACTCATACCTAAGGCTAATTTGGAGTCAACAATCAACCTAAAGAGCATGTTTTTGGTCTGTGAGAGGAAGCCGGAGTGCCCAGAGAGAACCCACGCATGCACAGGGAAAACATGCAAACTCAACATGGAAAGGCCCTGACTGACCTGGAGATCAAACCGGCAACCTTCTTGCTGTGAGGCACTACCTGCTGTAGCATGGCTAAAAAGATTGTTACCCGAGGTGTGTGATTGGCAGGAGCATGCTCAGGGTAAAGCAGGACCAAAGTGACCCCCTCAAAGTCCAGAGGGAGTCACGCTCGACCAGTTTGGCCCCATTCAGCTCTTCAGTGGGAACCATGATAGCTCTCCCCACTGATGAGCTCATGACCATGACATTTCCATGTAACCAAACCCAGACCAGCTTTGACCCTTTTTGCAGGAGAGGCCTGATTTCAGCAGCGTCACTCAGCTGAAACTATTTGCCCTTGTACCTAACACCAGGTTTGGAAAAATAGAAACGCAGCCCCCAAGACTAGAGTGCTTAAAAATCAAAGTCTCTTCTCCGTTCCACTTTAAATCCCTTTTTAGCACTACAGGACATTTTTAACCCACCACCACCTCACTGATGCCGGATCACAACTCAAATCTCTAAATATTTCCAACCTCTACAATGAATTCAATAACAAATGTCCCTTTTCGATTGCAGATGAAGGATGTAATTCAACAAAAGACCAAAGAGGTGCATCAGGACAGACGTCAGGGGAGGGCAAACATGTTGATTTCAAGTTAAAAAAGGAGGTTCAAACTGCGTTTCTTCTATTGACAGAAATGCAGAAGACACTGATTAAAGCAGCATTTATGTCTCTAATTGATTGTTGTGCAATCTTTTGAATGCATCCTACCTCGTTCTCACTGGCCTTAAGGTCTTCGTTCATCTGACCTCTGAACGAATGAACAGAGCAACAAACAGCCTCTCAGTGGCAGCGCAGTATTCAATGACATATCACAACATGCATAGCCATAAAATAATCAGACAAGCTCCCAACTGGACTAAAGACAAACACAAACTATAGAGTCTTCTCCAGAGAAACAAAATACTGTATTATTAGAAACCAAGCCTGTCAGCATTGACATAATTTCTTCTCATAATTATTATATTTCTATGTCTTTGAGTGTAAGGGAGTGTATTCTGTTTTAAATTTACATCTTTGCACTATAATTGAATGTATGTACTTTCTTTGAACAAAAATGTATTTTTCTATGCTTTTATGCACTTTCTATCCTGTAAATGCACTTTATATTTATACCTTAATGTCTCTCTTGCCGGCCACAGACAGTGCAGATAGAAATTAGCCAGAAAGCTATAATCTGGTGCAGAGCATCTCTGCTCTGATGGTGTTTTTTTCTGTACACAGTCCTTGACAAATAAAATTAAAAACAAAAATGCTGGACTCTTTTACCATGCTGCCTTGGGATTTTGGACACATCATTGTGTCTTATGAGAGTCGGCTGGTCTTCTTCTTACAACAGAAGGATGGGACTCTGGCACATCTTTGTCTACGTCTTTGGTAAAAAAAAAAATTTAATGTTTGTGCTCTGTGGTCTTGGTCTAACCCTCACAGTCACCTTAAACGAGAGCATTGTATTAATGTTAAGGGGGCACCATATTGGATTATTTTCCGATATCCTGACATTCCCAAAATGATTTTTGCGTAAGTGTTTCCCGGCACAGTCTGCGTGGAAGACGCTCGCAGCTCTGGGAACAGCAGGACGGGAGAGGTTGGGGGAGGCAGCCGAGAGAGCCTCTTGTTGGCTCTGGAAAAGGAGTAAGGAGTTAAGCTGGGGGAAAGGAGAAGGTGAGCGACCCACCAGCAAGAGGGCGTTGTGGTTTAGGGTTGAAACATCAGATGGAAGCTGGACACCACCTGACGACATCTGAAAACTCAGATCTAGGTGAGAGTATTTGACCAATTTAAAGTCAAAAATATGCCATTTTACTGATATGTCTTGATTAAGATCTTACCTGAAGGTATAAAAACCAAAAATAAGACCTGATTGCTTTAAATAAGTAAAATAATTTGCCAGTAAGACGAGACAGATTTAACTTGAAGGTTGTCTTAAATGAAATTTTCCCTCCAGAGCAGATGTTAAACCTTAATTAAGACCCTCACTGAGTCAAACTTTCCTTGTTTCATTGGCAGATATTTTATTATCATTACAAACGATTCAATGCCTTATTTCCGCCTTTTATTCCTTAAAGTAAGATATTTTATCTCAACTGGTTAAGTGGTTGTGGATTAGAATAAACGTTTTAGATATTTCTGTCTAGACAATAGACAAACACACTTGCCTAGATCTGAGTTTTTGCTGTGTGTTCATAAAGTGAATGTCTGATTATCCTTAGTTTTTAATCATGACTTACTGAAAACAGCTTTTCAACTCACTTTTATGTCCCAAACCGCAAGTTGGAAACCATTTGCCTAGTAAAGACCCCCAAACTCTGGATCTCTTGCTATTTGCTCAGAGCAGTTTTCAGCCCAGACTCTTTCCAGACCGAACCAGACTGTCCCTGCCTGCTCGGCCTGTTTGGTGCAGTGATGGAGGCAGACGATCAGAGAGCTGTGCAGAGCTGCAGGTAGCAGCAGCCATAAAGCTGAAGGTAGCAGGCTATTTAATGGTGTAATAACATTATGTGTTGTTATGAGCGTCAGAGGGGACATTAGCCTGCAGATGTTTGCTAGCACAGTCAGGATGGACTGCTGCCATGTGAGGAGGGGGGGTAGCAGCAGCCTTGGGATATAATGAAGGTAATCTGAGTCATAATGAAGCCCAGCAGCCTCAGAAACTCTAATGCAACACCAATAAAACACATTATCTCCCTCAAACATTCTTATCTGCTCACAGCTGCTCTCTTTTACCTCAGACCTGCTCCTCGCTCTGCATCTCCATCTCTCTCCTCTTTTCACTGCAGCCTGCAGTTCATCTCCTCTTCCTCAGCACATCTTCCTCTGGTTAATGTGACATTTTTAACTAGTTTTCAATCAGGACTGTCTGAGGGCTCATTATTAAAGCAGCTGTCACAGGAGGTATTGATCTGCATGGACAGCAAGAGTCAATACACCAGTGTTGTGTTGTATTAAGGAGCAGATTTCACCAACAATCCTCCCTAAATTAATCACTGAAGAGTACAGCTCCAGAAAAATCAGCTGATTCTGAAATTTGGCCACTAGCAAGTCAAGCCAAGTTTATTTATAAAGTACCTTTAAGAAGACAGCACTCGATCACAGTGCTGCACACAGAAGAAGTAAATAAAATAAACAGATTACACACTGCAAAAACTCAGATCCAGGCAAGTGTGTTTGTCTATTTTCAAGTCAAAAATGTCCAAAACACATATTCTTATCCACATTCACTTAACCAGTCTAAATGACTATCTTACTTTAAGGAATGAAAGGCAAAAATAAGATATTGAATTGAATTGAATAAATAGTGATTGTACAAACATAAAAAAGCTGTAAATTCTAAAACATGATGTTGAAAAATAAAAAAAGTTCTGAACATTTCCAACATCTTTCTGCCCTAGAATTCATTCATCTGTACCCAACAGCTGGGAACCTTTGGTCATGATGAGAAGCACACTGAAGGAAATCTGACACTCGAACAATAAGGACTTTATTCGATCGTCACGTCTCAGCTACATTATCTTAGTTTCGGGTGAGAACGGGGTCAAACCGCTCTCCCGGGATAATTCAGCCTATCAGATGACCCTTAACAAACAGCCAGGTCACTGTAGTGAAACTGTAGCCACAGTTCAGTGTAACGCGACACAGTTACAGTGCTCCAGCTGCAGGTCGGTTTACCTGGGCTCGATGACATCATCCAGGTTTCTGAGATACTGTAAAGGCCACACAATACAAACATTAAACCTGAGTGATGGACGACCCTACAGCTGAAAGAGGGGATCATTTTAACAAGTATTAATATCATATCTGACTTCCTTCTGCACTTCTGCACCATGAGAGAACCTCCAGGTCATGAGCTCAGGCCAGAGTTTACCTTCTCAGGTGTTGACAATCCTCAGCCGAGAGAATTAAAGTGAGTACGCCAACAAACAACCGATGCCATCAAGTGCTCCAGACGTTTATCTCATGGTGACAGATTTAATCTTGAAGGTCCTCTCGTGCACTAATGTGCTGCCAGGACACCTGAGCTGCAGTTATATCAGTTAAAACTGGAAGAACCACAAAAACATGACAAACTTCCATGAAGGAATTAAAGCCAAGTTACCAATTCAACGCCATAAAGAGGTCAGAATATCAAATATAGAAATGAAAGCTATAAATCTTCACTAGGCAGACAATTTGATTTGTTATCACGATGCATCACAGTGACTAGCATCTTTGATTTTCCATATTTCTGTACCAGAAGTCTTTTTAGATAAAAAAAACTTAAGCAGTCAGATAAATATGAACTCATTTTATAAATTAAAATGGCTTTTGAGATCAACTGCAGCATTGTAAACATAAATAAATGAATTTCATGTCTCATCTTCATAAGCTTGTTTTTCTTCCTCAAAAACAAAACTGAACTGAACAAAACTTCTGCAGGATTAAACCATTACTGTCTCTCCACCGATGCATCTTCATCTACATCTGCGTCATAATGCATCAATTAAAAGCAGGGATGTGGATATTATTGGTTCAATATCAGCATCTGCAGATATGAAAAATTCTGCTAATACTTACAGCCATACATATCACCAGCATATGTCCCCTATATTAACTGAAACATCAGCAGAATGTCTTAACTTCACATGATGCGTCACCTCAATTTAACTTTATGCCAAAATTAATACATCAACATTATTGTTTGTGAGAAAAAAAAAAATTTCTTGTTCCTTTTTCTGTTTCCATCACAAATAAAACATCACAGGATAAGAAACGGGTTAATGTTAGTTTGGTGAAGACTATACTTAACTAAAAATAAATCAGTATCAGCAATAATGAGTTCAGAAGTATCGGCTTAATTTAAAAATATAGCATGTGGGGAAATGATACTGATGTGGACTGCAAAAGTCTAAAGTCAACACAGTGTTGATAAATATAAAAAGATGAAGAATCAGGTTTTTGTCAAGGATGGACAGACTCATAAATCCTTCTGGCTTCCCCTCTACTCCTTTTAAACCAGTGTGTCCCCTTATGTTTAAGAACCATCACAGTCTTTAAGTGCAGTAATGTCACTGTTAAACATTAACATCATGATTTAAATTGATCATAATTTTCTAAATGTTTTATTAGGATGTAGAAATGATGATCCCAGAGACCTCCACTGCTGATATATCCAAGATTTTTTATCTTCTTCTTCTGTCACAGAAGTTTGACCTGCTCGTGTTTAAAATCCTGACAGGCCAAAGAGGGATACAAGCTCCTTATTTCTACATTCACACATCAGACCAACATGGCTGCAGCACAGGTATCCAACAAACCCTCCACACCAGAGCGCCTGTGCTGTACAGACATTAAAAACCCTCACCACAGTAAACGTATGAACCATCAGCGTCTGACTGTCGTATGAATATTTTAAGTTAAAGCAGAACTTTGAGGAGCTCAGAGGCTTCAAGTGGAGCTACAAAACAGCCGTGGCCTATTTTTCCACGCCTGTGATGCACTGTGATGATGCAACTATCCAAACACACGCCAACATGCAGCTAAACAAGACTTTAAAACATCAGACGGCAGAGAAGAGGCTCCACTCTGACAGACAAACTCCGCAGATACTCCAAGATTTACCGAGGCCTTCACAAAGGTTTGAAGCAACAAAACGAGAAACATCTCAATTCATCAGTTAGATTAGGTATGTTAGAGGTGGAGGGGTGAGGTTTGGAAGCCATTTGGGCATAAAATTGGTATCAGCAATATCAACCCTAGTTCAAGTCTACTAGTACTCAAATTTGGAGAACATGATCAACTAGTGCACAAGTAGACTTTACTAGTGAAGCAAAAAATGTTTACTTGTACTACTAGTAAGCTGTATATACTACTAAGTGGCAGAGAAAAGCAAATTCAGGCTTCCCATTGGCTTTTGAAAATATTACAACCAATCAGGGTGCTGGATTTGGTTATAATCCCTCCTACTTTATTTGCATTAGGTCTACCAGTACTACTAGTGAATCTTTTGGCTTTACTAGTACTACTAGTAGACTAAAAACTACTTGTAAAGCTTTGAGTTTTTACTTGTTACATTTTTTATGTCTATTAGTACTAATAGTAACACAAAATTGTCTAATAGTAGATGATTTTGTGTTACTAGTAAGGTCTACTCACACACTGGTGTCCGAAAAACCCAATAAGAATATCAGGATTACTTGTAGAAGTAGATTTGAGTACTAATAGAGCTGAACTACAGTTGAAATCACTGACATTAATTTTATGCCCAAACAGCTTTCCATAGTGAGGAACATGTGAGGAGAGCTGCATGTTAATGTCACAGTGTTTGTTTTTAAAACATATCAGAGACCACAGACAGACAGACAGACGGACAGAGACGCCTTTAATCGTGTCTTCATTTTAATTGTGTCTTCAGGTCACGTGTGCCGGATCATCGGTCTGCTGGCTGAAAACCAAACAGCTCGGAGCGCTGTTGTTTTGTTGGCGGGCGTGGAGACAGTTTAACCGCAGAGTCTCATTCCTAAGAACAGCTGAGGGAAACGATCAGAGAGCTGAGACTGAGTCTGACTGTTTATGTCGAGGTGGAAAAACCTGTGAAATATTATCAAACACCAGAAGAGAAAAATGTCCTTTAATTAACTGCACCATGACCGAGCCTCACTCAGAGTTCTCCGAGGGCCCTGCTGGTTTAAGGTGGTATCGCCTGAGAAAGATCTGACAATTTAACAGCTTTTCACCATCCAAGTGTGAGGTTAACAGAACACTTAGAGCTTCAGCTATATTTTCAATCACTAACTGCAGCACAAGGAAGAGACTTTTTTATCACGTCCAGGGCTTGTTTCAGCTTGATCATGAGTGATCTACATCGTCTAACATACACAAACACATGGGCTGCATTTCAAGTCATTTACCAGCATCTTTGAGCAAAACAGACATTGAGAAGAAGTTTAAGGGTATTTTTTGGTGAATGGGAGGGACCACCTGGCCCCCTATTTGCTCCACCTATGAAGGTAGTATCGAGGGCGTGATACAATCCCGATCAAAGACCATCTAAAGACCAGTTGGAAACTTTGGCTTTTAAAGGCTGTGGTCTTTAACTTTTGATCAGCTGACAGAAGCACGCTTGAGTTTAAATGTAGTTCTCAATATATTGTTGACTCAAAATGGTTTGTCTCTCTCTCCTATTTCTTCTTTTGTCATTTTGAAGTTCTACTTTGAACCTTCTTAAGATCCAACAGTGCAAAATGCAAATTCTTGCAATTTTTCAACTGCTCTCAAGATTTTTATCAGGAGTGAATTAGTTAGAGGGGAGTACTGGACCCAGTGGGGGATAGTAGTATCATGTGAGTGTCTGCCTCTGCATCACTCATACATATCTTTACAGAATTAATTTGAACATATAATGTGTTTTATAGACGGAGATTTCCTGCAACACTTTTGCTTAATGCAGTGAAAGGGCTTAAGATGTCTATTTTTGTCTAATGATATAAAAACAGGCGTCCGTATTGTTTGATCTTTACACGTTTGTTTTAAAAGTTTTAACTCTGGTGTCTTTACAACCCTCAGATATCAATCCTTCATCGGTCCAAAATGCTTGTTTTTAAATCTTAAATGGATTTGCACCTCATTACATCTCTGATCTTTTAAAAGTCAAGATCTCCTTGCCGTCCTAAAGGCCAGGCTAAAAACTCAAAGCCTTTCCCGAACTTATGGATCGCCTACTCTGTGTCTCCTCTTTAAACTTTCTTACATTGTCTCTAATTCTGTGTGGTCGCTGTCCTCATGTTTATAATTTTGTTTTTATTGTCTTTAATTTTTATTCTCCGTTTTTATGTGTTTTAAACATTTCCCCCTGCAGTGTTAATTTTGTTGACTAAATATTTTCCTCACAGTTTTCATCAACAACCTTTTTTCCCCTGATGAAAACTAGACAGTAACTAATAAAAACAAGTGCGCATGGACAAAAACTCAAACTAAATTAACTGACATTTTCATCAACAAATAAAAACTAGACTAAAATGTTTGACAGAGACTTAATCCAATCAGACCTAATCTGGTCATGTAGAAAGTAGGGACAAGTTAGGAATATATCCAATCACAGCTACTTTGGTTGTGTGGAAAGGTTGGATGAGTTAAGAGGGACATCCAATCACAGCTGCCTTAGCTTGGTGGTGGTGGGATAAGTTGTGGAGCGATCCAATCAGAGCTCCTCTCTTTATGAATTGATATATTCATGTAGAGCAGGTTCACTGTTTGTTGTCAGTTCTGGTATTGTAACTGAGATGCTCTGCCAGGTAGCCTAAATAAAGGTGACTGCATTTCACACAAAAGTTCAATTTGTTTCTGTTCATTTATACATTCAGACTTTACTAGCATTCAATAAAGGGTTATTAGATGTTTAAAACATGCCTTACCCTTTACACTTCATATTTTAGTCTACTAAATTTACAGCAGATCTCATCGACTAAAACTAGACTAAAATTAAAACAGTTTAGAGACTAAATTATGACTAAAACTAAAAGACATTTTAGGCAAAAGACTAAAACTAAAACTAAATGCTGTCAGAATGAACGCTGTCCCCCTGAGAAAGAGCCCTAAAACAAACAGGACATTATATTTCATAAATAATTAACCTGTTTTGGTGCGTGAGAGGATAGCCTCAGAGTTTTTATTGTCTTTGTAAAGCAGGCCAAAGGTACATGTATTATTTTAAGTAAAGAAAACAGTCTAAATAAAGTCCATCCTCTCCGTCTTCTTTCACACGGGAAACGTGCAGAGATCTCTGAGGCTATAGGAAGACGAGTTCTCCGACAGGACGCCCTGAAGGCGAGTTATTCGTGCCAACACCCTGATGAGTGACATGATCATGCTTTTGTGTTTCAGGCTGGAGACGTCCTCGGAGCTGAAAGGACTCGGTCTGTGAGTTCGATTTGTCAGGATATTCAGGATGACGCCTGTAATCTTTGTTTGTCTGACGGTTTGAAGAAATCCTCCTGAAATTCTGAGCTCATCCGTAGGTCATAGGTCACAGCATCTGTGCTGAAGTGAGAGAAACCTGATCAGACCTTCTCTGTCAGACGGATGTGGGGAGTGAATATGGGAATAAAGAAAAGTTGGTCTTTATAGAGTTTGAAGATTTCACACTCACAGGCCACTTTATTAGGTACACGTCCCTGGTACAACGTTGGACCCGTTCTGCCATCGGTTATTTTAAGCTGAAGTTATTTTGTGGTTTATTATCATATTTTGGACAATTTTAATGAACATACAAAGACACTATTATTATCTTACTAACTATATATTTTTATGTTATATTATCTTTATTCTTTTACCAAGTTTTATTTTAGGATTTGATTATCCTATTTAAGCAAATTAAAAAAACAACTGTCTCTGGTTTTATCGTCTTATTTAAGAAGACTTAATGGATTATATTATAGGGTTTTATTTAGGCAAACTTAATGAAATATATTATATGGTTTATGAACTAGTTCTTGCATATATAACATTTATTTTTGCGTTTTTTACCGATTATGTGTCATGCTTTTATTATCTAATTTTAGCATTTTAAATTGATTATATTTCACGGTTTTATCATTTCACTTTGGCATTTTTTAAGGATTATATTTCATGGTTTCATTTCATTTTAATGCATTTTGTTTCTTGGGTTTATTGTCTTTTTTCTGCATTTTTATTGAGTTTTATTAACTTGTTTAAGCATTGACTGACATTGATAATTTTATTGACATATACGAGCATTTGGATTGAAATGAATGGTTATTATTTTTTTGCACATTTTACAGAATTATGGACATAGTTTTATTATGATATTACACTGTGTTTATTGAATTATTCTTCAGGTTTATCATCTCATTGTAGCATATTTTAATAAATGATCTTTTCAGATTTCTGTTATCTTGTGAACATATATCTAACTGAAATACATTTTGGTGTTCAAGGATCTAACATGTATTTTGTGGCTTGTCACTCACCTTTATTATTGTCTATTTTTGTGGGGGGGGGGGGGGGGGGGTTGTTTTTTTTAACATGTTTAATATTAATGTGAAGAGATTTTCTGTTGGGTAGGGCAGAGGATTGATATTAATTTTGTTGTTTTTTGATCCATTAGTTAATTTAAATTCCTGCATTGCCAAAAAATAAATAAAAATACTACATCAATTAATATTACTCTGAGTTTCGTAGCCTGTAGGTCTACAACTAATAGCCAAAGGATCTTAAGATTGATTGATTGGTTAATTTATTGATCATTCATCCAAAAACAATATTTTATTAAGAATATCTCATGCCAATACTGACTCTGGGACTGAAGACACTCCTGAAATGTTTGGATGATGGTGGTTCAGTGAAGTCCCTGACCATCACTGTCCTGAATAACTGTAACCATGGCAACAGAGACAGTCACACAAACAGAGTCAGTGTAAAAACTGCTGTCCTGAGGGTGAACAGGACACTGGATACTCAGACAGTCACTGAATGTCTCTGCACACACACACACACACACACACACACACTGAAAACCGGTTCTTGAGTCTCTAAATTGGTACCCTTGCGCGGAGCCAAAGGTTTCCTGAAACACATCATGAGCCTGAAACCACAAACAGGACAGGAGTTTCCATCAGGTGATAAACTCCAGCCAACCCAACCCGGAAAAAGCCTCACATACAGGTAAGAGAGCGCGTGAGGGTTCAAACCAAGCGTGAACGTGACGTCAGTAACGTTCGCTTAATGCCTGACTCACCTAATGCAGGATGAGCTCGATCCAGGAAACGAGACGAGCTGAACACGGCCGGGTTTCAGGTGAGAAAAGTGCACGTGAAGCAGCCTGAAACACTCCCGGTGATCCAGGTGAGCTATCAGCGCGTGTTCGGCTGATAACTGCTGAAGTTACCTGAAGCACAGGTGATGTCTGATCACGCTACGGCAGGGAGGCACACTGAGGAGCTGCAGGTAACATGAAGCTACCTGCTGCAGGTATTCTACAGGCCACGCCCACACCGCTCTGTCATATGGACACTAACACACCTGCCGCTGCGCACCTGCGTACCATTACAAACACACGCCTCCTTCTATGCGTCCTTGTTCGCTCTTTTATGCCAAACACAGCCCCTCATCCCTTTTGCAGTATCACTTTATGAAACCAAAGGTGTTCCATGTTTCCTCATCTTTAGTTTGTTTCTATGGCAGAGTCTGATCATTGAAGGGAACAGAGAAGGAAACAAGGAAGTGAAGCTGCTTTTGAAATGGAATGCTGGTCCACTCTGAAGCGGTAATAAAACCATAAAGGCATAAAAAGCAAGCATTACACTAGAACTGGTGGATTAATATTTAATCAGAAAAAAACAAGATGCAGGTTGTTTGATGGCTAATATAAACCTTTTACTTGGTTAACAAAGAAATGAGGAAAACTATTAAATCAAATCGACAGGTGGAAGAAAACACTGCAAACACCGATAACAAAGTAAAATACAGTCTGATAAAAGAATAAACTTCTCTCTGTATACTTGCAAAGACCACTGAGTGAAAATAAAATCAGAGGAGAGAAAGTAGCAGCCAGAGGCCACGTGCAACCTGTTCATACCTGAAATGACCTGCCATAACTACTGATAACGTGACCTGAAGCCATACAGAGAGGGCCAAATTATTAAGATTTGACGAGTAAATTAATCATAGTTTAACAAAAAGAGGCAAACTCAAGACCTACCCTTATAGTCTGGCTTTTATCTGATTATCTTTTTATTTATAATTTCATCTTATTTATTTATTTTAATCATTTTTAATCTGTTATATTTCTCCATTTCAGTTCAAATGTATTGTTCGGAATTTTATCCTCAGTTAATCAATTTTCTATTCATTTAAATTTCATTTCATTTATTTCTCTATAGTATTTTTTTAAATCTTATTTCTTCTCATGTTTTTTTTTTATTATGTCATTTTTGTCTTAGCTCCTGTGTTTGTTCATCTTTAATTCAAGAAAGCGTTTCCTCAGTCCTCTAATTCTATTATCTGTAAGAATGTCTTCTGAAAGTCTTTGTGTGTGTGCTGGATGTGGACAGTGAGGGCAGGTGGGTCTTGTATTTTCATCGTATTCAATCTTCAACTTTCTTTCCATTTTTATCCTTTTTTATGTGAAGCACTTTGGGCTAAAGATTTTTGTATGAAAAGTGGTATACACATAATGTTTGACTGGTTGATTGAATATAAATATAAATGTTCTAAGAGGCTATTCATCAACATGTATATACATGCATATTTAAATCATTTTATGTAGCAGTATGTAATTTATTGAGCTACACACTGAGTCCAAGCCAGTTTCAGCTACTTTATTGTTTGCAATTAGAAAGTATTTACTGATTTTAAAGCTTATCCTAAAACATTTTTATTTATTTATTAGCAAAAGCATAAAATAGAGCTTTAAAGAAACAATTGCAGCCATTTAGAGCGCTGTAGCTCAGCTTTCTGTATGTACACACAGTTTATTGACATGTGGCTGTAGGACCACGTTGAGGAAGTAGGAGGACCACATATGGGCCACAGGTTGCCCACCCCTGTTGTATGAGATACAAATCCAAGAAATTACAAAAATATGACCTTTATTTTAGTGAAATTTGAAGAGAGACGACCAAAAGCACATCTTGCACCGGGTCTGGAAGCCTCGTAAACTAGAGATCAACAGCCATCACGTCCAGTGTGTTTGAGCCAAAAGGAAAAATGAAGTGTCTGATACCAAAACTGAGGAGAGGTCAGAGGTCAGGCAACACCACGGGTGGGAGAACATCTCCACAGTCGGACCAACTAAGGAGAAAAATTGACTCGTTTGCACCAAGAGCTGGAGAGCCTCCATCGAATCAGAGGTGCCACATGAGGTCCACATTAACATCCACACAGACACAACAAATCAATGCCTCTGTGGTTATTGTCTTCTGCATCTCTGTGTGCGCCTACACGTGTTTCTAATTTTCTTATATGCAAATGAGCTTGCACACGCTCCACCGTAGACGGCTGCAGAGCCTCCATCTCTATGCAATTATGTAAATGAGGCCTGGTGTTGTAGGACAGTTACGTAAACGCCGTATTTCAAAGAGAGGTTTAGCAGGAAATTACATAAGGAGCTGGTTTCTGAGGCTATTTACAGCGACGATGAAGCTGACACAATCACACCAACACAATGTGCAGTATTTATGGCGGCGAGTAAAGAGGGAATTTAACACCAGCCACGAGCCAAAGAGCTGGTAAATTGAGGTTGATGGCTGCTTCGTTCGCCAGAACAGTGGTGAAATCCAGCAGGGGAATAAAATCACCAAACGGGTCACTGATTTTACACATGCTGTGCTCCATATTTAACGCCTCTCTGCTGTTGACGCCATGTTTAGGTTGTGACTCCTTGCTCGGTATCAGTCACTTCTGCTGTGGATCTCATTCCTCAGGCTGACGGCAGATTCCAGGATGTGACACGGTGCCGCTCTGCCTGCTGATTTTTGGCTGGTATCACTTGTTTACATCCACATCTTGCCAAGTGTCACTTTGAGCGGCCGGCGAGCCGAGTGGATGACGTTACCGTGGCCCGTCTGTCCGCCTTCACACTCTGTCTGGCTCACTGTCAGCGAGTACTCATCGTCATCGTCATTCAGGAGACTCCCAGAAGCTCTGCTCCACTGGCTCTCATTATGTTTGTGCTCGATCTAAAGTTTCAGTTTTATGCTCAGCAGAACTGTGAAATGGTGACCGATAGTTTTTAACAGGATTTTTTTTTTTGTTTAACTGTTAATGAGGTCTTATAGGTGTTAAAACCTGCTAATAAGCATCATTGTTTGGATCTGTTTACTGTTTCCTGACCTCATTCTGAGATGTTGGAGCATCATTTTGAGGCCTCAAGGTGAAATAGATGAACTTCTGACATAAAATTAATAAAAAGTCTGAGGAAGCACCGTCACAGGACAGTCTACATCGAGCCCCGAGCACGTCTGACCCCAAAAGTTCTGTTTGTTCAGCAGAGAGAGGGCTTTCACCCTCAGGATGGATGGAAAACAAATTGGATGTATCAAGTGATGGCAAAAAAGATAAACGATTAAATAAATGGTTGGATTAAATGGTGGTGGGATGGATAGATTGATTAAACAATGGATGGATTGCTGACTGCATGGTTGGATGCATGGATGGATGGATGGTGGATGGGTTAATGGATGATCATGTGGATGGATACAGGGCTCTCAAGTCTCATGCATTTAGTGTGTGACACACTTATTATAACATTTTCACACGCTCACACGCCAAACCTGGTATTTCTTACGCATGAAAATTTATTGTGTAACGCCCACCGATTTACCGCCACATATGCATTCATGGAACGTGTAGCAGGACGCTCTGAGCATCATGGAGCCGAACGGGGGCTTGACACGACCCAGCCATAACATCAACTACCCTTCAGCCAATCAAAAAAAAACATACAGCTATATATCAGCCAATCAAATTCAGCACTGCTGTAAGATACAGTTGATCTGACTGCAGCCACGTTCGAAGATGAGGGTGCATACTTCACACTCAGGGCGGGAGAGACTTATCCCATGAGAACAGTCAGTTACCTCATCGTTTGATTTTGTAGCCTCCTGAATCATGAAATTACTTATTGTACAAAAGGAAAACAAGAGCTTATTCTTATTCTTCCTCCACACCTACCATCAAACAGCAAAACAAAGTCTAATCACATTGACAAACACGCTGTGGTCACCAGGCATCACATTAAAACAAAATCATGAATGTTAAGTCAGTTAAGTTAATAGTTCTACTTACAACATGAGGAATGTTTGGCCATAATTAAAATATAAAAACTGCACATTTTTAGTTTAAAAGAGCATGGTCATGTTGGAGGTAAATAATAAAAAAGAACAATAATATTTGTATTATTATGTTTCATCATGACTTGATGTAATATGCTAACATCACAAAATAACGATAAGACCAATTAAACTGAATTCCCCCCCACAGGCAAACATGTCACTCTGACCTGGGATCAAAACTTGAGAGCCCTGTGGATAGATACATGGACTCGGTTATGAATAGATGGATGTCTGTATTGTTGGGTGGAAGGATGAATGGATGGATGCAGTGATGGATGGATGGATAAATAGAAACAATAACGGACAGGTAAATGACTGCATGGATGAAATGATGGTTGAATTGATTGTTGGGAATAACTATTTATGGATGAATGGTTAGATGGATGGATGGAAACATGATCAATGGATTGATGGATGGCAAAATGGATGACAGGCTGGATGGATGTAAATTTATAATAGTTGGATGGATTAAATAATAGATGGATGGATGACTGCATGGTTAGATAGATAGATAGATAGATAGATAGATAGATAGATAGATAGATAGATAGATAGATAGATAGATACGAGGTGTGTCAGAAAAGTTCCAGGACTGGTGTCACAAAAGATTTATTTCGAATCCAAACTACAAACTGCAAGTTTTCCCCTTCCAAGTAATCCCCCTGGAGTCTAATGCACTTTCCCATCCTTCTCTGCCACGCTTTCATGCACTCCTGGAAGGATTATTCCGGGATCCTCCGCAGGTCCGTCGTCACGGCCTTTTTGATGTCGTCCACGTCTTCAAAACGGGTCCCCTTGATGACCCCTTGACCTTGAGGAAGAGGAAAAAATCACACGGAGCCAGGTCGGGTGAGTAGGGATGTTGCTCCAGCACGGCGATGTTCTTCTCGGCCAGGAACTGTCAGATGCTCAGGGCATCGTGAGCAGGCGCGTTGTCATGGTGAAGCAGCCACGACTTGTCCTGCCACGACTCTTGCCTCTTCTGAACAAAGCAAACGCCGCAGTATCTCTTTGGAGACATGCTGGGATTACTTTGAAGGGGAAAACTCTTAGCTCGAAGTTTGGGTTTGAAATAAATCTTTTGTGACACCAGTCCTGGAACTTTTCTGACACACCTCGTAAATAGATGACTTAATAGACAAAGACAGATAGATGAAGAAAGGATGGATTAAAGAAAAAAGGGACAAACTGATGAGTTGAATTGAGAGTGTCAAAGTGGATGGATAGATGATTGGGTGATTAAAAAAAACTTAAGGGACAGGTTAATGACTGCGTGGAGAAAGGGATATTTGAAATATTGATGGATGGTTATATGGATGGATGGATGGATGGATGGATGGATGGATGGATGGATGGCGGGGTACTTGATAGGCAGATGAGAGATATGTGGATGGATGATGTGTTTGATTACATACTGGTTGGTTGGATCAGTGATTTTTCCCACTTTGTGCATTTTTGGCCTTGAACAGATCAGTCCATATCAGCCACACTACTGCCAGCTCAAATAGAGACATTTCACCCTCTGCTTTCTGGGGCTGCCATGTTCTCCATTGGTCATTGACCATTAAATTCCCTCCCCCTCCCCATCTAATAAATCACACACTTGGTAGTTAAATAGGATTTCATACAAACACAAAAAGCTGTTTTTGCAGATACTGCACTTTGCCTTTGTAGGGCAGAATGGCATCAGGGTGTTCAGTTCATACTCATATAATTCAGAGTAAAGACTGGTTTACTTATTGGGATGTAACAAGAAAAATACCCCTCCAAACCACAACATAATTGTCAACCTTCATTTTGTTGTGAGGTAGAAAAATGAGTTTGATGATGTTCTGGGGGCCAGATGGGGAGTTGTGGGGGGCCTGATGTGGCCCTCGGGCTGCCAGTTGAAAGTCTGTCACC
Source organism: Cetoscarus ocellatus (assembly GCA_037902135.1). Classification (NCBI taxonomy): domain Eukaryota; kingdom Metazoa; phylum Chordata; class Actinopteri; order Labriformes; family Labridae; genus Cetoscarus; species Cetoscarus ocellatus. Next base: position 287,011 of record JBAMNC010000188.1, on the reverse strand, counting down.
TGTTGTCTCTGGCATGTGGACTAGAAAACATTAAGATGTCAAAATCTAAAAGTAAAGATGAACTGAGGTTGATGTTTTTGCTTCATAACAGGGGAGTCCATTAAAGCTCATAGTTCTAAAATCTCAGTGAAGTTTTCGTTCATGATCCACAGAAGTGAAAGGATTGTTGGATTCTCTTTACAAACACCCTCTCAGAGTCAAACAGGAAGGGCAAATGTCTCCATCCGTCTTACAGATAAGCTTTCCATCGTCCTCCTCGGTGTTTTCCTCGCTGAGCAGAAGGCCTCTTAACGTGTTGCGTGTGATGTTTTCAGCGGCTGACTGACCTCACCAGAGTCTAAGTAGCTAAGGAGCTAAGTGGGCACACTCCTCATGTGATGCTCTCTTTGCCCTCTCAGTGGCTTAATTCGGTTTAAGCAGTTATGGAGCTAAATGGGAGCGGTCTTCAGATGGGGCGTGGGTGCGTTGGAGTCATTGTGGAGCGGCGGAGGATTAGCCGAAGGAGGTCTGATGACAGATGCATCTCTTGGCTTGGGTGAAGACGTTCTGCATGGTTCAGTGAGCTAAGACCACCGAGGCTCAGAGGGGAGCGGCTATGATAGCATTAACATCAAGATTTGGTCCCACAGGGGTGGAAGTAATACTGTGTAATGCTATTGGCTGAATTAAATCTGAGTGGGCGGAGCTGGAGAACAACAGGTTTATTTAAATGCATGTTGTCGTCTGTTGATGTTTGGTTTTGTTGACCTCATTTCTAGAAAATTAAGTTTCAGCTCAGTGCACGGCCTTGTTTCTCCGTCTTGGATCAGAGGCATGTTACATGCCGAGAGATAATTAAAGTCTTGAGCAAAACTCTGGTTTGACTTCTTCAAGCTAATGCTACAATCTCATGTTCAACTTCCTGAGACCCGAGCTTTTTCAGTGTACATTTCTTATTTCTAAACATTTTCCAGATTTTCTACAATATTTAAAACCACGCACTAATACCTGCATGAAAATCCTTAGACATTTTATAGAAATTTTAAAAAAAAAATAGACATCTAATTGAAAATTCTCCCAAATTTCCATGAAAATGTGATTTAAAAAAAGTGAACCTTTCTGAAAATTTCCATGAATATTGACAAAAAGTTCCCCAAAAATCCTCAAAAGATTTTTAGAATTTACATGAAAATTCCCCAAAGTTTCCAATGTATTCCTTCAAAAAAATCCACAAATTTTTTGTCAATTTTCACCCAAAAATGTGCCAGACTTCAGGGAATTTCTTGTTTTGCATGTCAGTGCAGGTTTATATTAATAAAATCTGCACTGACATGAAAATTTTAATACAAAGTCCTAAAATATAGAAGTACTTCCCACATATAATTCAAGAGACAGGTGCGTAGGAGAAAAAATGTCCATTTAAACGTGAAGATAGACTCTTGCACACAGTCTAACTTGCAAGAAATTCTTTTTTTTGCAACGATTTGGTCTTAGACCTTCATCAGGCAAACAGTTTGTCTAACGGGGCAGGAAGGCTTAAATAGGAAGTGGCGACATCACCTGTGGCCAATCATCATCATGACGTCATGTCTGCACCAACAAATGAACAGACAAGGAACATCAGCTCTCTGACTGAGAGAGTTAATGATGAGAGTTTATTTACAGCCTAAAAATGAGACAGCAAACAGAAAATATCAGTTTAAAACTACAGAGCTGAGGGGACACTGAAGATCCATAAGACGAGTAACATTGTAGAGACGCATTATCATAAACTCGTTGACCCAGTCCATCGATCATTAAATCACTGAAATCCCCACAAATACACAGTAACAAAAACTCCCTAAAAGTTCCTGATGATTCTCACAGAATATGCACAAATATTATGAAATTATTGTGATGCTTGTTGATAAAGGTTCACTGATTTTCCATCATATATGAGTGTTGTTTCTATTTATCTGAAGCCTCTACTCAGTGTCAAATGTCCTTAAACCATGTTTATATTCTCACTCAATCACTGTGCATCCTCTAAAGCTTGACTCTGGTGGGACTCGAACCCACAACCTTTGAATAGCTTCACTATATTCTTACTAGAAGTCCAATGCGCTGTCCATTGCGCCACAGAGCCACATGCAGGTCTCCTCATACTTTAGTTTTGTTTCCTGTTTACAGTGAAGGAGACAGTCAAAGGCTGTTAATCAGTGTTTCTATGCTATCATAGAGAGGGCAGCTTTTATTGACCAACTAGAAGGTCAAGACTTGAACCACAGAGCCTCAGATTCTGGACTTAGGAGCATTAATTAGCTGTATCTAACACTGGTCTGATGGAGGCTGTTTCACACCACAACCAATCACTGATCATCATTTCTTGTGCCCTTTATCTTTATTTAGCAGCAACAGGGATTTTTTTTTTTTTTTTTTTTAAAAAGCCAACCTCTAAAGCTCGACTCTGGTGGGACTCGAACCCACAACCTTTGAATCACTCCTTAAGTCCTTTCCTCACTGAAAGCACTCTTATCATCTAGAAGTCCAATGCGCTATCCATTGCGCCACAGAGCCACACATAAAGACACCTAAAAACGGTTCTGATGGTGTGATCACACACGTGCAGTCCTGCAAGTGTTTGAGTCCTAAGAAACGGCTTTATTGATTTACATGGTGCAGAGTGATTGTGAAAAAGGTCACTTATAGTCTTGATTAAATTCAAGGGGAAACCCTTTAATGAAACTAAATTAGTGATAGAGTCTGCTTTACAGAATCAGAGAGCTTTATGCTTTAGGAGGGCACTGAAAAAGTCAAAATAATAACGCAGTAGGTGTTGTGAATGTGAACAGCATTAAACTCCTTCAGACTCACTGTACTCATTGATTTATGCTCTAGCATTATAAAAATATGTGATTAGGAACAGAAAAATATGATGCATTCTGCTGATTTTACAAACTATTTGGGACTATTGAGAGTTATGACTGGCTGCTGTAACCTTTGAATCAGGCCATTTTTACTCGATTGGTTAAACGGAGAAAATCTGAACTGAAATATCACTTTAAACAGTTTAGTGAATAGTGAGCCAGGACTGTCACTGTGAACCGAGCAGACGCCAAAGTCTGATCATTACGGTCACAGCAGGTATGATCCAAAGACAGCTGAAAGCAGTTACAGGCCACAGACATGAGACCTGTAGCAGATAAATCGTGGGAGTAAGGATTTCACTGCTGTTAGCCTGTTGCTTGGTTTCTCCATTTATTCATTAGTTCAACCCTTTTATGTGTAATAAAATAACACATTAACCAAAAACTTATTTTGGCCACTACTTGATTCCCAAAATAAAACTGAAACTCATCAACAAAGTTAACATTGTCCATTTATCTCTAATATACATATTCTCTCTCAACATCTTAACGCTTATATTTTCTGTAAACCTCGGAAATCATTCACATTTTAACAAAATAATAATGCCAGGAGCAAAAAGCAAGAACAAAGTACAGCAGGGATAGTACGGAAACCATTTTGTTACATCATTTTTAAGCTAGCAAAGCTGAACTGCAATATACTGTCAACTTTAAACCTTTACGACGGATCAAAAGCGTCCTTTTTGACATTAAACTTTGTAAATTAAACTCCAGAAAGGCTTTCAGAGTTCTTAGATGTTTTTTGAGGGAGTTACAGTCACTACTAACCTATGAAATCAGGACAAACAAAGATATGTGACATTAGCTGTTTGAGGAGAGGATGGCTAGACTCACTTTTGGGGGGGGGGGGGATACACTCCCTCTGGTGGTCGGTACAAGCGACTACAGCACCTTTAACAAAGTCCAATGAACAACAGGGGACACATAATTTAATTCTCTTTTCCATAAAATAGATTTCAACTCAACATTTGTGACAACACATTGTGGGCATCCCAAAGAGAACGTCCTGTTCTGATGAGAAGACTTTAGGAAGTCAGTCAGTATTATGAAACCGATGACGAGGGGCATTTCATTTCTGTCGCAAACCCTCACAGCAATGATCAGAACATTCAGAGGTCAGCCAGATTCATTCAGGTCTTTTAACATTTTGGAGTTCAGACACCTGATTTCTTTTCCTGTTCAACCTATAAAGCTCAACTCTGATGGGACTCGAACCTACAACCTTTGAATGTCTTCTTTAGAGTCCAACACACTGTCCATTGCGCCACAGAGCCACACATTGCACTAACTGTAATTCATTCTTGCAGTTTTTATGCCTTTTACTGTTTATTAATGAACTTTTTATTGACCTGAGGCTCCGTGAGTCAAATCTTTTTGGATTGATTGTCAACCAGAGAAGCAGACTTCTGCAGGACTCAAACCAACAACCTTTAAAAACTCCTGCATGGTGCAGCAAGACATCCATTGTGCCACAGGGACACTATTTTAGTTTATAATTCTTGATGATTTACGGGGTTATAAAAACAAGGAAAAGGGAGAAAATGGACATTTAACTGTATGGAAATATCCCATAAAAAGAATAATGTCATTTTTCTCTTGCTTTTATGAACCAAAGTGGCTGAAGTCAAACTTTATAAAATCTTAAATCAGTGAAGTATAAAGTAACAGTTTTACTTCCTTCATCAAACCCTCGTACTCGAGTCATATCCTCCCAACATGTTGCAGAAAACGCTGCTTCACCACATAATGGACCGCGCGCACACACACTCTGACCTCTCTGACCTTTCCGCCTCGATGCCCACACGTCCTTTTGTTCTCCAAACTGACCAATGACATGGCCATTGTCCGCCTGTCAGCCAACCACAGCTCCTATTGTGATGCAAACCGGCCAATCGGAGCGCAGTATGTACCTGCAAATGGACCAATCACACCACAGCATCCCCCCCCATCTGCCACACCCATCTCTCTCCTGAACACACACACACACTCTGCATAAAGAAACTCTCCGCCTTTGTCTAAGTGTAAACCCGAGCATGTGAGTGTTTGTTTGTGAGATTCTTTATGCATCTCCTGACCTTTTCTGCTACATCACTCCTGACCTTTTTAATATCAGCCAGCGAGAGCGTAATGAGCTGTCATCTCACACACTTAGAGGAGGGAAATGACAGAAAAAGGGTCAGCCGTTGTGTTTGTGTTCCCCGTGTTGATAACAGGCGACATTTCCTCAGCGTTTCAGAACCACAAAGCAGCAGTTTGAGCTTCTTTATAAGTCAAATGGTTTTAAAGTTTGGCAGCAAAGAGACCGGGTGTGCTTGTTTTTATGACATGAATAGAGTGATGATCACACAGAACTGACTGATGATCCAAGAAATGAAACCGATTTGAACGTGACAGCTGCAGCACTGAGTGGACATGTGCTGGAGCACGATGGTATGGAAAGCGTTTGGGCTAAAATTGTATCCATGATATCAACTGTAGTTCAGCCCTACTAGTACTCAAATTTGGAGTACATGTCCTCAGTTTTGGTCAACCAGTGCACGAGTAGACTTTACAAGTGAAGCAAAAAGTATCACTAGTAGTACTAGTAAACAAAAATTATGTTTTACTTGAAAAGGTTTTTGCCGCACCAGACAATTTTTTGTTCCTTGTTTTACTAGTAGACCTAAAAAAATGTTACAGTTAAAAACTCAAAGCTTTAGTCATTTACAAATGCAAATGAAGGAGGAGGGATTATAACCATTTCCAGCACCCTATTGTTCAAATATTTTCGAAAGCCAATGCAAAGCCTGAAATTGCTTTTCCCTGGCCCCTTATTAGCATATAAGGCTTACCCGTAGTCCTAGTGAACAATTTTAAGTCTACTAGTGGTACTAGTGACACTTTTTGTTTCACTAGTAAAGTCTACTGATGCACTAGTTGACCAAAATTGAGTACATGCTCTCCAAATTTGAGTACTAGTAGAGCTGAACTAGGGTTGATATCACTGATATCAAAAATATAAGCCCAAACAGCTTTCCATATGGTTGTCTCTAATTAAGGTTTTGCTGTTTTTGATTTACCTGGATTTATTTGTAATGCATTATCAAACTCCATTTATTCTCCTTGTCTCAGGACAGTTTGGGCTTTCAGAATATTTAAGGGAGCTTTTTGATGCTTGATGTTTTTGTTTGAGTTTTTACATCAGTTTTCTCTGACTGAACCATGAACTGATTTGCTTTGCTTCCACCGAGCAGTCCAGTCCAGTTTGGCTCAGTTTCGTAATTACAGGTGTTTTCACTATCAAATATAGGAAAAGGTGCCCAAATAGCTGATCTGTGCCTTCCCACTTTTATGGGACCCTTCTTTTGGGGTGCCGAGGGTACCAAGTTGACGCCAGAAGGTGGAGCTAAGAATTGTCACGTCTTTTGCAACAGCAGCTAACCTAAAAAAAAACCTCCACCTCTTTACCTCTGAGAGCAGCTTTAGCTGTAAAGAAAGTCCCCACAGAGCAAAGCTGTACTTGGGAGGTGCATGTCTTCCTCGCCAGCGGAGGAGCTGCAGGCGTAGCTGGTGCAACCCTCTTCTTCCGGCTTGCATCTCGGCAGCTCACAGTGGAGCAGCAAGCAAGGTCAGGGTTCACGTCTTCATGGCTTACCGAACTGAACTGAACCAAACCACCTCTCCTTCAACCACATGTGCCAACCCAAACAACAGAAACAACGGCGACTACAGTGTTTACAGTGCCCCCTACAGGCCTGGCATATATACTACAGTGTTTTCAGTGTTTTTGTGTGGACAGACCAGGACTTTAAACCATGCTGGAAAACTTTTGAAAGCCTCCGTGTGAACAGGACCTTCAGTCAACAAAATGATCCCTCTTGTTGTTGCTTCACCTTTCTTCTCAGCAGATACCTGTGGGTGCGCTTGATTCTTCTCTCTCAGCAAAGGCTGCTCGATCTGTCTTTGCAGAAGGAAACAAAAATCTGCAGAAAAATCAAGCGCGCCTGAAGAGGGATCCTATTATTCAGAGAAAGACTTCTGTACCGCCCCGGGTGATGAGCAGCACGGCAGGAGGGAGGCTGCGAGTGTGTGTGAGGATGTGTGTGTAGGTGTGTGTGTGTGTGAATGAATCCTCCTGTGTGTATTTAGGCCAGCTCCATCAGTGTGTCTCCTGCAGGCTGTGCAGAGCAGTGAAGGTCGAACAGTTCTCTAATGACTGTGGAAAAGCGTGCGCACAAGTTTTTACATTACATTATGATATTAGTGATCGGAACCAAAGAGAGAGAGAGGGCGAGAGAGGTTAGAGAGAGAGAGAGGGAGGAGAGGATGGACAGATAACAGAGAGAGGAGTGTGAAGACAGAGACGTTACATAATGGTTTTAGCTGCCAGCCGTCTACCTGTGTGCCCGCTGTCTGCGTCGCCTCCTGCTGGTCACAGCGAGAACTGCAGCTGAGGATTACAGCTGTGGATATTCAGGCAGCTCATTATTATGTAAGTAGGATGACAAATGCTGCGTGAGGTTATTTAATCTGTGTCTGTTAGAAAAGTGCTTTTACAAATATCAGGAGTGCCTCAACAATCTCTATATTTGGGGGCACATTTCATGAGCTCTTGGTGTGTTTTTATTATTAAAAACGAGGAGATTATGTTTTATGCCAGCATATGTTTGTTTGTTTGTTTGTTTGTTTGTTTGTCAGCAGCATTACGCAAAATCTACTGGACACATTTTGAGGAAATTTTCAGGAGATGTTGGTAACGGTCCAACTTAAAAATGATTTGATTTTGGTGGTAATATGTATATTTGTCTGGATGTAAAAAAAATCTTAAAATTAATCTTTGGGTGGAATTTTAAAAACTCCTATCTCTGCCTTTTTTTTTTTTATAGATTCACTTCCAATTTCACAGGATAATATGGGGTCCACGTCTCTATCATCAAGGTAAATTTTAGCTGGATCTGATCCAGATTGATGTCACAAAAAACACAGAACTATATAATGGGAAACCCCATTGACGACATTGAATAATTCATATAAAATCAAAATATATTTGTGTTCATACAGGATAACAACCTCCATACAAGCTGAGTTTTGTCTGGATCCTGGCGAGTGCTTTTCTAGTTAAGTACTGGATTTTTAAGTACTCCCTATAACATCACTGCTCCGTCAGGTCCTGGAGAACAAACCTTTTTTTTCACAGTTTTCACCTCTGATATTTGTCAATAAGTTAATAAGCAAACATAATATCCAGTGCAATATCCTTACTGCCAAACTTTTCCTTAAGGTCCAATGTGGTCTATTGTCACACAGTGCTGTCATGTTATATTCATATTGTAAATATTAATGTTAATAATTTAAATTCCTTGGCCTGGTTCATAGTCTCACTTTACTTATTTTATTTATTTTCCTTCATAAGGAAGTTGATATAGCTTGAAGATTATGGATGTTGCAACCTGCTTACTTAATTTTTCATGCTCTTATTTATTTTAATGTCTTTATTTGATATTCCTACTGCTTTACTGTGTATAAGAGAAACTGAAACAACTGAATTTCCTTTGGGGATTAATAAAGTATTTCTGATTCAGATGAAGACACCCGTTGTTCCTTTAGAGGTCAGGTGAATCAGTTTGACCTGACAGGATGGGCTATTGGTCACCTTCCATGTTGGTAAGTGGGTGACATAAACTTATAAGCAAATTTAACACTTTAAAGTGAGCATCAGAATGAAGGTGTTTTAAGTGCTTGAATGTGGCGTGATTGTTGCTCTGAGCATTTCAAAAACTGCTTATCTACTGGGATTTTCACTCTCAACCATCTCGAGAGTTTGTAGAGAATGGTCCAGAAAAGAGAGAATATCCAGTGAGTTATAGTGCCTTGTTGATGCCAGAGGTCAGACGAGAACAGTCAGTGGTTGAGATGATAGAAAGACAACAGGAACTCAAATAAGAGCTCACAACACCCAAAGTTTGTAGACCATCTCTGAAGACACAGCGTGTTCAGTCTAGGAGGAGATTGGACCAGTGGCCTCCACAGTCAGCAGATCTCAGTCCAGTAGAGCTCCTCTGGGATGTGGTGGAGCAGGAGATTCTCATTGGTAGGTCACATTGATCTCCCAAAGACTTGACTGCAGCCATTGAAGCATGCCCCTCCGCTGCAGGCCGAGGAACACTGAAACATCTCGATCTCATTATTTAATCGATCCTCAAATATCCAAATATGGTCCGAGTTTAAAAATAAACATCTCCCTTTAAACGGAGACCCGCTGGAGAGCGATGGCACTCAGTCCAAAGATACACCACATCTCACTGGAGCCAGCTTAGTGACTCAGTGTTCTGAAGCCCGGCCAGTAAACTCACAGAAAACTGACTCGGAGCCAAGAGGCCGCGGAAACGTGTGAAACAGACACAGACCTGAAACACTGCCAAGAGGCACGCCGGACAGGAGGAATGAACGCCGGCCGAAGATGAACTGCAGCCAGAACGCACGGCGAGAGAGGAGGACTGACGCCAGGCCAAAAAGTCCTGGGAGTCCACTAGAGTCCAGACTGCTGAACAGATACAGTAAGAGGAGATGGGTGGGGGGGGGGGGGGGTCAGAGCAGAGAGGCTTCATGACATTCTGCTGAGTCACGCTCAGAGACACGGGGCAGAGCGAGAGGGGCTGAAGTGATCCCTCTGGTTCAGTCTGACGTTAGTGTGAAGCTTTAAAATGAGTCCAGGAGAGAAGAGCAAACAGAACCATCTCACCCTCATGGGTCCAGCTTCTCAAGTGATTGAGAACGAGAAGAAGAAGATGGACCAGCATCTTGGGGTCAGTCCCATTCGAACACCTTCGCCCTTGGTTTTACTCGTTCACATCTAGTGAAGAGGTATCCCAATTCTCCGTAAGGCTAAGACGAAGGGCTACACAGCCCTTGAAACAAAGACAGACCAGGACCTCACTTGAAAGGAAGGGGCGTGAGAAATTTCCCATAATACACCACGACCACTGACAAGAAGGTAGAGCCGAGACCGAAGGAAGCGCATAAATACAGGTAATTATTAAATTATTAAGTAAATATTAATCACGTTTTGAATCGTTAGTCATATTTTAAAATTTCTCGTTATAACTAGCTCGCTTTCGCAGCTGTGATCGGCTGTGGGTGATGGCGTAGTGGCAATTGGGCGGCATCTCGTTTCTTAGGGGCGTGTGTTCACCCCTTCACCTTGTCTTACACCCTTCACCAGGGTGTAAGACAAAGGGGGAAGGCTAAGGGGTACAATTTGGATTGACCCTTAGACCCTCCTGACTCTCGTCTCAGTCTTAGGAGAAGATTACCAACCTCTTCACGGAGACCAAGGCAAGATAGATAGATAGATAGATAGATAGATAGATAGATAGATAGATAGATAGATAGACAGAAAGATAGAAAGATAGATAGATAGACAGGTAGACAGAAAGATAGATAGATAGATAGATAGATAGATAGATAGATAGATAGATAGATAGACAGATAGATAGATAGAAAGATAGATAGACAGGTAGACAAATAGATAGATAGACAGATAGATAGATAGATAGATAGATAGACAGGTAGACAAATAGATAGATAGATAGATAGATAGATAGATAGATAGATAGATAGATAGATAGATAGATAGATAGATAGATAGATAAGCCATAACACATTTTGTGTTTATCTTTAAGGATAATACAAAATAAAATTATCTTTAATTTAAATCATTGTGTTCATGTTTTACATGCAGTTCTGGGGTTTTACTATAGGGGGAGCTCCAGTGTAGAGATGCATATAGAGAAGCTACAGGTGGGGAATCAGGTGTGTGTTTGCAGTGAAGCAAACACACACCTGAGGATCTGAATATGTCGAACACACTGGACATTGGTTTTATTGTTTATCCCAGAACACGCCTCAGAACTAGTTCACCCACACGCAACCTCAGTGACTTATTTAAGTTTGTTTAAGCCACTACACATTGCTTAAAATGTTTTATAATACTCCGTATAAAAGTCAGATTATCTTCATGTGCTAAATAAACTTTTCTCCCAGTTTAACCTTATTAATCAGAGAAACTGTTAAAAAGGAACAATGTGGAAATGACCATTAAATCTCACAAATGGTCCTAAAATTAAAACCAGTTAAAAATATTTTCTTCAGTCTGAATCACACATATACAGTATTTTCAAATGTAGGCTATTACTTTATAACACACTCTCATTTAGAGACATGCGGAGAACTGAACCCTGGTAAACCTGTGACCCTCCTGCAGAGGGATGTCCCTGCACCATCACTGTTCTCTCCAAAGCTGTCTGCTGTGTGAACACTCATAATCCTGCTTTGATTCTCCATCGCTCTTCTGTTTGCTCCTTTAATGTCAGGTAATAATCAATCAGATCACAGAGAGGACTCTGATTGATCTGTTATTGATCACTGATTGATCTCTGATTGGACTCAGACTGAGCTGACATCACACAGGGAGAAACAGTCTTCTGTGTGTGCTGACCAAACTCTGAGAAGATGGTTCATAACATTTCATGCCTTTAAGTAAATAACATAAAACCATTGAGGGAAACAATGAAATGATTAAATCTTCAGGTCCTATTTAAAAAGTTACCAAGAGCCCATGAGGTCCAGATAGAAGATCTCTCAAATGAGAACCATAAATATTTCATAAATTAATATTTTTCTCTAATTATAATGCATCAGATCTTTAATCCACGCCTGTTCTTTACATTTAGAACAAAAACATTTTTTTATGTTTAACACTTTGTGTGTATATGGTCAGTCAATTATATTTTGATTGTATAAACACACAAAAAAATCAAATTGTAAGAAGGGACCTTTTTTATTATTACAGTCTGGGACATTTAATTAAGAACATAGACTTATTTTGTGGCGTTATTGTTTTTTTTGCTGCATCAACTTTAAAAATAATCCTCATAAACACCACTCTCTAGACCATTTCAAAAGATGGGCATACATTTTATAAATTATTATTTTTCTACTCTCAATGCATCAGATCTTTATATTCACTCCTATTGTTTGAATTTATAAGACAAATAAAAAAATGTTCTGTCTATTGGAATACTGTAATTTACAGATATTTGATCATAAAACCTAAATACAAACAGAATATTTCCAAAATATCATGTGATTTCTTATTTTTGGATTATGAAGTCTTGGGCTTGTCAGTAATTTAACAATAAAACTGGATTTTGGCATCTTTTTTTTTTTTTGTAAACAAAGCATGAAGATGTTGAAACATTAAAAAATTAAAGATCTTTTATTGCCTTTATTTCCATAAAGATTTGATTGTGATGATCTCTGCAGTTTTCAACAATAAAATCTGATGCTTTGTCTCCTTGTCTTTAATTCTGAACATCAAGTATCAGACAATTTTATGTCTTTAAACTGCTGTGGACTTCTTCTTTGTTTAGTCTCCTGTTTAGTGAAGCCAACAGCGACACCTGCAGGTCAGCAGCGCAAACTGCAGGTGAATTTCTTTAATTCTCTGTGTACCGTTTGGTTATGTCACACAAAGCAAAACATATTTCCATCCATTCATTTATTAATCATTTGGACTGGTCACCAGCCAATCACAGGGCTGACATTAAAAGACTTACAGCTGACCCACACTCACACTGACACCTGATTTTTCAGAGTCACATACTGACTCTAAACCTCGACATGAATGTTTTTGGACTGATGTAGTGGAGGGAGCTGCAAGACTGTAAGATAAACACGAATAAAAGGACAGAAAAATAAAATAATATTTGTCATAAAACGAGAAAAAACAAAAAATCCTGAAGTTTTCAGAAACTTTTAAATCTGAAAATGTTTTTGTTATTAGACAAACATTTTGAACATGAATGAAGAATTTAAATTTAACTTAATTAAACTGAATTCACGTCTGTATGTCCAGATTTGAGCCTCTCACTGGGCTTCTCTGAAAAGTCAGACACTAATCAAAGTAAGGATGTATAATATTGGATATCTGCAGATATCTAATATGCCGATGTTTCCAAACTTATCATGGTCAATACCGATATTTCTTGGCCATAGTACAAGGTACCTGCTTTAGTAAAATTGACCTGTTCCTATAATTGCGGCAAAGTTTTTGTGTTTTAAATTGATTTGGACTAAAGAAAAACCATTTCATTCTCTAACAGAAGATGCTACTGTTTTTAAAATGTAAATGTTCAGCAATAACAGGGTGAAGCATTGTGCTGCACTCATACATTTTGTGGGTATTAATATGTTTGCCAAAAATATCAGCTGTAAATATCGGCAGAAATTTTGATATTGTGATGATAATATTGTGCATCCCTAAATCAAACATAACATTCAGCCACTAAAACTATTTTTTTTCTGTTCAGGAATGCAAGCAAATAACTATAATCTGAAGAAATAGTAATGAGCTTTTTTTTTATATAATACTTATATTTTAGCGTAAAAAAATTATAATCTTAGTTCAATTCAGTTTTAATTCAACCACTTTGTTTATCCTCAAGGTGGCAAATAGTTAAATAACATTTAATAGGTAAATAAAACTTGTACATACTGGTGTGTTAACCATCAGAGGAACATAAAAAATGTGGATGTATTAACGCAATTAATACTGTTAATTTAAGGCAGCTGTTGCATAAACTTCACATTAGGGGGTCTAATAAATGTGTTAAGAAAGGAGTCTTATCTGTCTCAGGTTTGTCTCTCATGTGTGAGCTGTTATTCTTTATTCATGGACAACATTAAGAAAACAAAAATTCAGAACAAACTCCAATGCTCCTAAATATCTATAATACAGACTTGAAAACTAAATTTCATGATGCAAAGGTTCATTAAATTGATCCTGAAGAAAATAAAAATCAATCAATAAAACAATAAAACAGCAGCTCAGACATTTTGATCCAGTCTTCACCCTCAGTTTCTACCAAACTTCTCTAAATTCACTCTTAAATTAAAACAAGAATATAAAATGTGTATTTAAGTGAACTTTATTCTGAGGCAAACACTCTTTAAATAAATAAATAAATATTCTAGGAGCAAACAAATGTTAAACAAAATAAAATCCCTGACTTGAGCACCAGATCAGCAGCCTGAACACTTTCTCTCTTCATCATGTGAACTGATTTGTTTGAAGAAAACTGAGAGTTGATTCTTAAAGATGAGATCAAATGAGACAAATCTGAGTCTGAAGACTTCATTAAAGAGTTTCCATGTTCATCCATCATCACTCCATCTAGAGTTCAAACGATCAAAGAGGTCAGGGGTCAAATCAAAGTCCGCACTCCCCTTCATGTCTGACTGAAGTCTGTCCATCAGTGACGTCCTCATTAACACATTAAATATGATCATTAGCATTTTAAAGAGGCGCGCGCTGTCTGATGGAAGTTTGTGGACTTAATAACTCAAACTCTGGAGCTTGTCCTCAAACTTGTCTCTGATCATGGACCGAAGAGCACTCACAGACTTCAGCATCCAGAGGATCCTCTCCCCGCAGCTCGGACTCAAACCGGCGGCGAAGGAGCGCGCGGCGGACGGTTCGGTCCTCGGGATCCACGGTGCATACGGGCTGGACCACACCGGGAGCTTCAGGCCTCCTGCGCCGGCTCCGGGATGTCTGCAGTGCCGGGGGATGAGCTGTGGAGAGGCGCTTTATCCGTACGGAGGTGGTCTCCATCACTTCAGTGGATTTTATCCAGCAGACTCTGGAGTTTATCTGCACTTCAGCTGCCACGATCCCGCAGGTAGGTCATGTTCATAGATTTATTTAAACCACCGTTAGTCCAACAACATCTGGATTTTATGTTTTATCTCCTTTTACTCGACTTAAATCGACCTTTATTGAGTTTTTATTCAAGTTTGTTTTAGATAAAACGTGAACACCAACAGCGAATTTTGCGCATTCACGATCTTCTTTCTTTCTTTGTAAAACCGTCCGTGGGTTTGCTCCTCTAAATGTTTGCTCTATTCTTTTTTTTATCTTCAGGGTCTCCACCAGTAGCAGGTTACCATGGTTACCACCAGGACACTTTCCCCACGCAGCCGCAGCCTCAGTCTCGGCAGAGGCCCCGGATGAGGACGGTGTTCACGGACAGTCAGACGAAACAGCTCGAGGCGCTGTTTGACATCACGGAGTATCCGTCTGTGGAGGCGCGCGCCGAGGTGGCGAGAAGCTCCGGGCTGAGCGAGGAGACCATCAGGGTGAGTGTGAAGAAATTACTATTTACTATGAAGCTGAGCGTGACAAGAAACTTAGAGTAAGAGCTGCGGAAAGGCTGTGCGTAAAAGCTCTCCAAAATGCGTAAAAGCTCTCACTGTCCGCTTTACGCACCGTGTTTCGGATATTTTATGGAAAAATGAGGATTCATTGTTCAAAAAATGTTCATAAACGTGACTCACAGTAAAGAAAACAGTGTAATTTAGGAATCTAATTGACTTCTAAACTTATAAAATCATGTGGATAGATGAAAATCATTCATGCCAGAATTTGTTTCGGTTGAAAATTTGGGTAGTAAATCAGGACGAATCTGAGATTTTATTGTATTTAACAAAAGGGGGTTTATCTATGAAACAGCTGTGGTGATGCCAGCAGTAGTACTTTTAAATTTTGTACTCTTTGGGGATATTGTCAGAGCAGCTGTCTTGAATTGTTTAATCATTTTGTTTTGTTTATAAAAGGACTCCTAAAAAAGTTTAATTTAATCTTCCTTTGTTAAAGTTGTTAAAGTAATGTTTTGTGTATTTCCCTCTTTTTGCCTTTTCTTGCAGAAGTATTTAAATTTGAGGATTCTTTTAGATATTTAATTTTAACAAAAACAAGTATAAGTCCACAAAAATACTTTAATAACATTTGCTCTGCCAAATAGTTTTTTTTAAGCAAAAGAAAAAAATGTTATGCAAGTATGAGCAGCATCGTGTTGAATTTAAAAAGGGAAGTTAAATTTACTCCTGATAAGGAGCCAATCAGAATCTCACGTTTCTCTCTGTGCCCAGCAGGGGGCGACTCCACTGATTAAAAAAAGGTGTTTGATAAATTTACTGTGAAGGAAAATGAGCCTTTTCTAAATTTAGTTAACATCTTTGTAAATTACCCCATTTCACAGTGAGTTTATGGTTTTAGTATTTAGTTTGAAGTCTTTGTACAGAATGATGTTATTGTAGTAAATATTGTTTCATTTACAGTCAAATGTTAAACATGTCTGTCTTCCTATGAAGAGAACAAACAATTAAACTTCATATTTTCTGTTTGTCTTTTCAGGTTTGGTTTAAGAACCGCAGAGCTCGAAGAAAGAGACAGTGCAGTGGGCCAAAGGTCAAATCCCCGTCCCCTATGACGGACAAAGCATCAGAGAAAAAACTCTTTAGCTCCTTCCTCTGAGCCAACAGACTGTCAGCTGGCCTCTCAAACTTCACCCTGAGCAGCTGCCCTCACCTTCAGAGGTCAAACATCAGCGTCCTGCCCCAACTCCTCAAACGTTTGTGATCTTCTGCTTGTTGCTGCTGCTCTGATGGAGCTGTGGTAACTTCTGTGACAGTGGAGCTTTGAGCTGTGGGATCTGGGGGAGGGTGAAATGTTTCAGGTTATTTATCACAGCAGTTCATTCCTCACTGAAGACTTTTGTTTTTTATTCTTAAATTATTTGGTATTTTTATGTAATTTATTGAGATCTGTGATTAAAGGATGACGGTCTTGGACCATTTTCACTTTGTGTTTTTTACTATTATTTAAGAATGTGGTCATCATGACTCATATCCAGTCTTGATACTAAAATGTCAACATTAAGGGAAAAGACACATCCATATTAAAGTGTATTTTACTGTGAGGGGCAGTCGGAAAACAGCAGGCTAAATATTTAAACAAATAACACTCCTCACTTTTTGGTGAGATCAAGGCTCACCAAGCTCCACAGAGCTCTGATGTTGGACATACCTGTGGTCCCTCAAAATGCTTCAAACAAGCTGTAAATATTGTTTTTTAAGTCAGAATGCCTTTTTCCACCTTAACACTCAAACTCCCAGATCTCTATATTTTGAGTTTGAGGGACTCCTCAGCCTGGTGGAGCCAAAGTAGCTTTTCAAAGAAGTATGACTGGAATCAAATGAAGATGGCACCTGTAAAACTGCACATATTCATGCTGGAAATCATAAAACATAAGAGCACTGATTGATTTCAAATCCTAAATGTGTAAAACTATTAAAACAGCTCAACAAAGACGTCCATAACACAGCCGATTTCCTTTTTCCAGGTCACTAAACTATAAAAACACATAAAAACCATCAGACACAGGAGGTATAAAAACAACATCAAATTCTTTATTATATTCATAGAGTCATCACTGTTATTATTAGAAGCATGTCCATGCTGATGAGAAGAAGTTACACTCATTGAAAAAACAGAAATCATCAAATACTGAGAGAGAAAGTCACGGAGAGAGAGAGAGCATGCAGTGAGTTTCTGTCGGGATGAGGGCGTCCGATGCTCCTGCTCCCCTGTTTCCTCTTTAACGTCCGACAGCGCTCTTACAAACAGGAGGGTCTCGCACACGTGGACTGATCAACCGAGCATGAAAAGAACGCACACACACTACAAAAACCAGGAGAACTTAAAGTACACTTAGTGAAGTTATCAAAATATAGGCTATATATACTGTCCAGTCTTCATCGTGTTAAAACATCAGTCTGATTCTCTGAAGAGGAGTTCTTTTATTATCAGATACAAATGCTGATCCATTAATGAAGATTTAAAGGACTGGACTGGTGATTATGAGTGTTAACAACAAATATGAACATTACTGCTGATCAGTCTCCAAATCATCTGTGCACAAATAAACTATTGATTATCGATAAGCCGCTGACAGACGAGAGCTGCAGCCACACCGGGCAGAAATGATCAAAATGAACGATTTGAGTCGATGTATGATGTGTCAGAATCTTCTCTTTGACATCATCTTTTTAATTTGAGTCTGCACAATTTGACTTTTTCCTCAACATGTCCACACCTTTGTCAGCCTGATTTAACTTTGCTTTTCTTGTTGGAGGTCTCACCTTTTTTTTCTTTTTTTTTACCACAAGCTGTGCTCGTATTTTGGCAAAAAAATGGGCAGAAAATGTGAAAATAAAGAGACATATACACAGTCATTAAGTAGATATGTTTGTCCACATGGTAGAACACGTTCCAGACAAAACAGACACAGTTCAGTAACGCTTCCTGTTTTCTGCCTTTCAAAGTAAAAGCTCAATTTCACATTTCTGGAGAAACTTCCCTTGTTCCCCTCTGTTGACCTCCAGGTGGTGCTAATCCCTGTTCACAAAAAAAGGGTCAACATTTCCTTAAGTAATCAGATTTTTAAACGAACGATGATCGCAAGTCTTCCTTCTTTTCTCTTCTGCCTGAGAGCATTTCTGGAAGATCTAGTGATGTTGCTTTTATTAATCTATTTTTAACACTGCATTAGTGTGGATGTCGTCTTTCGTTTCCTAATGTCTGAGCCGGCCACACCTCAATTTCCCTACAGGGGCCAATAAACTAACTTTTCACACAGAGTGCTTTTATTTTGAAGTTTTAACAGTGAACCAGGAGCTTTAATGTGTCCTGAGCTTTCTTTTAAAACTCTTTGTTAAGGGGAAACCCATGAAGAGAGACAGGACTGTGAAGACCTGTGCTCAAAAAAAAAGAAATAAAAAAAAGCCAAACTTCATGATGCAGCTTCCTGTTAAAAACTTTAAATCAATAGCAGAGTGGTCCACCATTGACAACCCTAAAACTTAATATTTAGGTTGATTTGAAGCAAATGCTCTAATTTGAACATCTTTTTTGTTGTTGATGGTAAAGACATAAAGACTGATGATAGGTGGTTTAACCCACTGAGTTATCATCATATCAACATTCCTGTAAAAAGAAATTATTTCAACACTCAAATGAGCTGAAATTAAAGTTTCTTGGCTGTAGACTCCCTTGAACCTTGTCCTTGCTCATTTTGTACTTGAAAATAGGTTAAAAGTTGTGGTAACTAATGTTAAAAGCCTAGCTAATGTCCACAATTCACTCATATGATGTGTTTGGTACTGGGGCCTCTGGATCAGGCATTGTGAGGTTGCTAGTCTGAAGCCATTGAGCCGGCACATGCATTCAGCAAGTGTGTTTGAGCCGTAATCCTCTGCTCTGGAAGCCAAAGTGGCTGCAGAGATGACTATCTGAGGGAAAACATGGGACCGACCGTACAGTCAAAAGGACTTCTAAGATTTTTAAGATCGAACCTGAACCTGAACAGAAGTGCTTTTGAGACCAAACAACAACCCTTTTATACCTCTTGGGAATTAAGTTGTTGAAGCCATTGAGCATTAGTTGAAAGTGATATTTCTGTAGCACAGTGTTAATTTTGTTGACTTATTATTTTAGTCAGCAACCTTTTTTCCTCTGATGGAAACTAGACAGCAACTAACAAAAGCAATTGACATGGGCAAACACTAAAACTAAATTAAATGGCAATTTCATCAACAAATAGAATAAGTGACAGAGACTTAATCCAATCAGACCTAATTTGCTCATGTAGAAAGTAGGGACAAGTTAGGAATATATCCAATCACAGCTGCTTAGCTTGGTGGTGGTGGGATAAGTTGTGGAGCGATCCAATCAGAGCTACTCTCTTTATGAACTGATATATTCATGTAGAGCAGGTTCACTGTTTGTAGAAGACTAAATTATGACTAAAACAAAAAAATTTACACTGCTGTAGCACATCATGAAGATTTCAAAGAATCAAAATAATAAAAAATCTGACTTAAAGTGCAGGAATAACCCATAAGTTCTCGGCACAGTTTTGGAAATGATTCAGCAGAAATGTACAAAAGATTTTGGTTATTAAGTTAACACAGGAAAAACCAGAGTCGTCCTTTAAACGAAGCAAATCAAGCAGATCAGATGTCATGAGGAGAGCTTACGTAACTTCGTGTAGAAGTGTGTATCTGTGGTGAGATGATTCACCAGCGACGCACCAGTGACACCTCGTGGCCAAACCAGAGCAAGCTCCACATTTACAGTGCAGAAAGAACAGCATGTTCAGACCCACGGGGACAAAGTGACTGTACTGTACGTTTACTGTACGAAGACGAACCTCACCATCACTGTGGTCCACTGACATCTATGTTCATTTAGAGCGTGAAGGAGGCGGGGGGGCCCATGGGGGGGTTAGCAGTAGCATGAGTGTGAAATTATGAGCAGAGATAAACCGAGTCGGCTGAAGGACTTGATTGGTTCAGGTTTGGACGGGGAAACCAGGGGAAGAAGCAGTGAAGATGGTTTTGGGAGGGTGTATCTGTCAGCTGTCTGTACTGCGTGAATTTAGGAGGGTAAAACTGTAAGTCATCGGCATACTGGATTACGTGAAATAAAAAAGAGAAACCTTTGTCTTATCAGAATATCCCATTACTCAAATTTAAGAGGATAAATCTTTGAGTCATCTGCAAATTGCTTAAACATTTTGCCAAAAAAAGTGTTTCAAATACCACCTTTGGAATAGCTTAAAAAAAAAAATCAGAAGATTTCCCGTTTTTCATACAAACATATAAATCAGATTTCATTTCGGCCACTGAGTTTTTTATGCAATACAGATGATAATTAAGATCTTAAGAGGAATGCTTCAGTCTTTTCTTGTCTCAGCACAACTTTTTTTTACAAGTTTGGGAAAGGAATGATGTTTAATTTATGACTTTAAGCCAAGAAGCCTGGACTGACAACAAATCCCTCAAGGCAGAAGTTTGTGTCCAAACTGCTCAACTGATCATCACTGGTTTCCAGTATCATGATGCCATATCAGTCGACCTCTGACCCATGAGAAGGGTTATGAGGGATTTGTCTCTGGTCAGAAAATGTCCTGCTTGAACTGAACAGCTGATGGGAGTGAGTGTGAAAGCTGAGTCCACGGCCACAAGAAGAACAATTATTATTAACAGCAGTGTGCAGGAGCAACCACAGAGTTTCCCTCAGCCGAGGCTGCGGAGACGAAGACGGATCGAGAGGGAAACTCAGGAAATCAACAACAGTTTGATGGATCTCACCAAAGAAAACTACTTAAGGTAAAGGCTACAGAGCCTTTCTTACTCATTTCAGAGGCTGGTAGGTTAATGAAAATCATGTTTTGAGAGTTAGCATCTTTCCTGTTTTCAAAACATTTTATGTTATTTAATTAAATAAAAAAAGAACGATAGGGTGCTAGTTTGGTGAGAGGGTTGCAACAGAGAATTTACGAAACCATAAACTGAATTAAAATTGCCAGATATAAAAGCTACCCATGCAAATCAGTTTGCAGTGAAACAAAAATGTTATTGCAACAATGAAATGCTGTCGAGTTACTTTAGTACGAGAGTTTTACATCTATGACGTTTGACAAATTTAAGTTCATCTGGAACTCTTGAACCACAAGAATTTCTGGGTTATTTTATAATTCAGTGACATTCTGATAGACGTTAAATTTGATTGATTAATACATCAGCAGCGATATATTTCCCACACATTTATTCCTTCGTTTTTTTGCATTTAACCTAACTTACTTTGAGCTATATTCATTTTTATTTCATTTAAGAGTTATTTCATTCTTTTTTTTCACTTTAATATTTTTATTTTCACTTCCTTCGTACAAGTAATAACAACTTCCAGAGTCAAATTCCTTGTTTGTGTTGCATACTTGGCAATAAAAAAAAAACGATTCCGATTCTGAATTTGTACCGTAAAGTCCATCATGCCATTGAGGCTCAAACTGGATCTGCACGTTGGTGCACAAGGTCGGCGCTCATGCCCCAAAGGAAGGGGACTGCATGATCAACTCCTGCACCCTGATTATCTGGCAACCAGTCCGGCCTGGTTCCCTGCCTCCGTCAGCCGGGACAGGCTCAAGCAACCACGACCCCAAGGGGATAAAGGGGTTTAGATAATGGATGGACGCCCTTATTTTATAAATGGGACGGTGAACAGAACCAGAAGCTGGAAGGAGAGGGAGGCAACTCTGGAGAGATAATTCACGGAGTCATCAGCGTATCGCATTAAGACTTCAGCTTACTGGATCCCAAGAGTTTGAGGAAATCGACTTGGAATAAAAAATAAGAATAATAAATAAAATAAAATAAAAACTGAATAAAAAATAAGAAAAATAAATAATATAAAATAAAAAATACATTAAAAAACTAATAAATAAAAAATAACATTAAAAATTCTTAAACCAAGGATCTTCTGTCCAGGGGTGAACGTGCATAATCATCGAGCTGTCCCCCAAATATCTGCTACAATGTTTAAATGAAATATATACTTGTTGCTGTTTGTGTTTGTTTTGTTCTGCAAATGTGGAGAATCTGGCACCAAGACTTCTGTTTTATTCGACCGTATTTAGGCGAAGGTCCATCTGTTAGCCTGCACTTTTCTACAAACCCTCTGACACTTTGATTTTTTAATCTACCAGCCTCTAAACTGTGAAAGTAACGCCACAGTTTGACCTATTTTGCCTGTTTGGTGATTTCAAACATCTCAAACTGTTGTCGCCTGCAGAGCCCTGCCCGCCTCGCCCCCGTCAGCGGCGGCCGGCGGCGTGAGCGTGCTTGTCTCTCCGTGTCAGTGTGCTTACAGAGTGAACACAGACATCAACACAGGAACCATGTCCACACAGAGATAGGTACACTGTTTACATATTGCTGTTTGCAGATATACTTCAAGAGAGAGTTTAAACATTTAGCACACGCACGTTTAGCTTGTGTTTTGTCTTTTTGCAGATGCTCACATTCACAAAAACTCTTAAAGATGAGAGAGAGGGGGCGAGAGAGGAAGAGGAGAGAGAGAGGGAGAGAAGGAGGGGCTTATAAATAAGATCAGCTCTGGAGATCGTCAGGAGTTTAACTTCATATATAAAGAAATAAACCGAGGGACGCAGATATGTACAAATGATTATCATCCATGGATATTCAGCTCTAAAATAGTTCAGTGTTTCTGTACAGGAGAGCATATGGGACAGGCAGGACGGAGAAACTGAGGAGAGATTTTTACTTTGCACTTCAAGAAAAAAGTAAAAAATTTAAGACTAATGTTGAAATGCAATTATGAGAAAAAAGACATAACGATCAGAGTACTGTTGATTTTATCCAAAAGTTAAAGTGATTCTAAGAAAAAGGTTTAGAGATATGATTCTCAAGAAGTCTTTTGTTTTTACCAACTTGACTAAATTCACAAAATTTAAGACCTGGGGAAACTGTATTTTGATATTTGTCAGTTTTTTCACATATTTTGACTTAAAATGTGAATTTAAGACCAATTATAACTTTATTATTGGTATTTTTCCCTATATTTCTACTTTATCCATGGAATTTCAGGGCTATTTTGACCATATCATGTTTTGATGCTTCATCCCCACATTTTGAGGTCTCACTAAAATCTAGGGACTATTTTAATTTTGTTTTGATGTTTTGGCAGATTTCCCAAACATTTTGACCTTATTCACAAATTTCAAAGCCTTTAGAGAGCTTTTACAAATAACATTTGATAGTTTGACAGTTTTTTTTCCTACATTTTGACTTCTTCTCAAAATTTTAGGCCTATTTTGACTTTATTGTTTATGTTGTCACAGTTTTCCCTACACTGTGACTTAAAACATGAAATTAAAATGCCTATTATAACTCAATTACTGATATTTTGTCCTACATTTTTACTTTATCCGTGAAATTTAAGGTCCATTTTAACTGAGCTGATGATATTTTGATGCTCTCTCATGTGAAGACCTGTTAAAACCAGCCACTGAATTGTTGCACTTTTTTTGATTCAACACTTTAGCTTCAACCTCAATATTTTACATTTATTCACAGCTTTGTATTACAACATCAGTCTGAATTTTTGGACTATTTTTATTTATTTATTTTTTTCTTCATGGTGCCAAATGAAAATAATCCTCCTTTAATCTTTGTTTCTCCTGACCCATAAGCTCTCCTGTACTTTTGTAAAGCTGACATAAACTTTGAATTAAACTTATTTAACACACAGATATTTATGCAGGGCTGAAATGATTTAATTTATATATTTTATCATCTTAAATTGCATCAAAGGAAAAGTCTAAATTTTGGGTCTGTTAGCACTTTTGGTTCAAAGGTCATTGGATTTGTTTCGTGACTCTGACGGGATGGACTGATGTTTTTATTCGGCAAAACTGATTGGTGACGACACTTCTGTCCAAGGCGTTCTGTCACTATGACGTCTAACGATCACCTACTGGAGACTAAAATAATAAATCTTATTTTTTAATGTGATGAAGAACGAATCCCGAGGAGACAAAGGTCCCCTTCAGCTGTCCCTCCATCAGAGGGGACTGGATGAAGGAGCAGCGCTCTGCTGTTTTCAGTGACCTCCATCCCAGCGTCTAACACAACCAGACAGCACATGAAGTAGTTCGACCCTGTTTTCAGTTGTAGGTTAAAGCATGCAGGTGTTAGTTTGTCACACAGTTTGAAGTTTTAAGGATGATCTGATCCAAAGCCCTGACTTTAGTGGAGGTTAAGGAGTGAACTTCAGCTCTCTGAGGCTCCATCCACACTCTGGAGGTTTCAGGTTTTCAGCATTTAAAACAAAAACCAAAGTGCCTCCACTACACGACCTGTAAGAACGGGTTTGGACAATAATGGATGAAGTTTAAAATGTGGGATCTCCAGTATGCTTGAGCACGCTGATGTTTGGTCAGACTGTACGAGTATCAGCATGTCAATATCAGGCAAGGAGCAGCTCCATAACTGCTATTTCAACTTTTATCTCATCTTTTCAGGGCATGTTTTCTCTCCTTTTATTATGTAGATATACTTTTTAAAAATCTTTTCTGGCTGGTGGGCCCCAGTGAGGGATTAGGAGGGCCGAACGTCCACCAATATATAGGAAGCAGCCAACATTTAGATGAACATGTAGGCGTCAAAAGTTCATCTTGTGGCAAGAATTTCACGATATGTAAAATCAAACATCATCTTTACCCTTTGGAGTCCACAACCTAAAACACTTTAGTCCCTGGAAACAAAATACTGAGCATTTCCTGTGCCTTGATCACCAAATATTGCAATATTTGTGTCTGAATAAGATCTGATATTGATGCAGCTTTTGTGTAGAAGTGGACCAGGACTGGATCGTGCAGAGAGACAGTCCAAACACAACAGAGAGCTGAAGATTCACCTGATATCCTCAATACACTGAAGTCTTGTTTAAATGCTATTCTGCAGGTTTAATAGGTCTTGAAATGTCGTCTTTTATTTCTGAATCTAAGACTCAAAGAAAACTTAAAGCAGCACACACTACGATTATATGGATTTAAGAATATTTAAGAACTTACAGAGCATTTTCTGCCCCTAATTAAGAAACAACACAGATGAAGATTAAACTTTGATGAGATTAGACGTTCTGATAAAAAGAATATTTGGGGGAATTGCTTCATCAGAGCTGGATCCTCAGTTTGATTAAAGGAATGCAGGACGTTTGATCAGATACAAGGCACTATAGATTTGCTATAGAATGGCTAAAATAGAGGGACTGAGAGGAAGAAAGGGGGGTCACTACGAGAAGTTTGATCGACAAGAGTGAGAGTCTGAAGAGGGTCAAAGAGAGGAGAGAGAGAAAGTAAAAGACGAGGAGGAGAAGAGATCGATCCAGTAAAGGAGTGAAGGAGGAGGGAGGAGGGCGAGGTTAGGACTGCATCTCAGCGCGCAGCATCCACGGGAACCAACAGCAGAACAACAACCTGCAGAGGAAGAAGAAGAGGAAGAGGAAACAGATAAGAAGGAAGCAGGAGATAGAAGCAGAAAATTTAAGATGTTTGTGCACTCATCTGCCAATCACATGGCCGTAACTCAAAGCATTTAGGCAGGTAGACATGGTCAAGACGACCGGCTGAAGTTCAAACCGAGCATCAGGAAGGAGAAGAAAGGCATGGTCTGTCAGAAACTGCTGATCTGCTGGGATTTTCATGCATAACCATCAAAAAAGAGAGAATATCCAGTGTGCAGCAGCTCTCAGAGCCACCTCGCTGGTGTCAGAGGTCAGAGGAGAAAGGTCAGAGTGGTTGGAGATGATAGAGAGGTAACAGGAACTCAACCGAGGTCTGCAGAAGACCACACCAGGTGCCACTCCTGTCTGCTAAGAACAGGAAACTGAGGCTATAATCCACCAAAACTGGACAACAGAAGATTATAAAAACATCTCCTGGTCTGATGAGTCTGGATTTCTGCTCCACGTTCAGGTGTAGGCTCAGACTTTGGTGTCAACATCATGACGGCATGGCCTTGGATCAGCGGTTTAGGCCGGTATATCAAATTCTTCTCATTTATTTTGAGTGATTTTTCAACACTTTGTCAGATATTATAAAATCTAAGGCCTATTCAAACTTTATTGTTTATATGTTGACAGTTTTTTTTCCAACATTTTGACTTCATTCTCAAACTTTAAGGCCTGGTATAACTCTATTTTGATATTTTGTCAGGTGTCTCCCTAATTTTGAGTTATTACATCAAATTGAAGGCCTTCTTTAACTTTATTATTATGACGATTATTATTGTTGAACTTTATTTAACCAGAAAAACCTCACTGGGTTAGAAATCTCATTTGCAAGAGTGTCCTGGCCAAGACAGGCAGCAGCACATTTACCAAATTACAGACAGAAAACAATTTCAACCAGTTAAGTCAGACTTACAGAGCAGAAAATGATCAGCTGCTTCATCTTCCTCTAAAGCCGATTCAGATTCCAGTCTGCAGGAGCAGCAGATCTGAAACTTTTTTTAGCCATTTCAAGACAAATTGTTATTGATATTTAAAAAAAAAAGTCCAACATTTTGACTCAATCATCGAAATTTAAGGCCTGTTTTATCTGACTCTATTATATTTTGATGGTTTTCCCAACATTTTATAATCTGCTGTTTATTTATTTTAATATTCTGACATTTTTCCCAACGTTTTGATTGAATCTGTGGTGCATTTTGGGCTCCTCAGTCCCTTTGTGACCACAGTGGACCATCTTCTGATGGAGACTTCCAGCAGCTCCATGTCTCAAAGCTCAGATCATCTTAAACTCTTCAACATGACAATGAGTTCACTGTACTCCAGTGGCCTCCACAGTCACCAGATCTCAATCCAATAGAGCACATTTGGGGTGTTATTAAAACCAAAAGCTCAGTAGAAAAGTCGACAGCAGACTCTTTTCTCCTGAGCAAAACCTGCAATCAGTGCTAAACCGACCCTGAAGTTTGAGCCCGAGGCGTCGTTTTGAGTCCAGCCTGACCCTTTCTCATCAGTCTCACAGCTCTGTGTGTGCTCACCTGGATATGGAGCTCTCAGATGTCAGGTCTTTAGGAGATCGCATTGTGTTGAAGTTCCTCTTCGGTTGTGCCACTGCAGGACAAACAAGCAGATTAGAAAACAAATACTCATGCAAGTTGTTACAGCCCTGGCTGTGTATTATGATCATTTGTATCTGAGGAGATGCTGTTTTCTGCTGCTGTGTGTGTGTGTGCGTGTGTGTGTGTGAGTGAGTGCCGAAAGTCAGGTGGCCTCCTGTGATTGGCTGGGGAAGCAGGTCCAGCGAAGGGAGGGTGGCCCTCCCATTGGACCACTACCCAACGGGGCCTTCAAAAGTCCTCAGCCGAGGGCACAGACGGTGCAGCTCCTTGCTCCCGGCCTAAAACTGTGTTTAGAACTTTCTGAAACTTTGTGAATGTAAATAGTGTAAATTTTGAAGTCTGGTCTAGTGTTTGGTTTTTGGGACCAAGAAGTGACATCCTTTTTTCCCTAAGCACTTCCCCCGAGACGGGTGCGTAACAAATTAAACATCTTGAAAGACTGCTTCCCCCAGACGGTCAAACTGATGGATGAGCACAAAGAAAGAGACTCACTGGTGACTTGGTGGACCTTCTTCATCATGGATTTGTCGGTCTGTGAGCCGTCTTTAGGGCCTCCGATTCTGATGAAACAACAACCACGAAAAGTTGATTCATGACTGAAGAATATTTGGTATATCCAGAAATAAGTCTCTAAAATACTTAATGATACTCTGGCCTATGATGGACCACCTAACAATCAAATATAACCCCATGATCCTGACACACTCTCACCTCTGCACACGTGAGGGCGGAGCAAACACTCCATATTTGGGCAGACAGCTGAAGTAGCGCACACCGAACACCGAGCCGTCGTGCTTTCCTGTTGGCTGATCCAACTCGATACCAAACCAGTACCCTGCAGGAGCAACAGAAGCTCGTTCAGACCAGAATGACAGTTTTTCTTCAGACGAATGAGGAAAGAATTCAGAAAATCTCCAGTGAAGAGAGCAAGACGGAGTAGCTGCAGCTTTAGTGTCACATCGTAGTTGTATTTTGAAAAGAGCAGCAGGAGACGGACCTGGAGCGAAGTCTGTTTTGCCGTAGTAGCGGACGACGCCGTTCTTCTGCCCGGCCACCAGAACCTGATCTCCAACTTCTACGTTCAGACCGTCTGGATCCAGACTGACAACTGAGGACTTCTTCCTCTGAGCTGAGAAGACAGAAAAGACTCGATTAGCAGACAGTCTAACACAGGGATGGGCTTTGCTTACCAGGAGGGCCACATCATAGCATAACTCATATTTTAATAAAAAGGGATAAGTATACATCCACCAGAAGACAGTATAGCATCAACATTTGAAATTTAAACTCAAATACAAGCAGTAAAACTTCATCAAATAAGCTAAACATAGTCAAATTTAAGCACATTTTGGCTTCTCCTTATGTTTATGTGTATGATTTTTTACTTTCATTTTTACTTGGCCAAGGATGTTATGTTCTCACCTGCATGTGACTGTTTTTTTAACCAGATTACAAAAAAACTACTGTATAGTTTTTGTTTAAATTACTCAGAGACGTCAGTAACGATTTGATTCTGGTGATGATCCAGGAAACAGCCATGAGTGAGCAATCGTTTTTACTCAGTGACTGTCAAACTAATAATGATATCAACATGACTCCAGTTGCTACGGGTAGATTTTCAGGGTCAAGGAATCGTAGAACAGAATAGCTGTTTATTGTCATTGTACAACTGGCATACAACGTGTTTTATGCCGTGTTTTATGTGTTTTTATCCATTACAGAATAAAAACACTTCGAGAATGGAATAAATAAAATAAAATAGAATGAAAATAGAAAACATATGTATTAAAATATACATTTTGAGGGTTACTTACAACCAGCACTGCTCCAGTGGACCACAAAGGTTTATTCTAGACTATTCTATACTAAAACTATTGCTGCCAACTGTAGCTCTATTTCCTATGAAATATAAATGCACATCTACATATGTACATCCCCATTCACTTAACCAGTCCAGATAAGTATCTTACTTTAAGGAATGAAAGGCAAAAATAAGGCACTGAACTGCTTGTAATGAAGAGAAAATATGTACCAATGAAACAAGAAAAGTTTGACTCAGTGAGGGTCTTAAATCAAGGTTTAATATCTGTTCAAGTTAAATTTGTCTTGTCTTATTGGCAGATTATTTTACTTATTACTACAATAAGTAGTAATAAGTAACTCAGGCCTTATTTTCAGTTTTTATATCTTCAAATAAGATCTTAATCCAGACATGTAAGGAAATGGTGGAGTAGAATCAGTCTAGTGAGATTTTTTTTGTCTTAAAATTGGACAAACACTTAGATCTGAGATTTTTTTCAGTGCACCCCGATGTATTTTGATATTTGAGGCACCTTGAATTGACTGACACGTCACACCGAGTGAGTTGGAGGGGTCTGTAGCTCCAGACCCCCAGTTGCCCACCCCTGCTCTAGCCTCTCCATAACAAACTGAAGCACACACATGTACTCTGGATGAACATAAAATCACTGATATTTGTCTCTAAATAAAGAGTGTGCAGTCCAAACTTTGACCCGTGTTACCTTTCTCTCGCTCCTTCTCCTTCTTCTCTTTCTCCTTCTTGGTTTTCCCGGCGAGGCGAGAGGCCAGGTCCATACGGGGAGTTCTGGGTGTTG
Source organism: Cetoscarus ocellatus (assembly GCA_037902135.1). Lineage (NCBI taxonomy): Eukaryota > Metazoa > Chordata > Actinopteri > Labriformes > Labridae > Cetoscarus > Cetoscarus ocellatus. The sequence goes on along the minus strand of JBAMNC010000188.1, from coordinate 257,139 downwards.
AGGTGACGGAGGAGGGAGTCTGATCCACCGCTTTGGAAATCTTTGACACCGGAGCAAAAATACCTGAGGAGCAGGGAAGAAAAACGTGTTTATAACTCAGTCACAGAAGATGGAAACAGAGAGGGGACATCTTTATGAAGAAGTCTCGTGTCAGGGTTTGTCCAAAACTAAACAGAGAAAAAGTAGAAGCTGGACCCAAATGCAGATAAACAAAAAACCTTTATTTAAACTAAAAAGGTTCAAAATGCAAAACAAAATCTCTTACAAACAAACTACCTACAGAGAAAAAAAACACTGGAAGCAAAACTTAAAGTATAAACCAAAGTCACAACAAAAGTTAAGAAAAAAAATCAAACAAGCTAACTACAAGGGAAAACACTGGAAACTTACTCAGGGAATGTGGCATAGAAGACGATGAACTGACAAAAACAGGTTGAACATAGAAAGTATGTACACTGGAGGATAACCAGACGCAGGTGAGACAATCACACAGGTGGAGGGAATCACAATCAGGGTCACACAGGAGGGCAGGAAACACAACATGAAAAGGAGGGACTTCAAAATAAAACAGGAAAGACAAAAACATGAGGAACAAGAGTTTTAAGCAAGGAAGAAGAGGAATAAACATAATAAATAAAACAGAACTGGCCACAACATGACATCTTGGTCCGATATTAGAACAAAAAGATCAGCTTCTTTTGGAGAACTACTTTATTTCACATTTTCACTTTTGTTTCCCTCTTAAAGGTTCAATATCATGCAAACTACAATTTTTTTCATACATAAATATGTGATGATGGTCTGTATACAAGTCCAAACCCTGGTGTTTGCTCCAGCTTCTTGAAAACGAAGACATTAAGCGCAGAGATTTATCATCAAAATACTTAAAATTCTGTTTGTAGGCATTGTGGTCAATTTGACGAAGGTGGAAGTGGATCGATTGTGTTCTTTCATTGTTTTAATTTTGTTTATTTAGGAACATTTCCATATCTCAGATTCCAAATGTTCTTTGGTCACAATTTCAGCACAAGGCATGATCCAGAGGCTGTTTTACACTACCACTCACAAAAACCAGTGCAGGACAGGTACTGTACTTTGTATGGAGGTATGAAAATATGGAGTAGTCCTCCATCAGAGAACACAAGTTTAACCAGTAACATTATTTCTTAAAAACTTTGAAGAAATATTGAATGTCATCAAGATTACCTTAACAGTCTGTCCGTTGTAGAACTTAAAGTAATATGCAAAATCTTGTAATTATCTTTCAGAAATATTTAAATTATAGTTCTGTTCTGTCCATTTTGTCTTAAGTGGAATAATTCATTTACAGAATTGTTTTAAATTATAATTTATTAATTGATGAACATAAACCCTGAACTTTGGGCATCTTAAAGACTATCACTATGACTGTCAGGTGGTTGGTGTTTTAACTGCTTTTTATTTTCTGTCTCAATTTTCAGAGCATTTTGAAAGTCAGTGATAAATTTTGTGGATTGCGTTTTAACGTGTGGACCCCAGAAAGAGCAGCTGCTGCTTTCATGTCACAAACCAGAAATTGGCAGCCGTTCTGCCTTTCCTACGGTTCAGTGCTCTGCTGAAAAAGCATCACAGCAGCTCTTACCCAGTTTAGGGGGGCAGATGAAGTAGCGGACGCCGCCCACGCTGCCATCGTTTTTCCCCTCCGGTTCATCGAGCTCCACGCCGACCCACTGACCACTGGCGAACTCTGTCGTCCCACAAAACCTCAGAGTCCCGGTCTGAAAAAGAGAGGAAACAAAGATGTAAAACAAGGCAACAGAAAGGTTGAGCTGATCAGGTTTGTTCAGTCAGACTGTCTGTGTGTCTGCTGCTGTGATGGAGGAGAGAGCAGGGCTGCAGGCGGATGAAGGTAACAGCCTATATTCTGTTAGAAAGCGTGCTGTGTCAGTTTGGTAAATCTGAATACAGCCGGTGTCTGATCAAACCGACCTGTTTGGGGTTTTCAGGCGGGCTGTCGTCTCTGCTCGGGTCTCCCTGGAGCTACAGAGAGCGACAGTGAGAACACACTGTGACAGAAGCACAGCCAGCACACAAACATGCCCAACGTGACAGATCACTCAAATTATAACTGCTAAAGGAGAAAATATAAAAGAAAAATGCATGCACGACTATTTGGTGTGCAAGAGATGCAAACTAATTTGGACTGTAAAACATGCAGCTGACTGGACCACAAAATCCTGAATCATTGACGTCTGATTTCCTGTCAAATTTGTTTATTTTCATATCATTAGAGTGATTCTCTGCGGCTCCATCTCTGCAAACCAAGTGACAAAAGCTCTAAACCCTCAACTACATTTGTCCGAGGGCCAGTTTTTTTCCTGAGATACATTATGGGGGCCAGACTGTGAAACAATATTAATAATGTGGTATAATTAAATATTTCTGAGTAACATAGTTAAATTTTTTCAGAACTGTTAGTACTCCTTAGCCCTTAAAAGTGAGATGTGTCCTTGTTTTCTGGTAAACTACTGGATCACAGGTGGATTCTGTCAAACAGTTGAAACATGAAGTCATTCCTGGTAAAACAGTTTCAATTAAAGTTGTTTTGGGGAATTCATCAGTAGCTTCAGGGGTTTAACAGCAGAAATATTCCTTTAAAACCACAACAAAATTTTTGCCCTGGACATTTTTCTGAATTTGACAATACTCCAGGAAGAGGAAGCTGTGGGGGGGGACTTGGTGATCATTGCTCTAAATAAACCAAAATCAAGACAAACTTGGAGAGATATGCTGTCATGATGGTCCATCACAATGTTTCTTGACCTTTATTTTGTCTTAAAGAAGGTGAAAAACCCTAAATCACCTAATCAAAATGTGGTCATAAAAGAGGAACATTGAGCATCGTCCCTGATTATTTCACAAACTCCATCACTTGTTCTTTTCATTGCTGACTTTTTAAACCAGTAAAATCATCATTATATCTCCCCTCACTGCTGGAGCACCACTGAATATTCTGATTTAGAGTTATAATGATGGAAACTGTGGCTTTTTTCAGGAGCTGCATTCATGTTACCGGCATGATTCTCATTGATGTCAGACTATTCATCTGCGACTCAGGAGAGATGGCAAACAGGACAATTTTGTCTCAAATCACACGCAAACAATCTACTAAATCCTCAAAAGCACATGGTTGCATTTTTATATGTTTTGAAGACTTTCCTAACAAAGCCAGCGGGCACACCAGGGTGCCATGGTGTCCCAATCAAGCATGTCCAAAATATGAACAGGATACAGAAAAGGACTGGAGCGTCCTGGAGTTGTCCTGCTGTCACAGGAGAATTGACAACTTTTGTGACCAACAACAGACTGCAGGGTTTTTAGCTCCACCCTTTAGGGCTGGTTTGGTACACTCAGCACCCCTCCAGATGGGTGCAAAACGTGGGACAGCATGGGCCGGTGGTGCTTTTCCAATTGTGGTTTCTGCTCAACTCGGCTTTACCGCACAGTTTGGACGAGACTTGCTCCATTTTCCATTGCAAGCAGAAAAATAAAATGAATTTTAAGCAAAGAAGCATACAAGTCAGTCAGCATCCTGAACTCGACAATAACCCTTCATCCCAAATGAAAACCAAAACAACCAACTAAAATCTTACCTCGTCAAGCAGATACAACAGTGAAAACGCATCTTTTGAAATCATATGGGGATATTATTTACTGCAAATCCAAACTAAAAAACATGACACAAGTTCACCTGGTTTACTGTGAAAACTTTGTCAACTGTACTCTTCAATTAAACAACAATCACAAGTCCAGATAGATTTTTCTAAGAGTTAAACAAGAGAAGGAAAGGTCTGAACATCTTCAGTGAACAAAAACATCTGCAATCAGAAAGTCCACATTTTATTGATGCCATCAGACCTGCAGGTATTTCTATCTGAGTGCATTAAATTGTTTTATGTTCACCAGTTTGCTCCTCTATACTCTTGTCATAACACATTGATGATGTTAAACCTCATATGGCAGTGCTAGAAATGCAAAAACAGCGTGTTATTGTTTTCACTGTCACAGTCTCTTGCTGTGAGCTTCATGTGTGAACAAGCAGCAGCCTGCGGAGAATGTTCGAAAATGTCACCATCTTTTTTTCTTTCTATAAAAGCAGAATTATTTTGGATGCTGGAGGGATCCATCTGGGCTTTTTCTGTCCTGTCAATTCAGTTTGTGTTGGAAGAAAACTGGCCAACCGAATCAACATTTAATGGCGAGTCTCAATGATACACTTTATAATCATATTCTGTGTTCGTATTGCTGTTGCTCTGACCTTCAGGTCGTCCAGCACCACGCGGTCCCCAAGCTTCAGCCCCAGAGAGGTCAGCATCAGGTTCCCGGGGATGTTGTCGTAGTTTGGCAGCGTGGCTCTGGGGAGGTTACAGCTCAGAGGGACGGCGTCCAGCAGCAGCTGCTTCAGCTCTTTGGCCACCATCGCTGCCTCTGCTTTGTCCAGACTCATGTCCATCGGGTCGGGGACAACGTCGGCCGGGACCTGGCTCTTATCATTCTGCAGAGAGAGGGGTAGACTTTTACTAAGATCAGTAACTAATAAAAACAAGTGCACATGGACAAAAACTCAAACTAAATTAACTGACATTTTCATCAACAAATAAAAACTAGACTAAAATGTTTGACAGAGACTTAATCCAATCAGACCTAATTTGGTCATGTAGAAAGTAGAGACAAGTTAGGAATATATCCAATCACAGCTACTTTGGTTGTGTGGAAAGGTTGGATGAGTTCAGAGGGACATCCAATCACAGCTGCCTTAGCTTGGTGGTGGTGGGATAAGTTGTGGAGCGATCCAATCAGAGCTCCTCTCTTTATGAATTGATATATTCATGTAGAGCAGGTTCACTGTTTGTTGTCAGTTCTGGTATTGTAACTGAGATGCTCTGCCAGGTAGCCTAAATAAAGGTGACTGCATTTCACACAAAAGTTCAATTTGTTTCTGTCCATTTATACATTCAGACTTTACTAGCATTCAATAAAGGGTTATTAGATGTTTGATTTTATCCAAGTGTAAAACATGACTTCAGAAATTCAAGGAAACATAAAAAAATGCCTTACCCTTTACACTTCATATTTTAGTCGACTAAATTTACAGCAGATTTCATCGACTAAAACTAGACTAAAATTCAAACAATTTAGATGACTAAATTATGACTAAAACTAAAAGATATTTTAGGCAAAAGACTATAACTAAAACTTAATTAAAGCACCGTCAAAGTTAACACTGGTGTTGTAAGTCAGGAATCATGGGGGGCTCCTACCCGGACGCTGGGGTTTGCCCCGTGCTCCAGCAGACATTTGACGGCGCCCAGGCAGAGGTTGGAGGCTGCGATGTGGAGAGCAGTGCCGTAGTTGAAGTCGCTGCAGGTGGAGTTCAGCACTAAGGAGACGTGAAAGGAGAAAGTCAGCACTCGGCCACCTTCAATGCTCCTTTTTGTTGATTCTGAAGCGTGTTTGTACCTCTGGGTTTAGCAGCTTTGAGCAGGATCCGGATCAGTTCAGGGACGTCGAAGTAGGCGGCGTAGTGAAGGGCGTTCATGTTGGTCCAGCGGCTCCTCAGACTGACGTCGGCGCCCAGGGAGATCAGCTGACTGGTGAGACGCAGCGCGGCTGATGGGTCGCCTTAAACAGAAAATGATTAAATAAGAAGAACTAAATACATATAAAATACATCGTTGTTTGTTTGGAATATTTCCCCAGAAGACAAGCTGGCTTAAATTTGGCTAATTAACAGAGTCACTCTATCATTTTAGCACTTTAACGTCACCTGATGGAAGAAAAATCCTCAGCATCACTAAATCAGCTCTTCAGTCTTTACTGATGATTCATTTCCATCTGTGATGTCTGCTCAGCTCTACCTGCTTTATTTCCATCTATGAGTTATATGCTCAATAATAACCAGTGTTTCTTCTGTCCCACTTACAGGGAGCTCATTTCAGACACTCACCGACTCCATGAGCTCCGGCCTTGCAGCTGTAGTGCAGCAGTGTCATGTCGGTCAGGCCGTCACGGTCGTTGACGTGGCAGCCTCGCTTCAGGATCTGAAAACACAAAGACACGCACAACACAAGGTTAAACACACAGTCAGGGTCGTGGACAAGGACGCCCAAAAGAGGAGATGAAGGGTATTGAGAGCCCAGAGTCTTCAAGGGGCCCAAAAATCAATCAATAAATCAATCAAACTCTACCTGTACATCCCTTTTCATACAACATCTTGTAGCACAAAGTGCTTTACATAAGGAATAAAAAAATAAAATAAAATAAAAATAAATAAATAAAAAGTAGAAACCACACCCACCCCCACAATCCTCACACACACTTACACACACACACAAAGACATGAAGAGGAGATTCTAACAGAAAACACAATTAGGGGACTGAGGAAACGCTATCCTGAATTAAAATGAGTAAAAAAAAAAAAACTGGAGCTAAAACTAAAATGACAATAAAAGTAATTATAAAAAATTAGATTAAAATACTATGGGGGGAAAATAAATAAATAAATAAATAAAACTTTAAATAATAGTATGATAAAATGAGATAGCCAAACACCAAATGCATAATAAAATCTGCCAAAGTAGGACAATGAAAAGAATGAGAACAAGAATAAAATTCTGAACAATAAATCTCAACTGAAATGGAGAAATAAAACAGGTTAAGAGGATCATCATAAATAAACAGATAAGAAGAAATACTAATTAATATAATCAGCTAAAAGCCAGACAAAAAAGGTAGGTCTTGAGTTTGCTTTTAAAAACATGAAGACAAAAAAAGATGATTAATGACATAAATGTAAGAAACTGTTTATCTCATCATTATTATTTGTATTTTTAAACCTTTACTCTTACCAATACACATGTTTTATTATTGTTTGTATTATCATTGTTGAATAATCAAGTGAGCTTTCAGGTCAGTCAAATCAAATGTGTAGCTGAGACCTGCGACAAACTTGTTTTTTCTGATTGAAGAGACTGCCTGTCAACCTTCTTGCTGGTTTGACCCCCTGATATAGCATCAGCAATGTCAAGTGTAAGTGATATAAGCCATAAATCAGAGTCATAATTATGATGTTATTGTTATAAAATCATCTTTAACTTGGTGCAGGACACATGGTGTGAAATGTGAGTCTTGAATCACGGCTGTGCCTCTTCAGTCAGTCTGCTGGTGTTTATTCCTGCAGGCTGAGTCGATGTCCTGCTGAGTCATGGTCGAGCCGCACTCACTTTACATCTCTCTCTCTCTCTCTCTCTTTAGATCGATGCAGCCATTTTATCTGGGTCAATGTCACAGTGTCTGTATGTCCCTGTGGTTCAAAACAAACAGGACTCTCCTCTTATTTTAAAAGCAAAGTCAAATTTCTCCATCAAGCAAACAGCAAAACATAAACAATTCATTACGGGAGCTGAAAACCAATTATACTTGAGAATCGATCACAACTACCTTCAGGAATAGACATCAACAGTGCTCAGGCTTAACAATTCTCTCATCACATCCTTACACTAAGACCTTCATGCCTTACAAATCAAGACCATCAGGCTCCAGTTAATGAATGTGTCCCTGAAAAAAATCAGAGAAAGAGTAAAAATGCTTTTTGGACTTGAATCAGACGTCTTATCCAGCACCAGGCCTCGGTCTTACAGCTCCACGCTGCTCGATTGTTCATTCTGCGTGTATGTGTGTGTCATGAAGGCTGAATCTGGGTCATCGTGACAATGACCACTGATTGTGGTTTCAGGCTCTGTGCCAGGACAACTGAGGCAGACCGTTTGACACAACTGGGCGATTGTTTAACCACAAGACAGCAAAGACGGAGCTGCAGCCCTGGCTTCTTTTGTAAAGATTCCACTGATGCATCATAACCTCAGAGACACATTAATTATGTTATGAAATATGAAGGTAAATCCAGTCCTGTTATTAATAAACCATGCACCAGGTGCACCTCTTTTCCTAAAACTGCCTTTAAGGGTGGCACACTGTCAAGGGTATGAATGACTGTGGAGGGAAAGACGGATCAGGGTTTGCTCAACTAAACAGTTCTGGATCAAACTGGATCAAACGACGTGAAGTGCTGGTATTTGTTTGTTCTCACCTCGTTACCAATGATGTCAATCTTGTGCTGAACTTGAGGAACCCACTGACGGACGATGGCGAACAGCTCTGGGATGGTGGTCCGTGGATCCATGAGGATCTCCAAACAGGCCGGGTCATTGGGGTCAAAGAAGGTGAAAGCTAAAGACAGACAGAGGAGAAGAGTTAATGCTTGACAAAAAAGACCAGGGACTAGAGGAGTGTAAGTTTAAGGTGGAGAAAGATTTTGGAGAAACAGCAGATCAGTCGGGCTGTTGATGCCAAAAAGTTTGAGCCACCCTCATTAAATCAGAAGTACCCCGTGAGCTCTGCACTTTCTCTTCCTGCCAGCGCTGCAGTCTGAGCGTGGAGACAGATTTCATTTCACTGAGTGACCCAGAATCACCTCGACATCGGACGTCACTTTACCAAACCATCATCGGCAAGGAGGCCTTGAAGCAGGACTAAGTGACACTAAAGCCCCGCCCCTTTTCATTATGACATCATCACCATGTGGTCCGTCGTGATATCGACATTAATTTATCTCTCTTTGATTGTCTAATCCTCAAAATTCTTGACAAAATAAATCCTGTTAACTCTCTCATTTCAAAACTCACGGCTGTGGACAGCTCTTGTGTTTTTTGTGGGCATGATGATAAAACTTTAAAACATCTCTTTTTCAGTTTAATGTCACAATGCAATTTTGGTCGGACTTGTGCTCTCATATCTTCACTCATGTTAACCTGTCATACTGTTTCTCCCTGAAAGATGTTATATGTTGGTATGAAAATAAGAAGAACAAGTGTCTTCAGTATTTAGTTAGTTATTTTATTTCATTGGGAAAATATTTTACTCATAAGCACAAATTTTCAGCCTCCAAGCCAACCTTTCCTCATTTTTTGGTTGAATTTAATTCACTTTATAAATCCTTAGCCCTGGTAAAAAATAAAATTAACTTCATTTTTATTGTTTATTTGTCCCCAATGGGGCAATCAGCTGTGCAGCTGTAAAGCAGCAGAACACAGAACATACATAAAACTGTAGCACAGACACATAAACCTAAAAAAGTTTAGCAGGGCAATTAATAATTCTAAATATTCAGTCTAAAGCATAAAACCTAATCAAGAAAGGTAAATTCTGGAAAAGTGATAAAAAACAGATAAAAAAATATATTACGTTCAAAGTATAAAATATGAGAAATAAAAGACAGAAAACACAATTTTTAGGTAACGATGAAAAGGTATTTGATGTACATCCTGGCATTTAATGAAATTTATGATTGCAGAAATTGGTAGACATTTATGTGCTGACATAAAGATGCTTTATTATCATACCATATTATTTTTTTATCTTGTTTTTATTGTTTAATTTTTACTGAATGTAAAGGTTTATATGAGATTTTGGAAATGTAAACATATTTATTCTATTTGACAACTTACTAACTTTTTGTTTTGTTTATGTGGCACGGCTCTCGTGTATTGTGTTTTGTATTAATGTTTGACATAATCGGTAAATTGAATATTTAAATAAAGGGGAAAAAAGATTGTCTAATCAAACTCAACATCCAGGACAAGTATTCTGCTTATTGACTTTTAAGAAATTCTAAGTCCTCGTCTGCTGATGCACACCTTAAAGTAAGAGCAATGATTTAAAACTCCAGGCAGCATTTCGACAAACATTTGAGTAGAAAAATAAAATAAATGGTGTTGAAATGTGGCTCACGAACCTGGTCAGTCAGTGTGAGAGCTGCTCTGTATTCACCGCTGCACGCTGTTGGTCTGAACACACACAGAGAGTATCTGAGCCCGGAGTCTGCCTCATGAATACTGATCAGCCCTCGTCCACAGAAGAGTCTTTTCAGAGCTTTTCAAACAGATCGATCGTTCACTACCATCCAGAATTCATGCACCGATGCGCCTCTGCTGTGTGTGATTCACACATATTTTCACTGCGTGTGTTTTGGGGTGATAATGCTGATCTCACGCTGTCGGGGTGTTTTCTATCCGAGTGAAGCCTCATAGAGATTCTGCAGACGTGTGCTAGCAGAGGATATTTGGGATGTTGGGGCTTGACTCAGCTGATTCAGTCTGAGTATTTTGTGAGGGAGGTTGGTGACAGTAAGAGCAAAAGCTGGAGATATTATGAGCATTAACAAGCTTTAATAAGGTAGCCGTGAACTTGCCGAGCAGAAAGAGGCTGATGCCGAGGTCAGACTGTGCAGTTCCTGCCCAGTGATAGCACTGAAAGCACTTCTCCATAAAAAGGATATTTTCACTCCACTCCTGATTTGTTCAAAGATAGCTTGTTCTACGTAATGTCTCACGTTTCTTATTTTACACTGCAGCAGTGCCTACTACATCATCTGACTGGCCTGCAATGAATGTGATTGACAGAACGATCGTCCAATCACCTGCCAGATATGCTTTGAAATGTTCTGCCTTTCCCAAACTCTCTCCATGGGTCCTTCTCCAGGATGGACTTGTGAAATATTTCTGTGGCTGATATACTGAATGGTGCATCTGGTGCATCAGGTTAAGCACGACCCAACAGTGGCAGGATTTTGCGACCGGTCTGCAGGAAAATCGGACGTTTCATTTTGTGTAGTGTAGGAAAGTGAACAAACAAAACAGTGGTCTGGGATGCACCCTGACAGAAAGTCTCACGTGCTTGATTTTGATCCTAACTTGTAGAATTTGTAACGTCACATCACGTTCAGTGTGTGTGCTTAAAGTTTCACCCTAATGGAGGAACTAACTTTTAAGCTACCTCGTCATGGATAGAATTCACTAAAAAAGCAAAGGCAGAGCCTCAGACTTTACAAAAATATGGCATCCTCATATGAATTTTGATTTTAATACTTTAAACCAATCTATGATCAAGGCACTAGGATAACAGTGGGGTCTGACAGCATCCACTGTGTTATTTTGTTTGTAAGTCAGTGTAATTTTGTTATCATTCTATTTTATTAGCATCTGTTCTGTTTTTTTGTGGGAAACATGAATTATGAGTTATGAGGTTTATGTATGTGTATTTCCCATATTTCTGTTTGTAAAAAATTAATAATATAATTATTGAACAAAATCACCCACAGGATGAGCAAGTTTAGGAAGAACCACAATAAATCTCCCAACAAGTGAGCTGAATTAACTTATATCTGATCCAGAATAAAAACATTCTGTATGAGTGGAGTTTCTCCACTGAAGAGGCAAACTGAGCTTTACTTTGAAAGGCTTGGACAGGAAGTGTAACTGAACTGTGTCTATCTTGCCTGTGATATATTCTACAGCAGGGGTGTCCAGACTTTTTTCACCAGGGGACACAAATGTAGGGACGACTGGATCACTTTAATATATACAAACTGTTAATGTACTGGAATTAATAAAACAGGTCCACTGAAGGTTAGGGTAGGCTTAACTACTGAAAATGCTTGAAGGTACAGAAAAAGAAAACAATCACAGGTTTCCATTTCATATATGAAAGTAGTCAGTCATAGTAAAAGTTTTCGGGCGGCCTATCCTAAGTCAGGGCTCCCCCCTGGCTACCACTGGATTGGCCCCTCCATGCAGTTCAGTAAAAACTACACAAAACTGCTAAAAGAGTGTTGGTGCCTGAAGCTGGAAGCATTGCATTTGGTGTAAGTCAGCCTTAAATCATAGTGAAGTAAATCAGGGCTGATTTTAAAAGCTGTAGCACAAGCTTTAATTTCTGATGTGGGGCAATTTTCCATAATTTTTTGAGGGCCAACCAAAAGTAGATCACAGGCTGTAGTTGGCCCCTGCACCATAGTTTGGACATCCCTGTTCTACAGTGTGGACATGCATATCTCCAGTCTATATTGGACAAGATGCCAGGCTCACAGTCAAAATAGGCGAGCCTCCTTTTCCCTTGATTTTCAGCAGGGAAGACACATGCAGCTCATGCCTGCAGTGTGCAGTCTTAATTATAATCAAACCCCTTTTCCATCTTCTTTACTAAAATCCAAATTGCAAAAATGATGTTAAACAGGCATTAGAACTTTTGGAGAAATTTTGACAAGGACTGGTTTCTATCCTTGAAACAACCTTCCAAAAGATTTAACTGACCAAATACTCAATTCTGCAGAGATTTTCAGATCAAACACTTTCTTTCATCTCAGGGTCAAAACGATCCAAGACCATCAGAAGAGACTAAACTGGATTTTTTTACTTGACCTGCACCAAACTCTCAAAACTGGACTTTCAATAATCTCTGGAAAGTCTCTTGTTCCCACAAACTCATTCAGTGGAGCCTCCTAGCTGAAATTGCTCTTTAAGGTGGTGTGATAACCCATGATGAATGTATTTAAGGTGGACTAACAGTGTCGTGTTAAAGAGACTGATTTAAGGTGGAATAACATACTGTAGTCTTTGGGCAGGGGGGCCTGGGCGGACGGGTGCACCATCGGTCTGCGTCGCGGCTCATGAACCGGACTCTGGTACTCGGATACAGACAGAGGTTCCACCTCTTGCTCCACCTCCTGCTCCCTGTTCTCCTCCTCTTCCTCCCGCTCCTCCCTCTCCTCTCGATCCTCCTCTGGCTCATCCTCCTCATCGTCATCCACCGACGCCCTCTCCTCCCCCTCCCTCTCCTCCTCTAGCTCATACTCTTCCTCTTCCTCGTCGTCTTCGTCCTCGTCTTCTTCCTCTTTCTCCTCCTCTGTCAGAGCCTCCTCCTCAGTCACGGCCTCCTCCTCCTCCCTCTGCACCCTGTCCTCTTCCTGCTCCTCCCGGTCGTACCTCTCCTTCTCCTGCACCTCCAGGTTCTCCTCTTTAGTCATGGTGAGGGACGCTGCAGCTGGGCCTGTGACAGAGAGGAAAGAACAAGTTAAAGCAAAAAGTGATTCAGTATGAAGCTAACGCCAATGTGCAGGCCTGCAGTACCACCAGTGTCCACTGGAGGCTGTCTCCAGAAGTGAGCCAGTCACCATAGAGCCCCATGTTTAAACTTAACATCAGACATAAACATGTTTAGAGCCTGCTATGAAATCTCTTTGGTTTTCCAAAGTCTTTTTCCCGCTTTGTGACGACTGTCCTTCTGTATATTTGCTAAAATCTCACCAGTTTTATATTTCAGGTCCTTAAATTTGGGAGTGACAGGTAGACCCTGCTGACCGTCTGCTCGATATTGTCTTAAATGTAAAAGTGCTTGTTTGGGTTCATCCATAAAAAACTTGAAAATCTGATCATTTTTAGGGCTGAAATAAATCACACTTTTATAAGTATAAAATTTAAATCTTTTGCAACATGCAGTTGTATGAATTTATTGCATTCGATGTGTGTCGATTTTCTCATCAGAGTGATTGTTGCAGTTACTGTAAAGAGAAAAAAAAAAATATTTTGGACTCAAGAAAATCATTTTGCAAAAATGTTTGTCTCAAGATTACATGGACTCTTTATTACCAGTTTATTTATTACACTGTAAAATGGTGAAAATAATGATGTGTATAACATTTGAAAATCAAATAGACTTTTGGCATAAGGCTCAATTGTCTTTTCTGGTTTTAACCTGACACAGGTGTGATTTTTCTATCTATACAGGCTGACTGATTTGGTCCACTGAATGTTACACCAAAAATACACCAATGAATAACAAAGACACGTAATAAAAATTCTCTGAGCCTGTGCCGGTTTTGTAAAAGGAGTTTGTAGCATGAAAATATCAAAATATAGACCAACATGCCAGGGGCGAGCGGTCATAATAAGCTATAAATGCAGTGCATGCCCAAGCCCTTCAATAAAATCATTGAAAATATTCATCTATCAGTGTGTTCTATTATACAATACCTTAGTTCTACTGTTTTGGTCTTAAATCCCTGCCTTATCGGTCCCGTTTTGCTTGCAAAAAGCTGGAAAGCTGACAGCTTGTTTCGCGCATGTGCACTGCGATACCGAGTAGTATAGTTAGTGCTAGAGGCTGTGTTTACTGTACATGAGCATTTTGAATGGCAAAAAAGCTGTCAGTGAAGCAGCTTATCTGCCAGCGCGCATGCACACAACTGGCTTATCGCCATGTAGTAGCTGAGTCAAAATGAGTGAAATTAATTCAATTCAGTCTTTGCGTTCAGTTCCGTTTTCCCGGAGAACTTTTGAGGAAAAGAAGAATATAATTTCAAATGGTCGGCCTACTCCTGAAGTAGTCATCACAAAAACGGCAAAGAATTTCGTCCGTCACTTTCAAGCTAGCACATACGAGAAACATAAATGGCTAGCTGGCTGTCCACAGGTTAGCGAACTCTTCGGTTGGCCATGTGTCCTTTTTTTTCCACGGAACACACAGTCTGGACTACGACAGGTTATGTAGTTAACACTTCAGCATGACCATTGTAACAGGTCACCGCTCGCCACTGCAACATGCCATCATGCTTTTAGACAACACCCTTCATATCCTCAATTTGGGCCCCAACAGCTCAAAATAATTTGAGAAAAATTGTGAAATCAAATGCTAACTGCACAAATACAAGCCTTTAAAAGTCACTGCACCTCTTTGGATATGTCTTTACTTATATTTGCCATATTCCATCATATATTAAATAAAGAAAAGATACAGCATAATCGCTTTTGCAGTATTGTTAGGCTTAAAAAAGTAAAACTGGTACAGTCAATGTCTGGTATGATAGTACTGACATTTTAAAATGGAGGAACACAAACCCTATGCCAAGGCTTTTCTGTCAAAAAAACTGTGGCAAACCACCCTCTCCCATAATAATAACAAATCCTTCAAAATGTTGCTGAGTCTGCATCCTGGTTCGGATCATCACCAAAATCTAAAACCTTCTTACTACCTTCATGATCAACATTTCCTGAAAATTTCAAGGACTGATCGAAATCTGTACCGAACTTATCGAGTCATCTTGCAAATCGACAAACAGAAAAACAAAACAGAACCTGAAAATGGCCAAACAATAATGACAGTGAAAAATGCCTGCATCTACATTTTCATTTCTATCCCATAAAATTCTGTTCATGGTGAAAAATGTCCTTCCCTCTATTTTTCTGCAGACAGAGATTCAGATCAAACCAGCCCCGCCTGCCTCCCTTCAGTCAGCCCTTCATGTTACTCCGTCTGTTCTGCATCATCAGACGAGTGCTATGTTTAGCCCCTGCATGTGTGTGCGTCTTCATGTGTGCTTGTGAGAGAAACCACAGTAACGAGAGTTTATTAAGCCACTGATAACAACAGTGAATAAAGAAACTAATGCTAATGCTCCCTGTCCATCATTAGCTGTTGACAGGACAGACCCGATTCTGCTCTGCACTTTAGAAAATGGACGAGGTGCTGAAAACCATTCAGGAGCTGCTCCCTCCATCAGCAGCACATCCATCTACTCCTCCATCATCCAACAACCGAGAAGGGAAAGTACGAAGCTCACATCCTGACACCTTTTACTGGATTAAAGACCCACTGAATGATCAATAAATTCAACAAATCCTCCACAGCACTGGATTATTTCATCTGCAGCCTGAAACCTGTGAACATTTCCATCACAAACCCAACAAATGCATCAATGTTTTTATACATTTTGATGCAAGTCTGACTTTCAGCCTCGGCCTCTACTGCTTTTGAAATCGTTTCTTTCCACCAAACTTGTCCTCTCAGTAAAACAGAGAGAAACAGCACAGGACTGAACATGCAGTGATGCCCCTGCTTTCTGAGCTGCAGTGAAAGAATATCGAGATCAGACTGACAGCATTTAACCAGAGCAGGAAGCCAGTTAAACCAGTGAAGCAGCCATAATCTGTCTGCACAGTTCTGAGGCTTAGTGCACAAACACACACAAATGGATCATTTAGTAGGTCAGATAAGGGATAGGAGATGTCTCTATACTCTGAGCTGTTCAGCAGCTCTGATCAATCTGAGTCAGATACTGTCTGCAGCAGCTGCGTGCTAAGCTAAGTGTTGCTGTCAGTTGCATCAGACGTGCATACAAAGATTCTGCTTTGTTGCAAACTGATTTTAAGTCTCCTCTTAAGACCATAGTTATGATAGAAAAGCCTTTCCCAAATTCATCTGGATTTCAGAATTTGAGATGACTTTGATTTTACTTGTTTGAGTATTCTCTTTAAAGAATTCTGGCTTCTGAAGTTATTTTTTTCCCAAGGTTATACTCGGCACCTCATGCCTACGGTGGCAAAAATGATCCAGACACCAGCTTCATCAACAGATATATTTGTCTCTGCTTTGACAAAACACTTAAAAAGTGTTCAGAAAGTTGGAGAAACTGTCTGAAACTACTGACATTTCAACCCTTAACACTGGAAATAAATGGAAAATAAATAATGTTTTTAAGGTGTAAATGTTTGCATACAAAGTAACTTCACTCTCCATAAAAATAAGTAATACTTAAGAAAGACAGTCTGTGGGTGACATGGGACCAAGACCAAGGGCCATTTCACACTGGATGTGTTTTACTCGGCAGCGGTACCGGCCCGACCCAAATCCAGAGTCATATTAACCTTCATCCAGCTGGTATGTGTGTCCACAGCAGTAAAATATATCACAGTAAAGGCAAAAACCATCCAGCAACTCTTCCTGCCGGTTCCTCTCAGAGTTTAAGCTTCAGTTTGCCTCCTCTGTGGAGAAATTCCCCTTGCTTGCTTTCATTCAGCAGTTTCAGGTCAACTATTTAATAAATCAGGTTACTTGTGTGGAGATTTATTCCTAAACTTTCAATAGAAGCTCATTATCGGGGTTAAATATATGGAGAGATGGACCTGACATGTGCAGCAAATGCATGCAAGCAAGTTTGAATCAGTTTATCTGTGACTGACTTAATAGTAGACAGTACGGGGGTGCAGCAGGTAGTGCACATGCTTCACAGCAAGAAGGTTGCTGGTTTGATTCCCCAGTCAGGGCCTTTCTTTGTGGAGTTTGTATGTTCTCCCTGTGCATGAGCGTGTGAGAAGCACTCTGGCTTCCTCCCACAGACCATAAACATGCTCATTAGGTTGAGTGGTTACTCCAAACTGATCTCAGGTCAGAGTATGAGTGAGTGTGAATGGTTGTCTATCTCTCTATGTGGCCCTGCGATTGGCTGGCGACCCCAAAAGGGATAAGCAGTATAGATGGTGGATAGATGGATAGATTTCTTTTTGAATTTTGTGAAATTGTTTTTGGAAACAAGCACTTTCCTATTTCAGTGAGTCACATATTTTCAAAATAAAAGCCCCTTTTATTGTAGATGAAGATTCTTATTGTGAAAATATTTCTGGAAACGATCGGAGCTGCAGTGTTTTAAGCAGCTTTTTTGGATCATTTTGGACTTAAAGAAGCGAGACACTGGTCTAAACCCACATTAAGCTGCTGCTTTAGTGCTTAAAACTGAGATTTAAAGGCTGCAGCCTTGAATCAGGCCACATCGATATATTCCAGCACATAAACTGAGCCAGAGAAATAGACGGACAAAGATGTCCTGCAAAGCAAGAACACATACTTAATGTTGCTTTTACTTACAGACATCTACTGCATTTAAAATGGTTATACAGGTATACTGTGACAGCCAAAAAAAATAGGAAAAGTAGCTGGAACCAAGTAGGGTCTTGGGACATGTCCACCCCAAAATATCCATCATGTCATTCGGTATTGCAGCTTTTATTTTGGCTGCACTCTGCTCTGTTTTGGTACTTTGATGATACCTCTTAAATGTGGGAATTTAAATGTTTAAATTCAGTAATTCTGCATGTAAATACAGTAAAATGCAGTAAAAACACTTGAAATTCCCCATGCCTGCCCCTTAGTGCTGTGTATATTCAGTGTGGCTGGGTGAACAGATCAGCGAGACAAGCTGGAAATATTCAAGAAACTTCACGGCCAGCATGCGGAGGAGTTGGTGGCATTAAATAAGTGAACTGGATTATGAATAAGAGAAGCTTTTTTCCAGATCAGATCACAACAGAAGCTTGTTGTGCTGCTATGAACAATCCAAAAACACCTTATTGTCACATCTTCTTCAGCTCGGACCTCCTGCTGTGACATTTGGTCTTTAATGTCTCTGTTTGGGGGAAGTCCTCCTGCCTGTGTCTGTAGCATGTTCTTTTATGTAATCACAGGTCTCAGATGGTCGGCTCATGCCTGAACAGTAACCAGCATCCAAACGAGGCTGAAACATGCAGGACTCAGCTGAGGGCAGGACAAAGGTTATGCAACAGCATCGTATGAGTCAGCTCGGACACACTCAGATGATAAAGACTGAACATACTCATCGGAGTGTCACAGAAATGTGTGTGGTAACAGAAATTTGATGATTTTGCAGATGGAAATATGCACCAACACGGGTGTACTGGTGAGCTTTCTATTCCAGAATTAAAAATTAAACATGTGAACAAAGGTGCAGATTTCAGAGGAGGTGCAGGAGAAAAGCTTCGTTTAATGCTGATATCTGCTGATTTGGTCTTTGCAATAAAAACTGGAGGAAGCTGGAGGATTTTATGGTTGAAAAACTGCAAGAATGTAACTCTGACAGGACCATTTTACCAAAAACAAAGAACAAATCAGTGCATATAAACTCACTGGGAACAGGAAATTAAAGGGTACGTCTTCATGTGATCCTTCTATAAATGCAGTGAAAGTCAGAAGTTACTAAAAGACCAGGATTTATTTTCTCAAGATTCCTCCAAGATTACAGGCACCTCTGATTGTCAAAGTGAATTTATCAGCTAACGGGAGGCTTTTGGGGCCCACTGGACTTGATCTTAGGGCCTCTTGGAGTGCAAGTCCCCAAGCCTTTACCTTCCCAGGAATAAAGTATAATAATATTATTCAATTAAAGTAAAAATTCATATTTAAGGCCAAGAGTTAACTTTTCAGCACACGACCGCCCAAATGCCAATGCCATCAAATGGGACTCCTACTGGCACAATATGTCCCGATGTGTCACAGAGCTGTGATGGACTGGATTTCTTGTTAGAAATGTGAGGGAGAAGACTGTTAGAAACTCTCCGTAATGTCAGTGAATGCACCAGTGAACGTGACTGACAGTGCACGTGCATGTCAGATTCACTCGCCCTGTTGCCTTTTTGCCCTGTTTACATGTTTACCAGGACATACATTAGGCAGCAGGGGAACATTTCATCCTCAAAGTCGATGTCGATGAAATGGTCGAAAATCAGCAAAATGCACAACTGTATCGTATCACTTCGCCTTATCATCACTGTGAAGGAACTTTTAAATCAAGTTTAATTTCTTAGAGTTCAATGTTTTTCTTGTGTGCATCTGTTCATTACAGAAATAGACTGTCTCGCTGAGTTTGTGCTCTTGATGAAGAATATCGGCATCAGTATCAGCGATGATAACTTAAATTTCGCCAAAAAACCAACATCATACATCCCTACAATAAATGCAACAAAGTCAGGGAGAGTCAAATGAATGTCTGTGGCCAAAGGCTGCACCAGAACACCAAAGAAATGTCCACCATATTCCACTAAAAATACAGAGAGTGTACTGCTACAAAATATCTTGAATTATTTTTGTATCAACATTTTTACACCCCTAAAAAACGATCAAACAAAACCAGTATTTTAAGGTTTATAAGGATGAAATTATCTTCTCGTCTTAATTGTTTTATGTCAGACTGAACTAGGGCTGCACAGTGACACAGCAGGTAGTGCATGGGCCTCACAGCAGGAAGGTTGCCGGTTTGATCCCGTGTTGGCCGTCCTGTGTGGAGTTTGCATGTTCTCCCTGTGCATGTGTGGGTTCTCTCTGGGCACCACAGGCCAAAAACATGCTCAATAGCATAAATGGTGTCTCCAAATTGCCCTTAGGTGTGAGTGTGAGTGGTTGTCTGTCTCTCTATGTGGCCCTGTGATTGACTAGGTTCAGGGTGTACCCTGCCTCTTGCCCAGTGTCAGCTGGGGTAGGCTGTCGCCCACTGCGACCCTGAAGGGAGAAGCAGTGCAGATAATAGATGGATAAACTGAACTAACTGTATTGCACATTTTGGGTAAAGGAAAATATTTGAGATAATTTTGAATGTTTTTTGTTTTTTGTTTTTTTTTAAAGGGGCCAAGCAACCCTCCATTTGGTGTCGCACAACCCCCTTGGGGTCCTGAACCCCATTCTGGGAACCACTGTGTCAGGCTACCATAGCTTTTAATAAACATTTTGCATCATGGCTGTTTCAATGATTTTAAATTACATTTACAGAAACATAAAGATAGAACATATCCTGTCAAAATCAGTTTAAAATGACCTTGACCTAATTCATAAGACCAGTCATCCGGACTGGGGAGAATCTGGGGGTCCTGTGGGACCACTGGTCGAACTGGAAACCACCTAAATAACCAACAACACTCTCATCAGCACCACAGACCAACGCCACAGCCCTACATCCGAACAAAACACCTCTGATCGGGGGTATATCCGTTTATTTAGGATGACCAGGAGGATGTGTGAACGCCATGTGATGGGGAGCAGCAAGCTGACAGAGGAGGAGGAGGAGGAGGAGGAAGGAGGCCATGGCAGCAGCATCCTCCTCCATCCACACAGCCTCCATTTTACAACAAACCATCACGGACACGCAGAAACCGAGAAAACAGCAGAAGGACGGGACAGAGAGGGGCCCAGAGGGTCCGGATCAAACCAACAGAGTTGATTAGGATGCAGATTAATGAGGAAGATGAGAGATGAAGGCGACGGCTCGGGTTTGGGGTTTGTGCCAATGTGCGTAGTAACGGAAAAACGCCCCACGGAGACAATGAAAACACGCACGAGCGCATGACACCACACGGTGTGTTTTTATACCCGAACACATGAAAAACACATAATTATGATTGTAAAGAGCTGGACGTGTCAAGAAAACGCAGTTATGATTCTAACATGTTTATTTAGGGATGAACGGCGCCCATCCATCAACATCTCCATCTCCTCTGAGAAACAGCACGAGACACAGACATTAACGATCAAAATAACCAAACGTCTGCACGTCACGAGGGCTAAAGCTGCAGGTGAAGGTGTTTTTACCTGATAAACAAGCCGCAGGATGCTCGAAGATGAAGGTCCTCTCTGCTCTGTGGTCTCAGCACAAACAACGACTCTCTCTCTCTCTGTCTCTCTCTCTCTCACTAATTAAATTCAGTTCGTGTCTCTGACGCTCCTGTGGCGTCACGAGTTGTTTCGAGAATAAAGGAAAATAATAATAATAATAATGATAACAAGAACAAAAGTGCCAGAATTAATATTTAAGTTAAGAAGACATAAGAAATGGAGGGGGTTTTGAGCCAGGCTTGAGAAATAAATAACCCGAGGATCATTTTCGTAATTCAAATTATTAAAAAAAAAAAAAAAAAAAAAAAAAAAAAGGAAGAAAAAATATGAATATCAAAGAAGTTTAATTTTTAAAGACTTTTGGGAGGAAAAAAAAGAGAGATTTATGCATTAAAACAATTGAGGATTAAATTAAAATGTCGGGACTTAACTTATATGGTTTGGGCATTGTTTCCCTAAGCTTTAACTTTATTTTCTGTATTTTTGAATCCTTTAAAAGTTAATTTACAAATAATAATTGGCACTACTAGCTAACCAATGAGTTGATAACTGACAAACTGCTAGTTAACCAAGGAGTGACTTAGTGAAGATAATCAGGTTAATAAGTCACAACCACAAGTTAACCAAGAAATAAATAACAAATATAAGTCAATAAGTTACTGACTGCTAGTTAACATAGGAGTCATTAACTACCTTAGTGCTAAATAATCAAGCATTCAATAAGTAACAAACCACAACTGAACCAAGGAATCAATAATTGGCTCACTGCTAGTCAACCAGGGAATTAAAAATTAGCCCAATGCTAGTTAACCAGGGAGTTGATAAGTAAACCACTGCTAGTTAATTAGGGAGTTAAAAGGTTTCTAACTGCTAATTCACAAGGGAGTCAATGAGTACCTTTGTGGTAGGTAATCATGAAATCCATTAGTAACAGACCACTAGTTAACCAATGAATAACTTAGTAAATAACTAGCTAACAAGAATAACTAATAACTAGCTAACTCACTGCCAGATGAAAATGAGTCAATGAACAACCCGATACTAGTTAACCAGGGAGTCAACGAATTACCTACTGAGAGTACCAGGGAATTAATAAGTTATTTATTGCTAGTTAACCAAGGAGTCATAAAGTACCTTGGTGCTAGATGATCAGGAAGTCAAGACCATTAACTAGTTAACTATGGAATCAATAAATAACAAACTCCAAGTAATAAGTGGCTGACAGCCAGTTAACCAAGGAGCCAACTGATAATCCTCTGCGAGTAAACCCAGAGATTAATAACTGACTTACTGTTAGTTAACCACTGAGTCAATAAGTAACCAACTGCTTGTTAATTAGTGAGTCAATACCTAAATAACTATGAGTAAGTCTGTAAGTGAACTACTGCTAGTCAACTATGAAGTCAATAAATAACCCATTATGTTAACAAGTCAGTAAGTGACTAACTGCAAGTTATCTAGAAAGCCAATAAATTACTAACTGCTGGTGAACCATGGAGTCATTAAGTTCATAGCCCTAAAAGTTATGTAACCGAGCACTAATTAGCCAAGGCATTAATAAATTACTAACCATAATTGTCCAGTGAATCTATATTAAAGAATCTACTATATAATCAGGGAATTAAAAGGTACCAATTACTAGTTAATCAATGGATCATTGGTAAATAACTCATACTTAATAATCAACCGAGCACTGGTTAACCAAAGATTCAAAAATAACTAACCACTAGTTAACCAGGGTGTAAATAACTCACCAACTGGCAGTTTACCAGGACGTTATAAGAAACTTCACTTTTCAAGGGCGTAAACAAGTCAGTAATTTCTATTTACCAGTTATTCAACAAGTTACTTACTGCTAGTTAACCAGAGGAAATAATTTGTAAGAAATTGCTGGTTAACTGAGTTAATAACCATGGAGTCACTGAACTTTTTGTTAACCTGGAACAGGTAAACTTAAAGCTTCTTAACCAGGTGATTAATTCACAACTCCTTGGTAGTAAGCCAAATAACAAATGGGTAACTAACCACCAGATATTACCAAGAGTTACTGACTATCTACCAGTTAGCTAACAGTTAATTAGCATGTAGGTCCTTGTTGACCAATGACTGATCAACACTTTGAGAATCTTATTTGTCTTATATTCAATCTTACTACCGAGTCAGTCAATCATTAATTACCTAAATGATTAATGAGGACATATTTACCACTTTATCACTAACTTAATGTGTACAAGCTGTTCTCAGTGGTTTTCATTTGATACCTGGTTAAGTAGCAGTAACTCATTCATTACTTGGTTAATATGCCAATGTTAGTGTGACTTAACTAACCAGTCAGTAACTCCTTCATTAACTTACTTTCCATCATTAGACATGAACTCACTTGATGAAAATGTCCTCACATTCACTGGTAAACACTGAGATACGGTCCCCACAAAGATGGAAGTACAAGAGTTCACACACACACACACACTGAAGGGGGCGGGGCAATCCAGAGGAGGGGGCGTGTCCTCTGCTTTTAGGAGAAACGAAACTACAGAAGGTTTCCTCACAGCTGCAGACTGCTTCTCTGTTTAGAAGAGAAACCAGCCGTGAACAGGTGAGCTCTACCTGCTGATCTGCTCTGACTCTTTGTTTTACTCTGATTAACCTAATCTTACCTGTGTGACCTTTAACTGAACTCTGAAGAATGAAGTAAAACTTACTTCCTCTTATGATTATGATGATGTTGCATGTTCACAGGAAAATGTGGATCCTTGTGTATAAGTGCATTTTTTGCTACAACAAGAACTTACAAATATATATACAAACTCAGTTTAATGAGTACAAACTGCCTTAAATTAAGTGTTCTGTTTGATTTTATCACGTTAGACTTGTACAGTACTCTAAAAAACATCTCAGCTCTCTTGATTCTTGGACATTATTGAGCACGTAAAGACCCAGAGAGGCCTCTTTATGAGTTATGTTCCAGATATTTTATTGCGTAGCCGCCCTAACACTCCCTGAGGTCCTCTGTTGTGGTCTCTTGCTCCAAAGTCTACCATGAGTCACCAACCTTTTTCAGCCTGAAAGATGAGGAGTAGTGTGGATGGCAACTTGCGTGATTTGATGTTCTTAAGTAATATACATTTTTTTAATTTACCTTAAAATAAAAGACGTAATGCATTTGATAAGCTACAAACGACACTGTATGTTCACTTTTTTACTTTTAATGATTCCTTTCAATAATTATTACCACAGATCATTAACTTATATGAACACCTTATACTTACATGCATGATGAATTATTTATCTCTCTGTTAAACATCACTGCGATGTACAACAGTCACCGGTTTGTGATTTTTTTGTACAAGTAAAATATAAGGGCTCTGTCTAATACCAGTGGTGATAGAGATGTGGCATCAGCTACTTTGAACTTTGACCCCATGCAGGTCAAAATTTAGGGAAAAAAAACAGGTGGTTTTAAAATTTGATGCACATGTTTCATTTGTTATTTTTGTATTAAGTGTGTTATAAAAGCAAAACATGAATTTGAAATAAAAAAAAGTCTATGTATTTGAAGTTATGCGGTGGTAGCTTGTGTTATTTTTAAAATGTCCCCGGGGGGGGCTGTTTTCCTCTGTTAATGTGATGTTTTTAGACTTTCTGCCTTTAAGTCTGATTTTACTATAACAGCTGAAAAGTTCACTTTGCTTTATCACTGATAAATGTCTTCAACATTTTATCCAGTGTTTCCTCCATGTAGTCTCTGCAGTTTAAATGGGCAACAAACATTCCTTAAAGTTAAAGATATGACTGGAAAACTTGACCTATTCTGAATCTTACAGTCACTGTAAAAGGATTGCTGTAGATTTTACGGTCTGGACGAGTCACCCTGCTATTTAAGGTCCACTTGTGCAGCTCATCCAGGTAAATTAAGAACATTTTCAGGGCTTTTGCACAGGTG
Source organism: Cetoscarus ocellatus (assembly GCA_037902135.1). Taxonomy (NCBI): domain Eukaryota; kingdom Metazoa; phylum Chordata; class Actinopteri; order Labriformes; family Labridae; genus Cetoscarus; species Cetoscarus ocellatus. The sequence continues at coordinate 232,091 of JBAMNC010000188.1, read as the reverse complement.
TGAATAGAGTTTATGACACTGCATTTAGGGCTGGCAAGTCCTAACATCCCTCAGCTGTTAGATCGGGCTATAATCATACCTAATGTTTTGGCCTTAGCTATGTTTTGTTTGCTTTTATGCACTATATTGGATTTTTTTTTTGATATGCTGATTTTTGCAAACTCATAATAGCAGATAAGTATATTTTGTCATAGCTCAAAGTCTGTGCTTTTCTGGGGTTTTTTTCTTTGATTTTGTTTCCTTTATTCTTGTATTGTGTTGTACTGCGTCATTTCTGTCATGTAGTGTTTAGTTTGTGTTGTGCTCTATTCAGTGGTTTATAAACGTATAAATGTGCATTTCTGTCTTAAGGATCCTGCGGAAAACGAGATGACACATCTCAAGGGGTTATTCCTAATGAAGAATCTGAATTTGAATTTGATCTGCTGCATTCATGACTGCAGTCTAATCATTTTAGAAACACATGACGCAATGAAAACAACATTTTATTCTTCAATAAATTACACTTTTGATTTATTAAGGCAGACATTGAGTGATGATGAGGTAAACTATTATGGTACATTATATATATTTCCAATATTACAGCCAATATCTGGTATATTTATGGCCAGTTTGCATGGCCAACATATCATACCTAAATATAAGAAAAGAGGTCATTTTCAGTTTCAGGTTTTTACAAAATTATCTGCCGATGCTGATATTGTTAAGATAATATCGTACATCCCAATTTTCTTTATTACCTTCACCAAGGAGGTTATGTTTTGGCCCCTTTTGTTTGTCTGTTTGTTTGTTCGTTTGTAAGCAAGATTATGCAAAAACTACAGGACAGATCTTTTGGACATTTTCAGGAGATGTTGGTAATGTCCCAACTTAAAAATGATTAGATTTTGGTGGTGATCCAGATAACCACCATTACAGCAATTTGTGAGCTACCTTGGTGGAGGTTTGCACTCTCCAAGTGCTTTCTAGTTTGTTTTGTGCTCTTTTCAAAGGTTTGTAAACCGATATTTCAAATGTGCATTTTTGTCTTAAGGATCCCCTTGAAAACAAGATGACCCATCTCAGGGGGTTATTCCTTATAAAGAATTTGAATTTGATCTGTACCTTTCATGATTATAATCTATACATTTTAGAAACTCATGTGAAGCAATGAACATTTTATTCTTTAATAAACTGCACTTTTGATTTATAAAAGTAGACATTGAGTAATGACGAGGTAAACTATTATGATACATTATATTTATTTCTGATATTACGGCCAACATCTGGTATATTTATGGCCAGTTTGCATGGCCAAAATGTCATCTGTAAATATAGGCAAAAATCTTCATATCTGGAGTTACTAATATTCAAACTTTTTACAAAATTAAATGCCAATGCCGATATCGGTCAGATGATATTTCGTATTTTCTTTATTTGATGTTTTCCTCTGTCTCTTCTCCTCTCCAGACATGGCCTCCGCCAAGTTGACCTCAACGCCTGTAGATAATTTTTTCTGCTCTATCTGTCTGGAAGTTTTCAATGAGCCGGTCTCGACTCTGTGTGGACACATCTTCTGCAGAGGCTGCATCACAGGCTACTGGACCAGCAGCGGCTCCAGCCAGTGTCCTCTGTGTGAGGCCGAGTTTGGACAAACCCAGAACTTACAAGTCAACTCCGAGTTCAGAGACATGTTGGAGCTCTTCAAGAAGACGAGAATTTCATCTGAAGAGAGAACCTCCCCTCCCGGTGATGGAGATGTTTTCTGCGACCTCTGCCATGGGGCGAAGCGCAAAGCCCTGAAGTCCTGCCTGGTTTGTCTGGCCTCTTACTGCAACGGCCACCTGAAGCCCCATCACTCCGTCCCAGCCTTAAAGTGGCACACACTGATCAACCCCGTGAAGACCCTGGGGGACAGGATGTGCAAGAAACACAACAAAGTGATTGAGTTCTTCTGCAAGAATGATGAGAGCTGTGTGTGCGTCCTGTGCTTGAAGGAGAACCACACGTTGCATGAAGCCGTGTCTCTGGACGAGGAGTTTAAGGAGAGGAAGAGTAAGCTGAAGAACGCCAGGAGCACGATCCAGCAGAGCCTGAGTAAGAAGCATGACATGATCCTGATGATCCAGAACTCAATAAAGCAAAGGCGGAAGGACCTGGAGGCGACTAAGGCAGAGACCGTCAAGGCCTTCGACGCTCTGGTGGCATTGATCATGGCCAAACGCATGATGGTTGTGAAGCTGCTGGAGGAGAAGCAGCAAGCAGCAGAGCAGCAGGCTGAACATCTCATCAGAAAACTGCAGCGGGAGATCACGATGGAGGATCAGTTCAGAAACAAGCTGGAAGAACTCCTGACGACTGAGGATGACTTCAGACTCCTTCGGGACCTCCCATCCACATCCCCTCCTTCAATCCCAAAGCACCCCTTTACAGGTGAAGCCCAACATCTTCTTCAAGCAAAAACAGTGACAAATGCAATGGCCAAAGTGGAGGAGAGGCTTGAAGAACACATGGAGATCATCACCAAAGAAATCAACTTGGTGGGAGAGAGGCAAACCAAGACTGTGTGTGAAGATGAGCTTTGGACCATCCAACAGGAACATGCAGTAGATGTGACCCTGGACCCTGACACGGCACACCCTTCGCTGATCATCTCAGAGGACAGGAAACAAGTGAGGGATGGAGGTAAGCTTGGGTGATATGGGCCAAGAGTGATATCTTAGTATTTTCAAGCTAAATGATGAGGCATCACCTTTGGGGAAAATCTTTGAAAACTAAGATATATTGATTAGAAGAATCTGGCTAAAATTCAAACATAGAGATAACCCAAACTATAACTTCATCAGGTCGACCAGTTCTACTGCTCATTAGTGCAAATAACTAATTTACCAGTTACATCGTGGCAACTCAGCGCATCTAGGAAGACATTGCTGAAGTTCCAAATGAAGCGAAGAAAGGTGATTAAAGAGACTTTGAACGTGGCATGGTTGTTGGTGTCATACTGGTTGGTCTGCCAGTAGCTGCTGATCTACTGGGATTTTCATGCACAACCATTCTAGGGTTTACAGAGAATGGTCTGAACAAGAAAAATATCCAGTGAGAGGTCAGAGAAGAATAGACAGAGTGGTTTGTGCTGATAGAAAGGTAACAAGAACTCAGATGAGGTCTGCAGAAGACCATTTCTCAACAAACAACACATCCAGTCTTGAAACAGATGGGCTACAGCAGCAGAAGACCAAATTGGGTGCCACTCCTGTCAGCTAAGAACAAGAGACTAAGGCTATAATTCACACAGCTTCACCAAAATCAGACAACAGAAGACTATAAAAAAAATTCCTGGTCTGTTGAGTCTGGACATTCAGATGGTAAGGTCAGAATTCGGTGTGAACATCATAAAAGATTGGATTCATCCTGCCTTGGATCAGTGGTTCAGGGCTGCTGCTGCTGGTCCCTTAGTCCCACCTGAGCATGGTTTAAATCCCACAGCCTACCTGAGTATTTTTACTGACCGTGTCCATCCCTTATGACCACAGTGGACCATCTTCTGATGGAGACTTCAGCAGCTCCATGTCTCAAAGCTCAGATCATCTCAGACTGGTTTCTTGTACTCCAGTGGTCTCCACAGTTACCAGATCTCAATCCAATAGAGCATCTTTGGGATGTGGTGGAGCAGGAGATTCTCATCATGGACATCAGCTGTGTGATGTTATCATGGAGATATGGACCAACATCTCTGAGAGATGATTCAGAACCTTGTTAAATCTATGACACCAAAAATTAAGGCAGATCTTGAGGTAAAAAGGGTCCAACCTGGTACCTAATAAAGTGGCCAGTGGGTGCATTTTAGGGCTGAACGATTTCAAGAAAATATCTAATTGTGATTATTCTGGCAGATATTTCAATTCGATTCACGATTTTCTTCAAATCAAGCTTCAGTGCAATATTCACTATGTTTACAGTGTAGACAACAGTAAGGAAATCAATGATCAAAAGCACATAACGCATTATTCATCATCTAAATAATCTGTTTTCATTATTTAAGGGATACTCCAACTTCTACTCCTAAACAGAGGCTTTGTGTTTCTGACCTGCTTACCAGCACTTTCACAGTGGAGATTTGACGTTTGCGAACAAGTCAACTCTTTTGAACGGCTCCTTTAAGTGAACAATGAGAGCTGATTCAAGGCTGTGAGTAAACCGTTCATTTCTGAGCCAATGCAAACTGCCTGCAAACTTGTAAAATAGTTCATGGGAAATAGCTGACCCAACAGCTCCTGGGTCAGTCAAAAAATTGCAGTTTTGGCGGTCACATGATCGCGTTGTCTGACATTGCGATTTCGATCCAAGAACGATAAATCTTTCCGCCCTAGTGCATCTACGTATATTATTTAGCTTATTTATCATTAGTTAATAATAAATAAAATAAACCAGAACATCTTTTATTTATCCAGCCTCAACATTTTAATGCATCAAAAAATGTGGTCAAAAAGCCCAGTGGCTCATGCTATAAACTGTTTTATCCCAGGTATTAGACCGGCCCTCTTTTTTTAAAATTAACATCCTCATAAGCTCCAATTATGTAAAACATTCTCTCCTACCATGTCTCATTTTTAAATATCTTTATGTCTCCTACTCAGGCACTAAAAGGAACGTTGCTGACAGCCCCATGAGGTTTGACTCCCTACATTTTGTCCTTGGAGAACAGGGTTTTAACTCTGGAAAGTTCTACTATGAAGTCAAGCTGAACGGCCAAACAAGTTGGTTAGTTGGAGTGGCTAGAGAGTCCGTCAGCAGGAAGGGAGTCAACTGGTCCCTCAGTCCTGAAAATGGCTGCTGGACTCTGGGATCTTACTGGGGCCGCTGCCAGGCCAACGCAAGCCCTCCTGAGGTTCTGTTTCCATCTAAAGCTCTGGAGAAGATTGGAGTGTTCGTGGACTATGAAGGAGGGGTTGTCTCTTTTTATGACGTAGATGCTCGAGCTCTGATCTACTCTTTTACAGGGTGTTCCTTCACAGTGAGTGCGTCATTCCTGAGAAATGTTTTGTGGGGCCGAGTTTATAGTACCACTCCCGCAAAGACCAAAATCTACCCTTTATATAGACCGAGCGGTGAGCAGGAGAGTGACTCTGCTCCTCTGCAGATCATTCCTGTTTAAAGCACCAGACCACGAAGAACCGGTCTGTTGACCCTGAGTCATTGTTGCATGAACAGGATTAGCAGGCTACTTTATTCGACCATCATGATTCCTTAAATATGACTCAGCACTTAAGAAAATCAAAGGTACCACCATGCAGCAGTTCAGCAAAAGCAGATGAGGACTGCGGCCACTGAACAAACATTTTAGAAGTCTGAGAAAAAGTCAGAATTCTGGGATTAAAGTCAGAATTTAAAAAAAAGCCATTCTGATGCACTGCAACAGCCGTGCACAGAAGCTGTTATAATAATATAGTAAAAATAGCCTTATGGAGGAAAATATGCAAAAGAGCTCCAGAACATACTGAGCATAGTGTTTGATAAAATTAAAATAATGTTGATAATGCAGTGTGATGGATTTGCATTCACTAATTTTGGGGGAGAAGTGTTGTATTTTTTGTTGATTTGAAAATCAGAATGTTTTCAACTCAGCTGCTGATTTTATGCACTTTCTCTGTTTGATCAAATTTAGTTAAGTTGGGTGTTTGTTGTCTTGTTTGTATCCTGATCTCTGGTTGTCAAAGCTCATGATGATGCCTTTGTCTCTGTTGAAGTTGGTGCAATACGTCCTTTGGACACTGGAGGGCTGTGTGGACATAAACAGTTCATTTTCTACATTAATAAGCCTCACCATAACAAAGTTAAAGGATCAACTTGCGCTTAAGTGATTACATTTGTTTTTTCTTGATCTCATGTCCTCAAACCTTTGATTGTCTTCCTTGTTTTTGAGCTGATTGGTCCGTCTACCTTTCCCTCCTGGTGCTCACAGGGAGACGCTGCAGTACTAAACACCACAGGACAGGATTTTATGACCCTGTGTTTTCACTCTGCTCCTGAGGGATCCTCTTCACTGCTCTCTGCTGGACACTGTCAGTCACCACAACAAAATTAACAAGCATGGGGCTGCTCTGGATTATGATCATGAGCTCTCACTGACTTCCAGGGTGTAAGAAAATAAAGAAGCTGCAAATAAAGTAAACAAAATCATATTTTGAATGTTTCTCCTGTTACTCCTCTGAAACATTTGTTGAAATTTGCATTATTATTATCATTATTATTATTATTATTATTTAAAGAATGATCATTATTATATTATTATTCTAACCCTTCCTGCTCTTGGTAATAGAGGTAAAAAAAAATGTATGCTATGATTGAGTTTTTGGTCAAAGGTAACACTGGAAAAAGCAAGTTGAGCTAGCACGAAGTAGGTTGTATCAACACCAGTTTAACTTTCGCAAATTATGCACATATGAGTGTGTGTATAAATCTGATATACAGATATGCTGTTATTTATGAACTCATAATCACAGATACTGGTATTGATGCTTATAGTTTTTTTTAGAGCACAAAACCTCACTTGAGTAAGAAACAGATGTGAAGCAAGAGAAAAAAACATGTTAATCTTTAATAAGTTATACTTTGGACATTGATTGATGAGGTAAACTAATATGGCACAATAGTCCATTCTGCCAATATTATGGCCAATATTTGGGATATATCCAGTCGATATGTGCGGCCAAAATATCGGCTAAATCACAGGAAAAGAATGTGATATCTGTCAGTATGAATAATCGACCCTTTAGACAGTTATCTGCCCATACTGATATTGTATATCCGTTATCACAGCATATCATTGCCCTCGCATGTTCAGTACAATCAAAATATGCTACGCTCAAGTATCCTTCATTTGCTTCTAAAATTTAGCAATTTACTTTTAATCTCTTCTACTTTTGTTCCCTTCCCTGTTTTCTAATTTTTCTCGATCCAGGTTTTACCCTCTCTTCATGTTTTAATTTACTCCCTTTTTTTTAAAACTTTATTCACTTTAATCTTCCGGTTTTCCTGATGTGATCATCATCTATCATTTCTCATTTTAAAACAAATTCTTTATTAAAAAAGACGTTTTAATCATACTAATGAAGTGTAGGCATATAGTACTTCAGATTTTTCCAGTTTGCCACTTTCATTCCTTTTACTTTGTTTAATTTCCTTGAACCTCTGAGTTTACATTTTGTTCCTGCCTAATGTTTCACTTTTGGGGGAATTTCTTGGTTTGATCTAATTTGTTATGCTTATTTTATGTTTCCCTGGATTTGTGTCTTGGTTTTCCCTGTTAAGCGCTTGTAAACTTGTTTTGAAAGGTGCCGAATAAATAAAGTTATCATAGTTTCACTTCTGTATTGAAAGACATATTGAATCACTAGGATCTTACAAACTCTGATAAATATAAAAAGTAAAAAGACTGAATACAATTTAAAATTGATTATTTTTCCCCTTGTTTTTGTCATCTTGGGTTTTTAGAAGTTCTTCAGTATTTCTTTTTTTGATAATACTATAAAAAATGATGCTATTTATATATGTATATATATATCACAGACCCTTCCAAAGAGAAATGTTGACATGTCCTACCAATATTTTTACTTTTATGCTGTGATGGATCTTTGAGTCTGGAATAAAGTATCTATCTATCTGTTATATTACTATTAGTTTATTCGTTCTCTTCCTCTCGTCCTTTTCTTCTTCTTTTTATCAAATGAAGTTTATTTTACATTGACATAACTGTGTTTACAGTTTGGAAAAGCTTTTATTTTGACCACTCTGGTATTTAAGACAGTGATATAACTGCCCACAGTTGGGGCATTTGCCATCAACCATCATGGCGATTCTGTGTTTTAATCGAAGGTCAGTCTCACTCTCGCTTCTGATTGGACAGCGCGGTATAAGTCCCGCCCTCGTGCTTCTCCATGTGGCCTCTCATCGCTCTTAGCGCGCCTGCTTGGTGTCAATCAACCTACCTCCAGCCAATCAGATCCTTTTGTCCTTTTGACTCGCGTCCCATACGTCCGCCGGCAGTTACTGCTGCCACCATCCAACATGTCGGCTACGTCCGTGTTCCCCATGTGTGTGCGAGCCAGCCGGGGCCTCCTGCGGCTCCGGAGCGGGGCAGCGGGTGCCACCTCCCCGGCTGTGGTGGAACTCGTCCGGACACTCTCCACGGAGGTACCGCCGGTCGGGACTGGCGGTGCGACGGGCGGGTTAGCCCAGGCGATCCTCCAGGAGAAGCTCCAGCAGCAGCAGCAGAGCCAGGTGAGGCGGCTAGTTCTCCTATGTGCGCTCGATTTGCTGAACGGATCGGCGCGGTTGGCGGAGTGAGCGAGCTCGCTGCTGCCCGCGCCATTTGCCTCGAAACCCCGCCCATGTAAAGTGCACGTGTGTAACAAATCAGAGCCACTTCTGTGACATTTACAAGCTGAAAGCTAGCTTTGCTTCTAATATTGATCAGTCACCGCAGTCACATTTATCGACAAAGACTGTTAAGTGTGTGCCAGTTATTATAACAAACGCTACCTTAAAGATACAAAATGTCTGCCGTTATATGTGTAGTTTATCCGCAGTATGCTGAATGAATGAGATCAAGGTTAGCAGGCTAATGTTAGCATGTACCAGAAGCCTCTCTGCCTCCCTTAAACCCCCCCAAACGGCTCAGTATTTAAGTTTATTTCTTTAACAGTCATATTCTTAGCTCAGTCGATACGTTCGCTGACATTATAGGAGGTTAGATAGTTGTCATTTCTCTTGTTTAGTCATGAAGTCAGCATTAGCTCTGCCTCTTTTGCTATATGTAATATAGAGGTTTCTGCTTATATCAGACACTGTCTGATCTGACTATGGTGGTTTTATCTTTATCAGGAGTGTATAAACTGATAAACGGTGTTAAAACTCAAGGTTTGTTTGGTCTGAAGGTCAGTCCAGACCCCCACCCCCTCTGAGCTCCCAGCCCACCCCTCAAACCCCAAACTGAAGTCAACACCACCAACCTGAGCGGTTTGACCTGTTTATGAGCCTCATTTCTGTCCCAGTTTACTCACCCACTGACGGATTTCATTAACTAAACAATGTTCTGAACTATACCAAAATGACTTCACTTTCCCGTGAGGTTTAGTCCTTCAAACTCAATTTATATGACGTGTTTTAGAAAGAAACATTCTATTCTGGAAGTAAAGTTTATTCGTATAAGCCACAAAGTGCTGCACAGAGACAAAAATACAGAAAATATGGTAATAAAAGTGAACACATAAATGTATAAAAAAGGAGTTTTATATACACATGTTTACATGTGATATTTAGTCATAGAAAGTAAAGTTGAAAGAAAGTAATTGCTTAAAAGGAAGAGAGAAAAAAGAAAAAAAAGAGACATCAGAAATCAAAGACAAGAGCAAGGAATTTGTAGATGAGTAAATAAATAAGACTTAAAAACAGGAAAAGATGTAATTCATCCTAATGAATCAGGAAGCGTATTCCAGTCCGATGGAGCTTTATATTTAAATGCACGACGCCCAATTTCTTTGGTTATTCTGGGGGTAAGGAAAAATAGATTGCTTGTGTGTCTTAGTCTATATTGTGACATTAATGGTATAAGGAATTGCTTCAAGTAAGGAGGTAAACTAAAATAATTGCATTTAAAGATGAATTGGATTGAGTGAAACTTTCTTCTAGATTTAGGTAACAGCCAGTTTAGGGACTCATACATTAAACAATGGTGGGTTTTACTCAAATGCATATCTAAGAGGGAATGTCTTCAACTGTCTTCTAACAGTAAATATAACCCACAAAAACAGAAAAGTGAAGAAAGAGAGAAATAATGATAATAATATTAATTATACAAAGCCAAACCTGCCCCTTTAACCCACATCCAGCCAGGACACCAGTGTAAATTTTGTTGACTAATTATTTTCGTTATAGTTTTCGTCAACAACTTTTTTTTCCCCTGAAGAAAACTAAACAGTAACTTAAAACTAGACTAAAATGTATGACGGAGACTTAATCCATTCAGACCTATTTTGGTCATGTAGAAAATAGGGACAAGTTAGGAATATATCCAATCACAGCTGCCTTAGCTTGGTGGTGGTGGGATAAGTTGTGGAGCGATCCAATCAGAGCTCCTCTCTTTATGAATTGATATATTCATGCAGAGCAGGTTCACTGTTTGTTGTCAGTTCTGGTATTGTAACTGAGATGCTCTGCCAGGTAGCCTAAATAAAGGTGACTGCATTTCACACAAAAGTTCAATTTGTTTCTGTTCATTTATACATTCAGACTTTACTAGCATTCAGTAAAGGGTTATTAGATGTTTCATTTTATCCAAGTGTGAAACATGACTTCAGAAATTCAAGGAAACATAAAAAGTGCCTTACCCTTTACACTTCATATTTTAGCCGACTAAATTTACAGCAGATTTCATCGACTTAAATGTTGTGAAATGTAAGTTAAAGTTAAAACAATTGAGATGAATAAATCATGACTAAAACTAAAAGATATTTTAGGCAAAAGACTGAAACTGAAACTAAATGAAAAAGTGCTGTCAAATTAACACTGGGGACACTGAAGACTTAAGTAAGGATGAGCGAGGAAAAATCATCTTCAGTTAAAAATGAGGAAGCACAGGAGCTTCACTTCACTTTATTTTATTTTCCTTGAGAGGGTAATTAGTTTGGAGCAGAGAAAAAATAAGATCAGCTGAGACTATAGTGATAAGTCAGTCATGATAAAGGAGCATACATAATAAAAAGAGCAAATTTAAAATAAGACTGTTTCTCTGTTTTATTCATTCAATGAGATTTTGAGTATTTCTCTGTAATTAGGATTAAAAAGGCGAAGAATGTAATGAAATAAGCTGATAGTCTCAGTGTAACAGGTCACTGTTTAAACTACAGACTCGTTCACTGCAGATAGTCAAGAAAACAAAGTATGTGTTCCAGTTAAGACACTTACTAATGGCTGCTTGACAGGCTTCTGGTCTTATGACTGACATTATCCTGCGAAGTCGTGCACATTGTTATTGCATTATAAAAATGATTTATTGTTCTACCCCAACACAGATTCCATTGTTATTTAGATTATTTACTCGGGTATTTTAGTTGTGAAGGGTTTGGCTGTCAAAATTATTAGTACTTTTTCAGACCACATGTTTAAAGCAACTGTGCCACCAAAAGTCTCTACAGGAACATTTGCATTGTTCGACATGTTTTGGCTCCCCTCGGTTTTTTTTCCCGTAGGAATCTTACTTGGTTGGGCTGGGTTATGAATGAACAATTTCACTTGAAATTATGGGTTTGCACTTTCATGAAAAAGAGGTCATTAAGAGTAATCAAGTAATTTGCCATGTTGTACATGTTTTGCCTGACAGGTGTATGCAGCCAGTGCTTGTTTGTTGAATTATATTCTAGTAGGGATGCACGATATTGGATTTTTGCTGATATCTGATATTTCTTAAGTCATTATCTCTGATATGATACCGATACTGATGTATCAGGTCAAGTGACAAGACCTGTACTTAACAAAAATGGACTTGTTTCTTACAGTGTTACAGCATATTTTTGCAGGAACAGATGTAAAACAAGAAGAACAGCATTTAACTCTTGCAAAAATGAAACCCTTGATTTTTAAATGTACCCATGCAGTGATGAGAAGGTGCATCAGTATTGTTCATTTGTGTAATTTGCTGATATTCCAGCTGATATATTGGCTGTAAATATCTGCAGAAATTTCAATCTCGGCCGATACTGATATATAACCCGATAACATCATGCATCCCTAGTGCTCACCTTTCCCAAACAATGTAGGTGTGAAAAATCTAAACCGCCACAGAGACGCTGGGCTCCAGTTGACTGGTTTGAGGTTGAACACTGATGCATGTTTTTGTTTGGTTTATGTTTGTACCAAACTGAACAGCTCATACAGAAGTGGTGTGGTAGTCCTGTATGTGCTGTTCCTGCCCTGATGGATGATGGTGTTAAAGAGAAAAACTCAGATCATGTGTTTTTACATTCTTTTAGGGTCAGCCTCCTCCAGAAGGAGGTGAAGGTGAGAAAGGGGGGGAGCAGACAGACGACAAGAAGCAGAAGGAGAACACGGCGTACGCAAAGAAGATGGTGCTTCGGCTGGCCGGCCTCATGGGACTCGGCGGGGCGGTCGGCATGGTCTACATTTTCGGTAAGTGTGGAAGCTTTGAGGAACTGAAGTTAACCCTCACTGCACCAACAGACTCAACTATTCATTTGGGAAAAAAGGAAATGTGGAAGCTCACCTCAGGCACTGTCGGTTTCCCTGTACTGCTTTTCTAATCAAGACCTTGAAGTTTGGTGAACAAAGGAGTCTTTAGAGGTCACAAAACCTTCAACAGAGATGTTCCTCACAATGCTCACCTCATGGCTGTGACCCCGGAGTGAGGCCACACTGTGATCACCAAGAGCAAACAAAACTGATCTGCAGATTTATTCTGAAAACACGTCATTTTCCAGGTGTTGAGTATCTCTCTAAAGCATGCATTTTAGTTTGGTTTTGTCTTAAAATTAAGGAGACCAGGTTGAGCAAACACACCTCCTGCTTTAATAGACAAATCAGCTTCTTCAATTTGTCTGAGGGGATAAGCTGGCCGACATCTGCAGTGGGTAATATACTTACTATCAGCAACTACCTTATACAACCCTACTTAATGTATACTGGACTATCCTTTAGTTATAATTAAGGCTAAACTTGTCCCCGTGCATGTGCTGGAAACCTCTAGTCTTAAAGGGTGAAGCAATTCATCCATATATTTGTATGATTTAATGAATTTCACCGCAGCCCAGCACTTTAATTCAATCATGATCCCTGAACATGGTTATTTAGTAACTTAAATTCTGCATGACGTGTATCAAACTAGAACAGCCAGCACACATAAAAACTCTGCACATTTCAAAAAAGGAAAGAAAATACTTATTAATATTTATTGTCTTGTTTTCTAGTGATAAAAGTTTTAATTGAAACAAGATTCAGTGCTAACTTCAGGGATCACATATTTTCACTCACATTTTCTTCAATAGTCCAGCTTGTCAGTTAACTGTCTTTATTATTTTTTCATTGTACTTTAAGTGTTATACGTGTCATGTGTATGTGTTGTTGTTGTTATTGTAAGTCACTTTGCTAACCGTGATGCTGCCTATCATTGGCCAGGACACTGTTGAAAAGAGATTTTTAATCACAATGAGTTTCTTTTCCTTGTGAAAGAAAGGTAAAAAAAAAAATATATATATATGTATTTTTACTTAAGAAAAGCAAATTTCAAGTTGTTACAATATGATGGTGAGACACTTCTTACAGTTTTTTACATTTAGGTACATCTGAACAGATACATATGGAGGTAAGAAAAGCGGAGTATTTGTTGTTATAATATTATTTTGCTTTTTGCCCTTAAAGAGCTTAGCCATTCAATAATAAACAAACGAACAAGGGGGGAACTTTACCTTAGTAGAAGTACGTGTAAAAAAAGGAGCAAAATAAGTATCAACTGTGTATAAGAAAAAAAGTCATAATAAATAAAAGGCAGCTACAGGATGCAAACATATCAGATCACATATTGTTTTCTCTCTTTCTACATCAATCAAATCATATAAAATCTTGTTTAATAGCTTTAACATACTCAGCCGCTTTCTCCAGATACAGTAAAATCTTTCCTTTTGCACCTTGAGGGAAAGTGACAGCCTTTCCACCTCATATATATTTCATATACAATGTCGATCCAATCATCAACAGTTGGTGGGTAAAGTTTTAGCCATTTCCTTGTGACTGCTTTTTTACTCGCTGTCAGAAGAATATATACGAGTTTTTTATCATTTGAACACTATCCATCAGATAAAATATTGCCCAAATATACTGTATCACATTTTAAAGGAATATTATCTCCAAAAATATTTTTAACATGCTGAAGGATTTCATGCCAGTCACATATTTTACTCCTTCTTATCAAGTGCTGACTGAACTCAGATGTTCCCTGCAAATGTTTCTAAGAAAATATGTATGGTCTGAAAAAAAGTGGTTTTAGATTACATTAGAAAGAACTTTATTAATCCCTTGGGAATACTCCTTCTGGGAAAATATGATTATAGTAGTATTGTATAGTACACAGGTATAAAAGAACACAGGATTAGGGATGAACGATGTTATGGGTTTGACATCTGTATTGGCTTATATGAGCCTAAAAAATTAAGTTTCGGTATTGGCCTATAGACATTTACATCCAATATATCAGCCACAAATATCAGCAAATTGCACAGATGTACAATTTTGATGCACCTTCTCATCGCCGCATGGGTACATTTAAAAATTAAGGGTTTCATTTTTGCAAGAGTTAAATGCTATTTTTCTTGTTAACATCTGTTCCTGCAAAAATATGCTGTAAGACTGAAAGAAACAAGTCCATTTTTGTCAAGTACAGAATTAGTGCTCTTGACCAGAAATATCGGTATCTGCGATAATGAATCAAAAAATATCAGCATATCGGATATCAACAAAAATCCAATATCGTGCATCCCTACACAGTATATCAAGAATTTAAAAAAGTAAAAACAATTAGCAGATATATTTACATTAATAAATCTAAATAATAAAAATAAATAATTAGATAAAAAATAAAATAAAATATGGCTACTGGCTGGCTACTACTACTGCTCCTTCCTGTCCTTGGTCTTCCTGTTACTCCTCCTCCCCCCAGTGAGGAGTTGTACAGTCTGATACTGTTTTGCTGCTAAACACCTTAAGCTTTGTGCTGGTTTTCAAATCAAGAAATATTGTGAATTTGCAGCTACAAAATTCAATAAAGCGCTGATTTTTCTGACTCTGTAAGAGAGGAAGAGGCACTCAGACTGAACTGCTTTGGCCTCAGTTGAAGCTCCAGCTCTTCATCATCAAGAGATGTTGTAAACGTTGGGTGTGATTGGTTTATCGCCCTCTGCTTCCTGCTCTCAGACGGGTGGAGCTAGCAGCTGTCAGTCAGGGGTGGGCAGCATGTCTGCAGAGAGGAGTCAGACTGAGAGGTTCCTCTGAATGTAAGGTCCAAGACGTCCCTCAAGATGTTTTAATTAATCATAATTACAGGTTTGATCAGAGCATCTTCTGATTAGGAGCAAGCATTTTTGGACTTTGACTCCTTGGAGTGAGAAGGAACTTTTTTTGGATGTTCATGACTGAGTGAAAGTCACTGGAAGAGGTGCTGGTGTCCAGGAGCTGTCAGAGAAAGGAGCTGAGTGAAGCTGCTTTTATATTTTCATCTTCAGCTCCTGTTTTTCCGCTGATTTCTGCAGTTTGGTGCAGTGAATGCACTTGCCCATAGAAGATGCACTTTCCTTCATTTCCGTTATTTCAGGATATACTTTGGATGCTTTGGAGAGCAGGAGTTTGGCTTTGTTTTCCTCATCTTGTGGAATAAATCTGTTGGAATACCATTTTGGAATATACTATTAAAAACTTGGAAAGTAACCGTGTGGATTTACCCTCTGAGGACATCGTCCTGGATTCTGGCCAGTGCCAGGAGAAGCTGCATGCCCACATCGTTCTTTGTGGTTTTGCTGCTGATAGGTTTGTCAAACATTGACTCATTTCTGATGTTGTAAGGTTGGTCATCATGGAGACTTTATTTGCTTGAGCTTTTGTAGAAAGATCCAAAAAATAAACTTGGAAATAATTCGTCACTGACATTTTTCCCCTTCAGTTAATATTTCATAGATGCTTTTTCAGCCATGATAAAACTGGAAGAATCAAAAGTGTGCGTAAAGAAAGGCTGACACGTGATATGTTTGTTACATTTTTGGAGTATTTTTGGAAAAATGCATGTTAATGTTTGTTACTATCATATTTTTTGTTCACCTGTGAGTGATTTGATTGAAACAGATATGGTGCTTTTCCATTTGTGGTATCTGCTCAGCTCAGCTTGGATACTACATGCTTCATTATAGTACAGTATAGATTTTTTCAAAACATCCGTCAGCTAAGCAGCATCGTCATAGCCTGGCTGCACAAAACTACTGTGGAAAACAAAGGAGGGAAAAAGGTGATAAGCTGCCTGCCCCATGTGACTTTCTGTAACAGTGAGGAGATGAGTTTGTTCAAAAGAGGTTTGCAACTAGCTAAACAACATGCTAGTGTCTGAAGGTCATATTCAGTCCTGGCTCAGCTCGCTTGGAGCCCTTCTGGAGGTGAAATAAAAAACTGTACAAAGTTCTAGCAGGTACTATCCCTAATGGAGAACCAAAACAAAGTCAAGTCGAGCCGAGTCAAGCTGACCATGTAACTACAGTGACCCTGTAAGATGGAGAGCTGATCATCGTCAGACAGCATTTATTTAAACTACCTGATTGGCTGAAATTAGTGCATAAGTGAACAAATCCATCCACTCGTTTGCTGCTGGTAGACTCTCCAAGACTTTGTTTTTAGTCCTGTTCATTATTCATAAAAGCTCTTTGCTGAAATCTGTGTTGAAATCCACGTTGAGACCAGCAGCTAAACTTAATCAGCTGTGTGACCACAGCACACGCTGTTATGGGTTTGATCCATTGGTGGATGTCTTCACTATCATGGATGCACATTTGATTCAGTTTAGCATTAGTTTAAGCTGATGTTTGCTCATGTAACCAGCATTCATCACCTGCAGAAAAATGTGGTATGGAAGGATAGCATTTGCAGATGTTTATCTGTTGTGCCACATCGTTATAACAGTGGCTTCATGCCTACCTTTATGCTGAGTCAGAGAAAATGAATCACTTTGCATGAGAAATTGGCCTTTCGGACAAACTCAGATCTGTTTTAATGATCAAACATGAGAGAATATTTTGGTTTTGTGTGAGAATTACTGCAAAAGAAATAATGATGAAAAAATCAGCTTTGACTTACTTATTATTTTAAGCATAATTATGGGCATCTGCACCGATTTTCATGATCTGTGCTTCATTGGTCATGATGCATTATGTCAGCTTGGTAAGATGGCTGACGAAGGGGGCGTTCAGGTTGGTTAAGGATCAGTTTGGCACTGTTATTGGGGAGACAAATCAGATTCAGCCTCCATAAGGATCAGATCTGGATCTGTGTTTATAAAAACCTGAAAAATCAATGACGTTTAAGCTGATCCATACTGCTGTGAGCCTTCTGGGCTGCATTGTCATTTTATCTTACCATAAGCACAAAAATATTTGCGGGTTCTTGTAAAGATGAGGATAATATCCAAACAAATAATCAAATCAAAACAAGGAAACAAGCTCTCCTTCGATCGATGAATCAGAAAGCAGAAAAGTATCCTACTGCTGCAGGACAATTATCCTCCTCATCCAGTGAAGCATGTTGTTATTATTAGAGATGTATTGGTTTAACGTCAGTACTGGCAAAATTAGCCTTGTAAATAGACTGCAGCCCAACTGCAAATAATGTGGTGTAAATCTGTTTTAGCAGCAGATGGTTATATGTTGGATAATATTAATTTAGTTCTTGAAAAAGCTACCGCTGTTTTAGATACAAGGAGTTTCATTCAGCAGAGGAAAAGATCTGTTGGATGAACTCTGATCTGAGGTGAACTTTCTAAATGAGTGCTGTGTCTTATTTATATGTTTTTCTGACATTATTCAAAGTGAATTCTCCATGCAAGCACTGCAGTCCATTCTCAGTAAACTCACTGAAGCTGGTATCAGAAGGAAACTAGAAAATTTGCAGCTTTTGTATTCATCAAATAACAAAAATGGTAGCATGCCATGTTAAGCCAATTAATCAATAAAGCAGATCTTTTTTTCTTTTAGTGTAATGATTTTTTTATTTAAACAAAAAATGCAAACAAGGTAGATCATTTTTGCTCAATTTTTCCATAAACAATAAAACTAAAAATAATATAAATAGTACGTATAAATATAATAATTATGAAAGTCACAGTAGTTCTGACAATATTGAAGTACACAGCAAAGTATGATGAAAATGAAGAGAGAATATGCAGAGCACAAAGCAGGTTTAATATTGTGAGTGTCGTGCAAATACATGTTGTTCAGCTCTACTTTAAATATGGAAGTCGCTGGCATTGTGAGTCAGTTTCCCCTCGAACTTCACAATCAATGCATCTTCAGTTTAATATATAAATTCAGCAGGATGAAAGTGTACGTCGTTGCCCCTCCATAAACGTTAGAAGAAATGTACCAGGTGGTAATTTTTGTGTTTCTTTCTTTTTCAGGCACCAATTCAGTGGACGAACAAGGAAACCTGGTAAGTTTTATTCCACACACATGCAGGTGTGATTCTGCACACAGCCAGCACAGAAGCTGTTTGTGGATTTTAAAGCTTGTGTACACACAGTCAGGACACGTTTACTCGTCCATTTGGACTTCAATGGGACGCTGTCGTGTGCCGAACAGTCCGATCTGATGCTGCGGCACACTTCCTCACTCCTCTGTGAGTCTCACGGCCTTCTTTTGAAGTGTGCTGGTTCTTCCTGTAGTAAAGAAGCCATGTGAAGTGTGAGTGTGGGAGAGGATGGAGCACACTTATCTCGCCTCCTTCGCCCCCTTTGGTTCACTGTTGTTGTGTTAAAGAGGAGCAGCACACTTCACAGGGAGGTGGGACTTCAGGTCCTGGTCTGAGCTGTGAGTTTGGGAAAGTCAGGAGCATCAAAGAGGTCAATTATCCCACCTCCTCCTTTTAATGATCCTCGTATCCTGCCCAGTGCTGTGAGAATTCTTAAATAAAATGGTCATGGGAGGGAAGACCAGCCAAGTGAAGAGACTTCTGATCCCAGCTTTGACCTGGATGCAGGATTCTAGTAGAAAGCAGTTTTTATTCAGACCTATTAGTGGCTTAGGTTCACCTTGCTTGTCCCAGATTGGACCTCGTTCTGCCTTCAGAGCTCCTTAATTCTTTGTGTCATAGATTCAACAATGTGCTCAAACATCCCTCAGAGATGTTGATCTAGGGCTGGGCGACATGGCCTAAAAACAAAATCCCAGATTTTTGTCCACAACACTCAATTTACAATGGATTTTATTCCATAAAAAAAGAAAAACTCCAAAAAAACAAAATAACATGAGTCAAGTTTTGCCTTTATGTTATCATAATACCTTCACATAGTTTACGTGCATGACATAAAATGTTGATTATGTAGTCAGCAGGCCTGTGTGTAAACAATGAATACTGACTTCACCGTAAATTAACATGAAACTCTCTGATCAGTACTTAATCTCATTTTTCAAACAAATGCAAGTCTAAACATGTCCTTGTGCGGAACCTGACAGGGCCTACCTTACATTTTCAGTATTTCAGTATTATTTCAAACATCGCAACAACTTACAACTTAAGTAAATCAAGAAAAAAATCTCGATTTTTAAGTTTTATATATTCTGCAGAACATAATTCAAATGAATCGATTCAACTGATGTATTGACCAGCCCGTGCTGGGCTGCATCTCCATGATAACATCACAAAGTTGCTGTCACAGACGATGAGAATCTCCTGCTCCCCCACATCCCAAATTGGCTCTATTGGATTGAGATCTGGTGACTTTGGAGGCCACTGGAGTACAGTGAACTCATCATCATGTTGAAGAGTTTGAGATGATCCGAGCATCTGTGTAAATAAAGCCTTGGTCCACAGACTGATGACTTTATGAGCAAAGATGGACCCTGAGAACACATCGTTGGGACTGCAGACCCTCATCGTGTCCTGTGAGGCGTTTTCTTTGAAGTAAACCAGATTTCCCAGACTAACGGCTCCCAGGACGCTCCGGCACACGCCACATGTCATCGTCCTGTTTAACAAATGTCCAGCGTGAGGCCGGGAAAGACTCGGAGGTGACATAAGTGTGCCTTTGAAGGCTCGGACCAGAGGCACAAGATGGCTGGAGAAGTGTGTCTTCTGATGGGAGCTGGAGGCTCACAAAAGGACGTCCAGGTGAGATAAGTGTGCTCTTTGAAGGAGGCAATCGTCCAGGACTGTAAGGAAGTGAGCAGAGACAAAAGACTGATCCTCTTTCCCGCAGTCACACCTCATCAGACATCAACACTCTGCTTTTGATCACAAATATGCATTATCTTACATTTATCTGGTCAATCTAATCCCAGAATGATTTAGGACTAGGACTAGGGCTGAACGATATGGACAAGATTTCATATCGTGATATTCATGCCAGATATCTCGATATTGATACGATACGATATGACTACGGGTTCGGTGAAAACCAATCATTTATCAGAAAAATAAAAACATCATAATACAAAAGAATGTGAAAAGTGTAGTTTTAGCGTGGGGGAAATCTATATCATTTATATCGTTGCATTTCGATATTGATATGTTGAATGTTCATATCTCGATATCAATACAATAATGATATATTGTTCAGCCCTAACTAGGACCCTCTGATTTCTTTTGTTTTTATCAATTAATGCAAATTAGAGAAGTTCAAATGCCATCATGGGACCATGAATGTCTTGAGTCTGGATCCCTGTGTTTGTTTATCTCCTTCATGTGGCCTTAATATGCACCAGTCCTCTGCAGCAAAACAACCAGACAGAGACTCAAGTGATAAAACATTCAAACAAACTATTCTGAGCCTGAACGAGACAGCAAAAGGAAAGCATGGAGCCATGTCGTGGTGGCTTTCAATGAGCTAGAATTTACAGTCTCTGCATCCAGACATCCATACTCTGCTTTTTGATCCCAAAGGTGGGAAAGCTGTCAAAATTTCAGGGTAAACATTGTTTCTCAGATGCCTTATCTTACATTGATCTGGCTAATCTAGTTCCAGTCCTTGCAGATTTTTAATCTCTCAGTGATTTAGGACGCAGATCCACTGATCATTATTAAATCTTTCAGTGTCAATCAGAACAGTAACAACACCATTTTAGGATTATGCTAGGCTTCTGACTGATTTTAACAGAGGTTCATTTATCATCACATTGCATAAACTTACATTTTCCTCTGAGGTCTTCAGGGTTTCATCCCACTGACCCTGAGTATTTGTAGTGCTGTGTTTCAGACCGGAGTGAACCCTTTAGTGTTATTGTTTTAAATGATTATCAAGAAGAGGGCATCCTTTATAGTCTGGTCCATGTCACACACTAGGACCATTGGCCCTACACTTTGCTTACCTGCAACATCCAAGACCTTCACCTCAGACTAAGTGTAGTAAGAGTATGACTGAAACCGAATATATTATTGGCTCATTTTAAATCATTTTGACCAGAAACACCCTCGTAACAATTCCAACATTGCTTAATTTATTTCATTGAGGAGCAGTCTCTTTGTGCACAGGTAGTTTGCACATGCTTGTGCACCTGCATGAGCAGCAGTACCATGCCAAAGCACACCTCTTTCAGCCACATAAGAGACAACGAAGTGTGTCAAAGCCTTATTTAGATGAAGTGTGACCTGAAGCATTGGTTCCTCAAATATTTGGGATGTTCATGGCCAGGTGTGGCACGGTGTACGCAGTCAGGACCTGTTTATGGACCCACGTGTCTGAATATGTGGTCCTGCTGGCCGTGCAGACACTTGCAGGCTCACAGATGCCTCAGGCTCTGCTGTGTGGAGGTGTCAGCCTGGGAAGCTCGGGCTCTTCAAAGGGCACACTTCTCTCACGTTAGGATCCTTTTGTTCGAGCTACAGAGCCGGAGGTCCAGGATTGGGCTAATTGCTCCTCCACTGCAACATTCAGAAGCTGCTAGCCCGAGAAAGAAGAGACTGTTAAATTCTAGCTCATGGACCTTTCTCTTCTGATAAACACTGAATAAACTGCCATGACATGGCTCCTTGCTTTCCTTTTGCTGTCTCATTCAGGCTCAGAATAGTTTGTTTGAATGTTTTATCACTTGAGTCTCTGTCTGGTTGTTTTGCTGCAGAGGACTGGTGCATATTAAGGCCACATGAAGGAGAAAAACAAACACAGGGATCCAGATTCAAGACATTCATGGTCCCATGATGGCATTTGAACTTCTCTAATTTGCATTAATTGATAAAAACAAAAGAAATCAGAGGGTCCTAGTCCTAAATCATTCTGGGATTAGATTGACCAGATAAATGTAAGATAATGCATATTTGTGATCAAAAGCAGAGTGTTGATGTCTGATGAGGTGTGACTGTGGGAAAGAGGATCAGTCTTTTGTCTCTGCTCACTTCCTTACAGTCCTGGACGATTGCCTCCTTCAAAGAGCACACTTATCTCACCTGGACGTCCTTTTGTGAGCCTCCAGCTCCCATCAGAAGACACACTTCTCCAGCCATCTTGTGCCTCTGGTCCGAGCCTTCAAAGGCACACTTATGTCACCTCCGAGTCTTTCCCGGCCTCACGCTGGACATTTGTTAAACAGGACGATGACATGTGGCGTGTGCCGGAGCGTCCTGGGAGCCGTTAGTCTGGGAAATTTGGTTTACTTCAAAGAAAACGCCTCACAGGACACGATGAGGGTCTGCAGTCCCAACGATGTGTTCTCAGGGTCCATCTTTGCTCATAAAGTCATCAGTCTGTGGACCAAGGCTTTATTTACACAGATGCCATGGTAGTCATTGCAGTTCTGTAGAAATGGGAGTCACGATATTCGATATAAGAGGACTGAAAAAATGTTTCCATCCACAAAGAACTGAAGCAGGTCTGAAGGCGAATGGAGGTCCAACCTGGTATTAGCGAGGTGTACCTAATAAAGTGGCTGCTAGCGTTCAAGATGGAAATTTTAGCCACATGGAGTCAAAAAGACTAGCAGGAGAATATCTGAAGAGTGCAGTATCTCTATTAAGATTTAACAATTGCAATCATTAAACTCTTATTGTTGTACTTAATGTCTAAGAAAGAGGATTTATCACCGTATTTCAGATTTCAGCCATGTGGTCATTATATTGACTGTAAACAAGGTCTTGGCTCCTATCAGTGTAGATTTTGCTCCTTGTGTTCTTTCAGTCTACAAAGTCAAATTCTGAAAAAGCTCCATACAAGTTAATTTCCTACACTTTTAGGGTTTTTTGATGCTCACCATCAGTTAAAGAAAATCTGTAAGACATGGTAAAATGATGCTTTAAGCAGTAATGTTATATTCCACATTACTGACCAATATTATTGCACAATTTCTGCATGTTTTCCAATTGTTTTGATACATTTTTTTACTTATAATTGGTTCAAAAGTCTCACTCACAGACATGGAGGCCCATCAGAAACAATGGTCTAAAAATGATTAAAATAATTAAAAAAAACATTGTAATGAGGTTTCTGTCCAACAGGAATGATATGGACACACTTTTTTATTGTCTTTAGATCTGTATTAAATTGTATTATTAATAATAATGTGGCAATATTTATTATGATGATTAAACAAAAGGTAAAGAGAGCATATAACTGAGAGTGCCGAAGTCTATGATATTTTTTTGTTTTATTCAACACTTTGAGTTGCAGCATGTTTGTCTTAAATTTAATAGAAATCCTTTTTTTTCCAACTTTTTTAGCACAAATTAAGCCAAAGGTAGCTCCTCTAAAAGCATGAAGGGCAGCCAAACCACATTTAAAGAAACATTGCTAACATATTCATTTTTTGTATTGCAATAAATTCAGAAGCTTGAGCTGTGTTTATTGTGAAGGCTCGTATTGCGATAATGATGAAATTGCGATTAAATGTGCAGCCTTGTTAGGACAATGATTTTCTTTTTTATGTTTGTCTTTCAAAATGAGCGATATTATGTTGTTAAGTCTTTTAAACTTAAAGGACTGTTTCAGAAACTACAACACAAAGAGCTCCAGATTCTTCTGCAGGTAAAATTTAAGACATGCCGAGGTAGATACGTTGCAGTACTTGTTATTCTGATGTAAAGAAGCTGTGAGAAAGACTGAGGAGGAAGGAAACTGACAGATCAGTGACAATAAGTCATTAAACAGGAATGAGACGCCGACATGTAACGGTGAATTGAAGTCAGCTGCTGCTTGTGGAGTAGTTTTGAGGTGTGAAAGGGGCCGTTAGACCCTCATCGACGCCTCTGTACCTCTGCAGAGCTGCAGCCTGAGAGCAGGATGGGAGCTGGTTCCCACACTGCAGACGTGCCCAAAATGAACCAAACTGATGCAAGTTTAAAGATCAATGTCGAGAAAAAGTGGTCATTGATGATCTATAGTCACAGACATCAAGATGTTTTGTGTAGTTTATCAATTAATAATACTAAAAAAAAAGAAAGTCTGCCTCAGCTTGGTCCTAAAACTCAGAATGAATAAGAAAAACAAAGCTGCAATGCCTTGGCAGCATCTCAGTGCAAATTAAGGAGGCTAACAATCGACTTATTGATGATTGTTAGATCAGATCTGTCTGAATGCAGTAAGGCGGCTCTGCCACCAGGTGGAGCTCTACACCAGAGCTGTGAGCTCGCCGAGATCCAGTCGCTTCATCTCTCCTCTTTATTACTCCTCTCTGTTCCTCTTCATCTTCATCTGAGGGCCTGAATCATGTGTGTTTGATCATCTTCAGCGGAGTGATTTGTTTTGTCATGTCGTCACCACAAACATGAACCCTGACTGAACCTGATGAGACAACAAAATGTTTACTGTCAACACTGAATATCAGAAAATGGTTAGGAATCTGATTTTAATCTTTTTCCTTTTCTTCTGCTTCCCTGACAGATTCCAGATGAGTTCGACAGAGGTGAGTCTGACAAATTCAATTATTAATAATGTTTAAGCTGTGCCTTTTTGCTACCTTAGACCTAACATCAAGGCTTGATCAGTGGGTTTTAATCAGTCTTCAGGGGGTTGATTGTGTTTGTTGACTGAGACTACATGTCTGCTTTGGGTCACTTCTACGAGGCTGATGAAGCCTCAGGCTGAAATGCACCTGTTTGCTGTTGTATAAACTTCAATAATGGTCTAAAACTTCATTCCAAGTGCTGATGCTGTTGTCATTAGGAGTAAGAGCTTGTTTTGAGTAAGCACTGGGGGTGGGGATTGATAAAATCGTATTGATACCAATTCTCATTGATGGGATTCTTGACACTCCTGGTTAGGCCTGTGCTCAAAGTATTAATACGGCAAAATATCGTCACGAACTCCTTGGGGATACGTGTATCAATACGGATTCTACAGAATCGATAACGTCCTCAATGTTTGACAGTTGTTGTCAGTACTCTTTGGGTAATGTTAACAATGGTACAGTTCAAAGTAGAAGCCAAGCTACATGATGAAGCACATGTTTAAACTTGGGTCTACCATCTTTGAAGACCTAAATTTAAGTTTCTCATGTGTAGAATCGTTTAAAACTCATCCTTGCTCTTTTTCTTCTTGTAATAAAAAACAAAACCTTTCAGGAATTCTGTTAAAAAGCGTAGTCAAGGTTCACAATTTACATGCATAGGGATACACATTGTATCATGGCCTCAGTGTCGCGATACATATCGTATTGCAAGGTTGCTGGAAATACTCAGCCCTACTCCTGATTCAACGCTCTGCCGTAGCGATAAAAGCTTCTTCAGGTTGCCGGTGTTTCCACTTACTGAAAGTTATGCAGTTGGCTCCTTTTTGTTGAAAATTAAGCCACAATTCTGACCACCTCCAACCTCTGTCGATAAGGGAATTGATAAGCAAAAAGACTGATGATATTGATTCCTTTAGGGAGCTCTTATTGATCTTCAACTGGATTTGGTTTTTGATTTCCAACCAAAGTCTGTGTACTGTAAACAAGAGTACTCTATCACATCGTAGGACACAGAAAAGCCCTGAGGAGCGAATAAAACTCTCGTTAACTCACTATAAAAGTCAGCCCTAAAGCGATCATGCAGCAGCCATTTAATCTAATTTTAAGTTCTCGAGTTCGATGAAGATGCAGTCTGCCTAAAACGATAAAAAAAGAGCAGCAGATGCCGGCTGAAAGAGGCTCTTTTCCCCATTATATACTCTTTTTGTCTGAAGTGTGTGTGTTTGGTGTTTGTTTAGCGTTGTATTCACAGAGTCCTGGTCCAGATGAGTCTCTTGAACATGTGTGTTTTTATTGACGCCCTGGCAGCGGGAGTGTGCGATGGTGTCAGCATTTGTTTGAGTGATGGATCACTGCGCTGAGCCTCGGTGGCACTGCCAACTGCTCTCGCTGTGTGTACCAACCACCCATATGCCCCTGTCCCATCACCGAGACGGCCCAACTGCAGCCCGACCGCCAAAACACACAAAACACTCACAGAAACACACCGAACACACTGGTTTACCTCCTGTTTGATTACACAGAGAGAGAGGCTGGCCTCGGACCAACAGGATGGGGTCAGAGGTCACTCTTTGTGCTCTAGAACATGGACCAGTGTTAATTTGACAGCACTTTTTAATTTAGTTTGAGTTATAGTCTTTACCTAAAATATCTTCCAGTTCAACTCATAATTTAGTCATCTAAATTGTTTTAATTTTAGTTTTAGTTGATCAAATTTCACAACATTTTAGTCGATGAAATCTACTGTAAATTTAGTCGACTAAAATATGAAGTGTAAAGGGTAAGGCATTTTTTATGTTTCCTTGAATTTCTGAAGTCATGTTTTACACTTGGATAAAATCAATCATCTAATAACCCTTTATTGAATGCTAGTAAAGTCTGAATGTATAAATGAACAGAAACAAATTGAACTTTTGTGTGAAATGCAGTCACCTTTATTTAGGCTACCTGGCAGAGCATCTCAGTCACAATACCAGAACTGACAACAAACATTGAACCTGCTCTACATGAATATATCAATTCATAAAGAGAGGAGCTCTGATTGGATCGCTCCACAACTTATGCCACCACCACCAAGCTAAGGCAGCTGTGATTGGATATATTCCTAACTTGTCCCTACTTTCTACATGACCAAATTAGGTCTGATTGGATTAAGTCTCCGTCAAATATGTTAGTCTAGTTTTTATTTGTTGATGAAGAGGTCGGTTAATTTAGTTTGAGTTTTTGTCCATGTGCACTTAAATAATTATTCAACAAAATTAACACTGACATGGACTCAGAATATCCGTCTAAAAACATGAAGACGATAATTAGCTAATGATTCTGAGGCTCCACATCGATCTGTTCCATCAGACACTTGATCTAAATGAGTTTGAATGGCCTGCTGTTGCCGATAATCACCTGATCAATAATTTGATCCCCAGAGCTCCAGTGTGCCTGCCCTGGTTTCATCCCTCCATCACTCTGTCCATCATAAAACCCTCCCTGAGGTCCACTTTGTCTCAAACAACTCCTCATGGCCTCCTCCGTGTCTGTAACTTTATCACCGTCTCTCCTCGTCTGTTTTCATCTTTCTCTCCGTCTCTATCTGTCCGTCCATCTGTCTCCATCTCTGTCACAGGTCTGGATCTTTGAGGTCCACGACTCATAGAGATAATGTGCTGCTCCTTGGTTTGAATTGAGTTGAATTGATCCTTATTTATTTCAAATGTTTTACAAAAGAAAAACAGTTTCTTCGCAATCATACAGTGATCTAAACGAAACAAAAAAAAAACAAACAAAACAAAGTAGTCATCCTTCAGTTAAGTGCAACACCTCCTGTTTTATCCATATATCGACTGAAAATTATATTTTTCTACATTATTTTAAATTTCATCAGGTTTGAGCATTGCTTTAGATCCTGTGGTAGCCCCTTCCATAAATGAACACCACACTGAAACACAAATCACAAGTGCGTAGAATAAATAAAAATCAGGTGCAGAAGTAAATGTTGTTTGGTGTCGACCCACACCTAAAGACATCTACACATCATAGATTGATGCCCTCAAGGACAAAGGGACGGATGTTTGAATCTATTAATGCGTGAAAAGTGGATTGATCGACTGATTAGTCAACAGAAGAAGAGATTTGGGTGAAGGCTGTCTCGATAAAGTATAGCTTGAATCATTCATGCTCTAGTCTACAGCACCATCTTGTTTAATGATATTGGCATCTTCAGTAGGTTACCACTCATTGCTAACTAGCCAATTACTTTGCTGCAACTCAGTGCATTTAGTTAGGCACATAGACATGGCCAACATGACCTGCTAAAGTTCAAGTTGAGTGTCAGAATAAGAAGAAAGATGATTGAAGAGACTTTGAACAAAGTATGGTTGTTGGTTGTTGAATATTTCAGAAACTGCTGCTCTTGTGGGATTTTAACACACAACCATCTCCAGGGTTTAGAGATAATGGTGTGAAAAAGAGAAAACATCCAGTGAGCTGCAGTTCTGAGTGTAAAAGTCTTGATGATGCCAGATCGGTTTAAGATGATGGAGAGTCTTCCAGTCTAAACACATGATGAAATTAAAACCCTAAATGAGCTGTCAATCATCAGGACATTCGTTTTCAGGTGTACAAATATCAGATGATTGATGAGCTTTAATGGGAAAATATTTAAGATTTTGATGAGTTCAGAGCATTGTTAATTTTGTTGACTAAATATTTTCATCATAGTTTTCGTCAACAACCTTTTTTTTCCCCTGACGAAAACTAGACAGTAACTAATAAAAAAAAAGTGCACATGGACAAAATCTCAAACTAAATTAACTGACATTTTCATCAACAAATAAAAACTAGACTGAAATGTTTTCAGACCTAACTTGGTCATGTAGAAAGTAGGGACAAGTTAGGAATATATCCAATCACAGCTACTTTGGTTGTGTGGAAAGGTTGGATGAGTTCAGAGGGACATCCAATCACAGCTGCCTTAGCTTGGTGGTGGTGGGATAAGTTGTGGAGCGATCCAATCAGAGCTCCTCTCTTTATGAATTGATATATTCATGTAGAGCAGGTTCACTGTTTGTTGTCAGTTCTGGTATTGTAACTGAGATGCTCTGCCAGGTAGCCTAAATAAAGGTGACTGCATTTCACACAAAAGTTCAATTTGTTTCTGTTCATTTATACACTCAGACTTTACGAGCATTCAATAAAGGGTTATTAGATGTTTTTTTAATCCAAGTGTGAAACATGACTTCAGAAATTCAAGGAAACATAAAAAGTGCCTTACCCTTTACACTTCATATTTTAGTTGACTAAATTTACAGTAGATTTCATCGACTAAAATATTGTGAAATTTAATCAACTAAAACTTGACTGATTAGACTTATGACTGAAGCTTAAAGATATTTTAGGCAGAAGACCATCACTAAAACTAAATGTGTTGTCAAATTAACACTGGTCAAGAGGATGCTGATTGAAGATGATAATTTTGCTCACACTTCACAGGCTCCTTATCGATCTGTAAGGTTTTATTCTCTCTCTAAACGAGTTCTGATCGCTTTCTTTTACAATAATTGCACGATCAATAATTCGATCCCCCAGAGCTCCAGTGTGCGCGTCCTCCCTCCTCCTGGATCCGTCCTTCTGTCCATCATAAAACCCTCCCTGAGGTCCACTTTGTCTCAAACATCTCCTCATGGCCTCTGTGTCTGTAACTTTATCACCATCTCTCCTCGTCTGTGTTCATCTTCCTCTCTGTCTCTATCCATCCGTCCATCTGTGTCCATCTCTGTCTCAGGTCTGGATCCCTGAGGTCCACGACTCATAGAGATAATGTCCTGTGGTGTTACAACACTGAAGATCAGATATGTTTGGTACAGGCCCACACACCTGGACCGATCCCCCATCATGGATGCAGTTATGGATTAGCGGGGTGGTGGATGGATTGATTGATGAGCAGGAGGAGGGATGTATTGATGAATCAGTGTCAGCAGATGATCAGAATTCGTTTAAGAGCACGATTCTGTCTCGACAGATCGACCTGATGGAAACAGCTGTCACTCAAACACTCTTATTACAGCATGTGTCTGTGTTTGGTCATATTTGTGCAGCATGTAAAGACTAAGTCGTGTCAATTTTACCCCATGCTAAATTCATCCTAAAAGCCAAATGGCAGAATTGTTGAAATTTTGGCATTATACTTTTCGACTTTCAGAGTAGTTACAGTTATATAGTTTAGTTTTATTGTGACAAATCCATTTGTTGTGCACAAAATGGTGACTCACAGAAACAAGTACAGCCGATTGTAGCTGTATTTTACTTGAAAAATTATTATTTTTGAGAAATTGATGGTAACTTTTGTCACTTTTCTTACATATGAAGGCATTTTTTAAATATCTTAAACCGACTGATGGGCCAACTGAGGGAGTAGAGGGGCTGCATGTGTCCCCCAAGCCACTGCTTTTCCACCCCTGATCTAGACCTATGGTCCCTCTGGCTTGTGCAGGCCTCTGTTAAGGTTAGGTTGAGGTTTGTGTGGACATCCTGAAGTCCTTTCTCTGATATCTCTGACATTTTAGGGTCATTATTTAATAAGTTTGGGATTTTGTTTGTACATTTAAACACTAAACTTTTCGTGCAGACAGTGATTTGATTTTACAACATGAACTACAAAAGCAATTTGGAGTCTGATTTACAGTTCAAGATGTGGCCAGACAAAACCAAATATTTTATTTTGTTAAAACAAACACTGATTTATTGTCAGGTCCTGTTAAAGTGCTTTCTCTGATACTACAAAATTTAACACCCAGATGTTGCTGCTTTTGGAGGAAATTCTAGTGAATTATAGGCCTCTCTTATTTTTGACTGCATCATAAAAACACATTCCTTAAAACACAAGCTTTGGTTGTTACAATATTCCTACAAAATAATGTTGTAAGAATTTACTAAGACTTAAAACTGAAGGATGAAGAGATTTAACAGTACTGATTAAGAACCAATCCTAAAAATTTATACAGTGTGCGGTGAAAACAAAGGAAACCCAGATTCAATCCAAAATCACACAAAATCTGAAAAAGATGTCATAAAACCGTTGAAAAGGAATGATACCATAATTGTTTTACTTTCATTTGGTGCATCTGCATTCATATTTTGTCACCGATGACTGCACAGCCAGTTTAGTAAAACATGGCCGAAGTACTTTTGACCAAAGGTTGAGTTTGTGCAGGATGGTCCAAGGTCTCCTGACTGAATGAAGTCTTGAAGACCCCTGATGGGATTATTGGGGCTGTGGATGCCTTGCAGGGTAAAGAAGGGGGAGTGAATGCACGTGTACAGAGAGGGACATGTCACAGGACGAGGTCAGTCTGAGGTTAGCAACTTTTTTAAGTTACCTCTGTCAAAACTCACAATGCAACAGGCATTTCTTTTTCGGTTGTTTGTTTGTTTGTTAGTGCTCTGGCAAATGTTAAGGAATATTGTGCAAAAATCCAGTTACACAAACTCAACACTTGGACAAAAACTTTTTTTTTTAACTTTGTTTATAAGATTCTTTTTTAATAAAAAGGTATACAAATAACAGAGTATGCCTCTATTCAACAAAATCAAAATAAAAGATAACAATGAACATTGAAAAAACAAAGCTATAATAGAAAAGTCCATATCAACAATAAAACAAGACAGAAGAAAACACTAAACATAAATATACATCAAATAAGCTTCAACAACACAAAGAAAAAGAAACCATAAGCAGACCAAATGAAATAATAATAATAATAATAATAATGATAATAATAATAATAATGATAACAATAATAATAGCAAGCAGGGTCTTCTGTTGCACAGTCGGTCATGAGATACGAAGTATGGTGGATAGATAAATTGGATGGTTGAAATTATTTCACACTGACTGAGGAACAGCACACTGTCGAATCTTTTGGACAAAAGCAACTCTGACATGTTTTACCAAACTGTCGTGCAGTCACCTGTGATTAAGTCTGACTAATGTGTGAAAATTCAGTGATCATGATATCACATCCTGTTTTTTCTATTCACTCTGCATGATCAACATAAAATAAACTAATCTCTCTAAATCATCAGATGATCCATGAGCTCAAACATGAACACACGTCTTATTTTTACTACTTTCGAAGATGTCGAGTGAAGAGGATAACTAGCTAACGCTTCTGAGTTTACATCGATCTGTAAGATTTGACCCTCTCTCTAAACGAGTTCTGATGGCTTGCTGTTACAATAATTATACAATCAATAATTCAATCCCCCAGAGCTCCATGTGCGTGTCCGCCCTCCTCCTGTTTCATTCCTCCATCCTTCTGTCCATCATGAAGCCCTCCTGCAGAGAGAGGCTGCGGCAGATTGAGCTTCAGACCAGCAGCATGGATGTCAGAGGTCACTCATTGTGCTGACACAGTTACACAGAAAAACATCACAGACTCAGAGTAACGGTCCAGAAACATGAAGTAATCCAGTGTAAACATAAGACGATAATTAGCTATTGTTTCTGAGGCTCCACGTCGATCTGTGTGGTTCGACTCCCTCTCTCAGCGAGTTTTGGTCGCCTGCTGTGATCAATAATCACTTGATCAATAATAAGAGCTCCAGCGTGCCTGTCCATCATAAACCCCTCCCTGAGGTCCACTTTGTCCAGAACATCTCCTCATGGCCTCCTCTGTGTCTCTAACTTTATCACCGTCTCTCTGCTCCGTCCCTGTGTCCGTCCATCTGTCCCTGTCTCCTGTCTGAGGTCCACAGCTCAGAGATAATGCTGCGCTGGTGTCAAAGTAAAACATGAAGGCTGGTCTGGACCCATCACGGCCTGACAGTTGGACAGACGGATGGCTGTATGGATTAGTGGATGGGTGTATGTAATAGTTGGATTGATTAATTGATGAACAGAAGGGAAGGTGTGGGTGCATGCTTACCTCGATCATTTGGACTCTTAGGTATTGATTAATGGTTTGTTGGTATCAGCAGGCGATCAGAATACGTTTAAACAATGGTTCTGTCTTGGCTAATCGACCTGATGGAAACCTCACAGATGTCTCCAAATTTTGATTTGTTTAATGTTTAGGGATGCACAATATTGGATTTTTGCTGATATCTGATATGCAGATGTTTTTTTTAATCATTATCGCAAATACTGGTATTTCTGGTCAAGAGACAAGCTCTGTACTTCATAAAAATTGACTTTTTTCTTTTAGTGTTACAGTATATTTTTGTGAGGAACAGATGTAAAATAAGAAAAACTGCATTTTAACTCTTGCAAAAATGAATCCCTTGATTGCAGTGATGAGAGGGTGCATCAGTATTGCACATTTGTGTAATATGACGATATTCCACCCGATATGTGTGGCCGATATATCGGCTGTAAATGTCTGCAAGAATTTCAATATCAGCCGATACCGATACTTCACTTTTTAGGCTGATATCGGCTGATACCGTTATCAAACCAGTAATATGGTGCATCCCTATTAGTGTTTCGTAAAATTTGACTCAGATTGAAAAGGTGGTCTTTACTTGAAATGCTCTGCATAAATTCTGTTTTCAAAGGGACATCAAAATGAGCTTTCCCATTAGCCTCAGTGGCTGGTAGACAAAAAGTAGCACCCATTTCTGCTCATTGGTGTATTTAATTTTGACAGATGATGTTAAAATATTGGTCTACAAAGGTTTAAGGGCTAAATAAATGGATATAATAGTTAATGATCTTAAAACAGTGAGTGTTTTCCACCCGGAAACAGCCTTGGATTAATTTTTTTCCCCCATCATAGGCTCAATATTTGTTTTTTGTTTTTATATTAAACTGAAGTAGTGATGCATGATATTATCGGTTTAATATCGTTATCGGCCGATATCAGATGAAAAGTTAAGTATCATGTTGGCCGATATTGAAAATTGTGCATATCTTTACAGCTGATATAACGCTGCTGTTTCACTACCAACTTACATCGCCAACTACTGGCCTGGCATGTACGCTACTACGTTTTCAGTCTTTCTCGCAGAACCGTGTGAACGCGGACTGATTATGAAAACACAAAGGAAAAAAACTTTCTTTTTCTGGTGACAGTGTTGTGTGAACGGCCCCTAATAGGGATGCACATCGGCTTGCATTCAACAACAGTGTTGGCAGATGTTGGCTCCTTGTGCAAACATCTACAAATTAATGCTGACAAATGACATACCTGACTGCTGATTTAGAGAATATTCTTTATTCAGGGCAGTGAAAAAGACCTGATTGGACAGCTGTGATGTGTTTCATGATCAGACATGAGGCAAAGTATTGACATTGTGGAGGATTACGCCTAGAGAAGGCGTTAGAAAAACATTTTTGGCTAAAATTACCATGTCTAACATCGGTATTAGTTTTCACAGTCACTAAATCACATCACTAGATCATAAATATGTTTGTATATGTAAAAACAACAGGCTAAATTTGAGTTCACATCACTTAATTATGTTGTATTTTTAATTGTATTACACTGTAGTCATGGGTCTCACAGCCATTACATCATCATCTGGTTATCACATCATCACGTATTGATTTACTGAAGGGTGATAAACGATGTTGAATTATTACACACTGACTCATACATGCAGATCTCTGCACATTTCCCATCAGCCCCTTCAGAGTAATGAGGGCCAATCATGACCTTAGGGACCTTTCAGGGACATCTGAGGGACCTCAGGGCCAAATATACCCAGATGAGCTTAGGGACCGGGGTAAAAGTTCACGATCCCTCAGGGAGTTCATCCTCTCTTGCCATCCCTCTGGATTCTCTCATGTTTTGCTACAGTCACTTTTTTTTTTTTTTACTTCATTTTTATTGCAGATCTGGCAACACACATAAAACATACAGTACATTTCAACGTCCGTGTTTTTCTTTTCACAATTTCCAGCTGTATCCAGATGATTTAGTGGCATATTTAGTAAAAATATTAAAAAAATAAATACTTAAATACGTTAATTAATTAAAAATAAATAAATAAAATAATAGGGGATCAAGAATCAAGAAATATATGGTAGGAGAAAAAGGGAAAGAGAAGAAGAAAGGGGAGTCCAAGCAGGTGGTTGTGCCACAGTCACTTTTTTGACCTGCGTTCTCCTTCTTCTTTCCTCTTTTTAGTTGAGCATCCTCTCCTCCATCTTTCCTTCCTCCTTCATCCTTTCCTACCCCCGCTCTCCCCTCCTCCTGCTCCTCCTCGTCCTCTGGGAGCAGCAGACGGTGAGCAGAGTGATGAGTGATGGAGGGATGTATAAATCGCTCTTTTGGGACATGTTTGGCTTCAGACTCTGTTTGCGTGCCAAGTGGCGGCATTTGTGTGCGTGATGCAGAGAAGCTTCGGTTACCGTGACAATGAGGAAATCTAACTCCTATGTTGAAATGTAACACTACGGACAAAATTGTTGTCAGAGCAAGGGCTGCTTGATAATCACAAGGAATGCATGAATGAACCAAATAAACTTTGACAAAAGTTTGTTTGATATAGTAATAAAATAACATTAAAGGATAAAAATAATGATAATAAAAAAATATCAATACACATATATACCTACATTCATACATAAAGCAGGCTTTTTTGGCGTAGACCAAAACCTGAACCCTGGATCTTGGTTCACGATAGGTGTGAAAGCCAATTAACCAAACAAAGGAAGCGTACAAAATGCAGTGCATTGTGGATTTAATTTGCCCAATATCTCAACAGTAAGCAAGCTAATGTAGCTGTAATAGACCACCAGCCTCTGGTCCACCTGTACAACATCCTCCATAAGTCCGTGTGGAATATGGTTACAGCATTTACAACCTAAACGCAGCTTTATCTTTATTGTGTTGCTTAAATACTGCAGAGCTGCTTGGAGTTAACTTTGAACTTTGTTATTCTCCAATCTCCAGTCATGTATTTGCAGATCATAATGCAACAATAGACTGGATGATGGGAGCCCGGCAACAGCCCCAGCTAGTGGTGGGAGGCTGTTAGGGCTGCTCAGCAAAAATCATAATCAGGATTATTTTTATAGATACTCAGGTCACAGTTATAAAACTCAATTACTCACTGATTTTACACCACGCACTGCACACAGTGCATGCACTTGGAGACTCTCTTCATTATGAACATCGAAGAACAGGAAACAAATGAAAATGATTGTGGAAAACAAATAATAACGATAAATGTAAAAAAGATGAAACATGTGCGGCATGTTATGGTGAACATTTTTTCACGTTTTATTGAAATTTTGAAGTTTAAACACAACACACAATACTCCTTCCCTATGACCAAGCAGTATAGCAAAATAGAAATAAACAGCATGCATATCTGCAACTTCATAACACTACACACACATATTTATATCCATCAAAGAAATAATATGAAAGGAATAATAATAATAGTAATTAAACAAAATAATAACAATAATTTTAATATTATTATTGACAGATAAATAAATAAACTAAAATTAAAATAGAAACGGCTAATAAAAATAAAAAAGTAACATAAAATAACATTAAAAGATAAAAATAATGATAGTAAAAATATTTATATACATTTATACATACACAAAAACACATACATGTAGGCACATTGATATTTGAATCTTAATTATTCACTTATCATAATTGTGGGAGGCAGTGATTGTAATTGAGATTGAAACTTTATTAATTGCCCAAAAAAACTGAAAATTTCAACAACGCTGCAAATTCACCCCTGAACCGAGTCAGACAAACATAAGATGTGAGGCAACTGAAGTTATAATCTACATTTAGTGAAATTGTGCTCCAGTGAAAAAACCCAGGAGTGTTATCATGTTAAAAAAACTTTTGTCCAAAGATCCTCCTGAGTCCAAGATTACCTGAAGCTACCAGAGAGATGGATGTAATATCTTAACGATGTATTGATATATTGACAGTAATCTCAAACATGTCAAACAGACCAGCGACCTGGAACATGACTGAAGGTGTGTCCACGCTGCTCTAACATGAACACACTCTCCCTCCCCTGGGGAGCCGAGGCCGGGCCACGCTGCCGTTTGTCAACCAGAGAGAAAACAAACGATTGACGGAGGAGAGGGAGGAGGAGGAGGAGGAGGGTGGGGGTGTTGTGAAGCAGATGCTGAGCCTGACCACAGCTTTTGTTTGGGGCGGAGGCCCCTCCATCCTTTTCTCCACACCTCCATCTTCACCTCTGATTTCATCACCTCCTTTTTCCAGCTTAACTTTCCCCTAATCTTCTCCATTCTTTCCTCTTCAGCCCCTTCACTGTCTTCAGTTCACCCTCTCCTCTTCCTCCCATTACCCTCTTTGTCCTCAGATCCTTCCCTTTCACCCTCTTCTTCCCTGCTGACTTATTCCTTTATCCGTATTTTTCCTTACTAACGTATCTTTGCTTCTTTCCTTTCCTCCCCTGTGGTCATTTGGTGCTTCAGGGGGCACTTTAAAGGGATAGTTCACTTTATTTTGGAGGAATCAGGAACTTGACAACAGACAGTGAAGTGGCTCCAAGCAGTGCTGTACCTTTAAGGAGAGCGAGCTTACATTACCTGTAAAGTACACTGCTGATGGCTGGTATAGTTATTTTGGGTAACTGTGTGAGTTTATATAAAAACAAGCCACAAAACTATGTTGGGTCAAATGTGTGATTGGGAGAAAATTTTCACAACACGCTTTATTTTTTCACTTTCACTGTAGGACTATATAAAATCCGCGACCAGGGAATTGTGGACGGAATCACCGAGAACATTAAAAGCAGAATTCAATATAAACGCTGAATATCACGGAAATGGCCGACATTCTACGTAAAAGTTGTTTTCGGAATAAAAGGAACGTATCTCTCAGGAAAAAGCTTCGAGGGGTCACTAAGGCTGGGGACAATGCAGGCTTCACTTTCCCTCCCCCTACTCCTCCCCTCATTAACAATGCAATAATGTTGAAGCAGCCGCTTGAGACACCAACTAATACCCCTTTCAGACTGGCTAAAAAACCTGTTTAAACCCGGTAACAATCGACTCCTGTCGGCAGTTTAAAGGGTTTAATCAGCATTTTGACCCGGGTCGACTGACCCTGCAAGCGACACTGGTTTTTATAGGCTCGCCTCCGATCGGCTTCAGTGGGAACATCACACCTGGGTCAACCTGCTAATTTACGGATGACGTCCGCGGTACGTGCCCACAGCATAACATCACACCCGTCCCCTCTGTCTGTAACTTACGTGAGTACAGAAAACCGTGTCCATGGCGTCCATGCTCCTTTCCATCGTTTACGTAGTCGTGTTTCGTCGCGCTGACATCAGCTTGATGCGCCAGAGGAAAAAAAACAGCCACGCAGCTCGTCTGCTGCCGATTAGACCCGGGTCTGCTGGCAGTGGGAAAGGAGTCACTTGCTGATTATTAGCGGGTTAACCCGCGTTGAAAAACCCACGCTGACCCGCTAATTTTAGTGTAAAAGCGATATAAGTTGGCAAAGAACATACGAAACTCCCGGCCAACTCCAAAGTACAGGGCAGAGCAGTTTCCCAAAGATTATTATGTGTCAGGCGATTTAATGTTCTGCAATTTTTGTCAACATACTGTTGACTGGACCAGTTAAGATACGTGTGAGGACCACCTGAAGAGTGAGTGATTGTATTTCATTACTTTATACTGTGTCTGGGGATTAAATTTGTGTAAAATACGAAAACCGAATTCTCAAAAAATTAAGACCAAAAAAACGGAATATGAGAAGAATTAAAAAGGAATTTGGGAAAAAATAGAACAGATTTTATTGGGGCCAACTATTGTGCCTGATACAACCCAACTTTAAAAGTATTGAAGTATCCTCTTAAACTTTGTTTTGCAGTTTTCGGTTATGCAAGAACAGCACAACTTATTCCCACTAAGCTCAGGAAGAAGTAAGGTAAAGGAATAACAACAGTAACTAAATAGCCAGATATGATAAATAATGGATACAATAAATAAAGAGAAAGCAAATAAATAACCACAAATTAATTAGAAGGTAACAGATACACATATTGCATTGTGACATGTCACCAAGAAGTCTCAGTCATTGTACCTGCTGAACTATCCTCTTAACAAAAATTTGAGTATGAGCTCAGTCACCTGTACTAAGAGACATCGGCACACTTGCCACCACTGGTTCCCCTGAGTGATCTGGTCTGATTTGGTCCAGAACGACCCCCTTTTCTAAACCTAAGTGTACGCGAATTCCCCCATCATGTAATGCTACGGCAACACGGCAGGTCCTTAAAGAGCAATTTTAATGTTTTTCAGATAAATAGGGCTCGACTTTAGATTAAGAAATGTGCCCGTTTTTAGTCAGGCTCGTAACGCTATATATCCTAAACTCTGTGATATTAGTTCACTAAAGGGGATCAAATGCTCTGACTTTATTTATAGTAAATGTACAGTACTAGCTTTTTCAGGGTCTGAATGCTTATTTCATGTTGTATTTCTATTATTGTATAATTCTTATGCTCCATTTTAGTTGCTGTTAAGATAGATCAATATTCTGTTGATCAGTTTGTTGAATTCCAACGTGAGAAGACATTTGGTGCCTTTTTCAAAACAGAAAATGGGCTGGCTCTTCTGCTCCCATTTATTTATTCTTTCCTTCTTTCATTCATTCATTCATTCATTCCTATTTCCACTTGCATGTTTATTGATCTGTGCTCTGTCTTTCATCTTTAATTCTTTCCATCATTTGGTTGTTCATGTTCTTCTATTTACCTCCTCGTCCCTTCCTTTTTTCCATCCTTTCCTCCCTCCTTCCCTCTCCACTGAGTCACTTTATTTCTGTTTTTCCTTCTTCAACATCCTCTCCTCTTTTTCATCTTTTCTCTAATTGTTTAAGTCAACCCCTCCTTCTCTCATTCCTTCTTTCTGGCTTTTGTCAACTTGTTTTCTTCTCCTGCGCCTCACCCTCCTCCCTTCTCTCCCTCTGTTTATATCCTCTTTATTCATCCCTCTTTCACAGCTCATTACGACTTCAAAAGGAACTCTTTCCCTCCGCTCAAAAACACATGAGGAAGAAAACAATTTATAAAACACAAGCTCTGTGAAACCTGTGGTGATTTCTCTGTTTGTGATGGTCCCGTCATGACCTTTTTCATCTGCTTTGACTTGAATCAGAAACTGTTCTTAATTCAGATGTTTTCCTTCTCCACCATTCACGATCCTGGATAATATCAAGTGTCCCAGATTCTGCATGAAGGCTAAACATGCAGCTATTTTCAGAGTCAGGATGTTGGATCTGGTCGATATTACCCATCACAGAGAAAACAGAACATCATTGTCTCTAAAGTAAAGCACTCAGAACCTCTACGATACTGACTGAGTCTACCTGTCGCCAAGCCCCGCCCCCTGAACGCACCTGGACAAACAAACAAAATACTGTGCTGAATAACAATGGCTGTTGTCAACGCCCAAGACGTTTCAAAGGATGTTATACAGGATTTCTGGGGGACGGACAGTCCTTGTTTTATGCAGAAGCAGTCTGAAGGGTCTTCACTGTGCAGGGGAAAGATATAGTGGTCACGGTTACATGATGTTTTTTAATTCTGAATTTAGTATTCTGAATTAAATAATTTGGAATCAAAGTATTCTCCTTCGTGTTCACATGGAAATAGTAATTCCACATTGAGGTTTACATGGAAAACACGTTTGTTCACGTGTTTACGTCTACCAGAAGAAAACAAACTCCAGTTTAGCATCTCCAGCATCTCTGTTAGGTAAACTTTGTCAGACTTGGACGCTACATCTTTATAAAGGTCCGCATTTTTACGCTTACGTCCATCCACTCTTTTCATTATTTCCAAATCTTCTAAGGCTCTACTTAAATAAATTGTCTCGGCTCAAGCTTCAGGCCATCCCGTTCCCCTCAGCGTCTCGTGCATCATCGCGACAGGACAAGGGAACTAGCATTCGCAGAACGACCAGAATTAATCTAAAGTGGAATGAACGTATAGATGATCGAGGAATTATTTGATTCGGATTTAAAATCAGAATAAACCAGCCACCTACTTCGGAATTAAGTTTTATTCAGAATTAACATTTGGAATTAGGTGTTTACATGGTCATTTTTAATCTTTTTCAAGAGGATTTATTTTTTATTCGGAATTAAAGGGGAATTAAAGCTCTTGTAAAGGTGGTAATTCAGAACTTAAAGGCAGAAATGAAGGGAAGCAAAACCAGGATAGAGGCAAGAGTTTACAAGAAGAAACCTCAACTTATCATCACTTTCTCAAAGATCAGCTTGGTTCATGCAAAGCAGGGTAAGATGAGAGATATGAGACAAAGTTTTAATGCTTTTCTATTTATGAGCCGCATGTCTGGGTGTATTGAGTGGCTGCTAGACATGTGATTGGTCTGTGACGTTGGAGGCGGGGTTTAGTGTTTGGTCACTTGGCCACTGTTATAGAAAGGACAATGGATGAGAGTCTTGCAAAAAATCAAGTTTTTATCAGATGACTGTCTGATTTTTGATCCGTTCATCCCTCCCTCCTTCATACCTTAAAGTCTTCTCAATTCTTGTGTCTGTGGTGGACACCCTCAAGAAGTTTTTTTGAAGGCCCAGTTTACATGAACATGGAGAGTTTTCGGGACGCGCGGCACATGCACAGTACCCTTTTAGATAAAGGTTGCACGCGCACCTAAGACAAGAAGAACAACAGCTATGGCCGACTACTGAGCAACATGTGTGCTGCTAACTGTGCTCGGTTTGTTATCGCTCCTCCAACAAAATGTGGATTTGCTGCGTCAATACTCTGACCAGTGGAGACGCTGTTATATTTGCTACAAACTTACATCACCATCTACTGGCATGGCATGCCACTCTCGCGGATCTGTGTAAATGCTCATTGCAGAGCGCTTTGAAAACTCAAAGGAAAAACCTTTCACTTTCTGGTGACAACGTTGTCTTGGAAACGGGCCCTAAAAGTCTTGACAGTTTCTAATTTCAACCGGAGTTAGAAATAAAGTGTTTTTGCCTACCTGCCACTTCATTATTACTGGCAGCACTGTGTTCTGCCATGCAGTACAATAATAAGGTCCAAAAGTGTTGTTGTAGTATGCATTTCATTCTTACTTTTATATTTCAAATGTATGCACAGAGAAGTGCAAGAATGAGTCCTTAAACATAGACTTGAGTTAGCATTTTAGCACTTCCCACGTCCCAAAGTCTATGGGATTTTAGATCAGCTTTTCGGATAAATGCCTGAAATAAGCTTCTCTGTGTGCAAAATACAAACTTCAATTTAAGTCTGTGTTAGTTAAGAATATGTAGCAGCCATTACTATCCTAAACAATCTACTGAGCTGCTAAAGCCTTGTTTAATCCCTGAAATCTAGAAAAATTCAGTATTCTTGCTCTGATATCTCGCTGTGCTTAGCCTCCACGGGTGGCCAGTTGTGTGCACTTTCAGTCTGCCAGTATGCATTTAGCTCGACTGGCCCGGCATCACCTTTGAAGATCCATTTCAGTGTGGAGGGAAAGTTGTTTGGCCCACCCAGGCCGGTCAGGAGGAAAACACCAGCAGCCCCGATCTGACAGCTCTACAGAGCGAGGCCTCTCGCACAAAGAGCCGACATTGACTATGAAAGGAAGACCGTTAGAGAGGAACTGAAGATGAAAGGAGAGAAACAAGGGAGGAGAAGAAAGAGGAGGAGGAGGTGGCCTCTCCTTCTTCACTAAGAGGAAACACACAGGGCAGCAACACAAGACAAGGAGGAATCCCAATTATTCCACCAACAAAAGATAGAATTAGCACATTTTGGAGGCATGTAACACTTCATCTCTTGTCCAGAAGAAGATGGAAATGCAGAAGAGACTGATTTGACGGAGCTGGAATACAGCTGCAGAGCTTTAGTACTCCATAATTCTCCACATTGCATTCCTGTAGATTGTCCAACACCATAAACTATCAAGAATTTCTAATCTTGTTTATTGGTCTGACTAATACCAGACCTAAGTTCAGACCATTCTCCAGGAATAGTCATGAAGCTGTTGTGTCTTCATCTTCCATGAGGTCCATGTTGGATTTGGTTTGGCCCTCCTTTGAAATTGTTTTTTCTATTAGAGAGGGAAGCTGCAACCCATCAGCCCGTCCGTCTGTTAATCTGTCCTTTCCTGTTCTTATTTGTCAGTAAGTCGGTCCATCAGTCATTCATCTGTACATTTGTTTATCTTTCTGTAGCATGTCCATCAGTCTGTCAATCAGCTCATAGGAGGGACCTGATGTCCTTTCATCATTCATCCATCTAACCCAGTATATCACAACGTCATTGGTCAGAGTGAGGAAATGAACGGGCCTCATCCCTTCATTTACCTGTCTGTCCATCCATCTGTCTTTTCAGTTATCCCATTATCTGGCCGTCTCTTTACAAATGTCCCAGCTTTAGTGTGTCCAATGACTCCTAAATTCTGTCCATCCATCATTTGATCCATCCTTTCATCTGTTATTCAGTCTATTTATTGGTCTCATCATGTCAGTCTTTTATAAAATGTTCTTGCTTAAATCTATCCCATCTATCCCCTTATCTGTCCGTCTGTCCATTAGCCCCATTATCCGTCAGCCTGTCCCCTTCTCTGTCTATCAACTGGTCCCATCATGGTCTTTTAAATTGTTCTTGCTTATAGTGTTGTTCATGTTTTCTAGTTTATCTCATCTGTCCTGTCCATCCGTCCGTCCACCCTTCAGTCTGTCAGAGTTAGAACTAAAACACAGAGAAGCCTCTTTTCATTATTATTACGGCCCTCGTCAGTGGACCAGTCCACCTGAAGACCTGAAAGCAGCACCTACTGTTCATATTTTTAAAGGCAAACTCAAGACCGACCTTTTTAATCTGGCTTTTAGCTGATTATATTTATTTGTCATTATATTTTAACTTATTTTAACCCTCTTATTCTGTTTTATTTCTACATTTCAGTTCAGATTTGTTATTTGGAATTTTATTCTTTGTTAACTGCTTTTCTTTTTATTATCCTATTTTAGCTGATTTTATTACACACCTGGTGTGAGGCTTTCTTATTTATTTAAATTTTATTTTATTAATTTATTTACGTATTTACTTATTTTACCCTGTAGTATTTCTATGCAATGTCTTAACATGTTTTAATTTTAATTATCATTTTAGTCTTAGCTCCTGTGTTTCCTCATTTTTAATCCAAGATTGTGTTTCCTTAGTCCTCTAATTCTGTTTTCTGTGAGAATTTTCGTTTGCTGTCTCTGTGTGTTTGAGTAAGTTAGTGTGTATTGTATGTGGATGGGGGAGGGGTCTTATATTTTCATTTTATGCAATTTTCAACTTTTAACTTAATTTATTGTCATTGTTATTTTATTTTATTTTCTATGTAAAGCACTTTTATGCTGCAAAGTCCTGTATGAAAAGTGCTATACAAATAAAGTTTGACTGATTGATTCATCCATCCATTCATCCATTCCGTCAGTTAGTCTATCATCTGTCATTTTATCTTTTTAAAGGCCATTGCTGTAGTCTATCTCGTCTATCCTTCTGCCTGTCCATGTGTTTATCCATTTGTGTGTTCCTTCATCTATCTCTTAACAATCTGTCATTTACTCAATTACTGCATTTGCATA
The DNA here is from genome assembly GCA_037902135.1 of Cetoscarus ocellatus. Taxonomy (NCBI): domain Eukaryota; kingdom Metazoa; phylum Chordata; class Actinopteri; order Labriformes; family Labridae; genus Cetoscarus; species Cetoscarus ocellatus. The sequence goes on along the minus strand of JBAMNC010000188.1, from coordinate 187,849 downwards.
TATCTTTATTAATTAATCCACTTGTTCATCTCTCCATCAGTTTATTATCAGTTCATTGTCCCCTCTTCCCAGTCCCATCCATCCATCCATCCATCCATCCTTTAATCCAACCTAGTCTTCATTCTGCCTGTCTGGTCATCCATCCATTTGTAGTTGTTGCCTTTAGATCATCCCCACACCCGGTCATAAATGGATTCATTCATCAATCCATCTCTATTGTGAATATCTATGGAGCAGTCCACCAGTCAGTTCCTCCAAGTCCATCCCTCTCCATCAACTCATGAGTATCTTCAGGGCCTTTTCAGGAGCAAGAAAGGGGCATTTTTAGAGCCATGAAACTGGATAGAAATGATTTTTCAGCGATTTAAAGGATTTAAATCTTGGAAAAAATGGATAACGTGGATTTCTGAACATAAGTCAGACATTCAAAATACACTCTTTCTAAACTAGAATATAATTTTGATATAATCATAACCATGTTAAATAGTATATAGCAAAGATAATCTTTGTTTTGTTTTATCACTGTCCAATTTTGAGTCTTTAATTTGCCCTGAAAACTGCACATTAACATCACTACAGAAGCTCTCGATTCACTGAAAAACTCTGTGTGTTGAAATGGAGACCATGTGTGCTGAAATTTTATTAATTATTGACTTTCTCTGTTTGTGTGAGTTGGCTGACAAGCTGACAAATATTCCTCCTCCTCTCCATCCTTTTCCTGTCATACTCTGTTCATCCACCCATCATCCACCCGGAGACATCACTTCCACTCCCCCGTCCTCCCCCATCAGCACCTCTCCGCTTCCCCCATCCCTTAAATTAGCATAATAAAAGCCAGCCTTAATCTGCCCCTTCACACACATGCATGGAGAAAGACATCCACACATACTGGTGACGCTGATGTCATCGGAATAAACTGCACACGCACAACAACGCCAGTTTTCTTATTACAGGGTGTGTTTGGTTGGATTCCCAGGGGTGAGGTTATTTAACAGCAGAACCATACACCCACATCGCCTAAATGTGTGCGTGCTTTATCATCCCGCTTCATTTCATTCCTCAAAACATACATGCACCTTCTGTTTCATTAGGGTCCCACATCGCAGCTGTATGAGTTAGCGGTGGTGGGTAGGTCAGAGATGCTCAGAGAATCAAAATAAAACCTCGAAATTAAACCTTCATTATTTATACCAAAACCTGATTATGTTTTGAGCATTTTTGTATTTCCTGTCGCCACACCCGTGATGTTATTTTCCCTTATTTGTCCACAGAAGCTCTGTAGCCGTGATGCTTTCGATGCCAACCCTTCAAATTTCCATCCAAGTTTTGATACCAAAACAGCAGCTGGTGAAACATTAAGTTTCTCAAACTACCCGCTGCAACTGCCCGAGGAAGTGGGTTGTTGTTTTTAATTATGTTAAGCCAAGCACCTTATTAAAGGGGAATTCCTGCATTTGAAGCTTTGGCTCCAGTTTTGCATGTTTTCCGTTTCTAATTGACCTGTATGTACCCACAATGAACTGACTTCAGTTGATGCTCCAGTGTGTTGAATTTTCTGAATTGTCTGTAGAGAAAAAATACCACTGAGTTTCCATAAATGTAGGTTTTAAGCTGAAAAAGTGGTCTTGGGCTTTAGTTCTTGTATTTATTACATCAGAAACACTGGTATTATGTGTCTTTAGCCTAAAGAAAGACAAACTCCCTTGGACTTTTTCCATCAGTCTGAGCTGAAACAACCACAGATGCTTATTGTTTATCGTTGTTTATTGTTTATTAGGATCCCTGTTAGCTTTGGCACTTGACCACAGCTACGATCCATAACACATTATGGATCCATAACACATTTAAAACAAATTACAAATGAATGATCCATTAAAAAAGTAAGTTCAAGGATACATTCAAAAAGTGAATCATTCACAACACGCCTTCCCTTTGTCCAAAGCAACATTAAAATACATAAATGACCTAAAACATACTTGTTTTAAAAACAGTTACACTAGAAAATCTCACTAAAGCCTAGCTAAAACAGTTTAAAATAAGACCTTAGGTATTGTAATATCAAGAATCAAAAAATTCCTAAAATGAATTCCTACATCCTCCTTTAAACTGTGCGGTATATTCGTTCATTCGTTGTTGGAAATATTTCACTATCACTTGAATTTGCACTCACACATTTTTTATGTTCTTTATCATGCTGAAAAGCACCAGTTAACACACGCGCTCGTTAAAGCGTAACAGTCGCTCAAGGCAGAATTTTTAGAATTGCTGTGAGCTTCTTGTCCCACAGCTCGTTAATGCAAATGACCAACTCCTGACTAATGATGCTGCTTTAGGCCTGTTTTGATGTGCTTGATGAAAAGGCTACTCGGTTATTTGTAGCTTTTGGAAAATGCAAAGAAGAAGAATAAAAGAAAAACTACATAGAGGTTTTCTCACTGAGCAAAAAAAGGACAAATGGTACAGGCAATAGTGTGGTACAGAATTAAAAGACCCATCTTATTTATTTAATTTTGTTTTTTATTTATTTGCAAACATTTAACAAGACATGCAAAGGAGTAAAATGCAATATGAACAGTGCAAAGAAATAACAAGACAGGAGAAAATAATAAGACAAGAACAAAACAAATTAAAAAAAAGCAAGACAGTGATAGTAATAAGAATAAAATGGCAAACAGGACAAGTAATAAAACACAAATGACATAGGAGTAGGAGGTATCAGTCACAAGTCTTTGTTCGACAAAGACTACTGTTGCTTGAGTGTGGGTGAATAAAATCTATGTGGTTTATCTATATCGAGATATGAACATTCAAGATATTAATATTGAAAAAGCAACGATATAAACGATATAGATTTCCCCCGCACTCGCCCTGCATGTACAGTTCTGGAAGTCACAACAAATTTCATTTTTACGATTGCCCTCGAATGCACTGCTAAGGCCAGCCAACCACAAACCTTTTTATTTTCAAACCATTTTTATTTTTCTGAAAAATGCATGGTTTTCACCGAACCCATAGTCATATCGTATCATATTGATATCGAGATATCTGGCATGAATATCGAGATATGAAATTTTGTCCATATCGTTCAGCCCTAGTCAAAATAGTGAGTTTGGTCTCAGAGACTGGCTTCTGTTGCTATATTTTCTGTAAGGGTATTCAACTGGTTAAAGACCCATTTTACCAGAACCATCGTGCTCGCTGCAGAGGTGGGATAGCATGGATGTCAGCCCACCAAACTACACAGACAACAACAGTCAGAATTAGAGCAGCTATTGGTCTGACATTATAACAGAGAGCTGGTTTATGAATAAACAAATATGGCTCCTGATTAATCTTTGGTGTAGAAAAACTAGACACCAGTTGGAGATTTTTTTCTTTCTTTCTTTATTCATCTCAAACTTAAAAAAGACAAACAACAAAAACAACACCGTCAAAATAATACATATGTACACCAAACAACTGCACATGTGCATCAAATAAATGTACACATGTGAGTACATACACAAGTATGTCAACAAAATAACCAGTTTGAGAAGCAAAGAGCTGATCTAGTCCTGCCCCTTACAAATCATATCAAATACAGAATTAACATCAGATTCATTATTAGCTCTCAGTATTCATGTAGTAATATAAATACATGGCCTCATTTTACAAACTACAGTCAATCTTCATAGAAAAACAAATCCCTGCAAGCACAATCCCATTCTTCATGTAAACTTCCAAGAGAACAAACAAAACACACTGATGATAAGCACTTCAGAAAATGTAATGGTATATACTATATCTATTTATGCATATTTACGCATTATACATACAGTATATACATCAACATACTTATTTAAATATACACCTCTGATATCATAAACATCCATCTCAAGGATATACATACAATAAGCATCCCCACACTATATCTGTTTAAACTACATTTTGTGTTACTGAACATAATTATTTGCATATGTTAATAATAATCAGTTTTATAATAAACAGAATTAATATTACTTATATGCAATCAAATTGATTTGGTTTGAAACCATGTTATTATTAAATCACCTGTATGAATCTAATACTTGTCTTCAGTGTAATTTATATATGTTTATGTTATTGCACTATTTTAAAGGGACATCCAGGCTGCTCCGGGGTTTGACTAAACAAACAGAAATGCACTTTCAAGAGTTGTGAGGACGATGGGACCAATGAAATTATGTTCACTCCCTAGATTATAGCCCCCGTCTCTGGATTTGAACACCTTTTTTAAATGTTAAAATTGTGTTTTATAGCCCCCGTCTCTGGATTTGAACACCTTTTTTAAATGTTCAAATTGTGTTTTGACAACAGAGTGTGGTGAGTTTAGTGAAATACGAGCAGCGGTCCAGACTTTCTGTCATTTTGTCAGAATTGAAACAGTCTGAGCCTGAGACCGAACAGCGTGGACAGACTTTGACCAGACGCCTTCATTAAGGACCATTTGAAGTTTAACAGCCTGTTTTACAGCTGCTGACTGAAGCTCCTCCAAAACTTTTTAACCATGAGTCATTTTAACTGAAAATCATGACAAAAGTAGGACATGGATTAAAAGAGTGCCTGTTTTCCCATGATCATATGACCAAACTTTCTTGATTTTAGTTTTGAACACACCAAACACACTCTGCATTTGTTTGAGCTCAGATGTTTGACATGTTGGCCCTCTTTGATGGTATTGGAGTTTTTCCAGTATTGACATGTTTAAGCTTTTTTTATCGCTGAATCATCCCCCACAAACACACTGTGTGCTCTATTTTTAGATATTTTCTGCAGCTCATCATAAAACAATTTGTGAATATTTGTCGCTTGTTTGTGCTTAGGGCTGCTTTCTATCCAACGTGCTGCCTTAAAATCTCTTACACGAATATTCATTTAACTTCTTCAGAAAGCCTTTATGCTGTTTTATTCATTAAACAAACTTCCTGTTCTGTAGATGGTGTATTTTTATATTTCTGTAGCACATTTAAAGAATAGTTCTTGATTTCTCATTACATGATACAGAATACAAGATCGCTTCTCATATTTTGCTGAAAAATTGTCTTGATCTGACAAACATAACTTATTTATAGAGCACTTTTCACAGACGCAGCCTTAAGTGCTTTCCAAAGGAATGGCAGACAAAACCCCCAGAAATAAACCACCCGAGACTAAAACAGACTGGAATGAAATATAAAATAAAATAAATGATTAATAAAAACTGAAGAAAAATCAGGAAAATAAGTTATTAAAATGAAAGACGTCAAAAGAAAGGGTAAAAACATTGTAACAAAAAAATTAAATCAGCAAAATAATGATAAAGCATTTTAATGATGAATAAAAGAGTGTTTGCCATTTTAATATCCAGGGGTGAAGAAGTTTAGGGGCATAAAAACTAGAGATGCACAATATTATCTGTATGATATTGGTGTCAGCAGATAATTACCTCAAAAGTTCCAAATTGGAATCGGCAGATATCAAAATGTCAGATATTTTTGGCTCTTATATTTGCATAAAGGTTGTGGGGTGTTTTTTGTATATCAATCTTAAAATGAGAGTTAAATCTCTCAAAATGGGGCTGGTTTTCTGTCAGCAAGTAAATTAATCCATGCTTTAGCTCTTAAAGTTGCATGATTTTATTGTTGCTGTTAAAAGTACATTTTTCATAGGATGGTGTAATCTAAAGAGAACTACTTTCAGTTATTTCTGTATATCAGTATCGGACAAAAACAGGTTTTGAAAAAGGGGTGGGTGATATGACCTAAAAATAAAGTCCCCGATTTTTTTTCCACGAAATTTAATTTAATCACTTTTTTCACTCTCAAAAATAAAAACCTCTAAGTTACAAAAATTACATGAATCAAGATTTCTCTTTGTGTTATCTAAACATGTTTCAATACTAAGCAAACTTTCCCTCGTATAGTTAAAATGCATGCTGCAATTTCGTCTTTCAATGCTGATCATGTAGTTTGAATGTAGGGAGGCCTGTCTACATAAGCACTGAAAGCTAGGGCTGAACGATTTCAGGAAAAGATCTAATTGCGATTTTTCTGGCAGATATTTTAATTTGCTTCACAATTTTCTTCAAATCAAGCTCCAGTGCAATATTCACTGTGTTTGCAGTATAGACAACAGTATGGAAATCAATGATCTAAAGCACTGAACACATTATTCATCATCTAATATTGATGATAAATAATCTGTTTTCATTATTTAAGGGATACTCCAACTTCTACTCCTAAACAGAGGCTTTGTGTTGTTGACCTGCTTACCAGCACTTCCATAAATGCAAATTGCTGCAAATGTGTAAAATAGTCTGTGTGAAAAAGTTGACACAACAGATCCTGGGTCAGTCAGGAGCGCTGCAAAAAATTGCAGCTTTGGCGATCACAAGATTGCGTTGTCTGAAATTGCGATTTCGATCAGAAAGCGGTAAATCGTTCAGCCCTTCTGAAAGCTGAGGTATTTTCACAGTATAGCACCATGGGACCATCTGATCAGTATTTAATCTCATTTAAGAAACAAATAAAAGCCTAAACATGCTTGTCAAAGACCTGACAAGGCCTATCGTTGTGAAAACTGTACATTTTCAGTAATTATATTTTCAAACATTGCAACAGATTATGATCCATTTTTAAATCTTCTGCAGAAAATAATTCAATTTAATCAATTGAATGGATATATTGCCCAGCCCTGATTTGAAATATCAACATATCTGATATCAGCAGAAATCCAACATCGTGCATCCCCCATGAACACAGGTAGCTCTCCCTGATGTTTGTGTCAGAAACATGAGGCTGCCGGTTCAACTCCTCCTCTGGAGCTGGTAGGGGCTGTTCTCCACGTGCATGCGTTGGTTTACTTCAGGTACTCTGGTTTCCTCCTACAGGCCAAAAGCCCAACTGTCCGTGAAATGATCCAAAACAATTCAGAGGAATCTTCACCAAAAGCTCTCTGACATTCCCCTCTTGGCGCTCAGCTGGGTGAGCTCTGATTGGTCAGGAGGGTGATGACACGTGCCTCAGCTGAGCGGGTTTATCACGGTCACCCAGTTTGACCCGCGGCCTCCGACCTGATCGATGAGGCGACACGCGCTGCTGATGACGCCGCTGATAAAGCTGAGCCGTGCTAATAACACCTCCAGCTGTCAACACGCTCATGATTAATAATAATAAAGACTCACTTTCCCAGGGGGCCGCGGGCTCATTACTTCAAATAGAAGCACTATAGCAACACACACACACACACACACCCCCACACACGTGCGCGCTCGTGCCTCCCTCTCTCCAAACACACACACGCTGAGGCTAGAGCGCTCCGTTCCCCGGGGACTCGATCCCCCAGAGTTCATAGCAGCGTTCTGAAGCAGGAAGCAGAAGCCATCTGCCAGGTCCTGCTGTGGTGACGCGCTGACGCTTTCACACATGTGTGTGTGTGTGTGTGTGTGCATGTGTGTGTGTGCATGTGTGAGGAGGAGGGGGAGGTAATTAAAGATGGGGGTGGAGCAAAGGTTAGAGAGGGAGGGTGCACATAAAATCAGGGATGCAGGGCTTTTGATTTTTGCTCATACCTGATATGCTGATATTCCAAACTTATTTTAGTCGCTGAGGATTTTTTGATTGATTATGTATACAAGGTTTTGGTCAATAAAAGGACGCTGCAAAAAAATCTGTTCATAAAAACAAGTTGAGAAGCTTATTTTGAGCCCCTTGTCACTGTGGAATAAGGATTTGGTGACCCCAGATTAATTTCAGATTTCTTTAAGAGCTGCAGCAAGTTTGGGAAAATCTGCTTTATAGTACAATTTAAGTAAATCTTTTAATAAATAACTCAGACGATAAGCTTCAGAAATTTTGATTAAACACTTCATTTTCTATTAATGACAAAACTTTAAGAACTGTTTGAGGACAAATGTTAGGTCTGTGGGAGATTATTTGGAATTTTGATGTTTATCTTTAAACCAAATCCAAACTTAAACGGGGGTTTTCTGTAAGTTTCTGTCGTAGAATAAATCAGTTAAGTCTTGAATGTTAAGCTTGTTTGGACACTGCTGCTAAAATTAAAACAACCAGAATGCACATGCACATGTTTTGTTTTCCATTCCTGATAAAAAGGAAGTGAACTGAGAGGAGAAGCATCATTCTCTGCTCATAAAGTGTGAATAAACAAAGACAGAATCGATCAGTGTTAAAACCATCTATCAGTCAGGTGCGGACTGATATCTTCTCTCTGAAATGGTTGATCGTGTCTGTTTGTCCAGACACGCTCTGATAATATCAGCTGTTAGAGATGGAGCCTCCTCAGGGAGTTGTAGTTTTTATGACCCATTAGGACTCCAGCTGTGACGGGCTGATGTACGTCTGTGACTGGGGCTCTAACCTCATTCATGTTCAGCAAACACTCAAATGTTTTATTGAAATGTTTTTTGTGCCTCTGTTTTGGGTTTAAACTTTGATTATGCGTAAATTTAGTTTTGTACTTTTATTCTGTTTCAAACTTTAGGATGTTCGTTGATCAGTTCTCGTCTCTTCTGTTCTTCTTCTCAGATCCTCCGGTGGTCCAACAGCTGAAGAGGACATACAAATACTTTAAAGACTACAGACAGGTGAGTGTAACATCATTACATACATAAGGATTTAGACACTAAACCTCAAAGTTGTGCAATCTACAGTTTTTTCCCTTTTTCAATTAACATTCCCCTGCCAAAAATTGAAAGGGTATGAAATGGGATGAAATATGGCAAAGTTTGCAAAAATAATAGGATATCAGATACCCAAAATATGTAAGACATTGTATTTGTTTGTTTTTTTATCCGTCCTCCATCGACCCTCTTCTTTCCATCTTCCTGATGTGATGTTGTCAACTATCAACTGTCATCAATTTATCTATGTATCTAGAAATCTATCATCAGTTTATTGTCTTATCATCTCCTTGTCCTTATTATATATATCAAAATACCTTCTTTTCTACTTGTATCTACATGTTGACATTTTAACCTGTACTAATGTTATGTATTCCTGTGGTACTTTAGTCGACTCCAGTTTACCATTTTCTGCTCTTTTGTTGTTTTGTTTTAAATGAACCTCTGCGCCTTTTCGTCTTACTCTTTTGGTCTCTGTTTGACATGACTGTTGATTTATTGTCTTCAGAGTTCTGCCTTTTTCTGCCTTTTTTTTGTCTGTTAAAGCACTTTGTACACATCTGTTTTTAAAGGTGCTATGTAAATAAGGTTATTGTTATTATTGTTATTCTCCACAAAACCACAGTTTTATGAGTCTAATCAGGTTTGTCCTCTTAGTTTTGGTTTTACTTATTACATAATAAAACCCAGTTCACAAGAATGTCTCCGCTCAGTGTCCTTATCTAATTTTGGAGTTTGCAGAATGAATTTGAGTCAGATAGTAACGGGTAAACCTGTAAAAGTACTGAATTTAAGTATTTGATTCAAATATGCTGATCCTTTTGTAAATTCCTGCCTGAAATGATCCCATTCTCATTTTGCGTATTATAGACTCAGATATAACATGGGGGTTTCCATCCTCACTGTAGGTTTTAGGGGGATAGAATCTGTTTATCTTAATGGGCTTTTCTGGCCTTAGGTAAACAGATTCTATTAAAAAAGACTTCCCTTTTAATTACCAGAGTTTTCGTGGATTGACCAACTTCCTCGTTGGACTCTAAGAGTGATTGTGAAACATCTTTGAGAGTCTCTATCATGAGTGAAGCCTGACCGCCTGTCTCTGTCTCTGGTTCTGTCTCATGTTGATGACATCAGATGATCATCGAGCCGACGAGCCCGAAGCTGCTGCCCGACCCCCTGAAGGAGCCGTACTATCAGCCTCCATACACGCTGGTGCTGGAGCTCACAGATGTCCTGCTGCACCCCGAGTGGTCGGTATGTGTCCTCACACCCTTACAGTCCTCAACACGAGGAATGAAACAGATTAAACCATCCTGATTGGTGAATCCAGAGTCACAGTGTGAATGGACAGCAGGTCTGAAGCATTTACTCTCAGATTTGAACAGAAGATGCGCTGGAGTTTGAGCCTTCAGCTTTTTACGGGGTCTCCCAAGACTTTTTCTGTCTTCTGTTTGGCAAAGGTCAGTGTGCAGTTACATCTAAAGAAAACTAGACAGTAACTAATAAAAACATGTGCACATGGACAAAAACTCAAACTAAATTATCTGACATTTTCATCAATGAATAAGAACTTGACGAAAATGTTTGACAGAGACTTAATCCAATCAGACCTAATTTGGTCATGTAGAAAGTAGGGACAAGTTAGGAATATATCCAATCACAGCTACTTTGGTTGTGTGGAAAGGTTGGATGAGTTCAGAGGGACATCCAATCACAGCTGCCTTAGCTTGGTGGTGGTGGGATAAGTTGTGGAGCGATCCAATCAGAGCTCCTCTCTTTATGAATTGATATATTCATGTAGAGCAGGTTCACTGTTTGTTGTCAGTTCTGGTATTGTAACTGAGATGCTCTGCCAGGTGACCTATTAAGTGTTTGATTTTATCCAAGTGTAAAACATGACTTCAGAAATTCAAGGAAACATAAAAAATGCCTTACCCTTTACACTTCATATTTAGTCGACTAAATTTACAGTAGATTTCATCGACTAAAATGTTGTGAAATTTCATCAACTAAAGCTGGACTAATATTAAAACAATTTAGATGACTAAATTATGACTAAAACTAAAAGATATTTTAGGCAAAATACTAAAACTAAATTAAAAATTGCTGTCAACATTAACATCGGGCTGGTTATTACCACATAAAGGTGATGGACAGCACACAGTAAATGACCACAGCTTCACCAAACGTCAGCTCTTCAGGACCATTTATTTCTATCAAGTGGAGCTTGTAATCGTGCTAACTAAGACCTGGCACAGAGATTTCTAGGACGTGCTTTTCTGTCCTTAGTGCACAGGATTTGTGCACAGGATGTAAATGAGCTGAACTGAGTTTAGTCAGAAGTCGAGTCTGAGCTGGGCTTATTATCTTGTAGTGTGTACCCTGCTTAACAGAACAAGGGTCGAGGTTTCAGCCTATGCTAACATTGGTAGTTGTGAAGTACAGGACCATAGCCCTTTGAGTCTTTTAATCAAACCAGCACCTAGGGCTGGGTGATATGTCCTAAAAATATAATTACAGATTTTTTTTTCACAAAAGTCGATTTTACGATTTTTTTTTTTTCCTCTCAAGGAAAACGTCTCCAAGTGACACAAAAATATGAGAATCAAGTTTTGCTTTATTTTATAAAAATATAATCTGAAACTAAACAGAGTTTCTCTCTAATAGTTAAGTTGCATTCTGTTTTTTTTTTTCATAAAATGTTGATAATGTAGTTTGAATGTAGGCAGGTTTGTATACATGAACACTTAATTCTGAGCTATTTTCACAGAATATTAACATGAAACTCTCTGATCAGTATTTAATGTCATTTAAAAAAATACAAGCATAAACATGTTCTTGAGCAAAACCTGACGAAAACTGTAAAGTTTCAGTATTTGTATTTTCAAACATTGCAAAAACTAACAATAAAAGTCAGTGTAAGTCAAGAAAAAAGTTTTTAAATCTTCTGCAAGAATTAATTTGAATTAATCGATTTAATCGATATTGCCCAGTGCTACCAGCACCTGATAAGTGTTCTTCACAGAACAGTGTAATCCTGTTTTCGTACAAAAGTGGCACCCCCCAACACATTTACAGCCATGAAGACCTAAGCCCACCTAGACAGAGAAGCCCAAGTCCTGTTCAAAACACCTCCTTAAACTAATTTCATGTCAATATTTACATTTTGTTCATTTATTCTCTTAATTTGTTATTTGATTATTTTTGATGAATGGCTTTGCATTATGTTTGTTGTTTATTATACCTGTATTGATTTATGATGACTTGTATATGCACCTTGTGTGTAAGAAAGGTTTATAATTGATGCAGTTTGAGTGAAGGACAAGAAAGAAATGAACCTGTTTAAAAGAACGGCCTTTGGGAAGAGAAAAATGTATGAAAATGTCAAATTAATGTATAAATAAAGAAAAAAAGGTTCTTCAAATAACCTCCACACTGCAAAAACTCAGATCTAGGCAAGTGTGTTTGTCTGTTTTCAAGTCAAAAATATCCAAAACATTTTTTCTAATCCACATTCACTTAACCAGTCCAATGAAAGGCAAAAATAAGGCATTGAACTGCTTGTAATGATGAGAAAAATATCTACCAATTAAACAAGAAAAGTTTGACTCAGTGAAGGTCTTAAATTAAGGTTTAATATCTGCTCAAGTTGGATTATTTTACTTAGTATTACAAGCAACTCAGGCCTTATTTTTAGTTTCTACGTCTTCATATAAGATCATACTCCAGACATGTAAGGAAATTGTGGATTAAAATCAGTCTAGTGAGATTTTTTTGTCTTGAAATTGGATGAAAACTCTCACCTAGATCTGAGTGTTTCAGTGCAGATCTTGCGTTTTGATGTTCTCTAAGTCTGCTGCAGGGTTGTGAATTCTGGACGACATATACCAACAAACAGCAGACAGGACCTCCTTTCTCCTCCTGTCATTCGTACCCCTCCCTCCTCCTTCACTCCACAAATGCCCCCTCACCCACAGCAGATAATCTGTGAGGTGTAGGTGGATATCGACAGGCACACCTGCCTCATAAACAAACAGCAGAGGAAAGAATTCCTGTTTCAGTTGGTAGAGATGAATCTGAGGGTTTGATGCTCTAATGGGACAAAGGTGTGTCCAACCACCTGTCCACCTGTCGGGATGTTCCCTCATTACCACACACACACACACACACACACACACGTTCACGACCGGCCCACCTACCTGACAGGTGTGCAGCAGCTGTAACCTGACACCTGCTGCCTGTTATAAAAAGGCTGAAGCAAACAGCTGAGCCACGCCGCTCACACATATTTGAAGTATTATGATTATAATAACTGCCAGAGCAGGAACAGAGCATCTCAGTTTACATCTTTCTTTTGTGTGTCCAACGACCTTAAATACACAAACACACGGAGCAGGAAACCTTTTCAACCTTCAACCACAAACACACCGATTCACAAAAATACGTCCGCTGTCAACGTCCTTTCATTCCTGTGATCACAGCTGCACGTTACCATGAATCACTGAGCCTCTTTCAGCAGCAGCTTTTATTCTTTAGTGTTTGAGTTTGTTTGATTTATTTGACTGGTCATTAATGTTATGTTATATTTCTGAGTTAAAGCTCTTCTCAAACTCATGTTTTTATGGTCCTGTGTGAATGAACAGGGCATCTGTTAGGCCTTAAAAAGTGTTAAAGCTGAAAACTTCAACAATTAAAACCTTTAAAAGTATATAATGGCTTAAATGTAATTCAGAACAGCCTTTACTATCATTACAAACACACAATTTTAACCAACTATTTCATAGTATACATATAAATATATGATAAAAATTAACCAGTGGGTTCAAATCACGTGACCTGAATGTATTGCGCTATTGCCCACGTGGTTTTATTCATTTAGTTAACCACGTATTCTCATCCCTCACTTTGGGAAACATGGATTCCTTTTAGGGATACGCGATATTTGATTTATGCCGATATTTCTGAACTCAGTCCTTGAAAGTGATTTCTATAAAAGAGCAGGAACCTGGACTCCCTCCATTTCCTGGACCATCATCACCCAGAACCTGGAGCTGGAGCTGAATAACATGGAGGATGGACTTCCTGAGGCAGCTGAAGAACTTCAACCTGCCAAACACGATGGTGGTGCACGTCTGCGCCGCCATCATGGAGTCCATCCTCCCCTCCTCCATCACTGTCTGGGGGCTGCAGCCTCCACCGGGGACGAGGGCAGGCTGCAGAGACGGTGATCAGCTGTTACCTGCTGTCTCTTCAGGACCGGCACACCTCCAGGACCCTGAGGCCGACTCCTCTCACCCTGGACATGGACCCTCTGTGACCCTCCTCTCTGGGACGAGGCCCGTTAAACAGACTGTGACTCAGACAGATTTTTATTTTATCCACCGCTCACTGTATTTATATTTATATCATATTTACACTTTTAAAAGTTTTAATGCTCCTTCACTGCACCTTCTGTTTGTATTGTTGGGTTGTATTTTATATTTTGGCCTTTGGCACTGCATGAGATGTGGGCATTGTGTGTCTACATGTCTTATTCTTATTTTATTTTAATTCTTATTTTTTAATTCATTCTGTGTATTTTAATTTATTTTATAACCTTTGCATTTTACTTTTTAATTTCTGTTACGTATTTTGATTTCTTTTATATTCTCTTATTTACCTGTACAGCACTTTGGCTCACGAGGTTGTTTTAAAAGTGCTATATAAAGTAAATTGTGTTGTGTTGTTTTTAATTTTTATTTCATTTTTATTTTTTATTAATTTTTACGAGACAGTTTAACGTGTACAGACTCACATACAGTAAAACTACATATAATATACTTTATTTGATTCCTCCTGACTCTTTATTTTTATTCTTATTCTAATTATATGATGATTGTTTTTACACCCATTTACCAAGTCAGATTTCTTGTATGTGCAAATGTACTTGGCAATAAACATAAAGTCTTCTGATTTTATTTCATAGAAAATACACAGGAATCAATAAAAAATCTGATCGATAAGCAGAACTGATGATGGCATTGGTATAAAGGAATGTTATCAGTTCCCATCCCGTCTTTTGTCATGTTCAGATTTTCATGTTAAATTGTCTGACCTGTCTCTTTATCAGTTTATCTCCTTATTTTGAGTCGTCGATCATTTCAAACCATTTGTTCAGTTTGTTGAATGTTTTAGAAGTTTTTGATGGTCATGGTCATGTGGTTAATTTGTGAAAAGATTTTGCTGCTGTTTTGTTTAATTTCAATAAAAAATTCAAGTTATTGCTCGACTATTGAGGGATTAATTTTCTGAGACTTAAACAAAAACACTTCAGTCAGCAGCTCACAGTGAACTAAAGACGTCAGTTTAACTTTTAATATCTTAAACTCTGTGACTGTGAACCGCGTGGTTAACCCTCATTAGAGCATCCTCATTATTTAACAAGTTTGCATGTTCTCCCTGTGCATGCACGGGTTCTCTCCGGGTACAGATTTCCTCCCACAGACTAGGGCTGGGAAATATATTGATGAAATTGATAAATTCAAACTATAGTTCGCAGAGGATTTAAAAACTTAAAGTCAAGATTTTTTCTTGACTTACACTGACTCTTATTGTAAGTTTTTGCAATGTTTGAAAATATAAATACTGAAATTTAGCTTTCATTGTGGTAGACCTTGTCATATTTTGCACAAGCGCATGTTTAGGCTATATTTGTTTTTTAAATGAGGTTAAATACTGATCAGAGAGTTCCCAGTCAATGTGAAAATAGCTCAGAATTCAGTGTTCATGTAGACAAGCCTGCCTACATTCAAACTACACTATCAACATTTTATTAAAAAAAAAAAAACAGCATGCAACTTAACTGTTAGAGAGAAACTCTGTTTAGTTTCAGATTATATTTTTATAAAATAAAGCAAAACTTGATTCTCACATTTTTGTGTCTCTTGGAGGTTTTGTCCTTAAAAAGGAAAAAAAATCGATTAAAATCGTAAATCAAGTTTCGTCAAAAAAAAACAAAAAAAGGAATTTATTTTTAGGCCATATCGCCCAGCCATACCACAGACCAAAAACCTGCTCATTAGGTGAGTTGGTGACTATTAATTGCTCTTAGATATAGGTGTGAGTGTGAATGGTCTGTCTCTCTATGTGGCCATGTGATTGGCTGGTGACTGGTTCGGGGTGTACCCCACCTCTCGCTGACTTTTTATTCATTTAGACTTTCAGATATGTTGAATAAATTCTGACCTCTGTGCCCACAGTTGTCGACAGGCTGGAGGTTCAAGAAACGTCCAGGTATCGATTATCTGTTCCAGCAGCTCGCCCCGCTCTACGAGATCGTCATCTTCACGGCAGAGACCGGCATGGTGAGACTCACACACACATGAACACCCTCCTGAGTTATTCACTCTGGTTTATCACTAAATAATCCTGATGTGAGCTGCTGATCACATCTGTATCTGTTGTTTTGTCTGGAGCAGAGAGCTGAGCCCTGTCTGTTGGTGTGCAGACTCTGAAAGCTGTCCTCAGCTTTAGTCGATGTTCTGCTCTGTTCTTTGAAAAAATAACATTGGTCTGCTGTTTGTTTGAGAAGTGCGACCTCAAAACACAAAACAGACGCAGAATACAAACTCAAAACACTGCAAACACAGCTGGTGTTCACTTGTTCAAATTAAAAGGTTCTAGTTTAAGGTTCTAGTTTAAAGTTCTATTTTAGGAATTAATTAAAAATGATCAGCAGCTTCTGTTCTTCTTTCTTTGATTAATCTTTAGTCTGTAAGATGTCTGGAAACACAGAAGGATTTAGGGCTGGGAGATATATCCATCAAATCAATTAATTCAAATTATATTTTGCAGAAGATCTTAAAATTACAGATCAAGTTTTTTTTCCCATGACCTTCTCACTTATAAGTTGTGGCAGTGTTTGAAAGTATAAATACTGAAAACGTACACAGTTGGACAACAGTAGGCCCTGTCAGGTTTTGCACAGGTACATTTTAAGGTTTGTGTTTGTTTATTTAAGTTTTATATATAAAAATAACGCAGTATCATGTGTGAGAGTAGACAAGCTGCCAACGTCCAAACTACAAAATTAACATTTGATGACAAAATTAGAGCATCCACTTCAAGTATAAGCGATAAATTCAGTTTAGTTTTGGATATATTTTTATAACATGGGGACAAAGCTTGTTTTATGCAGTTTTTGTGTCACTTTTGAGTTTTTTTTTTTTTTTATAAAAGAGAGAGAACAAAAAAGGATTTAAATCTAGTTTTGAAAAAAAAAATCTGGGATACTATTTTTTGGCCATATCCCCCATCCCTAGATGAATTGTTATCTCAGTTTTGCAGAGCTCTGAAAAAGCATTCAAAAATATTATTTAAAAGTTTTCAGTTTAATTTGACATAGAAACTGAAATTTTAGGAACAACAGTGGCTTGTTAATGTAAAATGATGAGCAGCTTCTGTTCTCCTTTCTTTGATCGATCTTTAGTCTGTGAGATTTCAGAAAAGGTGCTGCGCAAGGTGACGAAGAAGCTGGATCAAAAACAGTCTGCTTGATCTTGTTGAAAAGTTTTTTTCTTTTATGTTCTTAAAGTTTATGACTGCAGGTTTGTCAGTCAGAGTTATTCATTAAATAAATTAAAATGTTTTAATTTTGATGTTTTGTTTGTTGCAGACGGCGTATCCTCTGATCGACAGCATCGACCCTCAGGGTTTCATCATGTATCGACTCTTCAGAGACGCCACACATTACATGGAGGGACATCATGTTAAGGTAGGGGTGTGTGCTTGGAAGTCCAGATGTCCGCAGGTCTGTGGCAAAACTTACGCGAAGTCTGTTCTAGTTTTGTGTTATGTTATCAAGTTATGGATGTGTGTGGCAACGATACCTTAGAGGGCATGGAGGGATACAGGGAGGCTGTAACGTGGCTCCAAATGTGCTATGAACTTGCGAAAACCCGGCTCTCAACGACAGAAAAGGGCTGATCATCGAGCGCTATGAACTCCATCACTTTGTCATTAATGGCTTTAGCCTTTTCACCGTCTCTTAAAAAGTTTTAAGGTTTCCAAACGCATGTTGAATGGGGACATCCACGCTCCATGTTGTTGTTTTAGCCTTAGCACGCTAGCTGCTACCGCGGCTGCTTCGTATTCTTTGAATACCACTTCGCCGCGATGGCGACTTTTCAGGTGAGCTGTAAGATCTGTTGTGTTAAAACTTGAAGTCCTCTTTCCTCCTCTCAGAATTCTTGCAGATCAGGTTGTGCAAACAGCAGTGCTGTTGTTATCTTCTGAGAAAAACAGCCACACTGATGAAGCCATGTTCACGTTTGGTCTGGCAGAGACGGGGGAAGGCTTGGGTCCTTCTAGTAAGGCGCGATAGATGACGTAACCAGCACGACATGGCTTGTTTTGGGGCTACGTGACCTGCAAACAATTTCCCCAATTTAAGTAATTTATCAGATCTTTTTATCTGATAAAATGTACGTATTGGGTCAATAAAAAATGGCGTAGTTTTTCCCCAAGTCGGCAGATATTATATTGGTCCGATAAATATTGTGCATCCCTAGTTCTGAAGTAAGATGTACCTAATAAAGTGGCTAAGGAGTGTATGTTTTAGCTCTTTTTTCTCCCACACCTGAGCTTGTTTTATCAGTTTTGTGAGCATTGAGAGGATCTGCGGGGCTGCGTCTGGTTTTGCTCTTGTCAGAGAAACGTGTTGACCACCTGTACCCTGTGACACGAACAGGCGAGGGCGTGCGGCGCCGCTGGACCCCCTGCCTCCGCTCCATGGCTGCCTTCTGCTGCTCACATTGATTTATCCACAACAGAGCCTCCGTCTCTCCCTCATTAACCCCCTGCCTCCTTCCCTCTCTCCTCTTCCTCTTATCTCACCTCCCTTTCACCCTCTCCTCCTCCTTTCCTTTCCTTGCCCCCTCCCTCCTTCCCCCCTCCTCATCCTCCTTCCTTCTGTCTCCCTCCAACTGTCATGGCTGCTGTGTTGTATTGACGGGCAGTCTGGAGGCTTTAAGGAGCTGGTTAACCTACTTCCCAGAAAGAAGACACACTTAGGGTCTCATCTCCATAACGCCAAGACAGCGGCGAGCGCAACAGATGCTAAGAGAGAGTTATTAATGCTCCATATGCTGAGGGAGAGTTATTGATGCCCCATATGTCTGGAGAAAGTTCAAATTAAAAATCTTCTTTTATTAATTCATGGATGTTCTTTTTCTGCCCGCGGTAATCCAGAGAGTGTCGCATTCGCTTCAGTGCACAGACAATTAAAAACCATTCAAACCTGCTGCAGCATCGAACTTAAATTCACCATTTTAATCTTTTTTTGACCTGTTGTTGGGTACAGCGTGTTCGGAGCAGTCTGTCAGGAGCTGTTGTTCCATCATACGCAGGGTTTTGTGTCAGTGTTAATTCTGACAGCACTTAGTTTAGCTTTAGTTACAGTCTTTTGCCTAAAATATCTTTTAGTTTTATTCACCTAAATTGTTTTAGTTGATGAAATTTCACAACATTTTAGTCGATGAAATCTACTGTAAATTCATGTCATGTTTTACACTTGGATAAAATCAAACATCTAATAACCCTTTACTGAATGCTAGTAAAGTCTGAATGTATAAATGAACAGAAACAAATTGAACTTTTGTGTGAAATGCAGTCACCTTTATTTAGGCTACCTGGCAGAGCATCTCAGTTACAATACCAGAACTGACAACAAACAGTGAACCTGCTCTACATGAATATATCAATTCATAAAGAGAGGAGCTCTGATTGGATCGCTCCACAACTTATCCCACCACCACCAAGCTAAGGCAGCTGTGATTGGATGTCCCTCTGAACTCATCCAACCTTTCCACACAACCAAAGTAGCTGTGATTGGATATATTCCTAACTTGTCTCTACTTTCTACATGACCAAATTAGGTCTGATTGGATTAAGTCTCTGTCAGACATTTTAGTCTAGTTTTTATTTGTTGATGAAAATGTCAGTTAATTTAGTTTGAGTTTTTGTCCATGTGCACTTGTTTTTATTAGTGACTGTCTAGTTTTCATCAGGGGAAAAAAGGTTGTTGATGAAAACTATGACAAAAATAATTAGTCAACAGAATTATCACCGTTTTGTGCCTTGGCAGCTTAAAAACAAACACTGAAGAGGAATCTGAAGTATCACTGAAACAACGAGCTGAGTGATGGATCAAGTAGACACCGCAGCACTAAGAGGCGCCATGTGAGCACTTAAAGAGTACTTCATTGATTTATCAATTCACTCTTAAAACACACGACAGTGAAGGAGGTTAAACAGGAGCAGCATCAGCAGAAGAAGAGCCAGACATACTGATGCACTGTGTCGCCAAAGTAACCTCTTTTCTAAACAGCTTATAAATATAAATAAATATATGAAGAGTTTATTTACAAAGGCAGATAAATCAGAAACTTGTTTTCAGGTAATATTATTCAGACCACACTGGTTTGACCAGCAAGATTTACTTAAAACAATGTTTTAGTCATATTGCCTGCAGTGCACAATTTTAGAAATAGTATGAATGAAATGTTCAATATGATTTTATAAATAAACTCTTTACATACATAATGATCATGGAAAGATTGCAGCCTTTATTTTGGTAATTTGTTTGTTAGCATTAGCAAGGTCTTTTTCTTTTTATTGCATTTTATGAAAAAAAAAAAAACTCTAAAATATGTTTGACACATATGCAAAATATCACTTCTCCTATTTTAAGCTTGAATTTAAAGTAAAATTCAGTAGTTAATCTTAAATTGGTGCACCTATAAGACAAAAAAAGAGCAGCTATTATACTAGTAGACACATGGTATCCTGTAACAAAGCCTTAACCCTTTAGTGCCTGAAAACACAAATTATAGCCAGAAAATTCTAAGTTTTTGAGGTGAATTTTTTTATTTTCACTTTCTACTGAAAATCCTAAAAAAATTTCATAAAATGTAACATTTATGCTTTTTGTATTTATTTGGTACATTTGGCGTTTTTGGCAACTGATAATCCACTTGAGGATATTTTAATCATTTATCTGATTGTATTCAGATACTTTTTTAGTAATTTGTTGATCATATTGAGTAGATAGAGGTATCATAAAAGTATGTATCAGATATGATACGACAGGCTTTAAGGGTTAAGCAGGTACACACAACAGGACAATCGGGCCGACTTTTGACTCGGATCTCCACTTCCGATCAATCTCAGCAAAAGCTCAATTAGCCGTTGGTCCCACAGATGATCTTACCTGATGATCCTGTGGTGTGAGCTGTGTTAAAACGACTTTGAACCATAAATATTTAACAGGTTCAACATTTATGTCCAGAAGTCCTGATGTATGTGGAGTGCACGAGGATGAGCATGAGGTGGCTGAAGCAGGAAGCAGCTGTAGCCATGGCAACAAGAGTAAAGACGTTAAGTTAGACAGACGTCAAAATGGAGGTCCCTGTTGTTGATTTCTTGAAAAAACTGTAAGCCAACAGCTAGCTGCATTAGCCTCCTGAGGTTGTCGGCCATATTTGTTTGCACTGAAGTCTTGTGTCTGTGAGAAAAGAGGTGTTGCCTTCTTGGTAAGTCGTTGGTTTGTGGTGTCCTGTGTCTCTCTCTGTGGATCACCACACACTAAAAGGACAAACTGATCAATCTGACATTATCTGTCTTCATGTGTGGCTCTCTCACTGTTATAACATCTGTTAGGATCTTAAAAACCTTTATGTGGGGACCAAGCCTTACTAGGACTGAAAGATTTTGTAAAAGTATTGAATTGGGATTATTTTGAACTAACTTGCAATTCTGGTTTTATTATTAGTCACAGAAAGATCAACAATCTTTAGCTCATTATTCCCTTATTGAAGTGCTTATCAGATATCAGTCAAGCAGGACACTCAAACACTTTTTTACACGTCTGATGTAAAAGTCAGAGCTGACTGTCCCTGAAATGTCCTTTCCACAATAAAAAAATATTTTGATGTAACATAAATGCACCAGGGAAGCACAAAAACAACATACTGCATATTTCTGAGTATATTTAGAGCTTTATAACACGAGTGTAAAAGACTTTTACTCTGAAATCATTCAGTAAATTTACCTTTTTCCTCTGCCAACGAGGTCATGTCTTGTTACTGTTTGTCAGTTTTTCCCAAACACGAAAATCAGTTTACCGCTACCAAGGTTTATGGTTGACAGTAAAAACAGAACAAAACAAAACCACAATCACAGCATTTATCTGCTCACATTCAGTGGCAGGTTCAGCAGACCAACAGGGTCACCCATGAAAAAAGTCACAGTTTATCAGTGACTTGTGTTTGCATAAGAACAACGAGCATAAATCAAAATCAGAGATCAGAATTCTCGTAGCTCTTCTAGTTTTAGTGTTGTTCTTACAGGCAGCGACATGCTCCAAAAACCAAATGAGGACGTATTATTCGATAAGATAAGATAAGAGAAGATAAGATAAGATAAGATAATCCTTTATTGATCCCCAGAGGGTAAATTCAGGTGTTGCAGCAGTACAGGGGTTAGTGCAAGGGTAAAGTAGTATGCATTAAAGGGCAATAAAATAAAAGATTTATTAACCGTACAAATAGCAAAAAAACAAAATATAATAGAATAAGTAGAGGTACAAATAGTGAATAAACAAAATAGAATAAGTAGAGGTATTTACAATTAATGAAATAAAAATAAAATTAACAGAATATAATGTTATTCAGGAAAAACTGAGGCATTCTGTGCAGTACATGGAGGTAAGTGGCAGTGGTGTTAAAGTGGCACAGTGCGATAGATAACTGCAGTTATGATGACGGTACATTTAACAGTGCAAATTATTGAAGTATTGTGCAGTAGTAGACCAGAAGGCACACATCACTCAGCTTTTTAAATGAGTGCTTGACCTAAACTAAAGTGAATACACGAGCAAAAAGCACAAGAAACAGAGGATTAAAATATAAAAGCTGATAGAGAGGAGCACAAAAGGAGTGAAACGCTTTAGTCTTCATTAAAGAACTAAATCTGTAAGGCATAGAGAGATGGTTTACAGAGTGCTGAGATAAAAACATGTTTATTTTTTGGGTCTTTATTTGATCTGAAATCCCTGAGACCCTCAGCAGTTATTGAATATGCTAAACTGAAGCCTTAAGAAGTAAATCCACAGGTTGTCTGATTATATTCCATTAATTCAGCGTAATCTGGATGTTCTTTTTGTCTGATATGGTTTTATTAATATCACATTGGGTCCAAACGGCTGAAGTTTATCTCTAATTTAAACCATTAAGCTCCGCTCCGTCTCTTAAACCTGAGCATCCTGCAGCTATTGTTCGCTGCCCTGCATCCGAGCGTCGGCTGAGGGCCTGAAATGGATCAGACGTCTTATTGTGGGGCGGCTGCTGTCAGGATAAGGAGCACAACAGTTGGATTAACTGTCCTCCTAAACTTTGTTGTTGGGATTTTGACCTGCTGTCTACGCCACATGTGCCGGACCCCCGCTCTTATATTTGTTTCGCTGAGGGATCAGGAATAAATGTGGGACAGATAATAAGTATTTTAAATGCCAATTTGGACTTAAAAAATGGAAATAAACTACAAGAGCACACAGTGAGTGCAGTAGTGCCTTTTCCACAGCCCCTGTAAAAGATACACTTCTGGATCACCAGATCCAGAACAGAGCCAGGATCCAGACCAAACTCAGCACATACATGGAAGTTTTGGAGACATCACTTAATACTTTGATTTTATGTGAATTATTGAATGTTGTCAATGGGTTTTCCCATTATAAAGTTCATCGTTTTTTTGTGACGTCAATCTGGATCAGATCCAGATGACATTTACCTTGATGATACCAGTGTTCATTTTGTTGACTAATTATTTTCATCAACAACCTTTTTTCCCCTGACAATAGAAGTAACTAATAAAAACAAGTGCACATGGACAAAAACTCAAACTAAATGAACTGACATTTTCATCAACAAATAAAAACTAGACTAAAATGTTTGACAGAGACTTAATCCAATCAGACCTAATTTGGTCATGTAGAAAGTAGAGACAAGTTAGGAATATATCCAATCACAGCTACTGTGGTTGTGTGGAAAGGTTGGATGAGTTAAGAGGGACATCCAATCACAGCTGCCTTAGCTTGGTGGTGGTGGGATAAGTTGTGGAGCGATCCAATCAGAGCTCCTCTCTTTATGAATTGATATATTCATGTAGAGCAGGTTCACTGTTTGTTGTCAGTTCTGGTATTGTAACTGAGATGCTCTGCCAGGTAGCCTAAATAAAGGTGACTGCATTTCACACAAAAGTTCAATTTGTTTCTGTTCATTTATACATTCAGACTTTACTAGCATTCAATAAAGGGTTATTAGATGTTTGATTTTATCCAAGTGTAAAACAGGACTTCAGAAATTCAAGGAAACATAAAAAATGCCTTACCCTTTACACTTCATGTTTTAGTCGACTAAATTTACAGTAGATTTCATCGACTAAAACTAGACTAAAATTTAGATGACTAAATTATGACTAAAACTAAAAGATATTTTAGGCAAAATTAACACTGGATGAAAGAGGCATGGACCCCATATTAACCTGTGAAATTGGAAGTGAATCCGTTTTTTTTTTTTTTTAAATTTGGCCCAATGTTAACTTTGTTTTTTTTTTTTTTTTGCATCCAATCAAATATCTGGATCACCACCAAAATTTAACGTCCACCCCCGGACCAAACCACACCTCTTGTAAAACTTTCATATAAATCCATCCAGTAGTTTTTCTGTGAAGTTGCTAACAGACAGACAAACAAACATACGCTGGTAAAAACATAACCTCACTGGTGGAGGTAATTAGTGTGTTCGATCCTGGTATTTGCTCTCAGACTTTAAAACCAACTTGAAGCTGCAGCCGTGCTCTTCTCCAGAGGAGTACTGATGCAGTCCCACAACTTCCTGGTATTAAATATTATCAGTATGCCAACAGGATCTTAACGATGGTACAGAACATTTTTAGACCCTCTCTAGCAGAAGTCCTGTGAGTGACTCTAGTTTGATCGGTGTGCAGAGCCTCAGCGTCTGTTCCTCACAGCGGTGGATGTCATTTCTGTTTCTAATCTCCAAACAGAGGCGGCCGACACAGATGGCTCCTGCCAATAACATCACAGAGCAGATTTGAAGAGCAGCATTTCCTTACAAAGAGCGAGAGGGAAGTGTGCCGCTGTGGAAGTTGTCGGGCCGTGACCTTTTTATTGATGTCACTTTGTGTGTTTGAGCGCCTGCAGGTTTGAGGAGTTAACCAGCGAGCAGGAACAAACTGTCCCGTCTTTTCTTTTGGAGGAGACATTCACAGAATCAAACTTCAGAGCACTGAAAAAACTCTACAGACGTGGCTCTAACAGAGTTAACAGAGGGAAGAACCTTATCATATGGCTGAACTTCCCTTCAGTAAAATATCTGTTTTGTTTGTTGATTTTATGAAACATATTTTCCTAAAAAATCATCTGGTTTAACATTAACTTTAAGTCAGAGAAGTTAAACATCATAACCATTTTCTGGTTTGATTTTCTTCCTTCTTTCACGTCATCTGCTCTTTGAGGGTTTTTTCAGGCAGGAAATGAGCCTTCAATTAAAATATATTTGTGTTTTAATAAAGCTTTTCTTAACTTATGTCAGAAAAGTCTTTGTAAAGTTAAAAAGAAGGTCCTCATTAGGGATGCACAGTATTTGATTTTTGCCAATATTTCCAAACTCACTTTCGCTAATGCAGATATGTTTTATCTAAAACTGAGCTGTACCTTTCGCAGGACAGTCCATTTTTTTTATAAACAGATGTGAATTTAAGTAAAGTTATGTATTTAATCTTGAATTTGTGCACATATCAGATTTTAGAAGAGCACCTATTATACTAGTAGCCCCATGGGATCCTGCAACAGAGGCTTAAGCAGGTACACACAACACGATAATCGGGCTAACTTTTGGCTCGGATCTCTGCTTCCAATCAAACTCAGCAAAACCTAGATTATCTGTTGGTCCTAAAGATGATCTTACCTGATGATCCTGTGGTGTCTAAATGTGCTTTTTTCAGAGTGAAAAAAACACAATTTCAACATGAATGCACAAATGATCCACAAAATACATACTGCATAGATCTGAGTATATTAAGAGCTTTATAACACGAGTGTAAAAGACTTTAGTCAGAAATCACTATGTAGATCTACCTAACTCAAAAGTTCACAGCGGATTTTCATGAAACTTTCAGGAAATGTTTGCCCTTGCACAGAGAAGAAGGGATTAGGTTTTGGTGGTAATCTGAATCTGGATACAGATCCAAGAGTTGGGATTCAAACAACTTTATTTATCCCGAACAGGCAATTCAGTTTACAGCTACCAAGGCCTGAAATCGACAGTTAAAAAAGAAAAAAGAAATCCCAACATTCATGTGCTCACATTCTCATGACAGTGACAGGTTCAGCTAAAATATTTTGCTGTAAATGTCTTTTTTTAATATAATTTTATTATGAAATCCAGAGACCTTGTGCATTGAGTATTGAAGTATAAATACAGATATTCAAATATTCATCTTCACACAAATATTCCTATACATGAAGTTTGCAGAAAAAGTCCTTTTATATATATATTAGAAATAAAAATAGATACAAAAAAATACTCCCTCAGTCTCCTGACCCTCGTTCTAGAAGAAAAAAACTAGGTGGGAATAAATAAAGATATAAATGAACCAGTAGATAAAACAATAAGAACAAGTACAAAAGTGAACAGACAATAAAAGTCAATAAAAGATCGAAAGGAATAGATAAGTTAATATATAACAATAAAATAACCTAAGAGAACAAAGATGTATAAAAAAAAATACACGTACACCCATCCACACCTGTACACAAGCACATACCATAATAATGATACAAACATTGGTAATTAATTACACTGGTAGCTGAGGTTTACTATAGTACAAACCTATTTAGTAAAACACATGTACATGCATTCATGTACGTGGCTTTAAATGTCTGTAAATATGCTCTTATCTGATACCAATGAAAACCTTTTAAGGTAAATATCTGCAGATAACGATTCTGTTCTGATATCCCTGCTCCAAAGTCCTTTCTTTCACTTTTTATCGACCTTAATGAAAAGGCACACGGTCAAGGCCACAGAAAAGGAAACAAGGGTCATTTAAAGGACCTTAAGAATAGGGATGGGAATCAAAAACCAATTCTAGTTAAGACTTGATAATAAAATGCTAAAGAAACTTGTATAATTTGCCTTTTCGCTGAACAATCCCCTCGTTGATATACTCCCCTCGGCTCTGCTGTCTGTCATATGAGTATGAAGTAATCATGGCAGAAGGAGGCAGTCAAAAGTTTGGCTTAATTTTACACAACATTACACTAACTGTACAACGTCCAGTGTGATTTCAAGTGAGGGTGGAAACGGCAATCATTTCTCTACGCAGAATAGCCCTGAACATCAGGAGAGCCTTGTCTTTGGTGTTAAAGTGTAGACCAAGTTGTTTAGCACAGAATCCATAAAGAAATGGACCTATAAGCAGAACCAGAATGGCATTGGTGTCAATTTAATCTTTTAATTCGCATCCCTATTTAAGAATCATAAATTTGAGTAAAACAGCCTGATTTGGTGTCTTTTTTGGGCTCATAGCACTAAAATAATCCAGCAAACATTCATCTGTCCAGAGTTTAAAAAGGAGAAAAAAAGAGCATTTGAACTTTGTAAAACAGAGGAATAACTTCATAGATGTATAGATATTAAACTGCTACAGTTTGCGCAAAACTTCTTCATCTGTTAAGCTTCTGCATCATCTAACGGATTTTAATCAACTTTATGCTTTGCCTCAATGCAGCACTCTCTGCAAAGAAAACAGTGCATTGTCCCGCATCCCTTTATTTTTGTTCTTTATTTAAAGAAGTAAAGTCTCACAAGTGCAAGTTAACATTTTTATTATTGTTTTTTTTTTTAATTATTTTATTATTTTTTTATTTTTACTTCAATTCTTACATCCGTATGTTGCAAAGCCGTTCTAGACAAACCAAATTTAATATCACTGTGTGTGTGTTTTAGACTGAAATGACAATAAAACTTGACTGGACTTGTAAACGTTCATCCCTCCATTATGTATTTTTGTCACAAGGCAGACACGAAGGGGGAAACAACCAGACTCAACCAAAAAACACTTTAAACTAATGAGCATGTTTGTGGTCTATGGGAAGAAGCTTGAGCTCCCAGAGAGAAGCTACACATGCACAGGAGAGCATTTAAACCCCACACACCCCTGTGCCACAGTGCAGAGTCCAAGCTTAAAAGTGGGACGCAGTAGAAACATAAATGTGCTGCTTGGGGTAATAAAGACGATAAGTGCAGTGGAAACACCTAACAGAGAAGACGGTCTGACCTCCAGGCTGTTAAACATCAACCAAACTAGAGCAGAAGTCCCAGAGGCGTTCATCGTCCGTCAGGGTGTGATGGACGATGGCTGATGGTTCGGAGATTTTAATCATGCAGACGGCAAAACCAAACAATCCATCAATAAATGTTTAAGATTTCAGGAGCTGATTTGCAAATAGATTGGATCTGTACAGAGACACGACGCTCTGAACTCAGTGCAAGTTATAATTCCTTTATTAGACAAAGTTCAGGATTTTACCGGTTCAAGAGTGAGCCAGTTTACCCAGAAGGACCTCGCTGAGTTTATTTCTTCAAAATAAACATGTTTAGCATACAGTAGGGGTGCACGATATTATCGGTTTGATATCGGTATCGGCAGATATCAGCCTAAAAAGTTAAGTATCATATCGGCAGACTTAATATGAGACTCTGCTCCTGTTGTAGTGTTTTGTGGTTTGGTTTTAGTTATTTGTTTTTATTGTTTTTAAACTGCTTTTAAAAACAATGAAATAATTATTTCTGTGTTTACCTGCTTTATTTTATCTATTGTTTTTAATTGTTTTATGTCGTTGTTTTGTCTATTTCTGTACAGAACTTTGTTTCGGCTGTGGTTGTTTTGAAAGTGCTTTATAATCAAAGATGAGTTGAATTGACTTGAGATATTGACATTTTTGCAGATATTTATAGCCAATATGTCAGCTGGAATATTGGCAAATTAAACAAATGTGCAATATTGATGCACCTTTTCATAACTGCATGGGTACATTTAAAAATCAAGGGTTTCATTTTTGCAAGAGTTAAAAGCTGTTTTTCTTGTTTTACATCTGTTCCTCTCAAAAGTATTCTGTGACACTGAAAGAAACAAGTCCATTTTTGTTAAGTACAGAGCTTTTACTCTAGACCAGAAATATCGGTATCAGCGATAATGAATTAAAAAAATATCGATATATCTGCAAAAATCCAATATCGTGCATCCCTAGTTAAACATTTACAGTCGGATCACTGGATGTGTGCAGGACAGTGGATCTCAGAGCACGCTGGTCTAGGTGTGCCTCTGGAATTTATTCAGCCATAAGGTAAAAACACAAGTAAACAACTAATCGATGAATGTAAGATTTACTCCCAATTAGAGCAACTAATCACAATTTTACCTGATCACAAAACGAGGCTTTGCAACAAACACACTGTAACATAATCACAATAAATTACTTTTTTTTTTTTTAATGTGTTTGAGCAAAGTTTCTTGGCATAACACTCTACTTTCACACTTTTTTGATGGATTTAGATGAAGAAAAAGCTGCTGAAAACTGCTCCGAGAGGTGCTTGTGCCACTTTAGTGGAGGAAAAGTTAGCTGGATTTCTTTGAGGTTCAGAAAAACAGCTGGAAGTTTTGTATAAAAGAGGCTGGGACAGTGAATTTTTAATCAAATGCACTTTAATTCTCTGTTTGATGATCAAAATCCAGTGTTATTGTACATAACGTGTTTTTCTCACATTGTTCAGGCCTGCCCTGAATATATTGTTAGATTCATTTGTTGTTAGTAATTAAGTTGTTTGCCTTGTTTTATTTGGCATATGTCGATGAAAGTAAACATGTGGAACAGACTAAGATTGTGTAACACATTATTACATAAATAAGGTGTGTCTTAAGATTTTGGCTTGTTTTTAGGTCTGCCTCTGACAAAAATAGTCTGAAAACCACTCGAGTAGAAACCTCAAGAGCAGCAGAGCACGTAGTGAATAAGGGCCGTCACTTTTCTCTGCTCCAGGTTTCTGATTATTTAATAAGTGATTATTCAATTATCACTATTGTCAACAAGTAATCTTTTCATCCAGTTTATATCCAGTTTTAAACCAGTGTAAACCAAGTTTTGACTCTGTTTAACCAGTGTAAGCCAAACTGTTGCTCTTTAAATCCAGTGTCAATTCAGTTCTTACTCTATGAAGCAGTGAAAACCAGACACTCTAACCACATCCCAGTAAAAGCTTGATGGACCAGTTAAAACCCTTTTGTGTTTTGTTTTAAACCAGTCTCTAAACCCATTTTTTTATCTAGTAAATCAGTGAAATCCCGGCTTTTACCTTTTAAATCCAGTATAAATACAGTTTCTTTGGTTTTAAACAGATAACATCCCAGTTAAAGCTTGATGGACCAGTTAAAACCATTTTGTTTTCTGTTTTAAACCAGTCTAAACTCAGTGTTTTATCTATTAAACCAGTGAAATCCCTGGTTTTTTACAGATTGTTTCCAGTATAAATACAGTTTTTATGATTTTAAATAAGTGTTATCAAAGCTTTTACGATATTAATGTGAACCCAGTTATGCCCAACCTGCTGGCGTTGGTCAGTTTGAGCAGGCTAATTAAAAAAGTTGTCAACAGATTTCTGAACATTTTCTGGCGATGTTTGTATGGATGCATGATCTTATCAGACCAATATCAGTATCAGCAGATATTTGCTTTAATAGTTGATCATCCATACAAATCATCCATGAATGTCCCATATACTGGCAAAATGTGCCAGTGTCCTCTTTTGTGAATCAAAACTATAATTTATTGAAGAATAAAATGTTGTTTTTCTTGCTTCACGTCTCTTTCTTACACTAATAGACTGTCAGGATGGAAGGAACGGGTTAGCTTTAGTTAAATGGCGACTTTGTGCTCTTGACACAAAATATCTGAATCCATCTTGTGGATAGTGAGTTTAGAAAATTCAGATAATCAAAAAAGTCCAATTACATGTATCCCTACATGTTGGTCATGGCACAAGGAAGAAGTGATTAGATTTTGGTGGTGATCTTAATCTGGGTCCAGGAATATTTAAGGATTTGTTAATATTGTCAGATAAATAAACGGTTTTCAACGTATTTGTTTAATAAATGCTTCGATGGGATCAAATGATTGCAAGTTGACAGGCTTCCTTGATTTTAAACAATCAAATGTTGTGTTGATTGACTGTGATATCTGCAAATATTCCTTCAGTTTTAGCTCACAGTGATGAGAGGAAATGTTCTGGTCGTTGATGAATGAATCTGGAGTGTCATCTGATGTTTTGGTCATGGCCCTCTCCTTAAAGAAGGAAAGTTTCAACCTTTTTTTTTTTTTTTCAATACTTTCTTTTGATTTAGATATTTTTTTATGAAAACTACAGCCAATAAAACACAGACTATACACAGATACTTCGGCCTTCAGTGTTCTTATAATGAAGTCTCTCAGTCTCCAGTGCCGCTGCTCTGATTTCTGTATACCGTGTGTTTTTCCCATTTGTCCTTCATCGGGGTTTGTTGCAGTCATATCATGTGAGTCAGTTTTTTCATCAGATGAAGCTCTTCAATAATCTGTGTCCCTTCATTTATAGTTGGGGACCAGCTTGATACCACTTCCTTGTTATTGTCAATATTTTAAATATTTATCTTTGCCTTTCACATATTTTTTGAGAAGTTACCAAAGTAAAGTATGGATGCCCTCATCAGCAAACTATATCCCAATATTTTTGTTATTTCTGTATTTATATTTTCCCAGTAAATCAAGGTTTTTGAACACTCCCAAAATACATGGCTATGGTTAACATTTATTGAACCATGAAACAGTTTCATCTGTCAGTACTTTACATCATTTTTAAGATTTTAAATAGCACATCGGCATCCGTTCAACATCAGAATCACCTCACCTACCACTTTAATGCTGGCATGTGGCACAGCTAGCTGCTGATTTAGAGAATATATTTTGTACTTTGGAGTATCAGTGACCTCTTGGGAAGGTGGTGATCTGATTTCATGATTGAACCTGAAAGAAATTATTGGGACTGCAGGAGAATTAAGCCAAAAACACTGGTATCAGCATCAATATTATCTAAAACGACCATTTTACATATGGGTATTTGTATCAGCCCTGAATTTCACAATCAGTGCATCACTGATTTTAAATGTTTTTTATATGGTCCAAGCTTTAACCAATAAATCCTTAATAAATGTCTTTTGACTTGACTGAAAAAAAAAAGCTGTAGGACTTAGAAATGATCTTTACTTTTTAGTCCTGTCACTTCACGTGCACACAGTTCATCCCCGACTGCAGCAAATACTCTCTGACTCTGCAGGAAGACAGATGCCTTTTATTCATTGGTTTGAGGAGGAAGGACGAATGTGTCCGCTGGGGTTTACTCTCTCAGCAGTGTTTGGGGGCTGGGCACCAGATGAGCCCGGTGGTAGAGACAACGAGCTGCGGCGTCCCCCTCCATCTGTCCCCCACACACACTCAGACACACTGATACCACCAGCTGGAGCCAGCAGAGAAAGTGTGCGTGCGTTTAATTTGAATATTAAGGATCATTAAGATAATAAAGTTGCTCATTTGATTAAGATTAAAAAAAAAGGTCAACAGGCTCTCACGGTGTGTGTTAGAAAAACAGTGTTAATTCTGACAGCACCTTTTAATTTAGTTTTAATTTTAGTCTGTTGCCTAAAACATCTTTCAGTTTTAGTCATAATTTAGTCATCTGAAGTGTTTTAATTTCAGTCTAGTTTTAGTCGATGAAATCTGCTGAAAATTAAGTCGACTAAAATATGAAGTGTAAAGGCTAAGGCATTTTTATGTTTCCTTGAATTTCTGAAGTCATGTTTTACACTTGGATAAAATCAAACATCTAATAACCCTTTATTGAATGCTAGTAAAGTCTGAATGTATAAATGGACAGAAACAAATTTTCCTTTTGTGTGAAATGCAGTCACCTTTATTTAGGCTACCTGGCAGAGCATCTCAGTTACAATACCAGAACTGACAACAAACAGTGAACCTGCTCTACATGAATATATCAATTCATAAAGAGAGGAGCTCTGATTGGATCGCTCCACAACTTATCCCACCACCACCAAGCTAAGGCAGCTGTGATTGGATATATTCCTAACTTGTCCCTACTTTCTACATGACCAAATTAGGTCTGATTGGATTAAGTCTTTGTCAAACATTTTAGTCTAGTTTTATTTGCTGATGAAAGTGTCAGTTTATTTAGTTTGAGTTTTTGTCCATGTGCACATGTTTTTATTAGTTACTGTCTAGTTTTCATCAGGGGAAAAAAGGTTGTTGATGAAAACTATGATGAAAATAATTAGGCAACTAAATTGGTCAACGAATTTTCTGTGATTATGGGGTCATAAATATCCTTTTCTGTGTGTTTCAGGATGTGTCGTGCCTGAACCGGGACACCAGTAAGGTCATCGTGGTCGACTGTAAGCGGGAGGCGTTCAAGCTGCAGCCCTTCAACGGCATGGCTCTGAAAAAATGGGACGGAAACTCAGAAGACCGGACGCTCTACGACCTCGCACACTTCCTCAAAGGTAAGATGCTTTTCTTTTTTCTTTACCTTAAGAATTTATATACATCTCGGCTCACAAACAGGCATATCCTGAATCAAGAGAATACCTCTGCACATTCAGTTTGACAGCCTCTTTTCAGTGTGTAAAATAAAGGTCAGAAAAAGGTCTGGACTCCTGTGAGCCTTGGACTCAAGATGATGCATAACCTTGCTCTCAACATTAAAATAAAAGGATATTTTCAAATATTTAATCATGCATTTCACTGAAATACCATCCAGGAAACACCAGTATATCCAGTATAACAACGTATATCTGAGGAAGTTTATTTGTCTAATTTCAAATTAAGAATAACCACAATACTTACCGAAATTTCAAATTCATTTGACGAGTCCGGATGGATGTCTTAGTACAAGGAATAAAAAACAGAAATAAAGCACTGAATAACTTAAAATTATCAGAAAATATCTGCCTATGAAACAAGCAAAATTTTACTCATTGAGGGTCTTAAAGTCAGGTATAGAAACTACTTAAAATAGCACATCTTTCTTCCAAGACATCGTGAAAGTAAAATTTGTTTTGCCACATTGGCAGATATTTTATCTCATTACAAACAAGTACTGAAATAAGATGTATAGCTGGACATGTCAGGCAATTTTGGCTCACAATAAGTCTTGTGAGATTTTTAGAATTGAAATTGGATGAATAAACTTCCTTAGATTTGAGTTTTTGCAGTGTAAAACGATCCTTTGGAAATGTTTCAGGTACCTTAACATGCCTTAACTGATACTTATAAGGATAAGTAATATAAAAGGTAAATCTCCAGTTGCCTGTAATGTCGCTGCCTTTCAGTAAACAAATAATCACCAAAACCTGCTGTGATCCGGTCTGGTACTTGTCCTCTTGATACTGTTCTCACATTTGCATCAGATTTGAAAACCCGTCCCTGAGTACAAATTGAATTGAATGCTTTATTCTGAACATGTAAAAAACAAACATGGGAAGTCACCGTGAACAAATACGTGCATATACCAAAACAGAAATAAAGAAGGTAAACTGTTGACGATATCTTGCATGTGCGGCAAGTTTATATGCTCAAAAAGGAGTAGGAGTAGTTTAAACTTATTTAATTCTACCCCTTTTATTATCACGTACTACACAGTCAAGTTTTTAATTTCTCCATAATTATAATATTTACAATATTCACCATCCATTCAGGAACCAATGGTCCTTATAATATATTGACTATAATATATTATGAACTACTTATATCAGCCATTTGGCTTTGCCAACTCCAAAGCAGCTATAAATCTCAAAACTCAAACAGCCACTGTGGCACGGGGAGAGTGGATCTCATGCAGGATCGAAAAATATCGATATTAAAACCACAAGATGGTTTCCTTTGGTTTATTAAGCATTTCAAACAAATTGGCGTCCTCTTGGCTTCCCGTCTCCCTTTTAAAAAACCATTCACCTTCCCCTTACCTGCCTCTCTGTATCCATATCACCCGGTGCCAAACAACCAGACCCTTCAAAATAAAAGTATATGTGTCCAAATATTCTATATATTAAAACTGGCAATAATAAACATAATTCTTGAATCGCATTTAAACAACATAACAACTAAATAAATAGCTACATTTAAATGAGGCAATATCCCGTGAATAGCTCACACACTACTTGTATACAAATGTACACATAATATTTTACCTATATAAAACTTAATTTCTATACATATAATACACCCCAAAAAAGACATTACAAAAAAAGATGATATATCCATATATTTCAAGACTCTGCCATTACCGTCCTGGGTTAAACTGCTCTTCATCCTTAGGTTTGTGTAGAATTTGTGTTTTGAATGTTCTTGTAAACTTGCTGATGGTTTTATTTTTCTTTAATGCATCTGTTAAACTGTCCCATTATTTAACCCCTGAGTTTGACACGCACATACTTTTTAATGTTGTTCAATCCATTTTAAAGTTCAGTTCCCTCTTAAATGATAAAGAAACAGTTTCTTTATGTTGTCTGGGAGTTTGTTGTTTCTTGGCATCAATTCATGATTAATCAGGCTGTGAGATTAGTGACTGCACCGTCTGCACTCCTCCATATCTAATGCTTTTCAAGTTTTAATTTCGTTGTGCAGCCTGTTGCACAATGGCAAATAAACTTTCCTGTATCTTGTACGATTATTGAACTCAAAGTCGGTGTTTTTGTGGACCTTTCTGCAGCGATTGCTCTCAGCGGGGTAGAGGACGTCCGATCAGTGTTGGAGAACTACGCTATGGAGGACGACCCCATCGAGGCGTTCAAACGTAGACAGGCTCAGCTGGCACAGGTGGGTGTAGAAATCAAACTCACCCTGAATGCTGTTGTCCTGATTTTCTTGGACTTGACGTGACCAGTGTTCATTTTGACAGCACTTTTTAATTTAATTTTAGTGATTGTCTTTTGCCTAAAACATCTTTTAGTTTTAGTCATAATTTAGTCATCTAAAGTGTTTTAATTTTAGCTTTAGTTGATGAAATTTCACAACATTTAAGCTGATGAAATCTGCTGTAAATTTAGTCGATCTCAAAGTAGCTGTGATTGGATATATTCCTAACTTGTCCCTACTTTCTACATGACCACTTTAGGTCTGATTGGATTAAGTCTCTGTCAAACATTTTAGTCTAGTTTTTATTTGTTAATGAAAATCTCAGTTAATTTAGTTTGAGTTTTTGTCCATGTGCACTTGTTTTTATTAGTTACTGTCTAGTTTTCGTCAGGGAAAAAAAGGTTGTTGATGAAAACTATGATGAAAATAATTAGTCAACAACATTAACGCTGGATGTGATGATGTTTTTGCTCATCAGGAGGAGGAGCAGCGCCTGGCCGAGCTCTCGCAGCAGAAGAAACAGGGACTCTCCCTCGGCTCCATCGCCTCACGCTTCTGGCGCAAGCAGCAGTGAGCCCCGCCCCCCTCACACTTCAACCAATAGCAGCCCAGCTCTCCATCTGCGTCCAGGTGAGGGGGAGGGGGTGGCGGACAGAAGGGGGAGGAGTGGGAAGCGGGCCCTGTCAATCATGTATGGATGGGCGGGTCTTCCGTGCTCAGACGCTGGTCGGCCTCTGCACCAATGAGAGAGGCACTTCCTGGTGTTTTGGAGGCGGGGCTTCGGCAGCCCCCTCCCTGGGTCATCTTGGTGTCACCTGATGTTTTGAAGCTGCTGATTGGTTTAAAAAAACAAACACACATGAGAGAGAAGATCCGGGTCAGGATGGACTCTTGGCGTTGGCGGTCGGGTTCTGGACTGAGATCAGCGCCACTATCGCAACTCCGGCTCTGATCGGCCCGCCACCCGCAGGAGCTGACCCGGGATCAGAGACGCCTCAGGACGTTCGTTTGGTTTGGACTCCTCTGTGTGTCTCAGACTGTGCTGCTGCAGACCATGTTAATGTGATGAATATTGTTTATAAAAAATAAAAAAGGAACAATCCGTAGTTTTCCTAAGAGTTTATTTAATGTGTCAGAGTGTTGGCGTTATCGGGATATGACTTTGCTTGAAGATCGAACAGCAGCTGAGCCAAAAATGGAGAGAGAAACGGACGAAAATGAAGCTGGAGCCAGGTGTCTGATTTCTGCTTTATCTCTAGCCTATCCACTGGATGAAGAGCTTGGTCGAAAGTAGGGATGTGCACTGGTTAAATGATTAATTGATATCTTTATTTCGATCATGTAAATGGCAACTTAAAAACAGTTGAAAATACAAATAAGTGATAAAAGAAAATGAAAATCTAACAGGACAGTAGCTGAATCTGCAATTTTTTCTTAGCATCTCAGCTGACATGAGGGAAAGGAGTAGGAAGTATAAACTTTTCTAGCTTCCCCCTTAAATTTTACTGTACTTCCTAACTGAAACCAAACCACTGTCTTAAATTTAACCAATAAAATACAATCATGCCTATACCTTCTTTACAAATGTATTTACCATACCCTGCAAAATTTTCCTCCAAATAATGAGCAAGCACCTTGTGGTATTTATTCATCTATGTACCTCTGAAAAATCGTTTATTTATGCCTCTTTTTAAACAGAATTATGCTCCAAATTTGCTTTAGTTCTGAACTCCACACTTTAACTCCACTAACAGTGTTACAGAAACTTTTCACCTCTAACCTTTAGATTTGATTGTTTTCTTAAATTATAACCCTCCTCTCTTTCATAAAACATTTTCTGAATATTTTTGGGAGCATATCATTCCTCTCTTAGTGTAATAGTTGAGCTGTTTTGTGCTCCACCAAGTCAAAAAGTTTTAGGGTTTTGGATTTAAAAAAGAAGTCGTTGGTGTGTAACTGAAATCCAACATTAGGAATGATTCTGATGCTCTTTTTTGCAGAATGAAAAGTGGTTTAAGTGACGTTTTGTAAGTGTTTCCCCATGACCCATTAAGTGTGGTTGCCTCTTAATCTGTGCCATGACAGCATCACACAGCTGCTGCAACATCCATGATGAGAATCTCCTGCTCCACCACATCCCAAACTGTTGGATTGAGATCTGGTGACTGTGGAGGCCACTACAGTGAAGAAACCAGTTTAAGTCGATTTAAGACATGGAGCTGCTGGAATTGTCCATCAGAAGATGGTACACTGTGGTCATAAAGGGATGGACATGGTCAGCAACAATCCTCAGGTAGGCTGAAATGTCCGTAACACCAGCAGCAGCAGCCTGAACCGCTGATCCAAGGCAGGATGGATGCACGCTTTCATGATGTTCACACCAAACTCTGAGCCTACCATCTGAATGAAAGTCCAGCTTTGTTCTCAAAGTCTCATCCTTTTCTCTCCTCATTTGGAGCAAAATATCATAAAGGGAGTCCAGTTTGAGTGTACAGGTAGAAATAAAACATGAAAATGAGGGGTTTTGATGCTCAGCTGCTGCTCGTCTTCATGTGCTTGTTGATGAATCATGTTGTGATTTCAGCGTCGATTTCTTCAATAAAGGAACCAAACCAAGCTGAAGCTTTGTGGGTCTTGTTTTTATGTCACAGTGCTTAGTCTGTGCTCTAATTAAAGTAAATCCATCTAATGTGCCTTTAACAGGATAATTGACTGCTTTATTTTCCATTAGTTTAATTGCATTTACTCTGAGCCACAAGTTTTTTATTTATTTTCACAACCAACAAAACTCTGATTCAGTAGTTTAACTGGATTTTCCCCTCTTGTTCTAAACACAACCAGACTTTCATGTTCTTTCCCTCAAAACATCTGCACTGGGATTTTTAATAATGATTTTTATAGTTCATGCCCGAGCTGGCCTTTAACCAATGGGGCTCTTTTCTTCTTTGAGGAAAGAAGCAGAAGAATGAATACTCAGACATTTGTTTTTTTCCTCATGCAAGCTTCAGCTGTTAAAGAAACCCTGAAGGCCTGGCATGTTCTGCTGTATGTTTTCACCACGATGTGCGGAAAAACAAAAGCTGAAATCTGACCAAACCTCAGGAATCTTTCACATTTCAGATTTAAAGGGGAGGCCCCGCTGAGCTCTGAACCTGTAAATCTGTTTTCCTTTCCTCGGCCCAGCTGGACTCCAGGCTCACCAACTCCACGCTCCCTCAAATCCCAACAAAAAGAGAAAAGAGACAATTATCACCTCTGGATCCTCTGTTCCGCCTTCCCTCATCAGTGTGGCATGAAGGCCAGGAATCATGGGAAATAATGAATCTGCTTTTGGCGCAGATGTTGGAGCAGCAGGACCAGGAAAGTTCTGGATGTAAGAATGCTGTTAAGTTCAACATCTAAAATAACTTCTCTGACTTACCTGTGCAGAAAATTGTGTTTCACTGTTTGACTCACATGGAGGTCTGAAATTTTCTTTTGCATTGTGTACATTTTCCATGTAGAGCTGGTAGTTCTCATCGACAGGATACTGAATACTTCTACAGCTCATGAACATGGCCGCACACATGAAGATAACTGCCCTAGCCAAGAGAAAGTTGGACAGCAGACCCGGTCATGTCTTTACAGCAACGTTAGAGCCTCAAAGGGCCCACATTCTGCTTCTTTGGAGTTTCCTATGCCCTCTAGTGTTTTACATGCACTACACTTCTATTCACTTCTCCCTCTACCCCTGTTTACAGCACCAGTAGCTGCCTGATACTGCTCAGTCCTTCGGTGACCTCCCAGAATGGCGTCCAGTCATTGTTTCAGCAGTTTAAGCCCAGTGGCTTCGGCTGGCATAGACTGCAGAACGAATGATCTGACCAATGACCGACGAGCACACCAGCCAACCTATCAAAACAGTCTAGGTCCATGTGGAGGAGGAGGTAGCTCCAACAGAGTGTTTCAATACAGGTGGATCAGAGTACTCGGTACAGCTGGATATCTCCGACTACCTCATGATGTGGTATGAATCATGATACTTCTACTCCTTTCACAGAATTTCCCACATTTTTTTAATGGAAAAAACCCCATGAAGACGAGATTTAAAGCTTCCAACAACTTAAACTAAAATTGCAGGCCTTCAGAGCTCTACGAAGTCATTCAGAACATGTGCTGCATGATATATTTTGTCTTCTACCGCCACCTTCAGAAAAATATCAACACACCTGTGTGTCGGGATGTTTTGTGGTGCAATACTGTACTGATATTTTTGTGCAATGTTGTGATATTCAAGAATTCAGAAAAAAGTTGGGACATTTTTTTCATATTTTAGTGTTGCCGACATTTAGCCATTTGACTTTCTGTTACAATTATTGCTATTATATCAAGTTAAGTCTACAAAGCCCATTTTAAAACAACATATGTTGACCAAAACAACACTGAGCACATCATGAGGCATAAAACATCCAACTGTAATGACCAAAACAGGACAAGAAAGCACAACAGCAAAGGGCAGGCAAGCAAAACTGAAGCCATAAAATCAAATATGAGAACAAAAACCATGTTAAAGATGTGAAAATACAATATAACAGATGGCTCAGTTTCCTTTTTTTTAGCGCAGCTACTTGTTGACAGCAGACATTTAGCCTCTGTCTCTCTGTTACAATAATTGCTATTATGTCAAGTCAAAGTGTATCTGTAAAGCCCATCTAAAAACAACATATGTTGACCAAAGTGCTGCACAACCACAAATAGCCCTTTTCCACCAGCACGCCTTGGTCCTACTCTACTCTACTCTACTCGGCTCTACCCGTATTGTGTTGCGTTTCCACCGGCACGGTACCTCCTAAAACAAACCAGTTTTTAGTACCTACTCTGCTCTGGTTCTAAGCGAGCTGAGTCGATACCAAAAGGTGACGTCGACCGACTGCCGGCTACTGATTGGTCAAAGAATGTCATCACCGATGAGTCATGAGCGCGACGAGCTAGCTAACATGCTAGCGGTAGCTACCATTAGCTTACCCTTGTACGCCTTTTCTTTGCAGCTCGATTGCTCTAGTCCTCGGTATTTCTTCTCGCCGCCTGCAGCCTTCTTCTGCTTTCCCCTTTCATTCGGTTTGTGACAATTGCCTCCAAGTCCTCCATTGTTTTGATTGTTGTGTCCCGCTCAAAATGACATGAACGCAGCTGTTTTGTAGCAACCCTGTCCCCGCTGGCCAGGGAACCGGGCTGGTGGGAAAGCAGCACAATGCGAGTAGAGTAGAGCCGGGTAGAGTCGGGGAAAGCCAAGCCGAGTAGAGTAGGGCTAAGACGTGCTGATGGAAAAGGGCCAAAAGAGACAAAGTAGAAAACACCAACAAGCACCATTATAAGGTATAAAAACAAAGTAAAATGGCTAAAATGGGACAAGAAGCACAACAGCAAAGGGTAGACAAGGTAAAACTAAATGCATAAGATGTTAAAGATGTGAAAAAACAATATAACAGAGAGCCTGGTTTAATCGATGGATCTTTAGCAGAGACTTTATCAGGGATGGAGCAGACCTCAATCGTCCCACAAAGGCTTGATCTCTGGTTTTGTCTGTCGGTGGGACAAACATTAAAATGATAAATGTTGCAGAGACCATGCTTTATATAAATACTACTTTAATTTACTGGGATTTAATGTTTATTTCTGGTCATTTTATCTGTATTTACTCTTAAGGGGAGGTTTGAAAATAAGCCCACGTTTTTTCCACCTCACCTGCACATGTGACTTCATCTTTACCATCTGAGCATTAGTGATGGTGATGCAGTCATCAAATTTACAAATATTAACCTGAGCAAAAGGCAAACACTGAAAAGCCTTTGCCCGGGCAAAAGTCTGTCCAATTGAGATCAGTCCAGACACAATTACTATGAGGGAAACTCTGTTTGTCAGGTCTGCAGAGAGCACAAAGATGAAAATTCCCTTTAACTGTCTTTAAATATGGAGAATTCCCTCAGTATTTGTTTCCCCTCAGTTGGCTGATCGGAGTTAAATGAGGGGAAATGAAGCAGAGAAAGTCCAATCACAACATCCCAGGCAGATTAACATGCAGTAATAATCAACTTGGAGCAAAGAAGACTCAAATATTTTCAACAACAGCTTCATTTAATGTCACATAAAATAAAAACAGAGTGCTGCCAGTCTGTCTTTATTTAATATCTATTACACATCATAAAAGCCCTCCTCACACTCACAAACTGTTCTCTGAAGACAGGACAGGGACGTTTGTGCTCTGGACTTCCATGTAGAGCTGAGTTAAAGCTGCTGGTCTCCTTCATCTGAGGTAAAGCTGCTCAGCCGAGTCTCCAGCTGTGAACCTGGAGCTCTCGGAGGTTTTGATAGAAACAGATCTGAGCCTCAGGATTAGGAGTTAAAGGCTGCTGTTTGCACAAGTTTCAGTCTTTAAATCCTGTTTTTACAGGTTAGATGTTTGAAGGAGCACACCACTCCTGCTCCTCTGCAGACAAACCCCATTAGAAACTGTAAAGCTTTAATGCAGGGGGATCAGTAAGGATTGGTTTGTTTCACCTCAGACTGCTGGCAGACACCTCAGCGATCAGTGGTGTTAACAGATCTGGTGTTGGAGTATTTTAGGAGTCTGCATGTTGGGAGGAGGTTAACACTAAAACAAGCCTTCAGAGTTTCAGCGTCATTTCAAAATACAGTGAGAATAGTGAAAATAATGTGGATGCAGAGAGCAAGTCAACGTCAGGCAGGAAATATAATCTGTTGTTTAAGGGCCTGAGAGTTTTGTCGCGTTAGTAGCTTTCGTTTACACGAGAACGGTGCCCAGAGTACCTGAATCCACAAACTTTTGAACCAGGGTCAAGAGTGAAAGGTTTTGAAAATGTTTTTTATCCGCCGCCGTGTAAACAGGACTCAGCATTGTAAGGGAAAACGAAGGCACGTGGCACATGTGCAGTACTCTTTCAGATGAAAGTTGCGCACGCACCTAGGAACGAAAATGGCTGCGTCCGTCTACCGAGCAACATGTGTGCTGCTTACTG
Organism: Cetoscarus ocellatus; assembly: GCA_037902135.1. Taxonomy (NCBI): domain Eukaryota; kingdom Metazoa; phylum Chordata; class Actinopteri; order Labriformes; family Labridae; genus Cetoscarus; species Cetoscarus ocellatus. The sequence continues at coordinate 145,119 of JBAMNC010000188.1, read as the reverse complement.
TGCTCGGTTTGTTATCCTGACAAAAATATCCAGATGCATTTGTTGTCTAGACAAAAAACTCCTGCGTCTTCGTTCACCCACTCGCCATTGTTGTTTTTTAAAAATTTGTCTTCACAGGAAAGCGTACGCGTGTTTTGACATCGCTGTTTCACTACAAACCTACATCGCCAACTACTTGCCTGGCATACACGGTACAGCTTTTTCAGTTGCTCTCACAGATCTATGTGAACATGAAGCACTTTTGAAAACACAAAAGAAAAACCTTTCTGCTTCTGGTGACAAGATTGTCATGTAAACAGGGCATAAATGTTGATCTTCCGGTTGTCTCGTAAACTCTGTCACCTCGTGAAGATGAAGTTCATGATCTTTATGGCTACGTTCACACTGCAGGCAAAAGAGGCCCAAATCTTCATGTGTGACCTGATCTGATCATTTTATGACAGTCTGAACGGCACAGATCAGACCCAGACCACGTCATATGTGGTCCTAAATAAACATTTAAATTATAATGTGAACAACCAGCAACAAAATCCAAATTGAGCATCAAGACCTGCAGTGTGAACGTAGCCTGAAGATCTCACATTTCAAGCGTCCAGGTGAGGACACGCCGTTGGTCAGAGCGAAGCTGCTGTGCTGACATGATGCTGTGCTCGGTGTAGAAATCCGGCGTTATGGTACATTGTTATATACCATCCTATCGCAGGGTTCATGCAAATCCATAAAATGTTTTTAGAACATCTTGAATTTTATTTTCTAACCTTAATGTCTTGTACACACCTCCTCTTAACCAAGTTTACCTTGGTTAGTTTTTCGCTCCCCTTAGCAAAATGTAATACACTTGAAGTTCATTTTATTAGGTATGCTTGAGTATAAGTATAGCAAGTACACTATGGACCATGTACTTGTAGAGCACGAGAAAGTATACTAATTTAATATTTCTTCAGACTAAATTGGAACATTTTTAAGTTTATAAAAGTGTACTTTAAGTATACTTTATGAGGTCATTTTAAATTTACAAAAGTACACTTTAAAATATACAACAAGTATACTTATCTATTTACTACTAGTGTTCAGGTATATATTTCTAGTCCACATTTTAGTTTATTTGTACTTTAGGTATACTTTTATAAACTAAAAAATACTATTTTACCCCTTCATGCACAGATTAAACAGAAAAGTTCTGTATCACAGTCAAAACACTGGCAGACTAAAGCAGAGATACAGCAGTGCTGTATGCTGGAAAAATGGTACAGTTTAATTAGATTAATTAATGACTCAGTTATTTTTAAACAAACGGCTTCACGTCAGATTTCTGCTTTTTGTCCACGTGCCAAACTCTGTTGTGTTTTAGTTAAGGTACTTACTAAATCAGACAGGCCTGTATGTATAGATTCATGTACAAAGTCCTTTCATATATGAGGTTAAAAACAAACTGTTAATGCTGCCTGGCCTGATATGATTAAAACAACTTGTGTTCTTGTTGAAACAGATGACAAGGGACTAGAACTTGATCAGTAAAGTCAAGTCAAATGTTTCTCTGTTTATGTTTTTAAGGTACATAAAGATAATGGCATTGAGCACACATACTATTTACTGTAAACTTTTACACTTCAGCACTATATGATCATGAACATGGAAGTTTACAACAGGGGTAATACTTCAAAGCAAATGTGTAGTGAAAAACAGTTTTATTCTGCTGAATTAAATTTAAGCACTTGACCTTATTCTGTACCTGGATCAAGATAGTACTTTGTGGCAGAAAGAAATAAAAAGTATTCTAAAGTACAAGTATAAGTTTTAGTGTTAAAGTATAAATGTAGGACTTAGTATCAGACTTTAGACTTTTCTTTATACTTTTCAGTATAAGCCAAGTATACTTCACTATACTATCTTCAGTATGTCAAATATAATATATAAAAAGTAAACTTCAAGTATACTGCCTCAGTTTTATGTAAAATAAGTATACTCGTATGGATAAAATACTTTTTGCTAAGGGTCATAACTCGACAAACAGCATCAGAAAGGCCTTGGTGGAGATTCGTGCTCTCTGACTTCTTCTACTTTTTCTTTATTTCTCGGATCATGCTGATGTTTCAGATGCTGTAGCTCCAGCTGCCATCAGCAGAGTGATTACAGAAACCCAGATGAACTCACTCGGGGATCATTAAGGGTTTTGGCCTGTGGTCGCCCCTCTGCTCAGAGGGTGGGGGGTGTCCCTGTGCTGACTCTCTCACCTCACAGTTTGCAGGTAGGTGTGAATCCCACCTCCCTCCACTTGTTCTCTCACTTCAGGCTCTGATGTGAGACGGCGGCGGCGTTAACATGACTGAGAGTCAAAGAGTCGGCACACGCTCACACAGGTCCATTAACATCAGCTGACTGAAGGAGGGTCAGCAGCTTCCTCACGAGCGTCGACCATTCGCATGTTAAAGATTCAAGAAGCTGCCGAGTGAGGAATTCTGTCAGTGTGAAGGCTGTTGACTAATTATTTTCATCAACAGCCTTTTTTCACCTGATGAAAACTAGACGGTAACTAATAAAAACAAGTGCACATGGACAAAACTCAAACTAAATTAACTGACATTTTCATCAACAAATAAAAACTAGACTGAAATGTTTGACAGAGACTTAATCCAATCAGACCTAATCTGGTCATGTAGAAAGTAGAGACAAGTTAAGAATATATCCAATCACAGCTACTGTGGTTGTGTGGAAAGGTTGGATGAGTTAAGAGGGACATCCAATCACAGCTGCCTTAGCTTGGTGGTGGTGGGATAAGTTGTGGAGCGATCCAATCAGAGCTCCTCTCTTTATGAATTGATATATTCATGTAGAGCAGGTTCACTGTTTGTTGTCAGTTCTGGTATTGTAACTGAGATGCTCTGCCAGGTAGCCTAAATAAAGGTGACTGCATTTCACACAAAAGTTCAATTTGTTTCTGTTCATTTATACATTCAGACTTTACTAGCATTCAATAAAGGGTTATTAGATGATTGATTTTATCCAAGTGTAAAACATGACTTCAGAAATTCAAGGAAACATAAAAATGCCTTACCCCGTACACTTCAGATTTTAGTCGACTAAATTTACAGCAGATTTCATCGACTAAAATGACTAAAACCAACCAATTCATCTACCAAGAACGCAGCACCGCTGCTCTCACAGCTTTTAATCTCACACGACTTCAACGTAAACACACATGGCGGACAATGTCATGAGGCTAAATGTGGCTAGCATCCCCTAACATCTTTGACTGTAGTGATTTGAGCTCCTCTCCTCATCAGTTTGTTATAATTTACAGGTTAATCTGTTTAGAAGTGTGTTTGACAAATCAAAGAGTTGGACCTCCATCTTGATGTCCATCTTACTTCATGTTGCTACATTGCTTCCTGCTTTAGCCAGCTAACAAACACAGAGGACGTGCTTGGCTTTCCTCGGTGCTCCACACACATCAGGACTTCTGGTCATAAATATTGAACATATTGAATATTTACAATTTCAAGTCAGGGCCCGGTCCTCTTCTGAGAGGATAAAATGACTCTAAACACATCTCACACCACAGGATCATCAGGTAAGATCATCTTTAGGACCAACAGATAATGGGACCTTTGCTGAGTTTGATTGGAAGTTGAGATCTGAGCTGAAAGTCGTCCCGATTGTCGTGTTGTGTGTGCCTCGCTTACGGGCAATTTGGAGTCACCAATCAACCTAGCTGGAGTTTGTGAAAAAGACCAACACATGCACAGGGAGAACATGCAAACTCCACACAGAAAGGATCGAAGCAGCAATCTTCTTGCTGTGAGGCCCGTGCTCTACCTGCCGCCCTTAAAGTTGGAATGATGAATTGAATTTTGAAATACTGATTTTGGGGAACCTCTTGAGGGATCCCAGGCACAACGAACTCACTTTTAGGACTCGAAGGGTAGAAGGAAAGACCAAACAGAAAAGGGGAAAGGAGGAAGCATCATGAGAACGAAACAGAATCCATCTGTCAGTTCTACAGTACTGGACTAGACTGCCCTTCATGATCACTCGAGCTCAAACAGGTTGAAAAAACGAAAATGGACAAAATATATAGAAAGACTTGATTTTGTCACAAAAGAAATTGCAGCCATCAGGTAGCAAATCAAATCCTTGAATCACTGACACAACCAGACTCAAGCCTGATTTCAGCTTGTCTCTGTTTGGGTTTCGGTTTACAGCTACCCAGTTTATGAGTTAATACTTCTGTCTCCGCTGTGCTGTAGGGACACTTAAACATGTTTACATCGATGCAGCTGGTAAACCTTTAAAAGAGTCTGCAGGATCTAAACCTTGTTTGAAGCAGCAGAAAAAAGAGGGTCAGAGCAGAAATGAAAGTCACCATTCATCATCCTCAGAGATAGAGAGGTCAGCCAGCAGTTCGGATCAATATCACTCTACTTCCCGTCATGTGTGGTATGTGCAGAATTTAAACAAGAATGAAAAACATCAGGAAACGCTGTCAGGAAAAGATAAAGACTGATTCACATCATTTATGGTCTTCATTTCTTTATTTCAGAAGCAAATATTTGATTCTTGACAAAAGAGTTTGGCTCATTTGAATGGTGTTTTGTTAAAATAATATAAAAGCTAATAAACAAACAGATTTTTTTTGCATTTTTTTCAGCAGCAGAGCTTCTACATTTTTATACTTAAAAATATGACACATTATTGATCTGAGCAGCATCATCTAGTCATACACTGAAGATATAATCAAACTGGATGATATCAGGGGAGAATAATGTTAATTAACTAGAAGCTGCTTCCCTTATTAAATGTACACTCGTAATTAATCAAAGATGGTGTTTGACTTTATTCTCTCTCAGAGCTCAGAGCAGCTGCTGGAACACAGAGACTCCATAAAAGATCAGATTTCACTGTTTTGTGTTTCTCTTGGCCGTGTTTCTACTCTTTAATGTGCAGCAGTCTTAAAACACAGCAGAGGATCATTAATTTGTGCCTTAACATGCAGCTCAGATCATTTGATTAATGCAAGATGTGTGTGAAATTTGATTTATTTCAGTGTTTGCTGCAGTTTTGTTTTCCAACACGATGATATCTACTTTTTATTGAACAGTTTTGGTCATAAAAACTTCGTTATTTGGATATTAACCCATTTTGCCCCACTGGCAACAATTGTTGCCGAAGTGTATCACTGTCATTTTCTACTCACAACAAAAAATCTTAACGGTAAAAATGCAACTTTTTCCACTTATGTGTTAGTAGACAACTTGGATAAAGATTTTGGTTTATAAAAAATAGTTTCCAAGTGGTTCCTGTCACATGACATCATCTGCTTTCTGCTCCTTCCGGCGGAACACATGGCTGATGCGAATCGTCCTGGAAGGAGGTCATTTTCATACATTTCTAATGCTTTCCCCCAAAACATATTTATAATTATTTAATCATTCAAGTCTCTAGAGTAACCCTCCCCCAAAAAATTGTACCTGGGATAAATATTTTTTTGTTCATGGGCTTATTTCTGTGAGTGGCAACAAAAGTTGCCAGTGGGCACATAGCTTGTCGCTAAACTAAAGGAAAACACTGTCTGCAGGATTTCTCATAATTTTCTTATTTCAAATTGTAGAATGAGGTACACCGGCACATTTGAGTCCTCTTGGAATACTCTCCCAAGCTAAATAAATTCACAGTTGTTCAAGGCCTGTGTCTATAGGATTTTGATACGTTACCATAAATCATTTTCCTGCTAGCTGCTAAGCGATCTTTCTCTGTTACTTACATTAGCTTGTGTTTCACTGAGGTAAAAAAAAAAAATGTAGATGTGCAGTTGGAGGTGCACTTTTCTTGACACACAAGTACTTAGCATAGCCAATGCTTGGTTTGAACCATGATCACTAGCTACCTTCCTAGGATGATAATATCCATTTGTATCCATGTACAGTTTTACATTTTCTTTTTTTACATCCCCACCCCATCAACCTTTCTGTTATTATAATATGAGTACTGTAGACCAGTAAGCAGTTTGTTCACAACTGCTCTTTACCTCCACCAAGGAGGTTATGTTTTTGGGAGGGTTTGTTTGTCTGTCTGTCTGTTAGTTAGTTAGCAACATTCGATCCAGAAGAAAACCGCCATTACGGAAAATGCGATTTTCGTGAATAAATGCTGAACTAATGTTGATATCATTATGAATTCAGTTGCCAATGGTATATTTTCATGGTCAAGGAATCTAAAAATGTAGTCAAAATAAATGTGGGACTAATATTTATGGTGCAAATGACAAATAGGGGGAACTGTGGCGCTTGGCGGAGGTCTGCACTCTCCCAGTGCTTTCCTAGTTTTGGAAATGGAAGTACTCAAAATTGTAAATTTCACTTATAATTATGTACTGAAGTACAGTATCATTAAAAAAATCCAAAACCTTGTTGCATGAGAGCAACAAGGTTTTGGTTTTATCCAAGTGTAAAACATGACTTCAGAAATTGAAGGAAACATAAAAATGCCTTACCCTTTACACTTCATATTTTAGTCGAATAAATTTACAGCAGATTTCATTGACTAAAATGTTGTGAAATTTCATCAACTGAAATTAGACTAAAATTAAAACAATTTAGATGATGAAATTATGACTAAAACTGAAGATATTTTAGGCTAAAGACTTAAACTAAATTAAAAAGCGCTGTCAAAATGAACACTTTTCTGTCAACATGGAGAAATGGAGTCAAGCTACTGTGGGATAGATTACAAAACTGAGTGCAGGGTCCTAAACACGGTCTTAGCTGCAAACATAAACTGACAAAATAAACAAAAATTTATTTTTGATGTGATTCCAAATTTAAATAATTTCCCATGATGACTTCAGTGACTTGAACATGGCATGCTGGTGCAGATGGGCTGGTCTGATTATTTCAGAAACTGATGATTAGTCCCACCTGAGCATGGTTTGACCCCACAGCCTACCTGAGGACTGTAGCTGACCATGTCCATCCCTTTGTGACCACAGTGGACCATCTCCATGTCTCAAAGCTCTGATCATCTCAAACTGGTTTTGAGTTCACTGCTCTCCAGCGGCCTCCACAGTCACCTGATCTCAATCCAACAGTTTGGGATGTGGTGGAGCAGGAGATTCTCATCATGGATGTTTCAGCACCTTGTTGAGTCTAAGGAGCTCTGAAGGTCCAATCTGGTTTGTGTCAGATTGAAATGATACCTGTTTGGACATCCCAACAAAAACAAATTCACTCAAGTTTTGGATATTTTTTGTTTTTAATTCCCAGGATTGCAGACAGACACTCGTAATTACACACAAGTGTCTGTATTGTTAAGGAAGAAAATGAATAATGTCAAACTTTGATATGATATTTCACATTCAAACAGTTTTGATAGCTGCTTGCACCAAAAATAGAAGTCCTAGAGACCTAATATTAGATTATTTACGGCCTCAAACTCCTTCACATGCTGCTCTCGGTGTATTTGTGACATAAATAAGAAATGTGGGGTTATTTTTAGAGCTTGGTACTTTTTTGGCAGCGTTTTCTCACGTTTCTTGGATTTACTGGCACTTTTTGTGGCAGCATTGTGGTTGTGTTGGTACATCAGTGATGGATTAATTAAATGTTTCCTGGCTCTCGGCTCCCGGCTCAGTGGTTCATTCTCCTCGATGTGGAGGTGTGATCCTGGGAACGCTGGAGGAATTTGGAGCTTTATGAGTCCAACCATTTGCTCTCCAGCAGCTCGGGATTGTTAGCTGTCAGATGCTAACAGCAGGTTAGCTGGGCCGACAGACTGCAGGGACTGAAAAGTAGCACCTTCAGCATGAAGATGTTTGTGAAGGTTCACCTCCACCTCACCCTGACACACCTGGAGGTCTGCAGAGACCTCACAGAGGAGCATTTTCTCTCTGTTCAGCCATCAAACTGTTTCGTTCAACTCCAACAGCCCTGCTGCACTCTCCCTCTTCAGCCCTGCTCTCCTGCATTAAACTGCTTTTTACTTTTCAGTCATATTTATATTATATATATATTATCTTTAATGTTTTATCACAGTCTTCTTTATGGATACATATTCTCTCCTCTGTTCCACTTCTTTAGTTTATTATTATTACTTGTTTTAGTTTTTCACTTTGCTTGATGTGTGAAGAGTTAAACTTGAGTTTAATCCATCTGTACATCCAACAGTCTCTGTCCATCAATCGACCAGTCCATTCCTCCTTCAGGCTATCCCTCCATCCATCTGAGCATCCATACATCTGTCTGTCCATCAATCCATCCATGCATCATTTATTTTTTCAACCCAACCATCCGTCTATCTGTCCATACATTCATCTATCTATTCACTGTCTATCTAATCTATCTCTCCATCCTTTCATTCATCCATCTATACATCCATCCATTAGTCTGCCCATCCATCAATCTATTTACCTTTAAAAAGACAAATAAAATGTAATTTAAGTCATTCTTGACCTTATTTACTGCCTCTTAATGTCTGAACAGTAAATATATATTTATTTTTTTACTTTTATTGGAAACAGTTATTGATTCTCCATCATTACAGGAGAGTCGTGGTGGCTCTATAGAGCTATAGATGGATTTTTACGACATGTATGTCAAAATGAAGATTGAAGTATTTTTTTAAAAAGTCTGACCTGTAAATTAAAACACTGTTTAAAGATGGAAGTTAAAATTCAGAGTTCAAAACAAAAATGAAATTAGTCTTAATTTGTTAAAAAAAAAAAAAAAAAAAAAAAAAAAGAAAGAAAGAAACAGAGAGGTTGTTTTTTTGAGGCCTTGTTCTGATGTTTTTGTGAACGAGTCTGTCCTCCCGGGCAGCCAATCACCTTTCACTTCACCAGAGGAGAGGGGGCGTGGCTAAGACTCCACAGGTTTGACAGTCAGGTAACCAGGAGCCGCCGTCTCCGATACTTTAATGAAGATCTCTGCATCCATCCTCTCATGCCTGACCCCCTCCTCCTCCCCAGCACCCGTTTGTCCCGCCCTTCTCTGCGCATGTCTGTTCAGGTGTCAGTCTTGACGCCTCGCGGGGCTCTTCACGCGCCTGTATGATCTCCCTCCGTGTTCGCACCTCTGCAGACTTTCCCACGGCTCCGTCCCACCCTCCCAAACGCCCCCCTCCCTCTCCTCAACCCCACGGGCACGAGCCACACGCCGGGTCTGTTCTCACCTGAACAAAAGCTCGTGCAGCCGCTGCTCGGACCATTTGGGCACGTGTGGGGGACAAAAGGTGCTGAGAGTCAAAGAGATAAAGGAGGGGCGGGGACTCGGAAAAGGTTAATTCACCCTTAATGAAATATTCTCTACAGTCAGATCAACTTTAAAGAGGGACAGGTGCAGTCTGAAAGGTGAAGTCAGACCTCAGAGGACAGTTTGACTGAATAAAAACATAATCTCTGATTTCCTCCTGGACTCTGCCATCTTCACCTGCTCCTAATAAAGTGGGTTCACCTTCTGTTACAGCTGACACTGAGTGATATTTATGATTTCTACAGGATGATTGAGGTGGTTATGGCCACACCTTCATCAGTGTGCGCGGCATAATCCTGAAACACAGTCCAGATAAGGTGTCCATGACTTCTTATTATCCTGTAGGGGAGACCAGGGGCAATTGTAACACTTTTGACATTTTCCTTCATCACTCAAGTGATATTGAGCATATTTTAGTTTATTAATCATAAACAACTGAATTTATTTATATATATATATATATATATATATATATATATATATATATATATATATATATATATATATATATATATATATATATAAAAGTGTAATAGGATTTATTACTGATGGGGGAAATACAGAATAAAAAAAAGATTATTTCAGCACGAATGTCCCCACACACACACGATCCTATATAAACTAAACTATACAGCTGTTAATCAGTTATGCCCCTTTATTTTAATTCTCTTTAGTTTTTTTAAAAAAAAGCATTTTGCAGCCCCTCCTGCCTGTATCGTGGCCCACTGAGAGGCCCTGATCCACACTTTGGGAACCCCTTAAATGAGTGTAATCTTGCATATTGAGCCCTTTATACACTCATAAACATCTCTAGAAGTTTCTATAGGCGTTACATTAACCATGCATATGAAGGATGGATTAAATGGTGATAAACGCACAGCTCACTGCTTTGACGGACTCCATCAATACGCCATTTTAGAACTTTATTATCCTCCATTCTCCAAAAAAACAAAGATCCTGATCCTGAAGGTCTGTCTTTACCAGTTTTTAAGGTCTGCTCCGCTCTGGAGGCACCGGCCCTGACATTAAAGTCATTAATCATAAAACAGAATTTAATCACAGGCTCAAAGCATCAAACTCACCTGAGGTTTATATCTTTGTGTTTCTGTCTCAGTAATGACATTATCCTCCTCTGTTCAGCTGATTTGAATAAACGAGTGTTTCCATAATTCAATCTGCATATTTTACCATGTGGGTCTCGTCCTCCCAGGTGATGTCAGACTAATGTTGTTATGAAACTTTGGTCTGAGCTCCAACTGCTCTGCCTCCTGCTCCTACCTGTCTGTCTGTCTATCTATCTGTCTGTCTATCTATCTGTCTGTCTGTCTGTCTGTCTATCTATCTCTCTGTCTGTCTGTCTTTCTATTCTAGACTTTATTCCTGAGCCCATCGCAGGAGGATAATCAGAGGAGACTCTTTTGTCCTCTCAGTCCAATGAAGATCATTCAGAGAAACACATCAAAAGTTCTCTTGGCACGCGCTCTGACCCTGACGTGCGCGTGACGGACCGTAGTGACGCGCTCCATTGTGCAGAGAATAAAACCCTCACTACAAACCTCCCATCAAAACCACCGTAGGAGCACGCGCACCTGCCCTGTCAGAGAGGGCGCGTGGCGTGCCTGTCCTTTGTGGAATCTGACGACGTGATTGGGGAGGGGCGGTGGGGGTGCGGATCAATAAGCAGATGGCGCAGATCGAATATGTGCATATTGTTGCTCTGGTGGAGAAGCTGCTTCCTGCAGAGCTCGTGATGTGCACGTGTCCTCACGAGCTCTCCGGGGAGTGGACGCTGCATGCGCAGAGCATGATGCTGTCAGTGAGATGGACGGGCGCGTGCAGGGCATTTAACGATGATTATGATTAAAGGGTTTGGTTAATGGGAGGCAGAGAAACAGCTGCAGGACTGATTTTTATGTATCCTGAAATTTAGACGCACATCCGGGAATCTGACGTCACGCCGCACGTTTTGACTTCATATAAAACACAAACAGGCGGCTTCAGTCACTCTGAGGCCCCTCTGCAGAGCAATACGAGGCCCTCAGCAATCAACAAGGGAAAATGTTTCAACTTTATATTGAGTGAAAAAAAACAGAGAACTTTATTACTCAGACTGATGTTGACACTAGCAAACCTTTGCTTAAGTAATGGACTCGAAGAAGAGAAAAAAAATTAACTACGAAAATACCTAAAAATAAGAATCCACAACTAAACAAATCATCACACAATTTAAATAGCAAGAAATAAGAAATAAAATAAAAAAAAGGAAAATTACAGTAAAACTATAAATTATAATATAACATATGAAAAATAATTTAAAAAAAAATACCATAATAAAATTGATAAGTAAATAAAACTAAATGGCTAAAAAAAAAAAAAAAAAAAAAAAAATGAACAAACAACATATAAGAAAACACAACAAATGTTGACACAACACAAATAAAAAACAGATCAGTAATTAAAAAAACACATCAACAATCTTAAACACTCATTGAGTAAGAAAGCAAAACAAAAATTGAAACAACAAACTGAAAGCACAACTCCAAATAAAAACAAAAACAACTAAAAGAAACACTGCAAAAAAAATCAAATTCCAAACTTGACAACAAAAGCACATTTACAAACAGACCACAAACACAACCAATCATACTTCAAAAATAAGTAAGAATAAGAACATCATTATGAACAAAACAAATAAACATAAATACAAAAAAAAGAAGAAATCACACCATGCCAAAGAACTAATAACCATAACAAAGTAAAAACAAAAGATTTAAAAACAAAAGTAATTTTTTAAAACGTCAACAAAACCATACAAGACCACAAAAATCTTAGATGTGACAAAAATCACAAAGCAGCGTTTGTTCCTTTTCATGTTTTTTGGTTTGGGATTTTCTGTAGTTGTTTGGCTCTTTAGGGCCACCGTACTTTCATCACTTTCTTACCCTGAACATGATGCAAAGTTATAAAAAGAAGTTTGAAGGAGAAAAATCCTCTAACTCAGGATAAAAGTGTCTCATGTCTGATTCTCACCTGAGGCTTGGAGCGCGTGGCCACCTGGTAACTGTTGCCTGGCATACAACAGGTGAGGCATGGGGCCAGGTGAGCAGGTGTGTGTGTGTGTGTTGGGGGGGGGGGGGGGGGGGGGGCTATCTCTCTGACGAACTGTTGCTTTTTATTTTGGCGCTCGCGACCCACCTCGCCCTCTATTGTGATTGTAATGAGGGCAGCGCGTGCCTCCGCTGGCCCTGACTTTAACCCCCCCGACACGAGGCACGCTTCAGACACACACACTTACAACGAGCCTCCATTGTGCCTGCTCGACCCAGACGTGTGTGTGTCCTCCTGAGGGCTCGAGACAAAAGCGGCTCATCAGAGATAATATGATATAAGCCCGCACGCGCGCCATAAACACGGATTTACACCGTGAATGAAAGTTATCTGTAAATAAACACAAACAGAACAACACACACAACAACAGGCACGTGTTTGACAAACACACACGAATGCTGCTCTTTACATAAAGACCAAAATAAGCTCATTTAACTTTTATCACAAGAAAACGATCATAACATTAAAACTATAAAGATAAATATTCAAGCATGTTAAAAAGTCTGGTTTCAGATTTAAGCCTTAATGAAGGATTTGGCTTCTGCAGTTAAAATCTGTAAATATAACTTTGAAACTTTTTTATCTTTTACAGTAAATATCAGAGAAGAGGGGCCTCAAAATGTTCATTTCACTTCACTGTTATTCAAAGAAAATAAACAATTTTGGTCCTGAATGCCGACATCCCCTGATGTGGATTAAATCTTCAGGTCAAATATTCACCCTCGATACCTTCTACATTATGTTTTATTTGAGGTGTTTGCTCATATCTGTATGTGTTCATATTAATACATCCTTCATTTTTTTCATATGCAGATTACCATGTCTTAGTATTTTCCCATTATTTGTAGCCGTGTGTTTTATTTTTGGAGGGTTATGTGTGTAATTAACATCTGCCCATTTCGTCTTGAGAAAAGCGACAAATATATTTTAACACAAACTAAAGAATAATTTATTCAGCCTGGCTTTTATGACCTTTATGTCTGTTTTATTATTCATTCATTTTTGAGTATCACTTTCTACCTTATTGTCAAAATTTTACATTTTATTGTCTGATGTTTTATTATATTTGTATTATCTGTTGATTTGTCTTATCATGATGATATAGCTTTTATCTTTTTACATTTAATCAATTTAGATTTTCTGTTACTCTTTTTAACATGCCTTTTTTTAGAGTTTTATTCATTTATGTCTGTTGATTCTTGGCTGAAATGTTTTGAATTTTCTCTCAGTTCTTTTCTTTTATATTTTATCATTTATCTTGATTTGATTATTTCTTTTACTTTAGCTTTTCTGGTGTGCATTAGTCTCTAAACTCTCTCGACATCTTGCTGACTATCATTTCAGTTAGGGTAGGATATACAAAGTAGTCAGTCATCATTTTTATGCCTCGATGTAAAGCACTTTGAGCTGCAGTTGAATTTGTATGAAATCTGATTTATAAATCACTGAGTTTACTCTCCGTGGTGCTGTGGCTTGTATTCATGTGGCTGTTTTCTGAATTATTGCACAATATTCAACCACATGATCATTCAGTTCAGCTCATTTGTTGATAAAATAAATAAAAAACAGGTAAATACAATCACGATTCCTCGTGAAACAGACATTTGTGACAGATCATAGATATGTTATCATAGATCTTCATATCAACCTCAAAATGTCTACTTATCTGAATTACTAATAAACCATTGCTTATACATCTGCAGATATAACACATGTGGACAAAGACACAGAAAATGCAATAAGATAATGTCAGTTTTTTTATTTCATTAATGGGGCACCAAGGACACGCGTCTGCCTCAAATCAAGAAGGTTGCTGGTTCTAACTCTGTCAGGGCCTTTCTGTGTGGAGCTTGCATGTTCTCCCTGTGCACGCACGGGTTCTCTCCTGGCACTCTAACAGGCTCTTAGGTATGAGTGTGAGCGTGGATGCTTGTCTGTCTCTCTGTGTGGCCCTGTGATTGGCTGGCAGTCTGTCCAGGGTGGTATATGATGGATGTAAGTTTGAATGATAATGTTACTTTGACTCAGTTTAGAGATCCTCTGCCTCAGTGCAGGAACATCACGTTAATGTTTGATTAAACCTCGGGACACTTCCACCATACTGACTGAAAACGAAGGAAAGTGCACCTTCTCACCATCATCCTCTCCTCCTCTTCCTCCTCTTCCTCCTCTCCTCCCCCTCAGTAACTTTATCAGGGCGGCCACAGTGAGGAGAGTGTTTGATAATCATCGTTCTTCAGTGAAATGAGCTCCATGTTAATGACTTCAGCCTGAAGGAGAACATTATCATACAGCTGGGCCCCCTAACAAACACACATCCTTAAACATGTATCACAAGTCTCCAGATTCAGCCCCCGTCTCTTCAGAGATGATTAATTATTCACATCAGAGCCTCAACAAACCTCCACACCGGCGAGTGGAGGTGCCACAGCCTCAGCAGCTCCAGTGCCAGGCTCTTATCTGGGGTCTAAGTGCATAAATGTGTGGAAGAAACCTCAAAGAGGTCGCATGTTGGATCATATGTTGGATGTAGACGATGGTTCGAGTGTTTTCACAATCACAAATGGTCAAAAACGTTCTATTTGAAGGGTAGAGGCTCAGTCTGAAGGGACCAGTCAGAAGGTGGCTGCACTGCAAAAACTCAGATCCAGGCAAGTGTGTTTGTCTAATTTCAAGTCAGAAATATCCAAAACACTTATCTAATCCACATTCACTTAACAAGTTGAGATAATATCTGCTCTGGACAGAAATGTTCTGTTTAAGACAACCCTCAAGTTACATTTGTCTTGTCTTATTGGCAGATTATTTTACTTATTACAAGCAACTCAGGCCTTAGTTTTAGTTTTTATATCTTCGAATACGATCTTAATTCAGACATGTAAGAAAATTGTGGATTAGAATAAGTCTAGTGAGGCGTTTTGTCTTTGAATTGGTCTGTGAATTGGACAAATACTCTCACTTCTGTTCAGGCCCTTGCTCGTGGGCACTGCTGGTGTGCCCATGAGCAAGGCCCCAAACATCTCTGCCAGTGCATGATCCTAGAGCCTGGTCGTGCAGGTTTTTTGGCCCTCTGGCACTGAGGGCTCATTGATGTGGTCTGGCATTGACGACCCGTCAGTCATCTGGAGCTCCAGGTTTGAAAACAGCTCCAGCTCCCTTCACTGATCCTCCTCGTGTTTATGATGCCTCTTATCCCGAAGCAGAGACTTGGCGGTTAATGACCTCCTCCTGGAGCTTGACTGGCCCATAAACTTCTCTCTGGTGGCCCCCTCCCTCACACTGTCAGCGTGAAGAAGTGTGTGTTGGTGTGTGAACGCTCTCGTGTCCCAGGCTGACCGGGGGGAGGCAGTAAAAGGAGCGTTTGGCTGCTGCTGTCGCCTGACAGTTTGCTCGATTGCTCCGGTGTAATGACCCCCTCTGTGGTGAAAGCGAATCAGAGCGGGGGAGACCCCAGTACAACCCCCCCACCACCTCCTCCCCCTCACAGAAGACTCCTTGGCTCTTCACGCTGTAAAAAACATCCTTCAAAACCAAACACAGCTGCTGATTT
This sequence comes from Cetoscarus ocellatus, assembly GCA_037902135.1. Classification (NCBI taxonomy): domain Eukaryota; kingdom Metazoa; phylum Chordata; class Actinopteri; order Labriformes; family Labridae; genus Cetoscarus; species Cetoscarus ocellatus. The sequence continues at coordinate 129,219 of JBAMNC010000188.1, read as the reverse complement.
TACAGTAAGAAACACATCTGATGCAAATTTACTCACTCATAGGTGGAAAATATTAAAATATAGGAGGCAAAATAGATCAATAAATGGATGCAAAGTTTGAAATGTGTTTATTTTGATACATACAAACACTAGAAAATTACTGATCACGTCTTTTGCCCTCTTTCCTTTGATTTAACTTGTTTTTATGTTCTGGATTCTAACTGTAATAATAACAGCTGCTAACGTCATATTTGAAGGGTTGTTTTATGCACTGTATTAGTGTTATAGCGTTTTGAATACAATGTTTATAAAGTACAGCACAACAGTTAACATTTCGTAAAAATAAAAGCCATAAGAAATAAAAAAGATAAATATACACAAATATAAAAATTTACCATACCATACTTGAATGGTTTTAGGAAAATATGAAGAAATTAAGCAACAGAAATTGTTGTTTATGGGCCCTAAAGTCTATTTTTACAGTCTGGAAAGGCATGAGCACTAGTACATATAATATTAGTGGTTCTCAAATAGTGGCATGGGACCCAAAACAGGTCACAAACAGTGTAGGTCAGCATCCACAACTTTATTAAAACTATAAATCTTCCGGTCCGATATTTTGCAATTTAGGTGACAGTGTCTCAGTCAAATTGTTACTTGGTTAAAAGAACATGCTTTTAAGAAAATGTAATTATTCAAAGTACTTTTAAAGAAAATTCTCGTCAATGAATTTTCCCATTGCATGGGCGCAGTGAAGCACACACAGCTGTACACTCTGTATCAGAGAGCTAACATGCCGGTGTTGTGCTTTAATGTGTGACTGTGCTAACTGAAGACTCAGTTAACTGTTCTGATGGTTGTTGTTGTGACATCACGTGTTAAAAACCTTTTTATATTTGTATTAGCGTTCATTACATACATAAAAGAGGCATTATTAGGACTACATTTCTAACAACTGTCCTGTTCTGTCTCCATGGTGCTCACAAAGAAAGAAAAATGTCACCATAACGTAAATAAATATAACGGCTTGGAAATGCAGCCTGAGTGTGACCGTGTGTGTTTGAGCCGGCAGCAGACCAAGCTCATGGAGCTGGAGCACCAGACTGACAGGCCGATGTTACAAACCTGATAATACAATGAAGATGATCACCAGAATTACACTGCGCACACTGAAATGTTTGTTTGTTCATAAGCTCCAAACTGAAATATTCTTTTTACTGACGGAAATTCTGGGCCCCTTTGTCCTGATCTTAGACCAGGACTACGTCACAGAGTCACATTAAGACATAATCGAAACAAATCAGTTCAGTTATATTCCGACATGTGGGGATGCCAACATCCTGTCATTACCCTTGGCGTCTTGTTTCATGTCACTGCTGCTCCTTAGAAAACAGAAACAGAAACAAAGGTCATAAATCTGAAGCTTCAGTCCATCCATCTGTCAGCTCTGATGGGAATCTCCCACTCCTGATTTCTGTAAAGATGCGCGCAGTTATTTCTTTCTTCCTGGAGGTGACGTCAGTCCAGTTCGACGAGAAGTTTGACTGGTTTGACTTCAGTGAGCCGTCCTTTTACTTTGGCTTCAGGCTTTAAACGATGATGATAATCATGTTATGGAGCGAGAAAACAAGAAGATGCTTAGTAAAAACAGTTTACTGTCACAACCGGCAGCAGCAGTTTTTAATCTTGACTCTAAATGAAGGATCAGTGATCACTATTTTATTGGATTTATCTTAGCGATTGATTTTATTCTTTCAAAGTAAAAACTCAAATGATTTTGATGCCTGTTTTAAACCATGCCATGAGAAACAGACATCCTGAATGTTTAATATTGAGTCTTTTTTTTGTTTTAATTGTTAAAAATTGCAGCAATCTCCCTGAATTATTGAACTTGCACAAATATATTAGCATAGTTTGGTGTAACTGGCAGAGTGATGCTAATTCCACCAGCTTTTCCAAATGTTGTCAAAAAATGGCTTAATATCATGAAGTTTCTGTTCTTTTGGATTCCACTGGTCACTTAAAAATGGGGATTTTGTTTTGAAGTAAAAGGTGTTTGAGAGAATCAGAATGCTGAAAAAGTGAGCTGAGGTTGAACTGAAGTTTTTTTTTGAAAACTGAAAATGAAAAATATTTTTGTACTTAGAGTTTAGGACTTCTCTTCTTGTGGTTGTATGAAGAAGCTTCAGTATCATTTCACCTTTACTGTCATTTTGAGCCGTCTGTGATTCTTCTAAAATCCCGAACATGATTTTTGGTCAACATTTCCCAGCCCTACAAAGTCTCCTCTGTCCTGCAGGTGAACATTTTTTGCAGCGCCGTCTCCTCACTCCTCCCCTGCCCTCTGCTCCTCTCGTATAAAGCGGAGGTGTTACAGCAGCTGCCACAGTCCAGAGTTCAGCGGCAGAGCGGATCTTAACCTCGAGATTTGACTTGATTTTTACGCACAGACCGCTGAACACACACATACACACACACACTCTGCTCCACACGTTTTCAACCTCATTTCTGTTTCTTTCTGGAGCGTTTTGTTTTTTTTATTTCTTCGTTTGCTTTTACCTCCTTGGACCTGGTTTGGATTTTACGCACTTCTTCACCTTCCTTGGCCGTGCGCTCACGTCATGGCGCGGTTGTTACTGTCGTGTCTCCTGCTGTTTGTCTCGGCGCACACGGTGAGTACCACTGACAGCACACTGGAGAATTCACTCTTTTTTTAAGAAGGTTTCTGCTCTGCTTTTGGAGAGGTTTGGAGGCGTGCGCCTTTACGCACAGCACGCGTAAAGTGCCTTGTAGGTTTCCTTGATTTCCGCAAAAACGAGACGACCAAAAAGCTTAATTTAACAAATATATGAACGGCTTATTGGTCAATGGTGCACTATGTAGATTTAGAAGTTCATCGTATTATTAGTGTCTGCAGATATAAACCCATTGGTTCCAATTTTACGCACGCAAAACAGCACATTGGTAAATATTCAGTGTCTGATTTCTCTGTGTGGCATCTCGTGTTTTATTTGTTTGTTTGTTGTTCTAGCTGTAGCACCAGAAAAGAGCCCTAAATAAAGGTCTGACTTTGTAGGACAAGCATCTTAATCTGGACTTTCTTCGAGCGTGTCCAAAGAGACACAAAAGTACATGAACCGAAAAAGAGAGCGTAACACTCAGGGCGACTGAAAACGCTTGATTCGGTTTGCATCTCTGAAAACTGAAGCAAAAAACTGCGCATTAAATGAGAAGTGACTGGGGTTTTGTGTGCTCCAACATTTGTAGCAGTGAGGGGATTGTTTCTGCGCATGCTTGACTTCATTTTTCCGCATCTTCCTCAAAACAAACAGCTGATCTTCCTGTCTCCTACATCTTATCCCCCCCAGGCCCTGTCCTCGGGCGTCTTCGAGCTGAAGATCAACTCCTTCACCAGCTCCCGCGGCGTCTGTCGGCACCAGTCCCCGGACTGCCAGATTTTTTTCCGCGTGTGCCTCAAGCACTCGCAGGACGTCATCAACCCGGAGCCGCCGTGCACCTACGGCACCGCGCTCACGGAGATCTTCGGCGCCGACTCCAACTCCATCTCCGAGAGCGCGCCCATCAGGGTGCCCTTTCACTTCAAGTGGCCGGTAGGTGCCGAAAATCTCACCGTAGCTCTTCAGGAAAGCGGAATTCTGACACCTGAGGGCCTCTAGTCATGTTAATGAGGAGTATGCATGCACGTGCATCCATTCAAGGCAGATTACGCATGAGAGTTTCATGGCCCCAACAGGGAAATGTCATGCATGTGATGAATTTTTCTACTTCCAAACGCCAAATGTGGCCTTTCAGAGCAAATTCCACCTAAAGAGCAGGAACAGACTCACCTGCAGAACTCACCTGTACCTGAACGCGCGTGCATCTTTAATCTGCCTGATTAATCTGATCAATAATCGATCCTCTCTCACTCATTTCAGGGGACTTTCTCTCTCATTATCGAGGCCTGGAACGCCGAGTCCTCAGGACTGGGGTCTACAGGTAAATACAGCACCGGCAGTGCCGCTGCTTCACCGCCAGGCGGCGAGAGAAGCGCCGCTTCCTTCTAACATAAACAGAGAAGAAGCAGATGAAAGGTCATAGTTACTGAAAGATTAGCAGCTTGTTGGAGATATTAATGTCTATTTACATGCATATTTGTTTCTTCTTTTTAAAGTTATTCTTATTTAAAGGACTGAAAAGTCTTTTTTTTTATTTTTAGAGGCACAGACTCACTTAAACTCTCAGTGAATTTCATGGAGATGCAGGAGCTTTACATAAATGATCTCAGTGGGAGCTCATCAGCATGATCAATCAAGAACGTTGAATATTTGAGCCATTTTTTTCTTTATTTTGCATCCATAACAAGTCTAAGGGCGTTAACGACCCCATATTTAGAAATCTGAAGGCTCAAGCAACAGCTGAAGTTTGTAGACCAGATTTATTGGACCAACATGTTTCAGGTTGTGACCTCAAGCTTGAAACCTGCTGCTGGAGCTTTCTGATGTCTTCAAGCATTTTTACCCTTCATGCATCTTAGAGAGGAGCTGTGCCAGAAAATCTCACATTGATCTAACAATCCAGTCCATTTTAAAAGTGCTGATGAATGAATGTCCTCCTCACCGTGCCTCCCCTCGTCCATCCAGAGAACCAGAACAACCTCATCAGCCGGTTGGCGACCCACCGCAGGCTCACGGTCGGGGAGGAGTGGTCGCAGGACGGTCACTCCGGGGATCAGAGTGAGCTGCGTTACTCCTACCACGTGGTCTGCAACGAGTTCTACCACGGCGAGGCCTGCTCCGCCTACTGCAGGCCGAGAAACGACACCTTTGGTCACTACACCTGCGATGAGGAGGGGAAGCGGCACTGCCAGGAGGGCTGGAGGGGCGACTACTGCTCGGACCGTAAGTACTTTACAGAACAAGCCTTACTAACAAATTAATTTCTGCAGGTTTCAGTCCTTAGTACCAGATTTCAGCCCCCTACACCTTGAATAAAATGCAGATTGGTCCTTTAAAGCTTCATTATTGTGATGTTATGTTTGTTTGAAACATCTGAAGGTGATTTTTGGTGAAGATTATGATGTTAGGAAGAAGTGTTTCCATCCTTTAGCTCAAAAATATGTTTCTTTATTAATGTAGAGTTTCAAAATCCATCTGTGCAGCTTTACAGTGAGTTTATCCAGACTGGAATGAGCCTGTGATGCTCTTTTTTTTCCTTGTCTGTTTGGTTGGATAGTTGGAGGCTCTAATATTTGAGTATTTTTCTGCAGCACTTGCTGGAAGCGTCACCATAAAGCATCAAAATTGGCTCATTTTTTAAACAGTAGTCCAACCCCTCCTCCTCCTCTTCTTCTCCCTCCATTTTCACCCTAACGTTTCTTCAGATAGGGAGGGAGGAGGTGGTGGGCGGGGGTGAAGAATAGGACCCTTGGCGCTTCATTTTTTTGTCCAGTGGCCTTGAAATTGTTAAGTCAAGCAGTTGTCAACGCCATCGCAGGCTCTGGTGGCTGTGGAGGAACAAAAAACAGAAAAGATCTTAGAGCTTCTGGCGTTCCAGTGTGTGTGTGTGTGTGTGTGTGTTGGCTCTGAGATCTGCTGCCTTTGTTTTGAGCTCAACAATGGGCCCCCAGAGTCGGCCCCCAGTCGGCCCCTGGCCCGCCCGCTTTAACAGGGACACGCGCTGGAGCTTAATGTGCGCTGCCTTGCGTGAAAAGAGACGGCATGTGTTGCTTTTGTTGTGGGGGCCAGCTGCCTCGTCCAGTACTTAACAAGCACTTTTAGGGGAGTCGTGTGTGTGTGTTTGTAACAGTGTGTGTGTGAGTGTGTGTTTGTAACAGTGTGTGTGTGAGTGTGTGTTTGTAACAGTGTGTGTGTGAGTGTGTGTTTGTAACAGTGTGTGTGCATTGGGGCCCAGAAAGGGGAGATCAGTTTTATTTTTTCATCTGAACTAACATGAGACACACAAATGCATTTTTGTAATATGCTCTCCTTCTTCTTCCTCACCCTCTCCTCCTTGACTCCCTCCCCCTCTTCTCGTGCCTCCCCCCCCTTCCTCCCTCCCATCAGCCATCTGTACAGCGGGGTGCAGCGAGGAGCACGGCTTCTGCGAGTCTCCCGGGCAGTGTGTGTGTCGTCAGGGATGGCAGGGCGAGCGCTGCGACGAGTGCGCCCGACACCCCGGCTGCCTGCACGGGACCTGCCAGCTGCCGTGGCAGTGCAACTGCAAGGAGGGGTGGGGGGGCCTGTACTGTGACCAAGGTGGGTTCAGCATCAGGGGCACAGCAGCTCAGAGTTACTGAATGAACCCAAAGCGAGTGTATGCATTTGCATTTTCTGCCATTTATAGAACAAAAAAAAGTTTTAGCTTCCACACTGCTCAGGAAAGCTTAAAAATCACAACGATCACACTGAAAAGACTGAAAATATCTGTGGCCTGTTGTTTGAAATCCAATCTTTGGATGATTTGAGCTTTGTTTGGTCACAAAACATAGATATTTGTTATTCATTTGAATACTAAGTTTAGGATTGAGGACAAAAACAGGACTTTAAATGAAAAATACATTTTTCTGCAGCAAAATCGAGCCTGTCCATGAATCAGTCTGCAGATTTTTTTAGGTTATAATGATGGATTTTTAACCTCTTATTGATTCTAGACTATGAAAAATGTGGGGCCATTAGATCATTTTTAGTTAGTTCAGCAGTTTGTGATCATGTGCATGTCTTACTTGATCAATCAGACACCTCTTACATGCTTTGTTTGAAAATTATACCAAAAAATCCAAACTGAACTTTGGAAATGTAATCCCCCACCGATCTCTTCTTTCCTTCCCACCATCATGAATGTGAATTCAGCATCACCGAGCGCCAATCACTCACGAGAAAATCAAAATAGCACATAATTGTGCCGAAACATCTCTTCATCGAATCATCCCGCGCTCGCAAGAGTAACAACTCAACGATCTGAAAAAATGTTAAACAAAATGGCTGCAGACGCGTCGTTAAAGTTTAAGGTAACTATGGCAGGTTAACTTCACTTTATTCCCAGTTTTTGGTCAAGGAAAAAATATCACTATAAGGGAAAACCAGAGCATCGGTCATAAAAGTTGAGCTGATTTAGTCAAAACAGATAAATATATTCAATGATTTGTGTGAGTCTAGATAACCAAGAACTTTAACAAGCTTTTTGTTGTAATTCGCTCTTAAATGAAGCTAAAATGATCTTTTGTAGGAAAACAAACCTAAATAACTGCAGCACGGCCTCAACGACAAACTGACTAATTACAATTTCAAGCCTTTAAGAAAAAGGGGGAGTTTGCTGCACATGTAAACAACTGCTCTGTCTGGTTAGAAAGCCAAGGGTGTTCCTCAGGGTTCTATCCTCATACCTCTTTCATTCTTCCATTTTCATCACCTGACTATGGCGTTATTCTTCGTGTATCTCTAATTTCTGTTTTATTGACATTGTAGATTTTTTAATAAAAAAACATGCTCCTTGTTAAAGCCAATTTAGGTAATATTGGTGGTTAAACTGTGTCACTGTTGGCGAAAGAAGCTGTGAAATCAGAGCTGATGCTTTCATTTGATGTCAAAATAAGTGTAAGGGTTCTTCGCAGCTTGGTTGTTGGAATAGCCTTAATAATCGTCTTTGTTTATTTTTTGTTTTAGGACAAAAATGCTGCAAAAAGCTGAAATCTAATTAGTGTTTTTTACGTGATTCTCGTCAGTTCAGAGTGAAATCTTCATTTTTGTCGCTCAAAGTCCTGATGTGCGAAACTAAGAGGCTCGGTGAGCAGCACAACACATTAATGTCAATGAGATGTTGATTATCACACTCTTACGTCTCCTGCCTCTTGCTGCCCTCTTCTATGCTTTTGTTAGATAACTCAGCCTCATATTAAAAGTGATGCATGTTGTTCACCCTGTTGTGGACTTCAGAGAGAGTTTGACTTTTGCATCTAAAAATGAACAATGTTGTTTTAATTTGTGCACCAAAATCTTTGATGGTAAGGATTCATGCAAGGAGTTATATTTGGCTAAGGCAAACTAATGTTCACCAGGACTGAGATGAGAGGAAACAGCCCAGATGAAGATACGAAGATGATGCTTGAGGCGAGTGAGCCCAGAGAAATAACCCAGGTTTTTTTTTGCTGAATATGTCATTTTTTGACTGTCAGTCACCACACCAGACCTGCTGGTTGTTCTAAAGATGATAAATTCAAGTTTTACAAGCAAACGAATGAACAACACAACCATCCAATGTCAATGCAGTTCAGTGTTGATGATACACCAAACTTTAGCTTTGAGAACGATGAGGGAATTCCTCTACAAATGTCAGCTGATGTTCCTCAGTGAAAAACAAACTGATGTCCCAGTGACTCCAGAGTGAAGACCCACTGCAGCACGTGGCAAACGTCACCATCAGACTTTTTATTTCCTCTTCTGGGGTCACTCTATCAACCTAACCCTGCTGTTCCTCTCTCCCTTTACTTAAATCTAGATCTGAACTACTGCACCAACCACAGGCCGTGCCAAAACGACGCGTCCTGCACCAACACCGGGCAGGGCAGCTACACCTGCACCTGCCGCCCGGGGTTTTCAGGCAAAAACTGTGAGATCGAGACGAACGAGTGTGACAGCAACCCGTGTAAGAACGGCGGCAGCTGCAAGGTGAGTCAGCACTTGTATCCACTCGCCTTGAAACTTAAGCTCAGAAACATCTCCTGGAGCTCAGACACTGAACACCTGCTCTTCTCCTGGTGCCTCTCCTGCAGGATCTGATCAGTGATTACTCATGCGAGTGCCCTCAAGGCTTCCACGGGAAGAACTGTGAAACTCCTGGCATATTGTGTGTCGACGCACCGTGTTTTAACGGAGGGACCTGCATGGAGAACATCGCCGGTGGATATAGCTGCCGCTGCCCGTCCGGGTTCACGGGCTCCAACTGTGAAAAGAGGATCGACAAATGCAGCAGCAACCCCTGCGCCAACGGTACGAAACAAACCTCACACACCTCTCTGCCCCTTCTTAGGCTCAGCTTTTGCAGCTTTGGTAAAATTCATCAAGTTTTCAGCGTCTTTTTCAGCAAAGACTATTGATTTAGGAATATATTAGAGCAGGAAAGAATATTTCATCCTTCAGGGAGGTCATCGAAATCGCTATTTTCCTTTGAATAGTTTTGATAACCTCAGGAGGCGTCTGATTTTTTACTCTTACATTAATTTCCCATGTTGATACTTTATAAAGAACAAAATCCCCAGCAGATTCACACATTAATACTCTATAGAATAATCCAGACTGATTCTACATCTCAGAAATATGAGGTGGTAAACAAAGTTTTTCTAGATTTATGCAGTTTTTTTCTGCTGCCTTTATCACCAAAATTATGGAGGCTGAGCTGTAAATTTTAATGGAACAAAAAACAAGCTTTTTTCTTGTGCATTTATGCTAAATTCAGACTAAAGTTTGCTCTAAAATGACTTGAATTTTGCAGGTTATTATCCAAACACATGCACAAACTTTCCTTCTCTAAATACACACAGCACTCGTCCCACCGTGCACACCTGAGGCTCATCATATGTCATATTCTTCAGCTGTGCATTGCATAAAGTCGCCCAAATAAAAAAACCCTGTTAAATAATCATAACAGCTCATCTGCATTGTTACCAGTGCATGTTGCAACAAATTTAGATATAAGTGAGTGCAGGAACCATTGACAGAAGCATTCAGCAGCAGAAAACCATAAAAATAGAGTCTTAACAAGGTCCATATTCATAACTGGCTCTTGTGTTTTAACAGAAGGGATTTATTTGGCTTAGAGGAACAGAAGCAAAGAAAGAAACTTAGACTGTAAAAGAAGGACTAAAGGACATGATTCAGGGAGCTAAGGCAAAGATTTTCACAGGATATTTGATGCAATAAAATGATTTAATTTTGTACATATTTAGTGTAATTTAGTAAAAGAAGAAAAAACTGAACAATGAAGTTGTGATACCTGTAAACCAAAAGGTACACATCAGCGCCTTATTGTAAAGAAATTATAAAAGAAAAATGCAGAGAGAGCTATTGCCATCATCATTTCTCTGTCAGAAATGTTTGTTTGTCAGATTAAAAGGCAGAAAGTGAACGTGCCGCTCCAAACACTGAGGTCAAGGGTTAAATCTTCGCTCATTGGATGTCCTCAGGTCGTACTACTGTCATGCTTGTTGTCCTTAATTGGGCGTGCAGTTTAGCTCATCAGCAAGAGAAAAGAACAAAACAAACAAATAAAATTCAGATAATCAACTCCCTGTTGGGGATGGAAATGAAAAAGGGCTCCGGATGATCGTGCTGGTCTGCGTTTGCTTTGGGAGAATTCCCTGCAGCTTGGAAAGAAAAATATTTTTTTATGTATTGAAACCAGCCTCCAGACTTGGTCTTTAATGGATCATTTATGATATTAGGAAGGACCCACTGAGTCAGGGTCTCTCTTCTTAGGCTGCCCTGCAGCAAACAGTAAAATCATCATCATTTAAAATACAGGCACAGTTAAATACACCCTCACACATGAACACTTGTTCTTTTTGATGGTAGCTCCAACACTCCTCCTAAAAAAAACAGTTGATGTTAAAACACTGGACAGTTACACTGACATGTGAAAACTGTTCCACATGCTGGGTGCAGCAGTAATAAAAGTGTTTCCTCTTTCAGCCTTAATCCTGCTATTTTCAGTTAATGACCCAGTTTTATTGTCCAGTTATGAACTGGAAATGTTTACAGAGGAAAAGACAAACAAGGAGGGAGTTCACCAATGAGAGCCCGGTAAATAAACTGAATGCTGTGCAGAGTTCAGAGCTGCTTCTCTGTTTTACCCAGCGATAGCTGGCATGTAGGGCTGTACAAACGACAGCAATAAGTGTAACTTATTTCATCTGTGGGAAATAGGAAATTAAATATGCACAAAGTCTGTTACTTGTGGTTTTGTTGTCTGAAATATCTCATTCTGCCTCCAACTGTTGGGCAAAAATGTCACACATGTTGGTGCAACACTTCTGACCTACAAAACAACCCTCGATCCAGCCAAATATCCATTATTTAAATAACTGGTGTTTAAATCATCATCCTTGGACATGCATCTTTAATGGGCTCAATGTTCTGCCTTTAATAGCCTGATATTTTCTTATGCATGGAAGAGCTTTCTGAAAAGAGCTAAAATCAGTCTGAAGCTGTGAAAGAGCTTAATTTAGGAGCAGTGTGACGTGAGGATTTTTGGAGGCTACAGTGAGGTTTGATATCACATCATCTGAGTAGAGATTATTTTTCTCTTTCCTATTTGTCCTGCACTTTTATTAAGTGCACATAGAAGTGGACTTAGCATGCATCCCTGGGGTACTCCTTTCCTGACCACTGTTATTATCATATAATTTACATTAGCTGCTACCACTGCTTCATTTCTATTTGTTAATCAGTTGGAGTTACATCCAGTCATAACCAGTAGAAGATGATCAACTCCATAAGATAATGTTGAAACAAAACATTAGTGTCATCGAGCTCCAAGTGCCACACACATCACTGTGTCAAAGGCAGGGCATAAATTAGGGCTGCACATATACATCATATTTAATAATTGAGTTCAAGATGTAATTTATTACAAGGATTGCTGCAGATTCTGCAATATGGCCTGGTCTGAACCCTGATAGTTGGTGATAAGAACTTAATAAGATAAGAAATGTCAGAGTTGCTGATAAACTGCCGATTCAGACCTTCTGAAGTTTAGCTGGGGGGTGCAGTCACTTCAGCCTTCCCCTTTTGAACAGCAGCAGGATCTGCAGGCAGCTTTGTTGGAATAATCCCACATCTTGAGGAATGAACTAAAAGTTTAATTTGCTGGTTTAGCCGTCAGTGGACCAAACAACTCTGAGAGACTTGGTTCTTGTTGGTGATCTTTCTTTGAGCTCGTGGTGAGTGCCTTCCCTAAGGAGAGAGAGGTCGTGTGTTCTGTCTGAAGCTGTAATATTGATGCATTTCACTGAAACATGCAGCCTTATTTGGGTCCACAGACGCATTTCCTGCTTCAAGGAAGTGGTGATTGAAGACAGGGGCTGCTGTTTGTTGGAGACAGGGCCATTTATAGCAGCAGCTTAAGCCTAATAAGGAGGGTATGAAGATAAATGGGAAGACTTTTGCCTCCTTCATTTGCACTGAGAATGGTTCCCAAGTCTTGCTGTCTGTCTCTAGCTTGTTGCTGTGCTTTAGGATTTGGTCTGGTTAAAAACTTTCTGTTTGCCATCTTAACTCTTTTAAAGTGAGGTCTGAATGTCAGATCAGCTAAGAGGTGAAAGGGTAGACAGGGTAGATGAGAGCCACTGCACACTGTCCTACAGTTTCTTGTCCTGGTGTTGCACCTGTGCAGTTTGTTTGTTAAAATGACACCAATGAAAGTTGATGAAGTTGAGTTGTTTTCCATTTTGTCAGGATTGTTCTGGGGTTAATGTAGAGATATTTAGGTCGCAATAAACCAAACAAATGCCTTCAAAGACAGTAAGCAGCCAACACAGACATCAGTTGGTTCAGAGATTAGTTTAGTGATGTTTAGGTCAAAGCAAATCATCTTGAAGACTTCAGAAACATTAGATAACAATCCACATAAAAGTCTTTTGGAGTTAATAAGCTTTAAGAGTAGCCGAGCCAAGTGGAAAACATTTGAGAACAATTGACCCCTTCCTGCATGAACATGTAGATCAGTACATTCAGACTGATCTGGAACACATTTGTTGATTAAATCAGTTTCAGTACATTTGGATCTTGCACAAACAGCTTTCTCCTTCCTTCGAGTCTTTTCTGTTACCTCTATTAATCTTGTAACCTTCCACTGAAACTGCAGGGTCCTGATCAGTCTAAGAAGCTCAGATTCTTGTCAAAGCTTTTCAGGTTGTAGCGTCCCTGTCAGATATCTTTACCTGCCACGACATCACCAACAACTAAAGGACTTGTACTTGGAGAATTGAGAACAGAGTAAACTAAAGAGGGCACCATCTGTGTTTAGGTCTACCTGTAACATCTTCTCTTGGATATATCAGATCTTGCAGGTCCATTCTTGCATGTAAAACTCTGAGAGGTTTGGAGGGGGGCTGTAGGTTTGTGGCAGTGACGCTGGAGCGAGGCAGTGATTTGTGTGATTGCAGGAAATAGCCTGAGAGTTTCTAGACCTTGAGCAACGGGATATTCAGGTCAAATATGTTGATCCTCAAAATGTGCACACTCAAGTGGCTCAGATAAATGCCTGGAAATGTCTGCTGTAGTTTTCAAGGGTATGAAAGAGCCTTTCATCATCAAGTATTAAAACCTCAAGAGTCTTGTTGGACACATCGTTGATGCCAACATTAATGAAGATGTCCTTGGCATGGAGGGGTTAAGCTTTCAGGTTTGCCTCTAGTGTGCCCACTGTCTTTGCATCTCTGTAGCAGTAAATCTGTGGAAGATCTCTGACATGCATCACCTGGTGAGGCCGATTTCTTACACTGTGAAGACGCCATAACCAGATGACAGCCAGGGTATGCAGGGACCCTAATCTGAACCCTAACTCTTGTGAATTTTTGATCTGACAGGTTGAATATGGGGCAAGTTTTCCACTTGGGGGATGTTTTTTTTGGGGTGGCAGCAAGGCTCACCTAAAGACTCCTTATTGGAGTTTCCAGCAGCTTTTGGGGAGCAACTCTAAAGCCACACGAAGCTAGCAATCCTCAGGTACAGCATCAGCTAGAGGTGTCAAGGTTTTGGATGATGGTTAGCGGCATAGGGAGCACGGTTGTTCATCTTAGCACAGGTGGTGGTTGGTGCAGGTTTGCAGAGCATCATGTTGCAATGCTTCTTGAGATTATTGATCTAGAACAGAGCTGATGTTTTCTTTCAACTCAGTTTCTTACTGTGACTAAAACAGCTCCTGCAGTGAGGCAGATCAACACTTCTTTTACTGACAACCCAGATGATGTTTGATGTCCTCCACATGGCTAAGAATAACACAACAGAGCCACAGAAGTCCAAAGTACAAGGCTGCCTAAAATGATAAAAACAAAAAAAAGAGAGATGGTCCATGACGGCGCGATTTGGCAGCCTGGCGCAGAGTAACTTTATCCCGCCTCTGTTTTTGGCCCTGACCCCGAGTTTAATCTAGTGATGGTGCAACCTTCTAAAGAAACAAAGGCACTCAGAGCTGCATCCCAGGAATGCCATTTTTAAAAGGCCTCTGGTTTTGTACGGTCCTGTCAGTACTCGTCTGCTCACTTACACTTTTATTTCATTTCAGCCAAGTCTCTGATTAATGATTAGAAAACAATAAACTGTGGAGCTCGCTGGAGACGGCTGCTACAGCTCAGCGATGGTCGTCTCTCTGAGAGTTTAGACTTTCAGGCGGCTGATGTTGAATCACTTCACTTTATCAGTTTATCTTTTGTTGTCAGTGAAGCAGCCAGTTCTTAACTTTAGCTGCGGGCTGTTTTTGACACTTGCGTGCACATAATTGACTGTTGGAGGACATGCGAAGTAGATGCTTGAGTTGTGCTTCAGGTTTTTGTGTCCTGTCACTGATTCAAGTTAAGTGATTTACGGATGGAAGGTAAGACTTATGACCTCAATTTTATTGAATTTTTCTGAAGATGATCAGTTTGTCTCACTGTTTGCAGCGTTGTGAGATGTTCATATGTAGCAGTAAAGTTTGTTGAACCTTAAATAAGGAGTCTTGGTAATGAAGACAGCAGGCCAAATGCCACACTGATAGGAGTGCCAATAAACCTCCAGGGATTGGCTAATAAAGTTGGATTGTATAAACCCACGATCAGCTTAGTTGAACTAGAACTTCCAGCTTTATTGTGCAACTTAATCAGAAGTACAAAAACTGCCAAATCAATCCAAACATTTGTAGGAAATGTTTGGAGTGATGGATTGTAAAGTCATTGTAAACCTGTTTGGCGTCTTGTCTTGCTAATCTGGTCTCTGATCTTCATGCTCAGTGACTCGATCCACCGCCTACAGGTTATTCAGAGGAATCCAGATGGAGAGAAACCAAGTTCACAGCTTGTTAAGCAGAGCAGTGATGCAGGGATCCTCTTTCCTTATATGTTTTTGTTTTTGTGACAGCACTTAATGTTGTTTTTCAGAACTATGAAGTCCTGCAGAGTGTGTGTGATGCCTGAGGGACTGATTGTCAGATAGCCTATCAGTTGCTTATAAGCTGCATATTATTTACAGTAAACCAGTTTGAAACTATTTTCAAGGGAGCTTGTGGAACAAGATGCTATAGACCTGCTCACAGTTTTTTGAATAAACGGTGTTTATTGTACCTGCACTTCAGCAGACTCTTGGTGCATTCTCTAAATCAACTTTTATGTCCTAAAAGACTGCAGATAATTGAAGGTTTTTGTTTTCCAAGGAGAAGTTCTTAATGCTCCACTGAATGTTTGTCTCGGTTGTTTCAAATTCAGATTTAAGTGCATGCTTTAAGGTTTTTAGGCTGATAACAAGCTGCCTCATTCCAGCTGAAGCCTCATTAAATTTGCTGAAATGGGGCTGTCAGAAAAAGTAGTGAATCATCTGCATAAAGGAGGACATGTTTCATTTATCCTCTTTGTCACAAACAGATTTAAAGAGAAGTGGTCCAAGATATGAGCCCTGTGGAGCACCATGGTTAATACTGCAGAGGCTGATCTCAGTACATGAAGTAATCTGAATTTATTGCATTTAAATGAACCAAAAGTATTGCCTAATGGTCTAAATCATTGCTTGAATAAGTGTTGCTATCAAGGGCGAGCACTTAGGCTTCTTGGAACATAAAATAATCTTTTAATGTTCATGCAAACAAAGCAGTGACTCACACTTCCGATCAACACCAGCAAACTCAACCTGAAACTTATATTTCCCTGAAAAGCTTTTGTCACCATGTTCTTTCGTGAGAGTGGAAAGTTTGGAAATATGTTTAGTTTCCTGTAAAGTTAATCTTCTTGGAAAGGCTTTAAAACTAAAGTATCTGTGTGTATGTGAAATCCATCTGCTGTGTTTTCATGTCCAGAATGAACAAATCAGAGAAGGAAGAATCACAGCAGGAATGCATTTATTGGTTTTGTAAATCAACAGGCTCTTCGATTTCCTGCAGCATTTTTTTTGCATTGTATTCATTTAATACTCTGATTAACATAGGACCCTTCAGAATCAGAAGAAATTGTTTCTGGACTCAAGATAAAGGGACTTTTCTCTAATTAAAGCACCAGAAGGGGTTTGAGATGTACCTTAATTGATCTCTTTCAGTGTAGAGTGACATAGAGGCAGCAGCTCCATTAAAGCTCTGACAAAAGACAAATCTGCTGGTCGAGCATGTGGTATAAATATCCTGCATGTTCCTGGAGGTCATTAAGTTACCTTATGTTATTTTCACTGCGTAGACACATTTTTTTTCTGTGCAACAAAATCTGGCAAGGGAGGATTCCTGCTTTCAACAAGTGCATATATGGTCCAGCGTGGTGAAAACAGCTTTGCCCTCGGGGTTCTGCTGATGCTGAAACATAGAAATAACAAAAATATGAAGAAGAAACACTGCATTGTTGAAAACCAGGGTCTCCTTCATGTGTTGGCGTGGCCCTTTGTTCCTCAAGGAATCAAGAGGCATAAGTCAAAGTTATTCAAGTCACGTGTTGGCTGCACAGGAGGCTCAGCTTGGCTGGGAGATTACCATATGAATAATCAAGATCTCAACAGCTGACAGCAATGTAAATCAAATCAAGGGGAGGCTTTACATCTGGAAATGTGCTGATGTGCTGGAGGAAGAGAGAGGATCAATGCTAATTAGAGCCTGCTCAAGTCCTACGCAAGTTCCAGCTAATTTAAGCTCAGTTAAGGGATTTTACACAAGTGTGAGGTTACCATATTGAACAGGGGTTTGTCATTGTTGATATGGAGGGAACCATTGGTTTATTTGTACTTCTTTTTGGATCAGAAGCTGAATTTCCTGAATAATCGAAAAGCTAAATGGGCAGATAAACGGCTGGCTGGGTTTACAGCCTGTTCTCAAGCAGTGTGTGTGTTCATGTGCAATTGTGTGTCAGAGGGCAGGTAGCCGCCTGGATTGTCACGCAGGAGCCTCTGAGCATGTCTTATCACCTTCGGTCTGGCTGCACAAACATTTTGCTCATTGTTGGCATTGTAAACAAGCTTGTTTTTAGTGGCCGCTGTGTAGATGTTCAGCCCGCTCCGCCGCTCCTCCTTCACCTTCTTTCTCTCGTCATGTTTGGCGCAGATCCAGGGCTCGCAGCGTTTTCCCAGGCTGATAACACCGACGGCGTGGGCCTGAGGCTGTTCAGGCTCATTTGTCCAGGGACGTGCCTGCTTCATTTACAGCACTGGAGGACTGTTTTACAAGAGATTCGCCTTTCTGTGTTCTGTGTGATTCTGCACCTTTAAGTCATTTACTGCAAATTGCACAATGGCTTCATCACAGTGAAAGCATTTTCTATCCAAATACCATCAAGTGAGAGACTGATTCGCCTTCTTACAAGCACGCATTGCTTTTAAGTAGTGCTGGTGGGAATTATGAGAGAGTAAAGTCACACTCAGTTAAAGCTGCTTCCCCTAAAAACCAAGTCTAGGACGTTTGATCTGCAGAATATCTCACTAATGCAGCCTTCAATGTAGCTTTCAGGTTGTTTTGAATCAGTTTGGAGGTAAAAACCAGGGTTAGCAGTTTGTCAAAAAGGTTAAAGCTTCTAAAAAAATGTTTTAAAGAGTGGTGGAAATGGATTTACCTGGAAGGAGCAGATAGTTTTCCTCACCATCCAGGAGGAAATCAAGAGGATTTGAAGTTGATCTGACTGAATTTCCATAAAGCACAACTTCAGAAATGCAGACAATTGCATCAGTTTTGAATCACTGATTTTTTGAGCAGGAATCAGGATGAATTACGCACATATACAAGTAAATAAAAAGATCATTTCTCAAGCAGACATCAGTTTGTGCCTTCTCACGTCTACAGACAGACAATCAGGCTCAGACGGCTCCATGAACTGAACCAAAATCACCAAAATAAACTTTATCACAACTAATCTCCAGTTATCATCGACCTGCTGAGTGGATTCATCCCCAAATGTCCCACTTTGCCCTAAAGTCCTCCCTCAGGTCCTCATTAGTGCAGAATCCCCGCCAGTTTATCTCCTATCTGCAGTCATTCCTGCCTCCCAGTGAGCCTGAGCGCTTTGGGTAAAAAAAAGCAGCCCTCATGCTGCTGACTGGGTGGTTGTTGCTCTGCTCCGTTTGCAGTGTTGCAACACAGCTGCTGCAAACAAGCGCCAAACATGGAGCGAATTCAAGAGTCTGTTAAAGCCATGTTTAGGTCGCTGCCCAAAAATCTGCTCCACAGGCCCGAGCGAAACATCTGCAGAAGTTTGCAGAACCCTTTTCTTGGTTTGTCTATAAGTCATCAGCAGAGTGTAGTGATTTAAAGGATTTGATCACAGCCAACACAAATGGGTATCAATCATTCTGACATTTCGATCATCATCATGGTTGGATTAGTTTTGTCCTTACTCACAAATCTGCTCACCTTCTTTTGTCAGTTAATTTCAGATGTTCCCTCAGAGCTATTATCTCCCGAGAAGCTCGATCCATCATGTGGAAATACATCAAACATCCTTCTCATTCCCTCACTTGTCTATCCATCTCTTTACCCATCATGTCCTAATGTGTCCTGTCATGAGCTTTATCTTAGTGTCTTCACTCTGAAGATTGTGGTGTTCTTTTAGGAATCAGCGAAGAACCAAAAACAAGCATCTTTTTGACATTTTAAACAAAAACAGTTCTTTCTTAAGTATTTATGGTGTAAAACTGGACTTTTGCTCAAGATAATTGGGATTTATGGAAGATTTGGCAAAGTCTGTGAATGTTTTGGGCTCCCCAACTTAAAATTTTGCCAGTTTAGTCTTGCAAAAACATTTTGGCATACCCCAAGGTTCTGGTCTTTGACTTCTGACTTTCTGAATGGTCAAACATCACATTGGCTTTATCATATTTTAACGTGATTCTTCTAAGTTTCTGTGTTTTATATTGATGTATCTCAGACATAAATTGTAATTTCTTCTAGAGCTTTTATCCCTTAACTACTGTCCAGCATATTTGCTCCTGATGCCTCTTGACTCCATAACATATAAAAAGCACATGACCTGAGGCCATCTGCTGTCTTTTAAAGCAGCTCAAAATGAAATGTGTTGAATTATTCAGAACTGAGGAAATCAAAACCCACTGAAGACCAAACACAACATTAAATTTAGATCCATGTGTGTAAAGCAACCGAAAATTAAACTAAAATCTTCTTCTCTCAGGTGCTCAGTGTTTGGATCTCAGAAAGGGTTTCAAGTGTCACTGTCGTCCCGGCTTCACCGGCGCCCACTGTGAGACCAACATCGACGACTGTGCCAGCAACCCCTGCAGGAACGCCGGCACCTGCATCGACGGCATCAACGACTTCACCTGCTCCTGCACGCTCGGCTACACCGGCAAGGACTGCTCTGTGCGCACCAGCCCCTGCAACCTCTTCCCCTGCGAGAACGGGGGCACGTGCTACGTCCACTTCACTGGCCCCGTGTGCCAGTGTCCGTCGGGCTTCATGGGCGCCCGCTGTGAGTACTCTGTCACCAAGGCGACGGTGAAACCGCCCGCCACCGGGGATTCCCCTCCAGCGCTGATTGCTGCCGTCGCCCTCGGCCTGGTGACACTGAGTCTCCTCATCTGCGCCGCCATCCACATCCTGCGTCAGCTCCGGCGGGGAAGGGCGCTCACCTTGTCCACGTTGGTGAAAAACGACCTGGAGACGGTGAACAACAGGAACGCGGTGATAGGAGGCGGTGGTCCCAATAATGGGGGCTTACCAGGAGCACCGCTGGGCTGCCTGAGAGAGAAGGAGGCCTTCCTCATCCCAGGAGGGCATCTCAAAGTGTCCAATAAGGATGCAGCTCTGGTGGACAAAGGCGACGACAACATGGCCATATTTAAGAACAAAATGGCCGACTGTAACCTGGTGAAGGAGGAGCAGCGCTTGGCGAAGAACAAGTTAGACCTGTAAGTTCATAATGATCATGTTTTTTGATTTAAAACCTGCGGCCTGTCATGTGTGTCCAACGATGGTTTGATTTGAAGTACCAACCCCCGTCTCTCTCTTTCTCCCTCTACCAGTAAAAAGTGCGACTCGACCATCATCACGCCTCCTCTCAGTTTTGTAAAGGACAGTTTGCACCATCCCGTGTTCATCATCCCAGAGCAGATGGAGCAGTGTGTGTTTGCTACTGAGGTAAGAACACGTCTCCAAACCCCACCCCGTCATCACATGACCATCAAAACGTCTTTTTTATCTGAGGGGTGTAACTTGCCTCTTGCCAAGTGTCAGCTGGGGCACGCCCATGACCTTAAAGGGAGATAATGGGTTTATAGATGTTGTTTTATTCTTTTAGTGACCAATAACACCAAGATTGATCCAGTCTCTGGCTGGTTGCATTTTGAAGAAATACTTATAAGTCATTGGTTTCATTTTCTTTCAAAAAGAAGTTGCTCATCTGACAACCACATTGGCTGTCAGAGCCCGATTTTGGACCTTTTAAAATTGTTACTGGTCTCTTGTCTATCTATATAATTGATTGAAAGTTTTACCAATTTTTTGCTAAAAAGAGACAGATTTAAAAATCTTGCCAAACCAAACTTACCATCCTATTTGCAGCTATACAGCATGCACACTAATGGCTGTAAATGTTTTATTTTGATTGGACTTTTAAAGCTTTAGTCTTTTATCACTTCGGAAAATCACTGCAGTCAGGTCTTATTGCAGATGTTACTGATCATCTTTCTAAGGGTGGAAACATTCTTCAAACGTCTTTTTGAAATTAAAGATCATAGTTTTAGGGCTTGTGTGGCTCAAACTGGGAGTGCATGCTTGCTTTACCTTTTAATAATTGGGATTAAACTGGAAAAAGTAAAAACTTTAATAGAAAA
Organism: Cetoscarus ocellatus; assembly: GCA_037902135.1. NCBI lineage: Eukaryota > Metazoa > Chordata > Actinopteri > Labriformes > Labridae > Cetoscarus > Cetoscarus ocellatus. The sequence continues at coordinate 108,247 of JBAMNC010000188.1, read as the reverse complement.
CATGATAAAAACACAATACCTTTTCTACATGATACAGTAAACTGAAGGGTTATGTTTCTCATAATTAAGGCAGAAAATGTTCAAAAATGCATTTAATGATGATTTAACTTCTAGTTTTGGGTACAAAGTTAGTTCCTTCCAAAATCATTTAAAAAACAATTAAGATTTATGTTTTTTTGCAAAGCAGTGAATCACATTTTCTAAAATAAGTTCTGGGGGCTTAACTTCTCTAATGTACAACTAAGGGGGGGCTCTAAGTAAAATAGTTCAAGACTCACTGCTCAAAGGGATGAAATAATTAAAGTAATTAATCACATAAAGACCCTTTTTGATTGTTAGCTAGATGTTGGTGTAAACCCACCCTTCCAGGATGATTTGTGTCACGAGTCATTGACGTAAATATTGCTTAAAAAGAATTTGCCTCTATGCCGATGACTAACCGCCGTTTCTCTGTCCCCGTCTCCAGGTATAACCTCCAGTTTTCAGACCACCAGCGAAGGAGCTTTCCTGCTGAAGGCCTGAAACTCTTCTGTCCAGCTTCCAGAGGATCTAATCTCCACACATGACCTTATTTAATATTTATAACTGCTGCTCAGTGGAAAGAAACCAAACAAAAGGACTTGTTTTTATCCTCTTCTGCTCTGATATTGACAATGTGTGGATGACAATGATTATAAAGACAGAATGAACGAGCGGCGCAGGAGGAGTGAACAGAGGAAAGACTGAATGTCTGGCATCATTTGCACTATTTATCTTTTTTATATTTTAAATCTTAATATAATTTTCTTTCTTTGTATCTGGATTTTTCTTTGGATCAATCGTGAACAAGAGGACATATACTATCAAACTGTCCTCCAATCAGAATCCCCGGTGCCTTTCGCAACGCTCCCCCAATCAATACGGCAACTGATTCCTGTGAACATTTTACACTCAATCAGCTCATAGGACGAAGAACCTGTTTACAGGAACAGGAGACAGAATGATTTATCTGAAGGCAAAGCTCCTCGCAGATTATTGGAAAATGAAGCATCACATTGTGGCCTGTTAGAAGAAGAAGAACATCAGCAGCTTTACAATCACAGCCAGTCCTAGAAGAATCTCAAGTGCCTCTGTTTCAACAGGACGTGAACCAGGACCCAGTGTTGGTCCTGGAAACCAGAGAGCGGTTTTATGGTGCGTTCCTCTTACCTTGGAAATTGGACATCAGAGCTCGGTATTACATCCCACCTGAGTTAGCCTTATTCCAATTATAAGCTAGAAAAGTCAGAATAACATAAGATCAGCTTTCCAAACTTGTATTCCAACTCTAATTTTCCAACTTTCAAGATCACATTGAACGCACCAGTATTTCTATCATCATTCCCAGTCCAAGGAATCCCATCCCAAACCACTGGACTCCCCGCCTTCTTTAATGGCGATGAACTTTTAGTGGGCTGATTCCCCGCTCTGTGGTCACAACATAAGGTGCGTTTCCATCAAGCGGTCTGGTTCAATTTGGTGCACAGTTATTTGCAATACTGCTATCAAAAAACTGAAAAAGTAAGAAAACAACCAATCAATCCTTCCTACTTTATAGGCACCGTTTTGTTTGTTACCAAGCAATCCTATTTGACCCTGAAAGATGGATCTCTTAGCTGTGGAGATGCATCCAAAATCAGCCAACCACACAGTGGAAACGCACCATTAATCCAGTCAGAAGAGGTTTGAGCTAGAACCTCAGCCACAGAGCCATTTGTTCCTCATGAGCAGTGTTGGGAAACATCACATTTAAAATAACTCATTATGATCAAGATTACTGCCCATTTAATGCTTTATGACCTGTAAAACCTGACACGAGAGGACTTCTCAACCATTTAGTGACTCGTTACACGTGTTGGTGATATGAACTACACAAAGCAATGCCAGCTGCACATCTACCTTTGGATGGTGAACTCTACTGTCATTCTACAGCACAGTTTATGGCCCATAATCCTTTGCTCTGCTGCCTGATAACACACAATCACCTTTAAAATGCCTCAGTCAGACAAAAACTGGGCAGAGACCTGCAGTATTTGGCACATTCACTTTTAAGCTTACGTCAAATCATGACATTATTCTGGACCATTTTGTCCAAAACTGTTGGGGACTTCTCCTGAAGCTCTTCGTACTAGCTGAATTAGCAGGCAGCATGTGTGTCTCTTTTGATCGCAAACACTCATAACAGCATTTTTGGGACAAGTTTGTATTGATCCCTTATTAATGACAAGGCAGTAATTTTGCTTTCCTCCTGGAAGTTGGTGAGAATCAAACATTTTGCAGATTATTCAGTGTTTTTTTTATTTTAGGGCTGCAAAATTTAAACGCTGATGTATTTTCAGGCGCAGGATAATCTCAATGAATAAGTAAATGGGGAGCTAATGCACCCATTACTCACAACAAAATGTAATCAGACTACTCTGATGGATTATTTAGTAACAGGTCACCCCCAACACTGCTCATGGGCCCTTTAAATGTCCCAGGACACGACTGGTTCATGGACTGGTTAAATCACAAACCGAGCTGGTTTCATCAAACCAATCATCTCCTTCCCCTGACTGTCGATGTTTACTTCTCTGAATCAAACCTTCGCTGCCTTTCGTCTCTCTTGCTGCCTTTTTGAACCTCTGCTGCCACAGCACGTTAACAAGTAATCAGTAAAAACACCCGCAGCTGCTCTGCAACATTCCCAAAACTCCAGCTGAAGATTCAGTTCGAGTCCGATCACAGTCAAAGCTGCGGGTGTTCCACCTTAATATTTAAAGAAAATGACCTTTGACATCATTGAAGCTCCTTTTTATTTCTTTTTTTATCTATTTGATACCAAAAATATGTGTTGTTCCTGTGTAGTCATGTCTTTGTACTCTCTCTGTTAATTTAAGAAAACAATGCAATGTGTACATATCCTCCAGAAGATAGTCTTCCTATTTAATTTTGTCCTTTGTAAATAAGGTTGTATTTATGAAAGAGAATTGTATATATGTCTATGTTAATGTGCCTGATGTCTCCGTCAGAATCCAGAAATATATTTTTCATAAATAAATTAGAAAATAATATTAAAGTGGCTGTGCTGTTTCTTTCTTGTTTAATAGTTTGGTGCTTTTTAATGCCATGAAAACAATCAAGTATCCATTATTTTAATCGTTGACAGAAACAAAACCCGAAAGATTATCAGTCGTATTTTGAGTTAAAAGCTCCCACTGTAGTAAAATCAAACTAATAACAGATCATCAACATTTTAAAGCACTGTACAAGAAGTTTGCCTGCAATTTTAGTTAGGACATGATTTTTATTGCTACCATATTTTCAGGTAATCATGTTAAAATTAAAATCTGAGAATCTGGATTTGGCAATTACCCTCATGCCTCCTCACTTATGCTGCTGTAAGAGGATTATCATTTTGGCCAAGAGCACCAAGGACAGTGGGCTTGTGGTCAGTCTTTCCTGTGAGTCTCAAATATATGATCTCTCTCTCTCTCTCTCTCTCTCTCTCTCTCTCTCTCTCTCTCTCTCTATCTCTCTCTCTCTATCTATATATATATATATATATATACATACATATGTACATATATATATATATGTACATATATATATATATATATATATTTTTATATAATAATATAGATAATATGATACCATGAAAGAAGATCCAACAAAATCTCAAACTGACCACTTTACTCCCCCGTCCTAGAAAAACAGCCTGTTGTTTACTGAAGATCTCACCGGCCTGTCAAAGCCGAGCATTTACTTTAATCCACTTCTTACTCGCTTTTTCTCTTCATGCCTCACCATCCTCTTTCGTCTCTTAGCAATCAATGAACCCAATAAGAGGATAGGCAAATGAGCTCGACCTTGATTTACTGGCTCCCTGTAGCTAACAGTGTCCTCTTGCTGTCCTTGTTTCTCAAAAGACGACTGCAGCTTGTTGCCGAACTTACATAGTACTATGTACAGCTTAGTAAGTGAGATGAACGCCAATTTCTCTACAATTAGATCAACCATGAAACTATATTTAGGTGGATAAACTACACACTGTTAAACTTTGCATTTCTCTACTTTTACTCAAGGAGTTGAAATCTGCACGGAAACGGTCAGAATATCAGTTAATTAACTGACTAAATAAGCAAACATATGGTTATGTTACAATGTGAACAAGGTCTGCTTCGAGAATGTCAGAGCTGTTACAACACTGTGTTACAGTGCTGCATCTAAAAAAACAGTTTTTGCTAAGTAGTTTGTAGAAATGCAGCTAAATCATAAAATTATGGAGGAAAATCAGATGAAACACTTCAAAATGTATCAACACAAGGTTCATTTGTTTATATCAGTTCTACTTAAACGTTTTGTGGTCTCATCTTCTCACCAAAGGCAGAAACAATCAATAATAATATTAATAAGATCTTGAATCTTTAGAGAGTTTCAGTAACTGTGTCAATATCAATCAAAAATAACAATCCCATCCCCTGTCTTAATCCTCCATGTCAGTTCTGTCTATGTACTGAAATATAACATAGCTTTTAGCTGGTTTGTTAAATGAAATATCCTGAAATAATCAGGTCACAGCTCACACGTATTTGATCCCTTTAAGAAGAAACACCACCTAAATATGTTTTTTTCCTGGCATATGCTCTGAGGGCAGATTTAAGAAATCAGTATTAATAATCCAGTTAAAATATTATTAGTTATCAGTCCCTATCACCAGTCCTGAAACCACATGGGGTTTCATTTATAGTTGTAGGCAGTTAACGACAAAAGCTGTCCTTAAATAACACAGTTTTGCCAGTATATTTTATCATTTTGGTACCATGAAAGACCATAAGGGCCAAAAAAGAGAAGAAAATTAAAGGCTGAACTTCTTTTTAAGTCTATTGTTAGTGCGGCTCCGTCTAATGACTGAAGACCCTCTGAGATGACGAACCAGAGCATGTAGTTGACGCGTATTTCCCTAACAAACCACCGTAGTCCTTCATCTTTCATTCCAAGTGTTCACTTGAGGGTTTCTTTGCATTACAAAACTGTGTAATAAGATAATGAAAAACAAGAAAACTGGGCTCGGTGCAAACACGGTTAAAAACTATTGTGCTCTCTAAGTCCTGCAGCTGCAATAATTGCACAACAAAAACCTCACATGCATCACGTTACATGATCAGAAGAATAACTAAAGATTCTGAATTCTTTATCAAATTATCTGTAATGTACAAATGGCTCTTACATCTGTGCAAAAAGTCAGACATTTTTTGGGGAAAATCAGAATTCTGACATTATATTAAGTTGTTTTTTTTTTGAGGGGGAGGGGGAAATATGAAATCCTGAGATTTATTTAGAAGTCTGGGGGGAAAAACTCAGAATTCTGAGATTGAATTTATAACTACATGAAAAAAGTTCGAACTCTGAAATAAAAGTAAGAATTATTAGGAGAAAAGCAGGAATTCTGAGGGTTATGTTATAATTTATTTGAGATCTTACTTTAATCTTAGAATTCTGACTTTTTCTCAGTATCCAGTTTTTTACTGTCATGAAAAACTTTAACGTCTCTAAAGCTTCCTTTGAAGTGGGCCTAATCCTAATCTAATCAGGGGGCTCTGAACTCTGAATCTGAACTGAATAACTGAACAGCTGAGTCAGTTTTCAGGTGAAAATCCTGTTTTTCTTTCTTTAACTGAGCCAACAGTTCTGCCCGCGTCTGGAACTCCCCTTTTGTTCACATTTCTGGATTCAGATAGGATCAAACCGGTTTGTTCAGTCCAAGTTTCCCTCTCTTCTTCACTCGTTTCCCTCCTTTGCTGTCTTTCCCTCCTTCACTAACGGCCTGGTCATTGATAAAGAGCGTCATGGTTAATGAGTAGCTGCTGCCTTGTGCCAAACACACTCACTCAAACACGGGGACAGCAGGTAAGCGGGGAGACCTTCAGGCTCTGGCTCACCTGCTGTTCACCTGCTCGACTTTGTCTCTGTTACACACAAACACATTTCTGTCCCCGAGCTGAACTGTGAACTCCTCTGAGTGTCACCTGAAGGAAAAAAAACAAAGGACACCCAATGGCAGCACAATTTTATGGACTAAATGACAGGATTATTCATTCAGTTATTTGGTATTTTTGTTGGACAGTGATCACTGTAGTGAGGCCTGAGAGAAGGAGGAGGATGGTTTGCGAAATATAACTTGAACTGCTGCTTGTGGGTCAGTAACTGTGCATAATTCACAGTATCAGGACAGAGAAGAAGGCTGGGTGTTTTATTTCAAGCTCAATGAAGCTCTGACCTCTTAACTTCAATTCAAATTGTTCTTCACAAACAGAATGATAAATATGACCTTCCCTTTGGCCTTCAGAATCTTAACCTCACCAGATTTCCAGCCTCACACCAGGAAGGCTGAGGGTTCAACGAGGGCCCGTCTGTGCAGGGTTTACATGATCTCCCTGTGCCTGTGTGGGTTCTTCGTGGACACTCTGGCTTCCTCCCACAGACCAAAAAACATCCTTGTTACTATAAATTGCCCTTTGGTGTGAGAGTGTGTGGATGATTTTCTCTCTCGGATGGATGAGAAAGTCTCGAAGCCTCAGACGGACCTTCCTCTGAGGCTGATCAGTTCCTCTGCCACATCATTTCATGGTCTGGCTTTCCTTCTTCTACAAAGCTACTCTATGAATGGGTACTACAGTCTCCTAGACAACCCTGTTCAATGTTTTTCAGTGTTAAGTCAGAGACATGAGCTCTAAAATCAGACCACTATGGACTTCAGATGATAAGAAAGGAACCCTGAGGGACTCCTGCTCTAGTTCTAAAATATGTAATGACACATTGCTCCAGATCAGAAAGATTATTATATTACAGATTCAAACCACTCAAGAGTGACACCAGAGTAATTTCACTTTGATTATTAATAAATAAGAATTTCCTGATTAAAGGTATCAGGTGTTTCAAATAGCACGTTTTGGATTATATTAAAGTGATCAGCTGTTCATAATTTAGTTTAATTGAAGGCGTGGCTAAATTGACATGTTGACAGGTTGTTGTGTTGTAGCTGGTTGCTAAGCTTTTTTAAATCTAATGGCCCATCACATGTCCAAACTAGTTGTGTTTTTTGTGTTGTCTTGTAGGTGGCCTGGGATCCTTGCTGTAGACTGCCTGCTGCTGTGGATTTCGAAGATTCAATAACTACAATTACAGACATAACAAATATTGGGCCATTTCAGTTCCTAATCATTATACTCATTTTGATGCTGTTGTTTTATTCAACATCAGTCATCTCTACCCTACAATCATTATAGCTGTTAATGTAAATATTAGATTAGTACTGTTTTCATGATTATTATTTATTATACTTCTATAAAAATTATCACTACAACCACACAGACATGAGGACCCTCCTGAAAACCAGATTCTGCATCTTTAGGGGCTAACCTCTAATAAATTAATATTCAGCAGAGACACATATGATGAAGACAGGTCTATGATTGGTCCATGGATCCGTCACTAGCTTTAGTTCTTACTTTAGTCCACTTGTCTCCACTTACCTCCCTCCCTTCGCCCACACACCAACACAGCATGGTGTGGATTTGCTGTTCATCATGAGACTGGAGTCCACATTCAAGATTTCCTGATTCTTCACAGGTCATGGTGGATTCATGTTGGGATTTGGATATGTGTGTGTGTGTGTGTGTGTATATATACGTATATGTGTATTTTATATGTATATATGTACATATGCACATATGTGTATCCATAAAATGAAGAGTTTGTCTTCAGCCTGCTCTATTGTGAAGTGTCTTGAGAAAACACTTGTTATGAATTGGTGCTACCCAAATAAAGATTGATTGATTGATTGATTGATCGATTGATTGATTGATTGATGGATTGGTTTTATCATGACTCTGGTTCTTCCTGTAACATGTGATGCCAGCGTACTGTACACTACTATATGTTGCTTTAACGCCACTCTGAGTATGTAAAGCTGTTTGGGCAAATATTTGATATCAGTTATGTCAACCATACTGCAGCTCTACTTGTACTCGAATTTGGAGTACATGTACTCAGTTTTGGTAAACTAGTGCACAAGTAGACTTTACTAGAAGTGAAGCAAAAAGTGTCACTTGTACTACAAGTAGATGTAAAAATGTTCACTAGTTCTACTATGAACTATATGCTAATAAGGGGCAGGGAAAAGCAAATTCATGCTTCCCATTGGATTTTGAAAATATTACCACCAATCAGGGTGCTGGATTTGGTTATAATCCCTCCTACTTAATTTGCATAAGGTCTACTCGCACTACTGGTGAATCGTTTGGCTTTACTCGTACTACTAGTAGACTAAAAACAGTCTACTATGATGTCTAAATGTTGTTTTACTGGTAAAGGCTTTTGGAGCACTAGTGCAAGAGTACATCTTACTAGTGACACAAAATCAAACAGAAGACAATTTTGTTTTACTAGTACTACTAGTAAAGCTTTGAGTTTTTAGTAGTAAAAATTTTTTAAGTCTACTAAGTGATACAAAACAAAGATCTACTCTCACACTAGTGGGCCAAAAACCTTCACTAGTAAAACAAAATTATTGTTTACTAGTATTACACTGCTAAACTCAAAATATCTTTCTAGTAGTACGAGTAGACCTAATGCAAATATAGTAGGAGGGATTATAACCAAATCCAGCACCCTGATTGGTAGTAATATTTTTGAAGCCAATGGGAAGCTTGAATTTGCTTTTCCCTGCCCCCTTATTAGCATATAAGGCTTACTAGTAGAACAAGTGAACATTTTTTGATCTGCTATAGTGACACTTTTTTCTTCATTAGTTAAGTCTACTCGCGCACCAGTTGACCAGAACTGCGTACATGCCCTTTGGACTCACGACTCGCTCGCCTGACTTCAGTCAAACCTGTAGGGCTTCAGTGCTCAGGCTTTACCGTGAATTCTTCATCCTTCTCATTACTCTTGTGTTGCTCAACAGGCTCAGAAACCTGCTCTGCACATGAGGACTGTCTGATATTTCACTGAAAGGAGTTTCTCAAGCTGTCAGCATCAGGGTCTGTTCCTTCTCTCTCTCTTACAGCTCTGCTCACAGCTTTTTGGAGGAGCTTTCTTTAGTTTCACTGTCTAATGAATACACATTTGCAGCTCATTTGTCTGCAGACTTTTGGCCAAATGCTGCATCTGAGGATCAGAAAGCTGGCTGGCTCTGAGACGTTCACAGGAACTCAGATTAATGTGCTTTTTCTTCATGAATGGAACATAGAGTATGAATTTACGACACCTGTGATGGATGTTTGGTGCCTGGGTTTTATCAGTCTGAGTAAATGTTTGCAGCCGCTCATCTCTTATTAATTTTGTGTTTGTTCCTTTTAAGTGACATCCTAACCTCACAGATTATAGAGCTGATTAACTGACTCAGGCATCCCAGTCTGATTGAGTTTTTATGGTTTCTACTTTGTGTTCTGGCGTGTGAAGATCATAACTGGTTCAAAAGTCAGGATGAGCCTGTAAGAGAGATCTCTGAGCAGATGAGGGAATCATCTCAGTGCAGCTCCAGGTGAGTGTGACTGATTGGCTGATCCGGCTCAGGTGTGCTGAGCTTATATAACCCTCTGAGCTGCAGAGCTTGGTGCTGCCTCAGTGTCTCACCATCAGAGACCGAGGGCACTTCTCTGAGTCTCTAGGGTCGTTCGTTGCATGTCAAAAATCTTCTTGGCTTTTTGAGAGTTTATGTGTGTGATTGCGGTGAGACTTCCTCAAGCCCTCAGGAAAGGTGGTGTAGATGGAAGTTATAATCCAGTCTCTATTTTTTCTTGGAACACTGATCAGGGATCTGTTGTTCCTTTAAAGGACCGAAGCTTGTAAACCTCCCAAATTTAGTTAGTAGTCATCTACATGGCAGAACTGAACCATGGTGCATCTAGGAAGTTAAATCCAACATGAGCTTTAGTTAGTTAGCTGGTATCCCCTTTATCCGTGCCTTATTTCCCATCGCTGTAAGTCCTTCACAACTCCACTGGTTAATCCTCAGGAATAACTTTAAGAAACGCAGGTCTGCAATTGCTTCCCAATTCCTGACCTCCTGAAAAAGCCTTAATCCTGATTTCCTGGTAGGGTTTTGCTGTCAGGGGGCTCCAAAAACAACTGGATGTTGTGGCTTGTAAATGCATAACTTCATTTCTAAATGCTGCGTGGACGTCAACTTGGCTAAGTTTTAGACATAGGACCACACCTCAGCCACAAGTCTTCATTACCATCAACTCAAACCAGACCACCTTCACATCCCTACAGTAATTTCTCAATTTTAACGCACACTTTTTTGCTTTTAAATAAGCTCTGATTTTTAGGGTGCCTATTGTACACGAGTAGAAGAAAAATACTTAAAATATTTTGTCTCACCGACATCGCAACTGCACGGCAGAAAATCGTGAAAATATGGGGTGCGTGTTATAATATATAATAATAATAATAATAATAATAATAATAATAATGCATTTTATTTAAAAGCGCCTTTCATGACACCCAAGGACGCTGTACAAGATTAAAACAATATCAACAAAATCAACATTATAAAAATCATAAAATCAAATAATCAAGAAATTAACCTTTCTCCTTTTAGGCTTGCTCACAGTGACAATAAGCATGCCTGTATGAAGTGGTCTCCCCTCATATTTAAAATATGTTAGGGCTAAATGATATATCGTTTTAACATTGCAACGTTAAATGCAGTCACATGACTCAATACTGTTATTTGTGGGTTGTTTTTTTTTTTTTTTTAAATAAAAAACAAAATCACCACTTTCCTTGTACCGCTGACTAATGCCTTTAATAAAGGTCCAACAGATATCATCATCATCATGAGGCTGGTGTGCACAGTTTGTTTCCTGCATGTAAAACGATCAGACTACAGACATGTTCATCGTGGATACAGTGATGTTACAGTTTATGGAGAGACTGAATAAAATCCTGACTTCCTGCTCATTTTCTTTCTTGAACTCTAAACTATGAATGAATATCTTTAGTGAACACTTGAATAAAGTTAGTCTGGACACATTCCAGTTCATAATCATTATAGCTGTTAATGTAGATATTAGCATGATCTTTCTATCCATGGTTGATACATCTATAGTAACTATCTCTAGCTCCACATGGACATGAGATCCCTCTTGAAAATGAGGTGTCACATCTCAAGAGGTCTACCATTAATACATTTATACTTAACGGATATATATATGGTAGGGATGCACTTGTGGTCTGGGCACCCATGAGCTCGTCACTACCATAAATTCTTATTTTCAGTAAGACTTTTATTGATTATACTTCTATAAAATTATCACCACAACCACACAGACATGAGGACCCTCCTGAAAACAAGTTGTAGCATCTCAAGAGGCTAACCTCTAATAAATTTGTTTTCAGCAGAAACAAATTTGACGACGACAGGTCTATGATTGGTCCATTGATCTGTCACTAGCTTTAGCTCTTACTTTAGTCCACTTGTCTCCACTTACCTCCCTCCCTTTGCCCACACACCCAACACAGCATGGTGTGGATTTGCTGTTCATCATGAGACTGGGGTCCACATTCAAGATTTCCTGCTGCTTAACAGAAGGTTTTTTCTTGCCGCCATGATGGAGGGATTCATGATTGGCTATATGGATTCATGTTGGGTGTTGGATGTATATATTTGTATATATATGTATATGTGTATTTTATATATGTATATATGTATCTATGCATATATGTGTATCCATAATATGAAGAGCTTTGTGCTCTTTTGTAAAGTGTCTTGAGATAACACTTGTTATGAATTGGCACTATACAAATAAAGATTGATTGATTGACTGATTGACTGACTGACTGACTGACTGACTGACTGACTGACTGACTGACTGACACTTAACCTGGCCACCCCAGACACTAACAGTGCAGCACAAGTGAATTTTAAATGTTAAAAACATGGGCAACTATGAAAATGAACTTATAATAATCAGAAATGGTGAATAGTGAAGGCTACAGTTAATGTCACTACACTCCTGAATGTGTTAAAGATCATTTAAATAGTAGCACATAAAAAGACAACTCTCTGGAAAGTCCCCTAAAAAAATCCAACATAACTCACAGAAGGAAAATAGATTGCAATATAATTTTGTATCATTACTGTCGAGCTCTAAAATATATGAACAGCCATGAAAATGTATGGCGAGCTTTAGCTGATGGGAATATTCGACAGAATCAGGTCCAAGATTATCGAACTGTCCAGCAAAATGATAAATTTATCTTTTAGCTCTCAATCGATGAAAAGACAACTCCAGGAGCAGGGATCAAACCTCCGACCCTCTGACTGAAAAACAGCCAACCGCACCATAAATGTCCGTCCTGTAGCTGCTCTTCCTTCTGGATAGTCCAGCCTTTCCTTTTATGACCAAATGTGCATTTTCGGTAATACGTGACTCAACTGCTCTTATCTGGGACATTTTTGGGAGGAAATGTTGTATAACCTTAACTGATGTTTATATCTTCGATATCTGCTTCCTGAGTCAAACCCTCACAGACCTCTGAGCAGCAGAGTTTTACTTTCTGTTTTACGTCTTTTCGTTCATTAACAAACATGTAAAAGTTTGACCAGTACAGTAAGAGTTTATGATCCACATGTGATGACAGCTGTTGACAGCAGCACTTCTTTGGGTTTAATGGAGAGTAAAGAGTCCACGTAAACCAGAGAGGGCTTTGTGGAGCGTGTCTGAGATCATTTATGGGTATTTTAACTTTTCAGAAAGTGTCAGTCAGCTTAGTCGTAAGAGGAGGTGCCCGAAATTCAGTAAAGACAGCCCCCAACGGTGCCTGAGCTAAATATAGAGGAGGGTCATTGTTTCTATTTGATGGTTTATGCTTCAGTCATTGGCCCTCATTGATGTCAGTCATTCACCAACATGAATTCATAGACAGTGTCAAACAGGAATCAGACTGAAACCAAAAGGTTAATAAGGACGGCATCAGATACGAAACACTGGCAGGCTTTTATCTGAAACAGCTGCACAGGAAGTGGTCCTAGGATTTCCAACACAATGGTCTGAGTTTGATCAAGAGCTTTTAGAAAACTGACGTCTCCATTCTGCAACAATAACTAATAACACTTGTTTACATGGGCAGCACAGAGGTGCAGCACATTTTTCGATCTACAAGTGAACTGAAAAACTCGGATCTAAGTGAGAGTATTTGTCCAATTTCAAGACAAAAAAATCTCACTACTTGTTCTAATCCACGATTTTCTAACATGTCTGGATTAAGATCTCATTTGAAGATTATGAAACTAAAATTAGGCCTGAGTTGCTTGTAATAATTAAGAAATAATCTGCCAATAAGATAAGACTAATTTAACTTGAGCAGATATGAAACCTTAATTTCAGACCCTCACTGAGTCAAACTTTGTTTCATTGGCAGATATTTTCTCTTCTTTACAAGCAATTCAGTGCTTTATTTTTGCCTTTCATTCCTTAAAGTACGATATTTATCTGGACTGGTTAAGTGAATGTGGATGAGAATAAGGGTCCGTCCCAATATTACCCCTTAGCCCTTGTCTTACCCCTGAGACCTCGGTTTTGCACATTCACGTCTAGTGAAGTGGTGTCCCAATTCTCCATAGGGCTAAGGTGAAGGGCTACACAGCCCTTGAAACCAAGTCAGACCAGGACCTCACTTGAAAGGAAGGGGTATGAGAATTTCCCATAATACACTGCGCCTACTGACAAGAAGGCAGAGCGGAGACTGAAGGAAGCACATAATTATAAGTAATTATTAAATCAATTATGTTTTGAATTGTTGGTCATATTTTAAAATTTTTCGTTATAACGAGCTAGCTGTCGCAGCTACGACTATTGTCGCATCTGCCTACAATGATGAAGTAGTGGGAATCGAGTGAAGTCTCGTTTCTTAGGGCCGTGTTTTCACTCCTTCGCTTTTGCCCTCAAAACAGAGGGCTAAGGATAAGAGGTAGACGAAGGGGTAGATGAAGGGGAAGGGCAAAGGGGTAGAACTGGGATTCACCCTCAGTGTTTTTGATATTTTTGACTTGGAAATAGACAAACACACTTGCCTAGTTCTGTGTTTTTACCAGTGACACTTTTTGCTTCTCTAGTAAAGTCTACTTGTGCACTAGTTGACCAAAATTGAGTCCATATAATCCAGATCTGAGTCCTGGTAGAGCTGAGCTATGGTTGATATCATCAGTATCAAAGTTATGCCCAAACGGCCTTTCATACAGTATTAAAAACATGAGGGCGTCAGACTTGTCGTGTGATGGTCTGGATGTGAGAGCTGAGACCCTGAAGAGACTGAGAGAGAGGGAGACACACACACACACCTGTCATCACTCAGTCAACAGCCGCTGACCTTTGACCCCCACAGCTTGTTTTGGACACACTCTCTGTCTGTCTGATCCTGAAGAGTGTGTGTCGTGAGGAGGGAACAGGAACAGGAAGGATAAAGACGAGGACATGAATCAAGTGTCTTCTGTCGTCTTGTCCTCATGATGAATATTTCAGACGCAGCAGCTGGAGCGCCCTGAGCTCCATCAGAACATCAGCTCTCACCTCAGGCTCTGCAGGTCTTTAAGTTCTTCATCTGGACCTTTTTCCTAAAGAAGACCTCTCCTGGAACTTCTGTGTGAAGTTGGGCCGAGCTGGGAGAATGTTTAGGAGACCTCGAGAGCGTCCTTAACTCTTTAACACACTCTCAGCTCCCAGCCCGTCAGTCTGTCTGCTCTATTTCTGCTCCTCAGTCACTTCCTCTGTCGATGACCTCTGACCTTTAGGGTCACAGCAGCTGATTTTAAAGGTTTGAGCCTCTTCATCACGACTCACCCCTGCTGTGCGGCGTGATCTGCTCCAGCACTGAGCACCAAGAGCTTCTGTGTTTTATTCACGCTCACTCAGCTGTGACCATTTTCACAAATGCACTCGTCAAAATATCTTTAAAGTTAAAGACAGTTTTATTCCTTTTATTCTATTCAAGACCTTAAATTAGAGAGTGATTTGTTGGTGTGTGTCCTGAATGTTGTGTTTCATTCTCACATTAGCTCTTCCCCACACCTACTAACTTTGTTTGATGACTTTCTGGATAGATGACCAAGTCAGGATGAACACACATGCAACTTCCCCCCCCAAAAGTTTGATTTTCAGAAGCTTTTGTGCATGTGTGAATTCATCTATGTTTGTAGGATATACACACATGTTTGAGTGAAACAAACTGAAAAGATTACAGATGGAAAGAGGAAAGAGCCAGCTCAATTACAGCACAGTTTGCCCCTGCAGAGATGAAGACCTTCGAAGTCAGAATTAAAATAAATAATTTTGCCTTCCAGATCAGGAAACTGACTCTCCTACAAAACGTTCAGCTCAAATGGATCATTTGTTGGTTTGATAAAGAGTTTGACAGGAAAATAGCCCTCAGAATAAACAAATAATACCTTTTTATTCCTAGTTACCCCTTGATATTTCTGTAATTTTTGCATAAAAAACCCTTGAAAAGAAAACAACAAAGGACTGTCTTCAGATTCAGACATTTTATTCCACAATTAAATTCAGTTTTTGCAGATTAACAGACCATACATAGGTCCTGATCAACCGGCACACGTGGACCCAATTAAAGACGGATAGATAACAGATTAAGACAGGCCAGGGGGGATGATGAGGCCAGAGAACTGCCTCAGGACAGGGTCCAGGCTGTCAGAGTCCAACCAAACTCAAGGCACAGATTGAACCAGTGGCACCTTTTGGGCATTATCAAATCTACATGTAAATTGCTCAGACTGAGCATCAGAATGGAGAACAAAAGTGATGTATGTGACTTTGGACCTGGGATTACAGAGAATGGACCAAAAAATAGAAAATATCCAGTGAGCCCTCTTGATCCCAGAGCTCAGAGTCTGCAGAAGACCATCTCAGAATAAACAATCTCCAAACTCTAAGTTACAGGAGACCACACCAGCTGCCATTTCTGTCAGATAAGAACAGGAAACTGAGGCCCCGTTTCCACGACAACGAAACGGTCAAAAACGGAGTTTTCGTTGCGTTTGTGCCCTCTGTTTACATGAGAACAGTGCAAGGTGTGCCTGAATCTGCAAACTCTAGAGTGAAAAGTTTTGATATATTTTTGTATCTGTCTCCGTGTAAACAGGAATCAGCGTTTTTAGGGGAAACGGTGATGCATAGTGCATGCACAGTACGTTCAGATAAAGGTTGCGCGCACTGCGGAGCAACATGTGTGCTCGGTTTTTTATCGCTCCTTCAACAAAATGTGGATTTGCTGCGGCAATACTCTGACCGGCGGAGACGCATTTGTTATATTCACCAAGGACTGAAAAGTTTGTCTTCATGGTTAAGTGTCAGTGCGCAGACGCTTGTTGTGACACAGCTGTTTCACTACAAACTTCCATACTTAACTTAATTACAGGCCTGGCATGCACGAACGTGGAGCAGTTTTGAAAACACAAATGAAGAACTTTTCAGTTTCTGGTGACAGCGTTGTCATGTGAACGAGACCTAAGGCTACAGTTTCGCCAAAACTTGACAGTAGAAGATTGTAAAAAGTCTCCTGGTCTGATAAGTCTGGATTTCTGCTGGTAGGGTCAGAATTTGGTTTGAACATCATGACAGCAAGGATCCATCCTGCTCTGGATCAGCGGTTCGGGCTGCTGCTGCTGGTGTGATGGATATTTTTGACACATTTTAACCCTAATATGCTTGAAACACCTGAAAGGGGTTTTCTTCTGATTCAGATTCAGGCAACTTTATTTGTCTCAAAGGGGAATTCAGTTTTATATTACAGACTTAACTTCTAAACTGCATGCCCAGCTCGTGCATGCCTTAACTCATTTGGTGGTTGTTTAACACGTGCTCCTCTGTCTTGTATCCTGCAGCATCGACCTCTCAGCGTCTTTACAGGATAGAAAGTGATTTCTGAAGCAGCGAGAACAGGACGTGCTGCTGAGAGCAGACAGCAACTGTGAGCACACACAGAGACACAACTCCGTCCATATGACCCTGGTTTGTCTCAGCTGGACATCAACGCTTCAGGAGCCATAAATCTCCCGCTGTCTCTCTCTGAGGGCCACCCAACCCTCCACGGGTCACTGCTCGGGAAGCAGAGGCCGCAGGAGACTACAAACACTGTTAGCTCTGGGAGGGGAACTGTTTCCACACATGAACTCCAGAGAACTGTCAATAGTAGTAGTAGCAGTAGTAGTAGTAGTAGTTTTCAAACATGTAAGAAATAAATCTTATATATTCTGTGCAAACAAAGATCACTTTAAAAGAAAACAACACCAACTGATTCCATTTACACACTCGAAAAAGAGTGGGAAGGAGTACAAACTTATTGAATCTCTCCTCTTCTCCATTAGGGATCAGTATATATTTCCCCCCCAAAAATTCTATTGTAATAGATTAAAAATTTCTATCAAAAATAATCCCTAATGATTCTTTAGAAATCACCAGCATTCATCAAATGTTTGATTTGAATGTTAAATTAACCCTGTTTCTTGGATAACTGTTCGCGGAGTAAGGTGAATGTATAATCTGCAGAAGTTTTAAACCTTTGACGGGGTTAAAGGTCAGAGATTCATGAGGACTGATTGTAACCTAAAAGAAAATGCTAAATATAAACTAATGAATGCATTAAATGGTCCCAATGCAGAGAGTTTCACAGGGTGCATCGTCTGATTTGTCATTGAATTGTTTGTTTTGCTCCTTTTTTCTCATCATATTTGTTTGTTTGTTTACTCGCTCGGTTTGTAAAACTGCAGGTTTGAGATGGGGCCCAAACTGTCTGTCATTGTCCCGTCATATCCTCTGTCCACAATTAACAATCATCAACAAGAGAAGAAATAAATCTACTGATCACTTGACTACAAAGCCCAGTCCAGCTCTTCTTCATCCTCGACTGTACTTTCACACGGTGAGTTAGATCCTCCATGTCTTCCTCCGAGACCCCCACCCCCCTTACACCGGGGGGGTGTCCCGCTGTGAGGGGCTGTGTGAACAGCCAGCTCAGGAAGAATTCAGGGGCGGCCTGATGGAAACTTTCCACACTTTTCAGACCAACCATCCAAACAAAGCAGCACACGCTTCAAAATCATAAAGTCCTTCACTTCACATCACAACACCAACGACCAATCACAGGGCTGTGCATCCATATCACTCTTCCTCCCATCTCTCCCACCCCCTCCTCCTCCTCCTCCTCCTCCTCCTCCTCCTCCTCCTCCTCCTCCTCCTCCTCTCTTCTTCACATCCACCATGGAGCCGACCTCTGATCCTGCCCATCGTGGGAACTTCTTCAGGAGGATGAGTTGGCGTGACGAGTGGGAGGACATTACCACAGCGATGATGAGTCTAACAGAAGCTCAACACCTGTCTGACTCCCCCACCACCACCACCACCACCACCACCACACACACACACACCCACAGGAGTGAGGACGGCACTTCCTGAACTTTAATGTTGAAATCCTGCAGATCCGGTGCCTCTTTCTTTGAGATTCATTCTCTTATGAAGCATTTGAATTCACAAATAACTCCGAGTTCTTCGCCTTAAAAGCAGACGGTGTGGATGTTTCATGGCAGTGGTTCCTCCCTCTCTGCTTAAGATTGGGAGTCGGCTCACTCTCACGGGCGATGACGAGAAAAATTTACAACCTGTAATCAATCACAGAGTGTGGGAACGAGGAGTGAGGCTGAAGACAGAGGCCGAGGAAGAGCTCCGTCTGCATGCTCACAAATCAGACTTTAAAGTCTTCAGCTTATGTTTAATAATCTATTCATTTTTAAGTTATGTTGAGGATCTTAATAATATATTTTTGACTCTTTATTGAAAATAGAGAGACAGAGGATATACTTGGAAAGGTGGAGAGTGTGTAGGAGGAGATGTGGCTTAACCCAGTGTTCTGTCATTTTCTGCTACCCATCGAATATTGCTATTTTGTGGTTCTGCGCTTGTGCCCTACGTCATCACGCTCTCTCTCGGTTAGGTTTAGAGTGTGGGTTGGGGTTAGGGTAGCAAAATCTGTCAAAACACCGTAAACGTACCTGCATTTTGTCTTTGCGTCATGAGCGTTTTTGTTGATATACTTCCTGTATGTGACGGGTGTTACTGGAGGACCCCACTAGAGGGCGCAGAAGACCTCAGGCTGTATGTAAACTGCAAACATGGCAGCAATTCTGAGAGTTGAATAGCATAAACACCAATAATCGTCATCAAATATTTGCTGACAGCTGATGACCGCTGTGCATTCAGTAGGTTGATTCAGTCGTTAGGTTCTGTAAATTCACTGGGGCAACAACCCTTTAATACTTAAGTATTTTCAAAAGCAGGTACTCCAGTACTTAAGTAAAAAATTAGACTGAACAACTCTCACTTGTATTGGAGTAACATTTGACCAGGAGTATCTACTTTCACTCATGGAGCTGAGTACTTTGTCCACCACTGTTTTCTCACATAAAGTTGGGCCTCTTCATCCCAGTCTGGAGCACGTCAGATCATCAGCAGCATCCCGGATCATGCTTCATTCCTCATGTGGTGTCAGATTTTAGATTTACGACCCTGTGGTAGGTGAACCTGATTCTGCAGCATCATTTCCTCTGACAGACTTTCCCCCGTTCAGTCAGCTTTCATTTGAAGGTAAATCTCTGCAGTCTGCACATTTCAGATTATTTTCTGCCCCGAGATCGTCGAGTCTTTAGATTTCCAGGAATGTGAGCTCAGCAGATCGCGGGCCAAAGGAAGCTGCTTCTCCCCGCTGATAACCCCTCACATACTCTCCTCATCACTTTTTAACAAACCAGGAGCTGACACATTGAGACAACTGATTACCAAGAAAGCCAAAGGTGATTGGCAGAGAGCCCACAGGAAGATGGACAGGATGGGATCAGATCAGACTCAAATCGAAAGTAGACACTTAAGGAGTCAGATAAAGACAGATCTGCTTTTTCTGTTGAAGAAATCAAAAGCTAAAGCAGACATGAGGCTGCTTAATTTAATGCTGGACATGCTACACATCCAACATGTCCTCATCCAAACTTTTGCACCTCAAACTGAGAACGTAAGATTTAGAGATCTTGAAACGCAAACATATAAGATTCAAACCTAAATGGACACATAAAGAAATCCATCCTCCTTTAGAGATTTTCGTAGATGCACATGGGGCATAACAACAGTACTGCAAAATTAAAACATGCACCTGCCACAGCCATCATGCTACTGAATGCATCCCTGAACCACGAGGCCAGCAGCCTCTCTGCAGCAGCTTGGAAACAGTTTTTACTTTTTATCAATCTATCTTTATTGTCTGATGGTTGGACTGAAATGACGACTTGTTTTTAAACAAAAATGTGTTCAGATTTGAAGGCAGTGTCCTTGTTTCAGGGTGCAATTATTGATGTTTCCACAGTCACATGTTGGGAAAAGCCCCCAAAGAGTGAAGCTTACACTGCTTTTCGCTGATGGTCCGAAGAATAGCAATCTGTTTTCTTTAGGGCAACATGTAAACCGTTTAAGGAAATATGCAAAGATGTTTAAGCATGTAGTGAAACTTTCTTTCAGATATGTTGAAACCTTTATGAGTTTTCTTGCTCATAGTCTTAAAATCAAACAGTTAAACAAGCAGAAAAACACTGGCACAAACATCACCTCCTCCTTAGAGGTAAACGTGTTTGCTTTTATTATTTTACTTGTTTACGACACTGGTGGGCAACCAGTGGGCCAGGGGCCAGCTGTGGCCCCAAAACTCAGCCCACTAGTCTGCATAGGTCTACTTTTTATAAGCGACTTTGTACTTCTTTTTTTGAGAAGTTTCTTGTAAATATTGGCAGTTGCAGGTTGCAGTTTTTTGGCTTGTTTCAGAAGTGCAGTCGCTTAGTGGGCTTGTTGTGCCCCCAAACCCAGGAGGGATCTGACGCACAGTCTACTACCAATATAAACTCAATTCAGAAGTTACACAAACTATTTTGTCCCACTCCAAACACAAATGTAAATTTGACTGTAAAAAGAGGCAAAAATGATGTTTCCACCAAAAAGAAATCCTTACAGCCAGAATTAAATGTATTTCTAATGTAGCTCTTACTGTTTTCTTCATAATAAAGCTGTAGAGGATCAACATAAAACTTAGATAAAAGCCTGACTATGTCTGTTTGGTTACAAAAATCAAGGTTAGACAGACTGTTCAGTGATAACAGAGTTATAAATGACAGCAGCCCTTCCCTTCACTTCTGTTTAAAGAAAAGGATGTTGTAAATTAAGTAAATTAAGAGACAAATGCAAAAAAAATGTCACTGTGAAATTGAAATGTGATGTAGATGAAAATCAAAACAGGCTTTATGTAGATTTCTCTTAAAAAAAAACAAGTAATGTATCACATTAGAAAAGAAAATAGTTGGAAGTTGCTTGTTTTGGGCTTGTTTTTATCGACCTGGTTGCTTATTTCAGTAGGAAAATCTGCCAACATTGCTAGTCAGTCTAGTCTATCAGGATGTTTACACATGAGGAGCACAAGACAAAAGTGTCCTTAAATCATCAGAAAAAGCAGTATTTAAAAATGTAGAGACGTATGTGCCATTTCTCAGTTTTCTGAGACCATGCCTTGGAGAAAAACCACGACTGTCCCCAAAAAGGCACCTATGATGGACTAATGTCCCCTGTTTTTTCACTCTGCAGAGGACATTTTGAAAGTGATTACATTAATTTCTTGTGTACAATTTATTCTTGTGATCATCCTATTAAATGATCACCTCAATTTAAGACTCTTGTAGTTGCAGCTAATTTTGTAAGTTTGGGTGACGGGGAGAGAGCAAACTTCTCGTTTGGGTCCTGAGCCGAAAAATCCTAATTTCTCAGTGTTTGGTTTTCATTTAAGGTGCATGTGATAATTAAAAAAATAATAATCTGACAGTCATTTTGAGAACAAGAGCTTACATTAATTGTCCTGCAGAGTGACTTTTGACATATTGTCCAGCTCTGAAACTGTTACCTGAGTTCAGAATTTAGCTCATTAAATTATTACTATTTACTTTGAGTTCAAAAACCCATAAATATTAATAGCACTTTATGACAGCTCTGTACTTGTTCCTTCTGTGAAATTTTAAGTTACTGTGATTGGTAAGCTCAGAGTTTCCAAGTTTAGCCCTCGAGCACTGAGGGCAAAGTTCAAGCTTTCCCATCCCTGGTTTGTGTTTTTATCTATTTATCGTACTACTAATAGCCTACACATATCCCTATTCTAATAACAATATGATTCAAAGTCCTCAGAAAATGTGTTTTTTATTAAAAACATAAACAAAACTAATTTTTATTAATTAGACAAAAAAAAAAAAAACTCTGGGATTTCGTAATAATTTGCTTGTTACTCGTGATTTGTGTTTCCTTTAGTTTAAATCTCATTTTTCTCTTTTATCCTCATTTTAAAGCATCCCTGAGTTCTTTGAAAAGCATTTTTAAGTGAAATGTAGTATTGTTAACATTCCTGTACCTCTTCTAATCATTATCATGACTATAACTGTAAGAAACACGCTGGATTTAGATGAGAGAGCTGTTGACTGAACAGCAGGATTAATTAAGCCTACCTTTTAGCCTGGGCTGCGGGGTATTTTACAAAACTTAGATAGGGGATTAAGCCGGGATTTTCTAGTTATCCTGGATGAATTTAGCTGTGATTTGGTTTCACCACAGCGGAGGCACATATGTTACCATGGAGATTTAATCTGAGTAGCTAGCCTGCTCCTGACCAGGCTAAGAGGCAGGCTAAACTAATCCTGCGGTTCAGTCAGCAGTTCTCATCTGAAATTATAATGTTTCTGACTGTTATCATAATGATAATGACTTCAAGAGGTACAGGAATGATGTTAATAATACATGTCATTTAAAATGTTTTTCAAAGAACTCAGAGACAATTTAAAATGAGGGTAAAAGAGAAAAATAAGATTTAAACCAAAAGCAAACCCAAATCACACGAGTAACTTCAGCAAATAATTAAAATATCCATATTTTAATGTATTTTGTTAAGGGTTTTACTAATTAATACAAATTCGTTTTGTTTAGATTTTTAACAACATGGTAAATATTCTGAAGACTTTGAATCATACTTTTATTAGAATAGAAATATTTTACAATAATTAACAAAGTACATTATAAAACATCCTCACTTCCCTCTATTACAAAATGACATTTAATTTACACTTTAACAGACAAAGAAAATTACATAAAAATGAACCTGACACCACTATACAAAACAGAACAAAACCTTGTGTTCATAGTTCATCATATCTAATTAACATGATGGTTTTTAGTTCACATTATCATTATTTATTAACAGTTCTTTAAATTTTTGCCATAGCTTTGGGTCTCTTCTCTCACATACAATAAAAAAACAGGCAATTGTTTGTAATTGCAAAAAAATGTAAAATTCAGGCATCTTTTGCTTATGTTAACACTCATAAAATAACAATTATCTTAAAAAAAAGTCCTTCTGAAGATTTATTAGAGGATCTTAGTTTAATCAATGTTTTAGTTTTACTAAACGGCATGTTAAAATATTCTGCAATTAAGAAGAACACAGGTTATAAAGTGAGACAAATGTATGATCTTCAAAAGTTTTAAATCTTTTAAAGACGATTATATGATACACAAATATATTTAAAATGCTTACAATGGTCCAAATGCCAGAAAGTTCTTTTAAGATATAGTTTCATTCACCATTTATCCTATAATATTAATATAAGAGTGTTTTCTCCACTGTTTGGAACTTATTTATGTCTTCAAACAACATAAATGGACTGTAATAATTATAAGTCATGTATTCCAAAAAAGTATGTACCGTTGTATCTGTTAAAAAATTTGCTCCTAAGATGTTTGTGCTGAGAAACTGGGCAGTGAACAGGGCTCAGTCTGATAACTTTTCATTTGTCCCCAAAGTTCTAGGACTGGCCCGACATTATCAAAATATGCATGCATGCACTTTTGTGTGTGTATATATTATATATGTATATAAATAGAGAGAAATAAATTATAAGCTTATGTGTATAAATGTACACGTTTGCGAATGTCATGAAAGTCCTCATATGTAATAATTAGGATGCTTCCTTTCTTCCTCTCACTATAGGCTGTATTTAACTGTCGTACTAATGCATGTTCTTTCATCTCTCATTGGCTCTTTTCAAAGACTAATATGTATGGATTTGCGATTGGTTAGTGGATGTTTAATTTAGGCTGCTCACTCATCCAGCAGGTCTGATTTTATCTGCCACACTCTCGCTTCTTATTGCAGCGGATAAATATCTTTCTTAATGTAAATTTGATGTGTTTGACTTCCTGATAAGTTTCCATCTGAAGCTGTTTTTTTCATTTGGAGTGAAGTATGCGCATGCGTCTTCTCTGTTTCGATCAGTGTATCTGTGATCTACCTCGCGGTCTTTTGAAGAAAGCCGTGAACGAGCAGTTATGCAAAATAGTTTCATCTGGCTTGACCAAGCTGCTCCTTCTCATCCTGGATTGGCCTTCAGGAAACACATTAAGCCAGCGTGCTCAGAAGGGACTTGGTCAAGCCTGGCTGAAGTTGGACATCGTGGATGTCTTCATTCCCCTTTGGTGAAATACCCCTCTGGTCTCTGATGATCCAGAGCTGATGCTAGTATGAAGTGTAGACAGGGTCACACTGAGTGGGATCAGTAAGTGAACATTAGGCCATCGTGATGGCATCCATTATCCTTCTCTGCAGCTCTGCGGGTGAAGAACAAACTGTCCAAACTGCAGCTGTAGTGATTTGTTTCTCCTGAGTGTTTACGAGGCCCTGAGCCACATCGTGACTTTAACAATGATCAATGAATCACATTCTCGTGCTGTTTTATTGACTGACAGGCGAGCCGCCAGCACAATGAGCGAGGCCCTGTGAGAAAAGAGGAAGAGGAAGAGGAGTGTTGTGTCGAGGACCGATAAAGATCTGCTGCCAGCAATCAGGAGCTTTTCCCAGCACCACAGCCAGAGAGTGCTGGAGACATGAGTGTGTGATGGTCATGTGAAGGAGGAGCGGCTTCCTCTTTTCTCCGTCTTCTCCTGGTCTGAGAGTGAGAGAGTGACATCAGCTGAGAGAAACGACACCGCACATGACAAGAGTGACTTTAACGAGACTGTTTCTGATCATTCAGAGCTGGAGTAAGACCTGAAAGTCACTCCATCACGTCCTGCTGCTCTCTCAACAGAAGACTGAACATGTAAGGAGGCCCTGACAGCGACAGCCGAGACCTCAGGACGTGTGATTTCAGGTTGTCCATCTACAAAACCTTCAAGGGAGTTCCTTTACACTTTCACCAAATGTCCACTTTGACATTGATCCAAGCGAAGTATCTGCTAGACCATGAAGTTCTCTTGTCATCATTTGTTTCTGACAGTTCCTCATGAAAGCTTTCAGGATTTCTGCACATTAATCTTCTCACGCTGAACAATGATCTGATAAGATTTTGGAGGTCACAGGTCAAAGCAGTGTTCATTTTGTTGACTAATTATTTTCCTCATAGTTTTCGTCAAGAACCTTTTTCTCCCCTGATGAAAACTAGACAGTAACTAATAAAAACAAGTGCACATGGACAAAAACTCAAACTAAATTAACTGACATTTTCATCAACAAATAAAAACTAGACTAAAATGTTTGACAGAGACTTAATCCAATCAGACCTAATTTGGTCATGTAGAAAGTAGAGACAAGTTAGGAATATATCCAATCACAGCTACTTTGGTTGTGTGGAAAGGTTGGATGAGTTAAGAGGGACATCCAATCACAGCTGCCTTAGCTTGTTGTCAGTTCTGGTATTGTAACTGAGATGCTCTGTCAGGTAGCCTAAATAAAGGTGACTGCATTTCACACAAAAGTTCAATTTGTTTCTGTTCATTTATACATTCAGACTTTTAGATGTTTCATTTTATCCAAGAGTAAAATATGACTTCAAAAATTCAAGGAAACATAAAAAATACCTTACCCTTTACACTTCATATTTTAGTCGACTACATTTACAGTAGATTTCATCGACTAAAACTAGACTGAAATTCAAACAATGTAGTTGACTATATTACTAAAACTGAAAGATATTTGGCAAATGACTAAAACTGAATCTAAATTAAAAAATGCTGTCAAAAGTAACACTGGGTCAAAGGTTATGCGGCATCACGTTCACAGCCTGCTCGGGAACACATTGTCTCACAAGGCTTTCCAGTATTCCTTCTAAATTTGGAACAAACGTCCGCATTGACATCAGGACAAACTGGCAGAAGTTTGGAGCTACGAGGTCATGTGACCACCCTGACTTTTCAGGGTAAAAGGCTGAGGGGCATCCCAATGGTGACGAATTCAGGCATATCTGCACAAGACTTAACTGTAAAGGCATGAGCTCGTTTTGGCTTTAACAGAAAAATCTTCTGCTCCTCTACGACCACAGTGAGCAACAAGAGGACACAGAGAACAGCAGATGACAGAGCTGTTCACATTTCTCATGATGTTTGAGCATGCTCCATGTCTTTTCTGGTTTTGTTGTGTCTGCAGCAGTATTACAGGCCTGGTATATACACTACAGTGCTTTTACTGTTCACGACTCCCAAACAAGGGTTTTGGCCTTGTGTAGCGACAGAAAGAGGGCTGAAAGCTAAAATCAAACCTGCCTACATGACGGAAGAGCCTCAGTATATGATTTATATCACCCACTTGGCTTCCAGCACAGCCAGAGCTGCTGTTTATGCCACTTAACCCATTTATGCCCAAATTTTTTTCGGAGTTGTTAGGCATATAATTTTATCAGCTGAGTCCCTCTTAATCATGATGTGTATTTCTTTATTCCATTTTGTACTTTGTTTTAAAGAAAATAGCATTTTTATGACTGGCAACAATTGTTGCCAGTAGTCACACAGCTTGTCGCTTGGTAAATGTCACCTAATAATAATAATAATAATAATAATAATAATAATAATAATAATATAGTAATAACAAATAACAAAAATAATAACAAATTATATACTATCATACATAACAAGTAACAAAATAATAATATAGTCATAATAAATAATAAAACTATAATTTTAATTATAATACTGTAATTTTGTTACAAAATTGAAAAAAAAGTGTCTTTGTTGCAACATTTCTAAGTGCAGTGTTTAGTATGGTGATTGCTTTCGGGGTAAGAACATGTGTGCATCCTTGAGATTAAAAAATTTTAATAACAATAACACCCTACTTAGCTTGTGCCACTCACATGCTCACATGGGTGCATAGCATACCCAGTTCATGCTTTTATATCAGACCATATGGTAATAAATTTACATTAGGTTTCTAAAAGAGACAAAGGGCTTTAAATGCTCTCATGCAACAAGGTTTTGGATTTTTTTAATGATACTGTAATTCAGTACATAATTATAAGTGAAATTTACAATTTTGAGTACTTCCATTTCCAAAACTAGAAAGCACTGGGAGAGTGCAGACCTCCGCCAAGCGCCACAGTTCCCCCTATTTGTCATTTGCACCATAAATATTAGTCCCACATTTATTTTGACTACATTTTTAGATTCCTTGACCATGAAAATATACCATTGGCAACTGAATTCATAATGATATCAACGTTAGTTCAGCATTTATTCACGAAAATCGCATTTTCCGTAATGGCGGTTTTCTTCTGGATCGAATGTTGCTAACTAACTAACAGACAGACAGACAAACAAACCCTCCCAAAAACATAACCTCCTTGGTGGAGGTAAAGAGCAGTTGCGAACAAACTGCTTACTGGTCTACAGTACTCATATTATAATAACAGAAAGGTTGATGGGGTGGGGATGTAAAAAAAGAAAATGTAAACTGTACATGGATACAAATGGATATTATCATCCTAGGAAGGTAGCTAATGATCAGGGTTCAAACCAAGCATTGGCTATGCTAAGTACTTGTGTGTCAAGAAAAGTGCACCTCCAACTGCACATCTACATTTTATTTTTTTACCTCAGTGAAACACAAGCTAATGTAAGTAACAGAGAAAGATGGCTTAGCAGCTAGCAGGAAAATGATTCATGGTAACGTATCAAAATCCTATAGACACAGGCCTTGAACAACTGTGAATTTATTTAGCTTGGGAGAGTATTCCAAGAGGACTCAAATGCGCCGGTGTACCTCATTCTACAATTTGAAATAAGAAAATTATGAGAAATCCTGCAGACAGTGTTTTCCTTTAGTTTAGCGACAAGCTATGTGCCCACTGGCAACTTTTGTTGCCACTCACAGAAATAAGCCCATGAACAAAAAAATATTTATCCCAGGTACAATTTTTTGGGGGAGGGTTACTCTAGAGACTTGAATGATTAAATAATTATAAATATGTTTTGGGGGAAAGCATTAGAAATGTATGAAAATGACCTCCTTCCAGGACGATTCGCATCAGCCATGTGTTCCGCCGGAAGGAGCAGAAAGCAGATGATGTCATGTGACAGGAACCACTTGGAAACTATTTTTTATAAACCATAATCTTTATCTAAGTTGTCTACTAACACATAAGTGGAAAAAGTTGCATTTTTACCGTTAAGATTTTTTGTTGTGAGTAGAAAATGACAGTGATACACTTCGGCAACAATTGTTGCCAGTGGGGCAAAATGGGTTAATATCCAAATAACGAAGTTTTTATGACCAAAACTGTTCAATAAAAAGTAGATATCATCGTGTTGGAAAACAAAACTGCAGCAAACACTGAAATAAATCAAATTTCACACACATCTTGCATTAATCAAATGATCTGAGCTGCATGTTAAGGCACAAATTAATGATCCTCTGCTGTGTTTTAAGACTGCTGCACATTAAAGAGTAGAAACACGGCCAAGAGAAACACAAAACAGTGAAATCTGATCTTTTATGGAGTCTCTGTGTTCCAGCAGCTGCTCTGAGCTCTGAGAGAGAATAAAGTCAAACACCATCTTTGATTAATTACGAGTGTACATTTAATAAGGGAAGCAGCTTCTAGTTAATTAACATTATTCTCCCCTGATATCATCCAGTTTGATTATATCTTCAGTGTATGACTAGATGATGCTGCTCAGATCAATAATGTGTCATATTTTTAAGTATAAAAATGTAGGAGCTCTGCTGCTGAAAAAATGCAAAAAAATCTGTTTGTTTATTAGCTTTTATATTATTTTAACAAAACACCATTCAAATGAGCCAAACTCTTTTGTCAAGAATCAAATATTTGCTTCTGAAATAAAGAAATGAAGACCATAAATGATGTGAATCAGTCTTTATCTTTTCCTGACAGCGTTTCCTGATGTTTTTCATTCTTGTTTAAATTCTGCACATACCACACATGACGGGAAGTAGAGTGATATTGATCCGAACTGCTGGCTGACCTCTCTATCTCTGAGGATGATGAATGGTGACTTTCATTTCTGCTCTGACCCTCTTTTTTCTGCTGCTTCAAACAAGGTTTAGATCCTGCAGACTCTTTTAAAGGTTTACCAGCTGCATCGATGTAAACATGTTTAAGTGTCCCTACAGCACAGCGGAGACAGAAGTATTAACTCATAAACTGGGTAGCTGTAAACCGAAACCCAAACAGAGACAAGCTGAAATCAGGCTTGAGTCTGGTTGTGTCAGTGATTCAAGGATTTGATTTGCTACCTGATGGCTGCAATTTCTTTTGTGACAAAATCAAGTCTTTCTATATATTTTTGTCCATTTTCGTTTTTTCAACCTGTTTGAGCTCGAGTGATCATGAAGGGCAGTCTAGTCCAGTACTGTAGAACTGACAGATGGATTCTGTTTCGTTCTCATGATGCTTCCTCCTTTCCCCTTTTCTGTTTGGTCTTTCCTTCTACCCTTCGAGTCCTAAAAGTGAGTTCGTTGTGCCTGGGATCCCTCAAGAGGTTCCCCAAAATCAGTATTTCAAAATTCAATTCATCATTCCAACTTTAAGGGCGGCAGGTAGAGCACGGGCCTCACAGCCAGAAGATTGCTGCTTCGATCCTTTCTGTGTGGAGTTTGCATGTTCTCCCTGTGCATGTGTTGGTCTTTTTCACAAACTCCAGCTAGGTTGATTGGTGACTCCAAATTGCCCGTAAGCGAGGCACACACAACACGACAATCGGGACGACTTTCAGCTCAGATCTCAACTTCCAATCAAACTCAGCAAAGGTCCCATTATCTGTTGGTCCTAAAGATGATCTTACCTGATGATCCTGTGGTGTGAGATGTGTTTAGAGTCATTTTATCCTCTCAGAAGAGGACCGGGCCCTGACTTGAAATCGTAAATATTCAATATATTCAATATTTATGACCAGAAGTCCTGATGTGTGTGGAGCACTGAGGAAAGCCAAGCACGTCCTCTGTGTTTGTTAGCTGGCTAAAGCAGGAAGCAATGTAGCAACATGAAGTAAGATGGACGTCAAGATGGAGGTCCAACTCTTTGATTTGTCAAACACACTTCTAAACAGATTAACCTGTAAATTATAACAAACTGATGAGGAGAGGAGCTCAAATCACTACAGTCAAAGATGTTAGGGGATGCTAGCCACATTTAGCCTCATGACATTGTCCGCCATGTGTGTTTACGTTGAAGTCGTGTGAGATTAAAAGCTGTGAGAGCAGCGGTGCTGCGTTCTTGGTAGATGAATTGGTTGGTTTTAGTCATTTTAGTCGTTGAAATCTGCTGTAAATTTAGTCGACTAAAATACGAAGTGTAAAGGGTAAGGCATGTTTTATGTTTCCTTGAATTTCTGAAGTCATGTTTTACACTTGGATAAAATCAAACATCTAATAACCCTTTATTGAATGCTAGTAAAGTCTGAATGTATAAATGAACAGAAACAAATTGAACTTTTGTGTGAAATGCAGTCACCTTTATTTAGGCTACCTGGCAGAGCATCTCAGTTACAATACCAGAACTGACAACAAACAGTGAACCTGCTCTACATGAATATATCAATTCATAAAGAGAGGAGCTCTGATTGGATCGCTCCACAACTTATCCCACCACCACCAAGCTAAGACAGCTGTGATTGGATATATTCCTAACTTGTCTCTACTTTCTACATGACCAAATTAGGTCTGATTGGATTAAGTCTCTGTCAAACATTTCAGTCTAGTTTTTATTTGTTGATGAAAATGTCAGTTAATTTAGTTTGAGTTTTTGTCCATGTGCACTTGTTTTTATTAGTTACTGTCTAGTTTTCATCAGGGGAAAAAAGGCTGTTGATGAAAACTATGATGAAAATAAATAGTCAACAAAATGAACACTGCATCCAGCACAGAGTTTTCATGTATAAAATAAAGTTCTTACTTTTTAACTTTTGAATCATATGTGAAAGGACTGATTAAATAATAGACACAATTCTGATTTAGCTACAAGCTAATGTGGCTAAGTTTGCCTCCTCGTTAAAGTGATGAGCATTTGTTGAGCAGATTTTCTTTAACAGCCTCAAAACATCAAAATTCGTCAACATGTTTACCTGCCGGTCCATGTTTATGGTTCGGTTTGATCTCGCTGACATGTTTAAACTCCTCGATCCTCTAAAACAGAACATAATGCTCCAGCTGCAGCTCTCTGACACTGTGGCCCTCCGTCTGTTGGTCCCAGGTGTGTTTTGGTCGGTGTGCGGCGGCAGATTTAACGGCCCGTTCGTTAATCACACTCGTGTGTGTTTTCAAGGTTTTGCTCACGGAGGTAAATACAGTTGGCAGCATCTGAAAGTTTATGACAGGAGAGTTTGGAATGTTTGCGATCCTGTTTGTTTGTTTGTTGGAATTTCCGAGTACAGTTACACTCCAGATGTGCTGTGAAGGTTTCATTTCTGCTGGATTCTTGTTTTTGCTCCAGCGTTCCTCCCTCTGGACCAGCTGCAGGAATTTCTCTGATATTGTTGGCGTCGTTCTCCGAAACCAGGACTCAGAGTTACAGAACAAGAGTTTGATGCTGATGTGAGGTCGGGTAAATCAACCAGCAGGTACCTGCTTCAGCAGCAGCAGGCACGAAAGGCTCAAGCTCCTGATATCAGAATATTCTTGTTTTAATAAACAGCATTTACAGCTGAAATCTTCTGCTCACTGTTAAAACTGTGATTACAGTCTCATCCATTTGAAAACTGAAACTTTGACACCATTATCCAGCAGCTGCATTAGACACAACAATTAAACCTTATTATCTAAAATACACAACAAAAAAAACAACTGCACAATAATGACACATAAACAAAAATGACAAATGAGAAAACTACTGAAAAAAACAAAAAATAACAAACATTACCATTCAATAAACAAACAATAAAAATGAAAAATAGGATACAATTCAATTAAACAAATTAAAAATGACAATAAGATTTTAAAAATACCAACATGCAATAATGTACAACAACAAACAAAACAGCAAAAGGGTAAAACTCCAAAAAAAAATGGCATATTAATTTCACAATGAAAATTAAAAACAAAAATCAAAAAAACACAACAATTTTTTAAAAAATGAGTTAGAAAACTAGAGAAGTAAGTAAAATTTCCATCTAATCAAAATACATCTCAAAGTAAAAAACAAAAAGACTAAAACACAAAGTTTAAAAAAAAAAGCGCAAAAAAAACCCCAACAACACATCAACAATTAAAAAGTTACGTTGACAGTGAAAAATGCCAACAAATGATGTTGCTGTGTATTCATATTTATCTGTGAACTGGCTGATTATTATTTTTATTTATTATGTTCGTCTTTCCTTCTGTTTACTTGTTTATTTGTTATTTACTATTTTACTTTTTTATTTTAGGTTTCCTTCTCTCTCCCCCCTGTTTGTGCTTTTTGTGTTAGCTTTACACCCTGGTCTTGTGGGGAAAAAAACAAAGAAAATATAAGAACCACAAACAAAGACAATAAAACCCAAGTACATCACATCAAATACAAAAAGACAGCAAAAGACACGCAAAAAGTACACAACAAAAAACACAATTACTATTTGAAACAAACAAAAGCATAAAATAAAATCAAAAACAATAAATCATTTTTGTAGTGCCAAATCATGACAAATGTTGTTTCTATTATTTAATTCAATTTACTTTTTTTGATTGCCTTTTCCACCATTTTATTCATCTATATATTTATTACATTTTTTAATTATTTTTTAGAGTGATGTAGAATGATAGAGGCAAGCATTTTCAAAGGATTGAACCCCCTCCCACAAAAAGTAATATAAAACAAAAAACAACCAATATATAGACATGAAAAATATAAAAAATCAAAATGATGAATTAAGCAAAACAAAACAAAAACATACTGAACAAAAAAGTACAATAAATGAAAAACGAACAATTTAATAAAACACAATGCAAACAAAAACAAAAAACAAAAGTGATAGAAGATATTATGAAAATAAAAATGACAAATTCACAAACTCATAACAACTGAAAGCAACAACAAAGAATTATAAAAACCCTCAACTTTATGAAGTACATAAAAAGCAAAAAGAAAACAAGAACATTTTTCTCTTTTTTTTTCTTTTTCCTTTCATGCACATCAGAGCCCTAATATCCCACAGACATTATGACTTATATTTGTTTACATAATAGATGTTTTTTCCTTTCGGTAAAATTCCCCAGTGATGATTGGTTCCAGCTGAACCAGAATGAAAATGATGATAAACATGCGGTGAATTCGATGTTGTAATTAAACAGGCCAAAAACATGCTAGTGCAGATGTTTTGGTCATATTTCACTTAAATATGGACTTACAAGCCTTCTTCCCTCAGGTCAGGCTTTGAAAAAACCCACATGCTAAAAAATGACTTTTTGGCATTTGGGATTATGAAAAAAAATATTCTCAAACATGACTTTTTGGGTGTTAAGAACCGGGTTCATTCAGATTAAAACCAGGTTTGCATGTTTATTTTATCATCTCCCTCTGCGAAGACCTTCACTCCTGGATCTCACGTGTTTCTGATATTAGCATCCTCTGAAGGTTTGTGTTGTCGATGAAGGAGCTCAAACCTTCTGGTCTTCATTTGGACACACGTGCACGCTCCTATCACAAACACTAAAATGTTTGAAAAACAGCAGAAACAGCAGATTTACTCTCGTCATAACTCCACGGTTAAGAGTTCAGTTTAAGACTGAGAAGCTTTAGAGCTCATCATTATTTCAAATAAGTTCAATAAAATACTCAAATCCAGCTCAACAAAGGCGCTGAAAAATAAAACTAATGCCGAACTGTCTAAAGCTGCAGTACCTGAAGTGTCCACCAGAGCCTGTCCACAGAAGCAGCAGTCACATACACACTCCATGATAAAACTTTTACAGTAGAAATAAACATGTTTTCAGCAGGGTTCAAACTTTATCTGAACAGACAAACACTGTGCAGTGTTAATTTTTCTTCACTTAGTAACGATGCAAGTTTTTTGTGTGATCCAGGGCAGAGACCTGCACCGGTCTGGGATCCCACTGGCTGCCTGCAAAAACATTCAGAAAAAAAGATAATATGAAATTACAGGTGAAAATACACAAAAAGTGTGCTGGAACCAGTGGAAAGAGAGAGAAAGATATGAAAGATTATAATAATTATCAGTATTTAAACACCTAAACTGCTTGTAACTCTACTTTTGAAGCTCCTTTGCTGCTGTTTGGTTCACATCTGTTTGCAGCTCCAGAGTGTCCGGGGACTGTTTCTCGTCCCTTTGCAGTGTATGGAGTTTAATCCAGACCAAAAGTATTGTAATTTAGAAAAAAAAAAAAATTCTGAAACTGAAATTTCAATGTTTGTTCTTGAATTAAAAAAATTAAACACTAACTTGAGATAAAAATAAGTGCGAGAGATTTTTTTCAGGTTAAATATACTTTTGATTCAGATCTTCAATTATTTAGATAAATAATTTATTCCTTTTTTCTCTGATGTATATTTTAACAAGGGATGTGCTTTTTTTCAGTTGCAGGATTAATACTTTCAGACTCAAATGTTGTGAAATTTCATCAACTAAAACCTAACCTAAATGACTAAATTATGACTAAAACTGAAAGACATTTTAGGCAAAAGACTATAACTAAAACTAGATTATTGCTGTCTTTTTTAACAGTGCTCTACACATTGTTCCCATAAGCATCAATGACGATGATCGCAGTGATAGTGACGGTAACAGATCAGAGGTAATGGGCCGTATAATTAATTCTTAATCTGCTCAAACTGTCCCATGTTGCTGAGCCAGCCTGCCTGTGTTGCTTTAGTGCAGTGTACCCAACAAATGCACGGAGCTACAATTTTTACAGAACTCTGCTGGGACCGTACTATGAGAAGAATTCAGAACATGTGTGCCGTCGTTGTTTTGGACAAATCAGAAACAGCATGGACGACAGCAGAGGGCCTGGAATCTGATGATGGCAGACAGGACAGCACCTGAGGGGGTGCAGAAGCTTCCTGCTGCAGCTGTTCACATTTATGTAAAGTCAGATCTGCAGGTTCATCCGAGGCAACAAAGGAGCTGAACCACAATCCAGCAGTGACGCTGTGTGCCTCATACTGAAGAGATGGTTCTCATTAGACGGGTTCTGGACCAAGAATCTGATGGAGGATGTTTCCTCTTGTTCTTGTGTTTTCCTCATTTCCTCCTCAAGAATATCTTTGGAGAGTTAGAAGCTTTCAGGCGACATCGCCTCCTGGTAGGAAAGGAAGACTCCTGCCAGCGTTGCCAGATTTTTTGACTGAAATAAGCAACCAGGTCAATAAAAACAAGCACAAAACAAGCGACCTCCAGCTATTTTTTTGTGATCTTTGTGATCTATGTGATCTATCGCTATTTTTTTTGTTTTTTTTAAAGAGAAGTCTACATAAAGCCTGTTTTGATTTTCATCTACATTACATTTCAATTTCACAGTCACATTTTTTTGTATGTGTCTCTTAATTTACTTATTCAACATCCTTTTCTTTATACAGAAGTGAAGGGAGGGGCTGCTGTTATTCATAACTCTGTTATCACTAAACAGTCTGTCTAACCTTGAGTTTTGTAACCAAACAGACATAGTCAGGCTTTTATCTGAGTTTTATGTTGATCCTCTACAGCTTTATTATGGTGAAAACAGTCAAAACTACATTAGAAATAATCTGACTGTAAGGATTTCTTTTTGGTGGAAACATCATTTTTGCCTCTTTTTACAGTCAAATTTACATTTGTGTTCGTAGTGAGACAAAATAGTTTGTGTAACTTCTGAATTGAGTTTATGTTGGTAGTAGAGTGAACATCAGGTCCCTCCTTGGTTTGGGGGCACAACAAGCCAAAATGAGAAACTGCACTTTAGGAACAAGCACAAAAAAACACAACACAAAACTGCCAATATTTACAAGCAACCTTTCAAAAAAAGAATCCCAGAGGTGCTTATAATAAGCAGACCTGGCAACTATGACTCCTGCTGTGGACTATGGCGAAGTTTATGGTCCTTTAATTGTGTTTCTACATAATTATTTCTATTTTCTTGAATCAAATACAGTAAGTT
Source organism: Cetoscarus ocellatus (assembly GCA_037902135.1). Classification (NCBI taxonomy): domain Eukaryota; kingdom Metazoa; phylum Chordata; class Actinopteri; order Labriformes; family Labridae; genus Cetoscarus; species Cetoscarus ocellatus. The sequence continues at coordinate 71,755 of JBAMNC010000188.1, read as the reverse complement.
ACATTTAGATGAGCTAATGGCTGAGAGGACTTCTGCAGAGAGGAATCCCAGAGTGGAGCAAATAGCTGATCAGTGCTGACAGATGCTCCCATAGTCACCATAGGTTAAAGTAGACAGTAGCGCTGGACAGACCTCCTAAGAGGCCAATCACACAGAGAGTAGAAATGACCCACCAGTACTAATAGTTAGAATACTGATAACTTAATAATACAGCACCTATAAAAACAGATGTTCATAAAGTGCTTTAACAGACAAAACAAAGGCAGAAACTTAGAGAACGATAAACTGAACATCAACAATCAGGCCGAACAGAGAGAATCAAACAAGAGAATGAAACAAAATGCAAACACAGAAGGTCAAATGACATAAAGCAACAACAGGAAGGAGCATGCCCCATGTCTTCTTCTCTGGTTTTGCTGTATGTGTGTGGCAACTTTGCAGCGCCACATACAGGCCTGATATATGTACTACAGCGTTTTTATGTGGACGGACACATTGACTGAAGCGATGCTGAGTTTACAGAAAACGTTTTTGTCCCAGTGTGGACCGGGCCTGAGTCACGTGGTTCTAAACCTGGAGTCTAAGCCTCGACCTCGGGACCAGAGGGTCTTACGGGGACGCTGTAAGCTCTGAGGTTGACTAAATATGGTTTGAATATTATCTAAAATGATAACACGCCAACAACACTATACACAGAAGCAGGTATTTCAGACACTATAAAAAACACAGATGCATATATTGAGATGTAGTCTAAACACTGAAATATATTGTATATTTTTAACCCTTTGACTTCCACATTAAGAAATACATTTGCAAAAAAATATTTGTTCCTGCCTTTTCATTTAGCAACATTTTAGGTTTTATTTTGCAGATCAAGCAATCAGGAGGCAGATATGCAGGTTAACTTGTGGGCTGACTTATCTGTTCACGGTTATTCTGGGCATGGATGGATTCCTTTAATTTCTTCAAATTTTTTTTTATTTTTTTTTTAATGTAAAGACATCACAGAGAACAGCATTTGTTATAAGAAACTTTAACTTTCCTCTGTGAGTTTTCAGAGGAGCTGTGCAACACAGAGTCACTTCCATTTTTTTCCAGTTTTTAGACAATAATATTTATGTAGAGCAGCCCTACCCAGCGGATATAATTAGTGTTATATACACTAAATAGGTGAATGAGGATAAAAAAAGCCAAAGACAGGTTTACAGAGTTTTTAATACAGCAATATGGCAGCAAAAAAAATCAACCATGTGGTCACAATGCTAGTTAAAGGGTTAATACATACTTTCATTTTTTTTACATAGTATTTTATAGCAACATCATTTTAGTACAGTATTTTATTTGCTGCTTTTGATTTCCAAACACAACACCTGTTGCTATTTTATCACTGTACTGTCCAGACAGAATAACATATTTCGTTTTGATGTGCATCATAAAGGTGTAAATCTAAATTACAAATATAATAAGACTAAAGCAGGGCACGCACATCAAGATTATTGGGCTGTTTTTGTCCCGACCAACGACGCCAAACTCCAGATTATCTTCTGTTTTATAACATTATCCTATAAGATTATCCTGTGGTTTGAGGTGTTAAGAGTGAATTTGTCCTGATAATCGGCTCTGAATCGGGTCGGGCCAACAATCGTAAATATTAAACTTGTTCAATATTTATGACCAATAAATCTTCATGTGTTGGAAATGCCGATGACTCCCGAGTCATGACTGACTGACTGAGGAACAAGGAAGCAGGTGTAAATAAAAACAAGCTTTTCTTTTTTTAATTCTGAATTTTTCAGTCATAAATAGTCCCAAGACCACCATCATTCTCCCTCCTCGTATTTCCTCTTCCATGTTGTGTTTTCCGGTTGTTGCTGTTTCTTCCTCTTCGTTTTTGTTTGATCACGTTTGATCAGATTTCTGTCTCGGAGGACTAGATTCTAGATCGGTGGTTGGACAGAATGGTTCTGTGTGTGCTGTGCTGTGTTGAGATTATCGGAGCACCACACACAGTACGATCAAAGTGGTTAATGGGCCAGGTCACTGAAGAGTCAGGAGCTGAGCCTACATGATGCTTTGCAAGCCAACACCAGAATTGATGGATTTCTGGATTCATAAAGATGGACATGTGATGAGATGAGTTCTGGGCTCTTGCAGAGACAATATTTTACCAACTTTCCCAAGCAAGTTGACCCTTATTATGTCCCTTCACTTGTGAAGGTTTTCAGTCATCCAGTTGATGGTTTTCTGAGGTTTCTTCTAGCAGCTGGACTTCTTTACTTCTTTGGATTTATCATATATATATTATCATATTCTCATCTTCTCCAAAAGGCCTCTTCAGTTCTGAAAGACGACTGGACCCAGAGATACAAAGCCTTGATTGACCACTCGGTATGCAAACAGTTCACATGAGAGTTGTCAGTTCGGGGCATGTTTCTGGTCTGATAATTGGTTTTAAGATACCAAAAGCTGTGATCCTTACTGTACCCATGATGGTTTTTAGACCAGCTCGTCTGTTAAGAGATGCTTTTTTCAGCTTGACATAAATGGTTTCTTTGACTCTCTGGCCCTTTGTTGCCAGTATTTGGACTTTGCTCTCTCTAAAGTTGTCACCGCCTGATGGTTTTATGTCAAATAACTTATTTTATGTGAACATTCTGGTAATTATTGATCAAATATACTATAAAACCCCGGCCTTCATTTATGAGAAGCATCTCTGATATCTGGATACAATGTAAATGTCTTGTGTTTCCAGTTTTTTGCAAAAACAAAAAGTACCTCCACGAAAACCCTGTTAACAGACAGGAAACATTACAGTAATCCACAGGACTTAACAACTTCTCTGTAAAGGAAGTACGTTGGGATGTTAAACAGCTGCAAAGAATTGAAATACGAGTCAGACTGCAGCTCATAGAAAACAGAAGCGCCTGACTGAAAAGACAAATTACAAAATCACTTGAAGCTGATCACGTAATGCTCTGTCCTGTTGGATTCTTCAGAAGAGAGATCAGTTCACATCTCCTTCCAGAGAAATCAGAGCGCTGACAGTCTGTGATGGAGAGTGCTTATGTTTCTGCGTCTGTTTGAACCTGCCTGCTTGAACAATGCAGGTGATGTTACTCAATCATATACTCAAGGATAAGACAACATTTGTAGGATTTACCTTCTCGCCCAGAGTAACAAAGAGTCAGTGATAAGCATGCAAGTGAAATGGGAATGTTTCATTTTGTAATATTATCAGACATTGGCCTGCAAATGTAAGATTTATTGTGCTTTTAGGAGGATGGTTGTTAACAAACTGCTAACAAGGACTACAGAAATGGCTAGGACCCTGATACAACCACTTCTGATTGTTTCTTTATAACAATAATGCTTACACCATAGGGCAGCATGGTGGGGCAGCAGGTACAGTAGTGCACCTGCCTCACCGCAAGAAGGTTGCAAGTTCGATCAAGGCATTTTTGTGTGGAGTTTGCACTTTCCCCTTGTGCATGGGTGGGTTCCCTGCGGGCACTCTGGCTTCCCCCCACAGGCCAAAAACATGCTGACGTGATGGTTGTCCATCTCTCTCGACCTCTCATTACCAATGTCAGCTGGGATAGGCTGCAGCCACAGAATCCCGATAGGGAGTATAGATAATGGATGGATAACACACACTCGACCAGGAGGAAAAACTCAAACAAGGTCAAGGTCAAAACTGCCATGTTGTAGTTCCATTATAGCTTGAAATATTTTTTACTCTCGCTGATAACGTTTATACGACGGAGTATTAGGGCCAGACATAAACAACGTTTTTGTAATTATAGAAAGATGGTGTTATATTGAAAAAATAAAGTCATAATATTATGACTTTTTTCTCATAATTTTATGATTTTTTCATGTAATTAAAAAAATAGAAAATTAAGAAAATCGTTTTTTTTCGTCTGGCCCTAACACACTGTCATATGTTTAAGCCTACAAAGACAAGAAAGCTCAGTTCCTTCACAAGGATTACATTGAAGAACAAACCATGCAAGGATCGTGACCTTTTTTTTTTTACACAACTAAGAACATGTTGAAAAATCCAACAATGGGAAAGTAGTGGGAACTAGTGTGATACTAACTTGAGGGCTGGCAAAAATCTGTTATTGGTGCGTCACTCCGTTGACATGGCCGCAGCCTGACAATGCCATGAATCACAACTTTTACACTGAAGTCAGCGCCTTTATTTCAGTTTAAGTCCAAACATTATCAGGTAAGTCTGACTAAGCACAAGTGACTCATCTGAGATTCTGTTCCTGTTAATTTTATGCTTTGTCATACCACCCACAAAACACCTGTGGCACATGAGTTTCCTTTTTTGGGTGCTTTGGAAGTTAAAACATCATTGAGCAAGACGATTTAAGGTCTGATCACTTGATTGGCCTCATCACAGTTCAAGTTAAATTCTTAAACTACAAACATCTGTTTGATGTAAAATGCCCCAAATCTAAAAGATGACTCTACAGAAACATCTGGGTTGGTGTCCAGCTAATCCTGCGGCACATCAGCATGTACTCAAAACTCTGTTTCTCAACAGGCTCTTTCAAGTTGACCAGAATCTTTGACCACAATTCCTTCTTATCTGGTTTTTATTTGCCTTACTTAGCAACCATGTTCCAAAGAAGTGAACAACTGCTATTGATGGGAAAAAAGCAGATCAGCTAATAATGACGTAAGTAATCTGGTTGTTGTAAACTGTTGTGAATCCCCTTGAAGGTTGTTTACTGCGTTTCTCATCTGTTTATCCGAGTGGCTGATTCCTCTGTTACAGGAACTAAATATTTGGGCGATGCACGTGACGTCTCTGTCACTTATGGAGACACAGAATGTGAGCTGGTCAGGGCTGAATGTAAGGGGAAACTTGAAAATTGCAACAAACAAAATTGAAAAATTTTCATGTGTTGGCTTCTGGAGAAATAAGCTGTCCTTCAAGTTTGGACATTGAAGTGCAGTCTCACCCGTGTGTCATTTCCTAACAACAGTCATTTCTGTAAGTTTACTCATCTTTATTTAAAATACCAGAAGTCTAACAAAACTGTAGCAGTTACAACATGTCATAAATAAAGAAGGTTATTGTCTGCATAATGTCAGATCTTAATTGTATGAATAGTGTGCACATATGGAAGAGCCTGACGTGGCCCATACTAATGTCACAGCACGTTAAAATATAAGGACACACTCCAACTTTTTTGTTGTTTTCGTGTCTTACCTCACTGCCAAGTCCATGACAAGCAGATAGACACCATTCTTTTTGACTGTGCGCCCATTGTGAGCCATTATGAAATTGTTTATTTTAAAGAGCTGTGCAAAAGACTCAACTCGTTCGCCAACGTCACATCTCTCCTGAAAAACCCCGCAGAAGTAGGTAAACAAAACAAAGCCTCTGTTTAGGAGTAGAAGAAGATAATATGAAGATAATAAAAGATGACGGAACATAAAGGGGTAAAAAAAATGAGTCACAACAAGCACACAGGACTGTTTAGAGTTGCTGAAGAGTTTATCTGATGAGTGTAGGCAGTGGCGGGCTAACTGCCACGATTTGAGACCTGAGTAAACCAGGAAAAAACAAAAATGACCCAAATGCAGATTAACCACAATATTTATTTAAACTAACAAAAAGACAGGGATTGAAAGTCCAAAAATACAAAATACAACAAAAATCTCTGACAAAGTAACAAACCAAAATCACTGAAAGTTCAACTGAATCCAAACAAACTAAGAATACTCCAGACTTACAGATGTGACAGGACGAAACAGGAAGCAAAACCTACGGCAATACGGGGAGACTGGAGAACTTTCAAAATAAAACAGGAAACACAAAGACGAGACATGAAACGTGAACAAAACGGGTAACTTAACTCAAACCAGGAACAGGATCAAGACAGTAAAACATAAAACACCAGACACAAAGAAGTAACACAAGGGGAAAAAAGGCATACAGAATAAAACAGAACAGGCAAAATCATGACACTAACACCACCCATATGCTCCCAGTGTATATGAAAACAACAAAAATGTTGGAGTGTTCCTTTAAAACAACACCTTCAAGGGACAAGACAGTATCTGTGAATGTTAACACGTAATTGCATCATTACAATATTTGAAATGTCAACCATGATGGAAATAACCCTTACGTTTTATATTAGGGGAAAAAATGCTGCAATCTCAGAAGCCAGGCTGGTTTGAAGCGCCTTCAACGTACCTAAACATTGGCATTGAAAGGAGACAAACTGCAAATAAAAAACTGGCAAGCAGAAGACAAAACAGCTGCATAACAAGAGTACTAAGCTAAGATGCCCAGTATTTAATTTCAAATGTTTGGCCCCCAGACTGATTGTATGTCTTTGTAATTACTAAATGTTTCGATCATCTGTGATTTTATTACTTTGGATAAAGACATGGACAAACTGAGCAAATGTAAAGTAAAAAAAATCCAGAGTTTTTCAAGAGTGAGAAGGACATTTGTCTTGCAGGCTGCTCTGGACTGTTGTTGTGGACAGCCTGCTGCAGTGGACCTGCATAAGGTAAACTACAACAATTGCAAGTACCTTAATATTAACTTCAGAGATACACGGTAGTTCCGGCAAATATCAAAAATTCATTCATGTTCATTCAACTTTTATTTATTGTCTAAACAGTTTTTCCTTCTTAAAGCTGTTTTTAAGCTGGCGGATATTTCTGTTGTACTTTCTTTTTAGTCTTTTGTGCATAGTTTTCATTGAATCTGCATGTTTTTTTTGACAGATGTCAAATTTTGAGGAATTTTTAGGTGTTGCTCTTGACAGTTACTGCAGATGGTTGATTAAATCTTGAAAAGTAAGTGACCTGCCAAAAACAAGACACTTCATTATAAATATAGACAAATTCCCATTTTCATAATTTTAGGAAGATCATAAGATTGGTAACACTGGAAGTTCTCAGAGCACAACCCTTCAAGGCATTTCTGACATTCTCAGCCAATATATCAAAACCTGTGATTTTAACAAACACTTAAAAAATATTCCTGGATCTGCAGCTGGATTCAGATCAGCATCAACTTCTTATCTCTTATTCCAAGTGCCATAACAAACACTTCCCAAGAATGTCATTAAAATCTGTCCAGAGCTTTTCGAGTCATCTTGCAAACAGACAAACAAACACAAGCAAACACGTAAGCTCTCTGTTGGAGGTAACAGTGCTAATGGGTCACTGGTATATCTAGAAGTTTCACTGCAGATCTCCATTCTCTCTTTGCCTCTGTTTATCTAACTGTCATTTTTTTAAAAACTTTTTCTCAGAGAAGAATAATGACATCTCTCCTTTCCGCCCGTCTCATATCGCTGACCTCTGCCCTCACATCCTGTTTGTGTGTTAGCTTATTGTGAAACAACATGGCTGAGTGTTTTCTGAGTGTGACGGGAAGAAAGAAGACATGACCTCTCATTTTTACTCGGACTGCACACTCCAGTCTAAGCTACCAACAGTTATAAATAAAACATCCTCATCTGTTTCCCCACTCAGAACATGTGTGTTAACATCTGCTGTGAATAACTGAATGATTACACGGTTTCTGTGATCTGTGACCACAGGCAGAGGTGGAGGGAAAATATCACTGACCCAGAGCTGAAAATCATAGGTAGAGGAAATATTAGACAATTGGACCATTAGTGAGCTCAAGTAGGGCAGTGAATCCTGAGGAAATGTCCACTTAGAGAAGAAGTGAGGGGCACAAAGCCTGCGACTCGTAAACAGGGAAGGAGGATGAATGAGGAAAGTGAAGGGAAGAGGAAGCTCAGTGTGAGGTATAGCTACAACAATGGAGAGCTACTCCAGATGGATTTCCATTACCCTGGATCCCAAAACAATGGGTGGGCCATCATGTCTGTTGTTTTCATGAGAAGATGCACTGAAAGAATCAGCCAAGGCAGGATGGGTCCATGCTTTATGATGTTCTAACCAAACTCTGAGCCCATCTACTACGGCCGCGGTTCTCAACCTGTGGGTGGAGGCCCATAAGTGGGTCTCATGCAATCATGAGACAGAAGAGATAATTCTGTCTAGATGTTGACTGGAGATTAAAATTCTCTACAGCCCTCATTATCATTTATTGAACGTCTAGTTAACTGCTTATACATTCATCTCTGTTGAAAAAGGAGTGGTTAATAATTGACCAGTTGGTGATGGTATGTTGGGCCCAGGGGGGGGGCCTACATACCAAAATGAAATACCAAAATACCAAATGAAATTCTGGAGCACTTTTATGTCCCCACCAATGTCAAAATCAAACCTACGCCCTTGCCTCCAGAGAGCTGCCCCCCACTGGATATTTCCTCTCTTTCAGACCATTATCTGTAAACCCTAGAGATGACTGGTAGAGTAAGGAGGAACATTTCTCCCTTCAAGGTTGTCTGTGCAAACTTTAGCGAGCTGAACTGATCTAAAATGCGAAGTGAAGCGATGCCAACTTCTGATTGGTCAGGGAGTATGGTCATCAGGACTGACATGAGTGAGTGGTCCAACAAAAAATCAAACCCTCTGATTTTTCTCATTTTTTAACCCTTGGGTCTCTTCATGGCTTTTCTCTGTCACAAAGGGATGTTATTTAGAACTAATTGACCATAACTTTCACTGTTTTTAAGAGAGTGAAAACATTTTTGGTGAGGAAACTTAATTCTACATAAATTTTGAAAATGTGATTTTCAAAGGTCAAAAATACACTGTGGGCAAATTCGGGCAAATTTACGACCCTTTTGTCCTTTTTTTTAAATGATGGATTTTAACCCTTTAAATGCCGATGTCATAGGTGATTTTACTGCAGTGTTATGGCTGCATTCAAAAACTGTGGTTATAATTGGAGTCAACTGGGAGTAAAACTTAAAATCTGATGCTGTGCAAAAAAATAATAATGCACCAAAGCCAATGTTTTTACTAATCTTTGACAGATCCAAAAGTGTGATAGCACATAAAAAATCTCCAGCTTTTGATCATTTTCATATTGAAAATCTGTCATTTTGTGTGTGTGTGTGTTTTTTTTTCACCAAATCAGTGGCATCACCTATGGAAATGGCATTTAAAGGGTTAAAAACCTTAATCTTTTAAAAGTATTTATTATTTTTGATCAGGGCTGAGCTTGAGGAAGAGATTTGAGTAAAAAAATTGAAAAAACATTTATCTGTTATGTTTTTACAGCAGCTGTAGTTGTGGTTTTAAAAGACCAAAACAGGACTAAAGGATGTGTTTTAATACAGCACCCAAGGGTTAAACTTCCTACACTCCCCTCTGTAGTGATCACCTGGAGCTTGCATGTACAGAGCCTGGGTGTGTGGGTGGCTGTAGTGCCATGTGAAGGTTTATGTGACTTTCACCAGGGCAGTGGAGCATAATTTGAGTAAAAGGTTTGTTCACTAAGAGCTTCGTATGGTGAGTACTACTATTATGTGTTAATGATGAATCATATTTGGACATTTTTGTATTTTTTTATGGTCCATCCCAGCCTCTGTTTTCTGTTTAAGCTGTCTCTGGAATGATCCTCCTGTTTTTTCATCATTTTAATGGTAAACTGGCAGATTTTGTTCTGCGTTTATTTAACTGAAGGTGAAGAAAAAGCTGCTGACAGCCTCTGTGACAGTCACAGTGAACATGCTGCTGGGTGGAGATGAAGCTGCAGACAGGTGAGGATGTTTTGACTGCTGCTCTGAGATTTCTGTATCATGGAGATATGGACTGCATGATGTCTATACCATGTGCTCCTCCTGTTATGTCTCACATACAGAGATAGTGGGGATTTTATTTGGTCTTTCTGTAGCAGAATCGCAGATAAAATTTGTCAGCAGGAGATCGCTCTCTGAGGAAACACAAGTCATCTCTTACATAATAACCTGAGAAAACTGAGCTTCAGTCTGCATTTGAGAACAAGAAAAGCACTCAGAGAGCGCAGACCTCCACCAAGCAGCTCCGGTCCAGCAGTGGCTTTATCACAACCCCTGTAAAAGATACAATCCTGGATCACCAGATCCAGAATAGGGCCAGGATCCAGACCAAACTCAGCACATACGAGGTGTGTCAGAAAAGTTTCAAGACTGGTGTCACAAAAGATTTATTTCAAACCCAAACCTCAAACTAAGAGTTTTCCCCTTCAAAGTAATCCCAGCATGTCTACAAAGAGATACTGCGGCGTTTGCTTCGTTCAGAAGAGGCGAGAGTCATGGCAGGACAAGTCATGGCTTGCTTCATCATGACAACACGCCTGCTCACGATGCCCTGAGCATCCGACAGTTCCTGGCCGAGAAGAACATCGCCGTGCTGGAGCAACCTCCCTACTCACCCGACCTGCCGTGTGATTTCTTCCTCTTCCCAAAGCTCAAAGGGGTCATCAAGGGGACCCGTTTTGAAGACGTGGACGACATCAAAAAGGCCTTGACGAAGGAGCTGCGGAGGATCCCAGAAAGTGCATTAGACTCCAGGGGATTACTTCGAAGGGCAAAACTTGTAGATTGGATTTTGAATACATTTTTTGTGACACCAGTCCTGGAACTTTTCTGACACATCTTGTACATGGAGGTTGTTATCCTGATGGGAACATCACGTCATCAATGTTTTGATTTTATATGAGTTATTAAAAATTGTCAGTTGGATTTCCCTTTGATTTCCTTGATGATAGAGACATGGACCCCAAATTATCCTGTGAAACTGGAAGCAAATCCTTTAAAAAAATGGCAGGGATGTGTTTTTTTTAAAAATGTTTACTTACAGGATTTTTTGAAATTTTGGGATTTTTTTGCATCCAGACAAATACACGCATCATCCCCAAAACCTAATCATTTCTAAATTGGGCCATTGGCAACATCTCCAGAAAATTTTAACGTAATCTTGCTCATGAACAAACAAAACAAAAACATAAGCTCCTTGGCGGAGGTAACAAAACAGAGCTACTGAGCTTCTGCAAACTATAGGCTGCTTACAGAGGACACAACGTCCATTGTTGCCAAGTTTGCTTATTATAAGCAACTTCGGGCTTCTTTTTATGCAAAGGCCTTTTGTAAATGGTTACAGGTTTACTGGGCTTGCTCCAACAGTGCAGTCTCTTGCTTGGGCTTGCTCTGCTCCTCGTATAAACCTCTCCTGGTCTCTTTAATAAAATGCAGCATGATAATTTGTCTTATTTTAGCAGCCGTACAGCCACGATACACATAAGTGATGATAAAACGGTGGAGTTTTGGCTGTCTCTAGTTAACTTTGATAACAACAGGGATCAAATGAGGAAAAGCTCCTCTGAAGGGGGTGGGAGAGAGAAAACACTCATTTAAGAGGATCAATATGACTTAAATATCCTGTGCGTGATTTGATACGTGCACAAAAGTTTTTGAAATTCGGTGTTGTATTTTATATCGTTGGAAAGCCTGATTAGTCACCTTAACAACGAGGTACTTTACTTTTTTAAATCCTGTGTTCTTTTTTTACCCTGTGTACCATACAATGCTGCTTGAATCTCAATTTACCTGAAGGAGTCTTCCCAAGGGTTAATAAAGTTCTATCTCATCTAATCTAATCTAATCTAATTAGCAGCAGAGCTAAATGTGTTGGTTGTTCCCAAAAAATGCGCCAAAATCCCCTGCAACTGGAAGCAGGTGTGGCAGGATTATTTGGTGTCAGCCCTGGAAGCATTTCAAACTTAGGACCAAGTTTTTCAGACTGTGGAAGTCGAAAACTTTGTTCTTTTGTCTCCTGGTCAGTTTTCCCACTGAACCGGCCGTAATAAACTGCTAAGTAACCCCCCAGTCTTGTATTAAGAATCTTTCTTTAACTACATCTCATACTATCAGACATGTTGATATTTCTGAGCTCATTATAATAAGTATGGAGTCTCTACTTTACTAAACTTAACCTTTCTTCTCTCATTGTGACATTTTATGTTTTAGAAACAGATGGAGACTAAAGCCTTTGATTCTCTAACGAATGACTTACTAAAACATTGATATTCTTGTATAACAGAGATACAGGGAGCTGTCTGTGTGGAGAAAGGCCCTGCTGAAGAGGACACTTTGGCTTTCTCTTCTTCACAGGTTCAGCATGTGTGTGAGCTTCATGTCAGCGTGAGTGTTTTACAACGACACACGAGGAGGCGATGATTGGACATGGTCACGCCACTCAGCGCTGCAGCTTCCTCTGCAGGAAGGATAAAGTCATGTGACTCACCTGTTCGCCCGTCCATCAAGCATCAGCAGATCATAAAATCACAGAGAGACGAGGACAGTAACAATGGGACAATGATCTGAAGGTCAGAGATGTTCATGTTTCTGTAGGATGATCTGAAGGTTGATGACAGGTGAGGATGTTACAGTCAGAGGAGGATTTACAGGAGCTTGGACTGAGATCAGGGGGTCTGGCTCTCTCTTTTTTCAGCAGATGTTTGACTCAGCTGCAGTGACAGGAAGTTTGTCCTGGTCTGTGTTTAATGGAGCAGAGGGTTAAGTTTGGACTCTCCCCTAAAGTGTGCTGGGGCTTTGTTACAGTGATTTTCACCATAAAAGCAGAATTTCACAGAGAGAACAACACTGCAAAAACTCAAATCTAAGGAAGTTCATTCATCCAATTTCAATTCCAAAAATCTGAAAAGTCTTATTGTAAGCCAAAATTGCCTGACATGTCCAGCTACACATCTTATTTCAGTATTTAAAAACAAAAACTGAACCATGAATTGCTTGTGATAAGTTAAAACATTTGCCTATGTCCAAGACAAATTTACTTGTGCAATGTCTTGGAAGTAAGATGTGCTATTTTAAGTAGTTTAAGACCCTCAACGGATAAGATTTTACCTGAATCATTGGCAGATATTTTCTGACAATTATGTTATTCAGTGCTTTATTGTGTTTTTTATTCCTTGTAATAAGATATCCATCTGGACTTGTAATATGAATTTGAAATTTTCATTAGTATTTTGTATATTTTTGACTTGAAATTAGACAAATAAACTTGCTAAGATCTGAGTTTTTGCAGTGAAGGTAAACAGAGACAGAGCGTTGTGAGAAATGAGCTGTTCACTCCTCCTCCCTTTTCCTTCAGCCGTCAGGTTTCTTTGAGCACTTGGACTAAGATTTACTATCCCCTCGGCTCTTGCTCAGTTTAAACACAAATACTTTTACTTATCTTGTTTCTATAAAAAGCTGCTCCACGGAAGACATCCATTTCCTTTCTGCTCACATCCTCTTCCTGTTGGTGAGAGTTCACTTCCTGTCGTCTCAGAGGGAAACTGGTGGAGTCTGGACACAGAAAAGCACTGTATTAGTTATTAAATCTTGATGTGACGATAAATGCAGAGAGTTTTCAACAAATGTTTTTAAAAGAGATCTAAGAAAAAGTTTGATTAATAGTTTTCCAGGTGCAGACTGATGGTAAAACCTTGTTGAGCACTTGTTGGCACTAAAATAAGAGACATAATGATGCTTCAGAGCTCCCAGTCTTGGCACAGATGTTACGCTTCAATCAGGGATGGTGGACTCCTGTGACCAAGAGGCAGCCATGGATTTACCAAAGGGGCCGATTGGGCCGGGGCCTGGGGGCCTCCAACCTCTAGGGGGCCTCCAAGTCCAGCCTACTGTGTCTTCCTGCTTTTGACTTTATTTTAATATTATATTTTAATTAAAAAAATAAAGTAATGACATAATTTCTGCTTTGAATTACCTTAAAATCTGAATTTTTTTGTATGTATATTTGTGTGTGTGTGTGTGTGTGTGTGTGTGCGTGTATATATATATATGTATATTGTAAATATAAGTTTGCTGGTCGCTGTGCAGTGACGACCACAATTCAGGTGACCATGAGTGCCGAGGCTGAAAGGAGAGCAAAATGGATAAGAAACAATGGAGCAGTGGAGCAGAAAACAAAAAAGCAATAAACTAAAAACCAAGAAAGACTCGAAAGAAAGAAGAAATTTGAAAGATATTTCCATTTTTATTACTATCCACCCCTTTGGAGTTAGTGTGAATGAGGAGAACCAGATTGCTAGAGAGCGGGAGGTATTAACACATTGGTGGGTAGACATATTTAACCCCAGATTTTTCCTCTCGCATTTATCAAAGTTTAAAAAGTTCTCACATGTTAGCATGTCGGTTTTTTTCAACAATCTGACCTGAGGAAAAAATGCTAATAACATGTTTTTCAGGTAAAATATGACCAAACCTTCTGCACCAGCATGTTTTCCTGCCCCAAAACAACAAGATACTTTATAGCATATTTTTTTGGGTTCTGAAATGGCAAAAAAAAGTCATATTTAAGCATGTTTTTTTTTTTTTTTCAAAAATCTGACCAGAGGGGAAAAAATGCTCATACAGTGCCATGAAAAAGTATTTGCCCCCTTCCTGATTTCTTACTTTTTTGCATATTTGTCACACTTAAATATTTCAGATCATCACACAAATCTGAACATTACACAAAGATAACCTGAGTAAATACACAATGCAGTTTTTAAATGATGATTTTATTTATTAAGGGAAAAAAACTCTCCAAACCTACATGACCCTATGTGAAAAAGTAATTGCCACCTTAACCTAATAACTGGTTGTTTCACCCTTGGCACTAATAACTGCAATCAAGCGTTTGTGATAACTGGTGATGAGTCTTTCACATCGCTATGGAGGAATTTTGGCCCACTCTTCTGTGCAGAACTGTTTTAACTCAGACACATTGGAGGGTTTTCGAGCATGAACTGCCCGTTTAAGGTCACACCACAGCATCTCAATTGGATTTAAGTCCGGACTTTGACGGCCACTCCAAAACCTTAATTTTGTTTGTTTTAAGCCATTCAGAGGTGGACTTGCTAGTGTGTTTTGGGTTGTTGTCCTGTTGCATAACCCAAGTGAGCTTGAGCTTGAGGTCATGAACTGATGGCTGAACGTTCTCCTTCAGGATTTTCTGGTAGACAGCAGAATTCATGGTTTCATCAATCACAGCAAGTCGTCCAGGTTCTGAAGCAGCAAAGCAGCCCCAGACCATCACACTACCACCACCATGTCTGACTGTTGCTATGATGTTCTTTTTATCAAATGTTGTGTTGTTTTTACTCCAGAAGTAACGGGACGCTCACCTTCCAAAAAGTTCAGCTTTTGTCTGGTCAGTCCACAGAATATTTTTCCAAAAGTCTTGGGGATCATCAAGATGTTTTTTGGCAAATGTGAGACGAGCCTTTGTGTTCTTTTTGGTCAGTAGTGGTTTTGGCCTTGGAGCTCTCCCATGATGCCATTTTTGCTCAGTCTCTTTTTTATTTTTGAGTCATGAACTCTGACCTTAACTGAGGCAGGTGAGGCCTGCAGTTCTTTAGATGTTGTTCTGGTTCTTTTTGACCTCCTGGATTGAGTCGTCCTCGTGCTCTTGGTGTAATTTTGGTTGGCCGACCACTCCTGGGAAGGTTCACCACTGTTCCCAGTTTTCTCCATTTGTGGATAATGGCTCTGACCGTGGTTCACTGGAGTCCTAAAGCCTTAGAAATGACAGAAATCAGGTCTGCGTGTGGTCAGTGAAATTGAACTCAGCTTTCAAAAAATGTGGTTAACCACAGTTAACTCATGATTTAACAAGGGGGGGCAATTACTTTTTCACATAGGGTCATGTAGGTTTGGAGAGCTTTTTTCCCTTAATAAATAAAATCATCATTTAAAAACTGCATTGTGTATTTACTCAGGTTATCTTTATCTTAATGTTAAAATTTGTGTGATTATCTGAAACATTTAAATGTGACAAATACGCAAAAAAGTAAGAAATCAGGAAGGGGGCAAATACTTTTTCATGGCACTGGAAGTCCATTTTTTAGTCAAAAATGACCAATTCTTCTGCACCAGAGTGTTCTCCTGCCTAAAACGGTCCCAAATGTCACTTCTTAGCGAAGTTTTATTCGAGTTCTGTAATGGCCAAGAGTCATATGTTAGCACGTTTTTTTTTTGTTTGTTTGTTTTTTTTCAAAAATCTGACCTGAGGGAAAAATCTCATAAGTCCATTTTTAAGTCAAATATGTATTATAAGAAGGTTTTCAGTAAATCCTGAATTTGTGGTCCAATTCAGACCTCCAAGCTATGCAAACTCTTGTAAAATCATAAAATATTGTTAGTTTTCATTTTCTAGTTTTCTCTCTGCAGCTGTCATCATCAGACTCAATCGGTGTGATCAGCAGCTCCCATCTTACATCAGCTGTAGCCTAATAAATATTTGTGAATGTGTGTGTGTGTGTGTGTGTGTAAAAGGCTGGATGTGACCCAATTAGTCTCGCGGTGCGTTCATGTTCTGCAGGTCCCCTCACGCCTCAGTTCCCCTCAGATATGTGCCCCCGTTGGACTCCATCTGATCAGGGGACCTGGAGCTAAAAACACAAACACAGTTCAGAGATGACTTCAGAGCAGTGAGTGTTTATGGCTCTTAATCGTTCATGTCGATCAGACTCACAATAAACATGTATCAGGATACTCCTGAGTCATTGAGTTAAGCTCTGATAAATTGAAAAGTGTAATTTTGTATGCTGAGTGTGTAAATTTGGCTCAAAACCACCATTAGGAATATGTTGAACGACAACTTAATGAGTTGCATCTGCTAAACAGAGAATAACTCGATTAAATCCACATAACGAGGGAGAAAAGCTGTTAAAAGTGGCCCTCTTGGTTGGCCTCACAAGCTTTTGGCCACAAAATCCAAGAGGACCACTGGACCCCCTGAGAAATGAGATGGTACTCAAGGGGTTTATCCAAATAGAATAAACTTCAACACATGTTAAGATTCATGTTTAGACATTATTGAAGGATAGAGACGAAAACAGGTAAAACAGAGAGTGCTCAATAAGGTGGGAAAGGACGACCTTGACCTCAGGCCGCCTTCTTGTACATGTGGCATGGTTGGGTTCTCTGTGGGCACCCTGGCTGCCTCCCACAGTCCAAAAACATGCTCGTTAGGTTAATTGGTGACTCTCAATTGCCCTTAGATATGAATGTGAGCATGAATGGTTGTCTGTCTCTCTATGCGGCCCTGTCCCTGATGAGGGACAGGGCTGAGCTGAATAACCAGGCAGTAAACATGTTTATTTCTGCTGTAATGATATTTTAAAACAGCATAAGCATCTGAGTTTTGGGTCCTGCAGACTGTCTCATGTGGACACTGAAGGAACTGTAGGTTTCACATCTCCTCTCTGGCTTCACTTCACAGCTGACGGTGGCTGCTTGGTTTCCAGTGGACATAAAAAGAGTAAAGAGCATACAGAACAGCAGCTTCCCGTGGCAGTTCCTGATTCTTAGTCTTGTGGTTGTGGATGCAACATCCCGTTTCAACAGCAACAACTAGAAAAGCACTCAGGGATCACAGACCTCCACCAAGCAGCTCAGGTCCAGCAGTGGGCTTTCCACAACCCCTGTAACAGATACTATTCTGGATCACCAGATCCAGAACAGAGCCAGGATCCAGACCAAACTCAGCACATACATGGAGGCTGTAATCCTGTATGAACACAACAAGTTTTGGGAACATCTATTAAAGGTGCAGTGTGTAGAAATTGGCATTTTAGCGACACCTAGCATTCGGATTTTGGAACGAGCCCATCCATTACAAACACATCACTAAGCGACGAGAGCCGGTGAAAACCAAAAGGCATCATGAACAGGGCATCATTTACAAAGCAACACACTCTATCATTTCCTCTTCAACAAACGCCGCGCCGTCTTCTTCTCTTGTCTCTTCTTCTTCTTCCCATGCCATTCAGGTAGATTTCAGGACTGGCGGTTAGACTCATATTCAAAAATCGTTTTTCGCTCTATTTGTCCCCAAAACCCACCCGTAGACAACATGGCAGATCGTTATGTCAGCCTCAACAAAGACAAAGACTAACTTCATAAAAAGAAAACCAAAGTTTTATGGGGATGATTGTACACCTATTTCAAAGGACTTTACATACAAATAAGAACATTATATCCTATATTCACCGTTTCTGTTCGGCGAACTGCTGCCTACTTCTACACACTACACCTTTAATATTTTGATTTTATATGAATTATTGAATGTCGTCAATGAGATCTCCCATTATAAACTTCGGTGTTTTTTTGTGACGTCAATCTGGATCAGATCCAGCTGAAATTTACCTTGATGATAGAGACATGGACTCCATATAATCCTGTGAAACTGGAAGCAAATCCGTTAAAATGGCAGAGACTTGATTTTTTAAGTTCTGCCCAGTGTTAACTTATGGGATTTTATCAATCAATCAATCAATCAATCTTTATTTGTATAGCGCCAATTCATAACAAGTGTTATCTCAAGACACTTTACAATAGAGCACAAAGCTCTTCATATTATGGATACACATATATGCATAGATACATATATACATATAAAAATACACATATACATATATATACAAATATATACATCCAACACCCAACATGAATCCATATAGCCAATCATGAATCCCTCCATCATGGCGGCAAGAAAAAACCTTCTGTTAAGCAGCAGGAAACCTTGAATGTGGACCCCAGTCTCATGATGAACAGCAAATCCACACCATGCTGTGTTGGGTGTGTGGGCAAAGGGAGGGAGGTAAGTGGAGACAAGTGGACTAAAGTAAGAACTAAAGCTAGTGACAGATCAATGGACCAATCATAGACCTGTCGTCGTCAAATTTGTTTCTGCTGCAAACAAATTTATTAGAGGAGGGTCCTCATGTCTGTGTGGTTGTGGTGAAAATTTTATAGAAGTATAATCAATAAAAGTCTTACTGGAAGTAAGAATTTATGGTAGTGATGAACTCATGGGTGCCCAGACCACAAGTGCATCCCTACCATATTTGTCTCCGTTAAGTATAAATGTATTAATGGTAGACCTCTTGAGATGTGACACCTCATTCTCAGGAGGGATCTCATGTCCATGTGGAGCTAGAGATAGTTACTATAGATGTATCAACCATGGATAGAAAGATCATGTTAATATCAACATTAACAGCTATAATGATTATGAACTGGAGTGAGATGGCCAAATATGTGTTATGTCTGTAATTGTAGTTATTGAGGCTTCGTGACTCCACAGCAGCAGGCAGTCTCCACCAAGGATCCCAGGCAACCTAAAAGACAAGAGCCAGAGACGAGTACAGGAGCAAACAGAAAGGGGCAGAGGCAGATATGGAGAGAGAGTGTGAGAGAGAGAGGGATAGAGCCCAATGTGCCAGATCCCCCCGGCAGTCTAAGCCTATTGCATCTTAACTATATGTCTAAACTATGGACTATGAGCTGGTCCCTAACTGAAAGCTTTATCAAAGAGGAATGTTTTAAGTCTAGCCTTAAAGGTAGAGAGGGTGTCTGCCTCCCGAACCGTGGTCGGTAAATGGTTCCAGAGAAGAGGAGCCTGATAACTGAAGGCTCTACCTCCCATACTACTTCTAGAGACTGATGGAACCACGAGCAGGCCAGCATTTTGGGAGCGTAATGTTCTAGAGGGGTTGTACGGCACTACAAGCTCTTTGAGGTAAACTGGTGCCTGTCCACTGAGAGCTTTATAGGTGAGAAGAAGAATCTTGAATTCTATTCTATATTTAATGGGAAGCCAGTGCAGAGAGGCTAATACTGGAGTAATATGGTCTCTTCTCCTAGTTCTAGTCAGCACACGTGCTGCAGCATTTTGAACCAGCTGAAGTGTCTTAAGCGACTTACTGGGACAGCCTGAAAGAAGAGAATTACAGTAGTCCAGTCTAGAGGTAACAAAAGCATGGACAAGCTTTTCAGCATCGCTCTGGGACAGGATAGGCCTAATTTTAGCGATGTTACGAAGATGAAAAAAGGCTGTTTTTGAGATTTGCTTTATGTGACAGTTAAAGGATAGATCCTGATCGAATAGAACCCCAAGATTTCTAACAGTTGTGCTTGGCGTCAGGCTTATGCCATCTAGGGCAGTTAAATCATTAGAAAAGGTTTCTCTAAGGTGTCGAGGGCCCAGCACAATGATCTCTGTCTTGTCTGAGTTAAGGAGAAGAAAATTTTGGGCCATCCATGTCCTAATGTCCTTTAGACACGCATCTAGTTTAGATAACTGATTTGTCTCACCTGGCTTCATCGATACATACAGCTGAGTATCATCAGCATAGCAATGAAAATTAACGGAGTATTTCCTCATGATATCACCGAGGGGAAGCATATAAATGGAGAAGAGAATTGGACCTAGCACAGAGCCTTGAGGAACTCCGTAACTTACTTTAGTGTACACAGAGGACTTGTTGTTCACGTGTACAAACTGGTATCTATCAGATAAGTAGGACTTAAACCAATTTAAGGCAGTCCCTGTAAACCCGAGTAATACCTCTAATCTCTGTATAAGAACATCATGATCAATGGTGTCAAAAGCCGCACTAAGATCTAATAAAACAAGTACTGAGAGAAGTCCCTCATCTGAAGCTGAGAGTAGGTCGTTAGTTACTTTAACTAGAGCAGTCTCTGTGCTGTGATGAGCTCTAAATCCTGACTGAAAGTCCTCAAAAAGGCTGTTGTCTTGAAGGAAGTCACATAGCTGAGTAGCCACTACTTTCTCCAGGATCTTTGAAGTAAATGGAAGGTTTGATATAGGCCTGTAGTTAGCCAATGTTCCCGAATCGAGGTTAGGTTTTTTAAGGAGAGGTTTGATTACAGCTACTTTAAAAGACTGTGGCATGTAGCCTGTTGATAGAGATATATTTATTGTCTCCAGCAGGGATGGACAGACTAGGGGAAAGACCTCCTTGAACAGTTTAGTTGGGATCGGGTCTAAAAGGCAGGTAGATGGTTTGGAGGAGGAGACAAGAGAATTTAGCTCCTGAAGGCTAATTGTAGAAAAATGATCTAACGCAGGTCTGACTACAAGTAATGGTACGGTAGGTTCAGGTGAAAGCAGGGAGTTGCTAATTTTATCTCTAATTTTAAGAATTTTATCATTAAAAAAGCTCATAAAGTCCTCACAGCTAAGAGCTAGAGGAATCACAGTCTCCACAGAGCTCTGACTCTGTGTCAGCCTGGCTACAGTGCTGAAAAGGTACCTAGGGTTGTTTTTATTTTCTTCAATTAGTGAGGAGTAGTAGGCAGCTCGAGCATGTCGTAAGGCTGTCATGTAGTTATTGTGACTTTCCCGCCAAAGTATACGTGACTCCTCCCTCTTATTGGAGCGCCATATTCTCTCTAATTTACGGGATGCTTGTTTAAGTTCACGAGTTTCAGGAGTAAACCAAGGAGCTGCCCTCTGACGTTTAATAGTTTTTTGTCTCAGTGGCGCAATTGAGTCCAAAGTGGATCTTAGTAGACTGGCAGAGTCGTCAACAAGCTGATCCAGCTGAGAGGGGCTATAGCTAATATCACAGTTATCAGTTGGCCAAGTTATTGAGTTTAAGGCAGCAGGAATCGCTTCTTTAAATTGAGCCACGGCACCATTGGACAGATTTCTACT
Source organism: Cetoscarus ocellatus (assembly GCA_037902135.1). Classification (NCBI taxonomy): domain Eukaryota; kingdom Metazoa; phylum Chordata; class Actinopteri; order Labriformes; family Labridae; genus Cetoscarus; species Cetoscarus ocellatus. The sequence goes on along the minus strand of JBAMNC010000188.1, from coordinate 50,335 downwards.
CTTCACAATTTTGTTACAAAACACAAAATCCTCTAAGAAGATGCTAAAAGTTACTAAGAAGTGATCGGATAATAAAGGATTCTCAGGAAAAACTTTTAGTCTATCGACATCAAGGCCATATGCTAGAACTAAATCAAGAGTGTGATTGAAATGATGAGTAGCTTCACGAACAGCCTGAATAAAACCAACAGAGTCTATTAAGGACATAAAAGCTGAGCTAAGGCTATCACTTTCTTTGTCAACATGAATATTAAAATCACCTACAATAAGTATTTTATCAGAGCTAAGAACCAAGTTTGATACGAACTCAGAAAATTCTGATAAGAATTCAGAATAAGGGCCTGGAGGACGGTAAATTATCACAAATAGGACAGGCTGGCAGGTTTTTGAATCAGTATGAGATAAATTTAGAACAAGGCTTTCAAAAGAGGAGTAATTAGCCTTTGGTCTCTGATTGATTTGGAGACAAGAATGATAAATAGCTGCTACACCACCACCACGGCCTGTGTCGCGGGGTATATGAGTATTTGAGTGACTGGGAGGAGTGGATTCATTTAAACTGACATATTCCTCCTGGCACAGCCACGTTTCTGTTAGACAGAGTAAATCAATGTGATTTTCTGATATAAGGTCATTCACTAGTAAAGATTTGGATCTCAGTGATCTAATATTTAAGAGACCACATCTAATTATCTGATGTTTTGAAGCTTCTACATTTGAGGTTTTGATTTTAACCAGATTTCTATGATTGACACCTTTTTTACTTGTTTTTGTGCTAACATCTATGTGGCATTTGGGTCGGGGGACAGACACAGTCTCTATAGAATGATATTCATCACTACTACAACTGTCATAGCAGTTATCATAGTGATGAACACAACTGTCATAACAGTAATGGGTGGATTTTATGAAATGTTGGGATTTTTTTGCATCCAGACAAATATATGTATCACCACCACAATTTTACCATTTCTAAGTGTGGCCATTACCAACATCTCCTGAAAATTTCGGCAAAATCTGTCCAGTAGTTTTTGCATAAAATTGCTAACAAACAAACAAACAAACAAACATAAGCCGGCAGAAACATAACCTCCTTGTCATGTCATGGAGGCTCAGTCATTGCTTGGTTGGTCTTTTTTAACCAATTTGACATTTCAGTACAAAGCATCTACATGTTTCAGAACAAATGGGATAATGAACTGCGTTGTCTAAGGTGTGTGTTTTTCTGCAGTGTGTATCTGAGTTCATACCCTGACGAGTGTCCGACCTCGGTGTCCCCCCTGCAGGGACCGGGACAGGTCCGGCCCACATTCCTCCGTGTGTGTCTCTGTCTTTATTGTCACTCTGTGATCCAAAGTGACGTCTCCATCGCTGTCGATGATCCTCCATCAGAGCTGAGTCCAGCGGACAGCCACCACAGAACCTCAGCAGAGGGACAGCAGGGAGGAGAATACTTCCGTCTCCCCTCATTTCCCCATCAGACCTCAGATGGCTCTGTTTTTATTTGAGTCAGACGGACAGGAGGAAGGACTACAGCAGGGTTCAAAGTCTGCCACCAGGCAGGACCACAGAGGAGCTCTTAAAGATCATTTATAGATATCACATTTCCCTCTAAAGCCGTTCTTGTTTCCTTTACTGTGACTCTCATTGTGTTCAGTCGCAACAGAAGGATTTAACTAGATATATTAAACTCAAAGATCTTTAAGTTTTAGTCATAATTTAGTCATCTCAATTGTTTTAATTTTAGTCTACTTATAGTTGATGCAATTTCACAACATTTTAGTCAATGAACTCTCCTGTAAATTTAGTCGACTAAAATATGAAGTGTAAAGGGTAAGGCATTTTTTTATGTTTCCTTGAATTTCTAAAGTCATGTTTTACACTTGGATGAAATGAAACATCTAATAACCCTTTACTGAATGTTAGTAAAGTCTGAATGTATAAATGAACAGAAACAAATTGAACTTTTGCGTGAAATGCAGTCACCTTTATTTAGGCTACCTGGCAGAGCATCTCAGTTACAATACCAGAACTGACAACAAACAGTGAACCTGCTCTACATGAATATATCAATTCATAAAGAGAGGAGCTCTGATTGGATCGCTCCACAACTTACCCCACCACCACCAAGCTAAGGCAGCTGTGATTGGATGTCCCTCTTAACTCATCCAACCTTTCCACACAACCAAAGAAGCTGTGATTGGATATATTCCTAACTTGTCTCTACTTTCTACATGACCAAATTAGGTCTGACTGGATTAAGTCTGTCAGACATTTTAGTCTAGTTTTTATTTGTTGATGAAAATGTCAGTTAATTTAGTTTGAGTTTTGTCCATGTGCACTTCTAGTATTTTCAGGGGAAAAAGGCTGTTAACGAAAACTATGACAAAAATAATTCATCAACAACATTAACACTGCAGGTGAAGTTAGTGAGGAGCATAGATCAGTTTATTTTATTTTAATTTCCTGCAGACTGTCAGTGGCAGGATTGCAACACTACAGGCCTCATTATACTTCAGGAGTCTCCTCTTGTTCAAACCTGCTCCGTAAGTTCAGTGTTTTTATTCTGGCACCAAAACTCAAATGACATAATGAAGTCTGGAGTTTTTACAAAGATCACACCTCAGGATCAGGATGCCTACTGTCTAGTTTTCGTCAGAGAGCCATACCATTGTTAAAAATCATTAATCAAGCAGACAGCGTGTGGTGACGATGAAAAACTCCATCACCACAGAGCACAACAGAGACCACCCACCTTTATCATGAAGAGCTGTCAGCCTCTCAGCTCATGGATAATCTGCTCTCCTTCATTTCACTTCACTGCAGAAAGAACAGGGACTCTGAGAGAGGAGGATGGGCTGGACGGATGTGAATACACCACAGGCGGTCACTGAGGATGACTTGGGTAGGCACTTAGCAGAAGTTGACCTGGAGTCCAAACACCCAAAACGGATGTTAATCTGTGGAGAAGCATGAAAACAGGATCTTAAAAAGGGGAAATAACTCAATCCAGAATTATGAAAGTCTTTTTTTTTCATTCAGTTTTAACTTTCACTGAACCCTTGAGTTTTTCTTTGCTTGACTTCAGCTTTAAAGTGCTCATTTTGTGCTATGTCTTACTTCAACCTAAAACAGGGTACACACATAAAGATTATCGGGCTGTTTTTGCCTGACTTTCCCCCTTCCCGACCAAGGATGGCAAACTCCAGATTATTTTATGTCTTATAAGATTATCCTGTGGTCTGAGGCGTGTTAAGAGTGAATTTGTCCTGATAATCAACTCTGAAATGGGTCGGGGCCGACAATAGAAAATATTCAAAGGATTCAAGGGAGTTTTATTTGTTATTCCAGTCTGCATTTACATGAGACGGGAATGAAACTAGATACTGAAGGCCATAAAGAAGTATGAAAGAAATAAATAGATTGTAAAAACACATAATAAAGACATTTACAACACTACCACAATCTAAAGCTAGTAAAATCTAACAATCATAATAAAAATAATATCATAGATTTCTGTCTTGGAGGACTAGATTCTAGATCAGTGGTAGGACAGAATGGTTATGTGTGTGTAGTGTGTTGAGATTATCGGAGCACACCACACACAGTACGATCCAAACTGTTCAACGCCTGATTTTTGATTTCCATGTGTGGGCTCTCGAACAGCTAAAACATGTCTTCAGATTTAGAAAACCCTTAGGTGTGGACCCCACTTTACACTCAGTTGTATCTGTCAATTTTCTCTTTGTATTGCAAAATTTCAAGTTTGAGAGGACATTTCGTCCACAACTTGGAGAGCACACTGTATCTCCTCACCAAGTTAATGCTGTACATTAATATACACTTGGAGACAGCTATAACAAAGCAAGATCACTTGAGACGATGAAAACATTGTATTTGTATTTGTATAAATATTATTATTATTATTGTTATTATTGTTTTATATATACAGTACTTCTCAAAATTAAAGTTACAAAGTGTTTTTGCAAGGAGTACGGTGGCCCACAAAAGGACATATGCGCCGCAAACTGCCAAACGCGGCAAACACAGGAATGATGCAAAACCAAAAACACACAAACACAAAAAACAAATGCAACAGAAAAACACTGCATGAAAAAAAAGATACAATCACATAAACGCAACAGAAGCAAAAACATACAAACTGACAAAACAAATGTGAAAGAGAAATGCTGCATACAAAAACCTAAAACAACTGCAAGAGAGAAACGCTGCAAATACACTCCACAAACCGTAAGTTCGCCAGGCCACTAGGGGGAGCCGACCAGCGGGATGGACTAGACCCTCTTTACAGACAGGAGATACCCAGGAGAAAGTTGTCTAAAAAGAAAGTTAGCAAACGTTTGGAGAGGAGAATAAAAATGTATGTTTTCGTTTACGTCTTCTTTAAACGCTGGCCGTAGTCTCTTACATCTCTTGCAGTTGTTCTGGGGTTTTTAATGCAGGATTTCTCTTTCGCATTTGTTTTGTCGGTTTGTGGTTTTTGCTTCTGCAGTATATCTGTGATTGTATCATTTTTTTTCGGCCAGTCTTTTTCTGCTGCATTTGTTTTATGTGTTTGTGTGTTTTTGGTTTTGCATCATTCCTGTGTTTGCGGCGCGTTTGTTCGTTTGCGGCGCGTATGCCTTTGTCTGCCACCATAAAGGAGAACAGTATTTCAGACTAAATAAAACATTCATAACAGCAAGCAGGTTATAAAATCAAAGGCAAGGAGAATAAATCATGAAAATATCAAACACAATAAAACATACATATCATTTAAAAGAACTCAGAAAGATGAAATGATTTCAGGTCCAGGTAGTTTTATTTGTACCCGTGGGTAAACCTTTCTTGCAGCAAGAGACGTCCATCATGACAGACAAATGACCAAACAAATGTGACACAGAGCAGCATGTCAGAGGAAAATTAACCAAATTAAAAATTAAAAATCAGATTAAACAACAACACAATGTAAAAGTGCTGAAGGTCCCAAAAATCAGGGCAAAAGAAAGAACGAGATTAACTCAAAAATGAATGAAAAGAAATTCAACAACTTTGTGAATAAAACCAGGGTAAAATCAAATTAAGAATGAATGAATACATAAATAAATAAATGAATAAATATGTATATGCAGCAGGACCAAAGCTGATTGTGTGCCATGTTGTTTGACACAAAAAAACCTTTGTCCTGAGGGGAGAAGCTGATGTGACGGTGCAGAGGGTGGAGTTGCCATCAAACCAGAATTAGGGAAGTGTTTTACCGTTTACTGCGGCAGCCCGCCAATTAGACAACTCGACCGTTTAACCGTCTGATTCAGGGAATATCTGTCTAAATCAGGAAGAGCTTGCCAATAAAACTGTTTCTCGGTTTCTCTGGTCTCATGCACACCCTAAAATCTATGAGCATAAACAAACAGAATAGTAACATCAGGAGACTAGAACATGAAACAAACACAGAAAACTACAACTAAACAGAACGTGAGCTGAAGTTTGACTAAAAATTGGCATAATTTCATAAAATATTTGTCTTTTTCTTTAGTAAAACATTACAAATAAATTATATATATAATATAACAGACATTAATGGAACTTTTTTTTCGTAATGTAAAAGAAGACAAGCTGCAAATTAGTCTTTGAGCAACACATGCACTAAATTTTATACCCCAGGAGTCAAATCTGTGACCTCTATGAGGATGAACAGAATAAAGAAACATTTATTTATTTTGAGCCATTTTCAGTAATACAGATAATCTTCACTGAAGTGTTTGTCTTGCTGTTCTGATTTATTACAGTGACTTCTGTGGTAACTTTGCCCTGCTGTTTACTGTGGGCGTGACACATTTCAGTAAATAAAGTCTAATCAGCCTGTGAATCTGTGTTTGTTTAATGATCAGCTCAAATCAAACCGCCCATAAGATGCTTTCACTTTTACTCTGCCAGCTCTGTCCGAGCTTGTTCTTGCATACCTGGAAGTTTACTTTAGTGTGTTTGTGTTCTGGCAGACTTTAATCAGGTTCAGACACTAAACCAAGTGATTTCTTTATTGGGTATTAGCTCAGTTTAGTGAGTGTAAAGCTGTTCGTGTTGCCATATCATTCTGGCAGAGACTCAGAAACCGCAGGCATGAGGCCAGATAGGTGAGAGGAAGAACAACCTGGGGCCACGTGGGAGGGTTGACCAGAAACACTAAAGGTTTGAAGATTAACTGTTTATCTCAGAGTGAAAGCTGAATAATCAAAACTACGGCTCACAGACAAGATCGGGCAGCACTTCTGAGGGTTTGTTGGCATCAGGTGAACAGTGTTAACTTTGACAGCACTTTATAGTTTAGTTTAAGTCTTCTGCCTAAAATACCTTTTAGTTTTAATCATAATTTAGTCATCTAAATTGTTTTAATTACCTCCGCCAAGGAGGTTGTGTTTTTGGGAGGGTTTGTTTGTCTGTCTGTCTGTTAGTTAGTTAGTTAGCAACATTACTCAAAAAGTTATAGACGGATATTGATGAAATTTTCAGGGAATGTCCGGATTGGGATAGGGAACAGATGATTAGATTTTGAAAGCGATCCGGATCTCCATCTGGATCCATGAATTTTTTAAAGGATTCTTTAACATTGGGAGATAGGGCCATTTTCGACATTTGTGCATATAACTCCACAAATAATGGTCAGGGCACTTGGGAAAAAAATACAGGACAAGTTTCTAACATGCTCTACATTATATCAAAGACTGATCCGGATAAAAGAATAATTCCGGATACTATGATCCAGAATATGAAAAAATAGGGGACCTTTAGGATTTTCATCATAGGAAGAGAACAAATGAAGCTATAAACACACAACAACCACCATTATATAGCCAAGACATTGTGGAATTTGGAAGGTGCCAACGGATTTGCTGTATCTTCAAAAGCTACGGAGCTAGAGCCAGAAGAAAACTGTCATTAAGGAAAATTTGATTGTTGTGAATAACTGCTGAACTAATGTTGATATCATTATGAATTCAGTTCCTAATGGTATGTTTTTATGGTCAAGGAATCTAAAAATGTTGTCAAAATAAATGTGGGACTAATATTTATGGTGCAAATGACAAATAGGGGGAGCTGTGGCACTTGGCGGAGGTCCGCACTCTCCGAGTGCTTTCTAGTTTTAGTCTAGTTTAAGTTGATGAAATTTCACAACATTTTAGTTGACTAAAATATGAAGTGTGAAGGGTTAGGTATATTTTATGTTTCCTTGAATTTCTGAAGTCATGTTTTACACTTGGATAAAATCAGACATCTAATAACCCTTTATTGAATGTTAGTAAAGTCTGAATGTATAAATGAACAGAAACAAATTGAACTTTTGTGTGAAATGCAGTCACCTTTATTTAGGCTACCTGGCAGAGCATCTCAGTTACAATACCAGAACTGACAACAAACAGTGAACCTGCTCTACATGAATATATCAATTCATAAAGAGAGGAGCTCTGATTGGATCGCTCCACAACTTATCCCACCACCACCAAGCTAAGGCAGCTGTGATTGGATGTAACTCTTAACTCATTCAACCTTTCCACACAACCAAAGTAGCTGTGATTGGATATATTCCTAACTTGTCTCTACTTTCTACATGACCAAGTTAGGTCTGATTGGATTAAGTCTCTGTCAAACATTTAGTCTAGTTTTTATCTGTTGATGAAAATGTCAGTTAATTTAGTTTGAGTTTTTATCCATTTGAACGTCTAGTTTTCTTCAGGGGAAAAGTGGTTATAGACAAAAACTAAATTAATACTGCAGGTGAAGTTAGTTGGGAACATAGATCATTTGTTTATTTTATTTTAATTTCCTACAGACTGTCAGTGGCAGGATCACAACAATGCAGGCCTCATCGAACTTCTATTGTTCAAACCTGCTCTGTAAGTTCAGTGTTTCGTCTGGCACCAAAACTCAAATGACAAAATAAAGTTGGAGTTTTTACAAAGATCACACCTCAGGATCAGGATGACTTTATGTTCTCTGTTGGCTGGTTTTCACCGACAGTCTTTCAGGGGTTTTCAGAGGTAGTAAATGCTCACATGTTTGTGACTTCAGATGACATCAGCGAGCATGTGAGTGTGAGCTGTCTGAAGAATGAGTCCATAGTTGGTGTATTGCTGGTTGGATTTCCTGCACAAACCCAGGGGACACAAACAGGAAGTGACTATTGCAAACTGAGTGGGCTAAACCAAACAACGGACCCCCCTTGACACACAGGCTCACTGCCTCACTTACTATACAATTACCGGCCACCCTATTAGGTACACCTTGCTAGTCCCATGTTGGAGCCCTTTTCCATCAGTGGTGCTGAAACATCCCTCAGAGATGGTGTCATCACCACATCCTAAAGGTGCTCTGCTGGACTGAGATCCGGTGACTGTGGAGGCTACTGGAGTACAGTGAACTCATTGTCATGTTGAAGACATCAGTCTGAGATGATCTCAGCTTTGAGACATGGAGCTGCTGGAAGTATCCATAGAAGAAAGGAGATTTAAGTGAGTTTGAACATAGAAACTGTTGATCTACAGGGATTTCCATGCATAATCATCTCTAGGTTTTACAGAGAACGGTCCAAAAGAAGAGAAAATATCTAGCGAGCTGCAGTGGCCAAAAAGTCTTGTTGATGCCAGACATCAGAGGAGAATGGTCAGAGTGGTTGGAGATGATAGCGAGTCAACAGGACCTTAATAAACCCATCATTACCACCAAAGCATGCAAAAGTCCATTTCTGAAGGTTGAATCTTGAAGCAGATGAGCTACAGCAGCAGATGACCACACCAAGTGCTACTCCTGTCAGCAAAGAACAAGAAACTGAGGCTACCAGCTACACAGGCTCACCAAAACTGTGTGACAGTAGATGAAGACTGGTCTGATGAGTCTGGATTTCTGCTCCACATTCAGATGTAGGCTCAGAGTTTGGTGTGAACATCGTAAAGCATGGATCCATCCTGCCTTGGATCAGCAGTTCAGACTGCTGCTGAAGGTCCCTTAGTCCCACCTGAGCATGGTTCAAACCCCACAGCCTACCTGAGGATTGTTGCTGACCATGTCCATCCCTTTATGACCACAGTGGACCATCTTCTGATGGAGACTTCAGCAGCTCCATGTCTCAGAGCTCAGATCATCTCAAACTGGTTTCTTCAACTGTGGTGGAGCAGGAGATTCTCATCATGGAAGTTCAGCAGCTGTGTGATGCTATCATGAAGATATGGCCAAACATCTCTGAGGGATGTTCCAGCACTTTGACGAAAATATGACAAGAATTACAGCAAGGCTACACTCCCCCGCTGGCTTGTTGTGCTTCCCTCTCACCTACACAATGCTACTTTTTACCACCATTTCCCCCTCTGCAATGCTCGGAGGTGAGACATCGCAGTTTAGGGCTTGAAACAAGACTATAAAAGTGACTCTTGCTCTCACTGAAGTATCCTCTTTTCTTTCTGCTGGCACAAAAGGGGGATCACTCTGCCCCCTCCATTAAACCTCCTTCATAATGATCACAATGACCATAAGATGTCACAATAATGCACCTCAAACTCACAGTCTAAATGAGTTAAAACAGTCTATCTGAGCACTAAAACAATAAAGAAAAGTTCTTCTGTTGGAAATTTTGCTGCATATTATTAAATCTGTAATGGGGAATGTTTGTAGATGTATGAAAAATTATTCATCAAGTGCTCCATTGTTCCCCTCAGTGGGACTGAAAACTTCCCTGAAACTTAACATCTCACAGCTTCAGCGTCACTCTGGAATGAAACTCCTCCACATTCCCACCTGTTTGTCAAAACTGGTGCTTCCCTCGCCATAGATCATTTTTAAAGATCGCTCTGCCTCAGCTGTGTTTGCCAGCAGAAACAGAAAAAAACCTGAAACCTTCCATGAGTACAGAATTTACATCCATGCAGCTTCACAGTTGCTCACAGGACGTCAACAATGATGATCTCTGAGGAAGTGATGCAGCGGGGCTTTACTCGATTGTTTGGGCTCTTGTTTTGTGATCTGTCTGGGGGAGACAACAGAGGGAAACACGCGATGAGTTCATTTTACCCAAATAATCAAAGTAACACCATGGTTTCACATGTTGACATTCACAAGCAAAGAATGATGATGGAGGTCTATGGCGTTGATCTTTGGCCCATGGCCTGTACATTTTAACATTTTAACTGAAAGTAAAAGTAAACATTAGTGCAGAGTTCAAATGAATTCCCTCAAAGTGTTGATCTGTGCTCTCACGCACTGCGTGGTTGCTTGGTTCAGTTGTCTTGCCATGTCTAGTAAAAACAGACCTGTGAATCTGCTTAAAATAGTGAGCGAGCTGATCGGAGTGCAGCAATCTCAGCTGCAGGATCTACAGCAGACGTATCATTAGTAAGACCCGACAAATTCTGAACTGCCCTGATAAGCCTGTTTGCTTAATTTGATCTTCTCCCTTCTGGCCGACGTTACAGAATGACTAAAACCAAGACAAGGTGAGCCAGAACTTTTATTCCAGTTTCCATTGAAACCTTAATTGGCCTAACCAGTTTTCTTGTGCGTACTTTATGCACATTGTTGATAAGATTGAAATTTAGACTGTAATCCTTGACTATTAATTATGTTTGGAGTCTCTTTCTATGTTCTTTAACTCCACTGTTCACCATTGCAGTTTATTTATCTCCTGCACAGCACTTTACTGACTGAATGCACTTTATGGAGCTGTGTCTGATTCTTTAGCCTTAGTCCATTTTGAAGCCAAATATGACCAAACCGTCTGGACTAGCATGTTTTTTGGCCCGTTTTACACCCAAAAAGTCTTGTTTGAGCATATTTTTTTTCGGAGTCTGAAATGGAAAAAAAGTCATATATTAGCCTTTGTGTTTTTTCAAATCCTGAGCTGAGAGAAACAGGCTTATAAGTCCATTTTGAAGCCAGATATGATCAACCGTCTGCACTAGCATGTTTTTTGGACCGTTTTACACCCAAAAAGTCATGTTTGAATATATTTTTTTTCAGAGTCTGAAATGGAAAAAAAGTCTTATGTTAGCCTTAGTGTTTTTTCAAATCCTGAGCTGAGAGAAAAAGGCTTATAAGTCCATTTTGAAGCCAAATATAACCAAACTGACTGCACTAGCATGTTTTTTGGACTGTTTTACACCCAAAAAGTCATGTTTGAGCATTTTTTTTTCGGATTCTGAAATGGGAAAAAAGTCTTATGTTAGCCATTGTGTTTTTTTAAGTTCTGAGCTGAGAGAAAAAAAAGTTTATAAGTCCATTTTCAAGCCAAATATGACCAAAATGTCTGCACTAGCATGTTTTTTGGCCCATTTTACACCCAAAAAGTCATGTTTGAGCATATTTGTTTTCGTAGTCTGAAATGGAAAAAAAGTCATCTGTTAACCTTAGTGTTTTTTCAAACCCTGAGCTGAGTGGAAAAGGCTTATAAGTCCATTTTGAAGCCAGAGATGACCAAACCGTCTGCACTAGCATGTTTTTTGGCCCGTTTTACACCCAAAAAGTCATGTTTGAGCATTTTTTTTTTTTTTGAGTCTGAAATGGAAAAAAAGTCATGTGTTAGCCTTAGTGTTTTTTTAAGCTCTGAGCTGAGAGGAAAAGGCTTATAAGTCCATTTTCAAGCCAAATATGACCAAAATGTCTGCACTGGCATGTTTTTGTGGCCTGTTTTACACCCAAAAAGTCATGTTTGAGCATATTTGTTTTCGTAGTCTGAAATGGAAAAAAAATCATATGTTAGCCTTAGTGTTTTTTCAAATCCTCAGCTGGGAGAAAAGGCTTACAAGTCCATTTTGAAGCCAAATATGACCAAACCGTCTGCACTAGCATGTTTTTTGGCCCGTTTTACACCCAAAAAGTCATGTTTGAGCATTTTTTTTTTTTTTTGAGTCTGAAATGGAAAAAAAGTCATATGTTAGCCTTAGTGTTTTTTTAAGTTCTGAGCTGAGAGGAAAAGGCTTATAAGTCCATTTTGAAGCCAAATATGACCAAACCGTCTGCACTAGCATGTTTTTTGGTCCATTTTACACCCAAAAAGTCATGTTTGAATATGTTTTTTTTCAGCGTCTGACATGGAAGAAAAAAAATCATTTGTTAGCCTTAGTGTTTTTTCAAATCCTGAGCTGAGAGAAAAAGGCTTATAAATCCATTTTGAAGCCAAATATGACCAAACCGTCTGCACTAGCATGTTTTTTGGCCCATTTTACACCCAAAAAGTCATGTTTGAGCATTTTTTTTTTTCGGAGTCTGAAATGGAAAAAAAGTCATATGTTAGCCTTAGTGTTTTTTTAAGTTCTGAGCTGAGAGGAAAAGGCTTATAAGTCCATTTTGAAGCCAAATATGACCAAACCGACTGCACTAGCATGTTTTTTGGACTGTTTTACACCCAAAAAGTCATGTTTGAGCATATTTTTTTTCGGAGTCTGAAATGGAAAAAAAAGTCATTTGTTAGCCTTAGTGTTTTTCTCACATCCTGAGCTGAGAGAAACAGGCTTATAAATCCATTTTGAAGCCATATATGACCAAACCGTCTGCACTAGCATGTTTTTTGGCCCGTTTTATACCCAAAAAGTCATGTTTGAGCATATTTGTTTTCGGAGTCTGAAATGGAAAAAAAGTCTTATGTTAGCCTTAGTGTTTTTTCAAATCCTCAGCTGAGAGAAAAAGGCTTATAAGTCCATTTTGAAGCCAAATATGACCAAACCGTCTGCAGTAGCATGTTTTTTGGCCCGTTTTACACCCAAAAAGTCATGTGTGAATATGTTTTTTTTCAGCGTCTGAAATGGAAGAAAAAAAATCATGTGTTAGCCTTAGTGTTTTTTCAAATCCTGAGCTGAGCGAAAAAGGCTTATAAATCCATTTTGAAGCCAAATATGACCGAACCGACTGCACTAGCATGTTTTTTGGCCCGTTTTACACCCAAAAGTCATGTTTGAGCATTTTTTTTTTTTTTGAGTCTGAAATGGAAAAAAAGTCATATGTTAGCCTTAGTGTTTTTTTAAGTTCTGAGCTGAGAGGAAAAGGCTTATAAGTCCATTTTCAAGCCAAATATGACCAAACCGTCTGCACTGGCATGTTTTTTGGACTGTTTTACACCCAAAAAGTCATGTTTGAGCATATTTGTTTTCGGAGTCTGAAATGGAAAAAAAGTCATATGTTAGCCTTAGTGTTTTTTCAAATCCTGAGCTGAGAGAAAAGGCTTATAAGTCCATTTTGAAGCCAAATATGACCAAACCGTCTGCACTAGCATGTTTTTTGGCCCATTTTACACCCAAAAAGTCATGTTTGAGCATATTTTTTTTTCGGAGTCTGAAATGGAAAAAAAAGTCATATGTTAGCCTTAGTGTTTTTTCAAGTCCTGAGCTGAGAGAAAAGGCTTATAAGTCCATTTTCAAGCCAAATATGACCAAACCGTCTGCACTAGCATGTTTTTTGGCCCGTTTTACACCCAAAAAGTCATGTTTGAGCATATTTTTTTTCGGAGTCTGAAATGGAAAAAAAGTCATATGTTAGCCTTAGTGTTTTTTCAAATCCTGAGCTGAGAGGAAAAGGCTTATAAGTCCATTTTGAAGCCAAATATGACCAAACCGTCTGCACTAGCATGTTTTTTGGCCCGTTTTACACCCAAAAAGTCATGTTTTAGCATATTTTTTTTCAGAGTCTGAAATGGAAAAAAAAGTCATATGTTAGCCTTAGTGTTTTCTCACATCCTGAGCTGAGAGAAACAGGCTTACACATCCATTTTGAAGCCATATATGACCAAACCGTCTGCACTAGCATGTTTTTTGGCCCGATTTACGCCCAAAAAGTCATGTTTGAGCATATTTTTTTTCAGCGTCTGAAATGGAAGAAAAAAAATCATATGTTAGCCTTAGTGTTTTTTTCAGTTCTGCGCTGAGAGGAAAAGGCTTATAAATCCATTTTGAAGCCAAATATTACCAAACCGTCTGCACTAGCATGTTTTTTGGACTGTCTTACACCCAAAAAGTCATGTTTGAGCATATTTGTTTTCGTAGTCTTCAATGGAAAAAAAGTCATGTGTTAGCCATAGTGTTTTTTCAAATCCTGAGCTGAGAGAAAAAGGCTTATAAATCCATTTTGAAGCCAAATATGACCAAACCGTCTGCACTAGCATGTTTTTGGCCCGTTTTATACCCAAAAAGTCATGTTTGAGCATAACTGTTTTCGGAGTTTGAAATGGAAAAAAAAGTAATATGTTAGCCTTAGTGTTTTCTCACATTCTGAGCTGAGAGAAACAGGCTTATAAGTCCATTTTCAAGCCAAAATTACCAAACCGTCTGCACAAGCATGTTTTTGGCCCGTTTTACACCCAAAAAGTCATGTTTGAGCATAATTGTTTTCTGAGTCCAAAATGGAACAAAAAGTCATATGTTAGCCTTTGTGTTTTTTTAAGTTCTGAGCTGAGAGGAAAAGGCTTATAAGTCCATTTTGAAGCCAAATATGACCAAACCGTCTGCACTGGCATGTTTTTTGGCCCGTTTTACACCCAAAAAGTCATGTTTGAGCATATTTTTTTTTTTAGAGTCTGAAATGGAAAAAAAGTCATGTGTTAGCCTTAGTGTTTTTTTTTTCAGTTCTGAGCTGAGAGGAAAAGGCTTATAAGTCCATTTTGAAGCCAAATATGACCAAACCGTCTGCACTAGCATGTTTTTTGGTCCATTTTACACCCAAAAAGTCATGTTTGAGCATATTTTTTTTTGGAGTCTGAAATGAAAAAAAAGTCATATGTTAGCCTTAGTGTTTTTTCAAATCCTGAGCTGAGAGAAAAAGGCTTATAAATCCATTTTGAAGCCAAATATGACCAAACCGACTGCACTAGCATGTTTTTTGGCCCGTTTTACACCCAAAAAGTCATGTTTGAGCATATTTGTTTTCGTAGTCTGAAATGGAAAAAAAATCATATGTTAGCCTTAGTGTTTTTTCAAATCCTCAGCTGGGAGAAAAGGCTTACAAGTCCATTTTGAAGCCAAATATGACCAAACCGTCTGCAGTAGCATGTTTTTTGGTCCATTTTACACCCAAAAAGTCATGTTTGAATATGTTTTTTTTCAGCGTCTGAAATGGAAGAAAAAAATCATATGTTAGCCTTAGTGTTTTTTCAAATCCTGAGCTGAGCGAAAAAGGCTTATAAGTCCATTTTGAAGCCAAATATGACCAAACCGTCTGCAGTAGCATGTTTTTTGGTCCATTTTACACCCAAAAAGTCATGTTTGAATATGTTTTTTTTTCGGAGTCTGAAATGGAAGAAAAAAAGTCATATGTTAGCCTTAGTGTTTTTTCAAATCCTGAGCTGAGAGAAAAAGGCTTATAAATCCATTTTGAAGCCAAATATGACCAAACCGTCTGCACTGGCATGTTTTTGTGGCCTGTTTTACACCCAAAAAGTCATGTTTGAATATATATTTTTTTCAGAGTTTGAAATGGAACAAAAGTCATGTGTTAGCCTTATTGTTTTTTCAAATCCTGAGCTGAGAGAAAAAGGCTTATAAATCCATTTTGAAGCCAAATATGACCAAACCGACTGCACTAGCATGTTTTTTGGCCCGTTTTACACCCAAAAAGTCATGTTTGAGCGTATTTTTTTTTTGAGTCTGAAATGGAAAACAAGTCATGTGTTAGCCTTAGTGTTTTTTTAAGTTCTGAGCTGAAAGGAAAAGGCTTATAAGTCCATTTTCAAGCCAAATATGACCAAACCGTCTGCACTGGCATGTTTTTGTGGCCTGTTTTACACCCAAAAAGTCATGTTTGAGCATATTTGTTTTCGTAGTCTGAAATGGAAAAAAAGTCATATGTTAGCCTTAGTGTTTTTTCAAATCCTCAGCTGGGAGAAAAGGCTTACAAGTCCATTTTGAAGCCAAATATGACCAAACCGTCTGCACTAGCATGTTTTTTGGCCCGTTTTACACCCAAAAAGTCATGTTTGAATATGTTTTTTTTCAGCGTCTGAAATGGAAGAAAAAAAATCATATGTTAGCCTTAGTGTTTTTTCAAATCCTGAGCTGAGCGAAAAAGGCTTATAAATCCATTTTGAAGCCAAATATGACCAAACCGACTGCACTAGCATGTTTTTTGGCCCGTTTTACACCCAAAAAGTCATGTTTGAGCATATTTTTTTTTTTGAGTCTGAAATGGAAAAAAAGTCATGTGTTAGCCTTAGTGTTTTTTCAAATCCTGAGCTGAGAGAAAAAGGCTTATAAGTCCATTTTGAAGCCAAATATGACCAAACCGACTGCACTAGCATGTTTTTTGGCCCGTTTTACACCCAAAAAGTCATGTTTGAGCATTTTTTTTTTTTTTGAGTCTGAAATGGAAAAAAAGTCATGTGTTAGCCTTAGTGTTTTTTTAAGTTCTGAGCTGAGAGGAAAAGGCTTATAAGTCCATTTTGAAGCCAAATATGACCAAACCGTCTGCACTAGCATGTTTTTTGGCCCATTTTACACCCAAAAAGTCATGTTTGAGCATATTTTTTTTTTGGAGTCTGAAATGGAAAAAAAGTCATATGTTAGCCTTAGTGTTTTTTCAAATCCTGAGCTGAGAGAAAAAGGCTTATAAATCCATTTTGAAGCCAAATATGACCAAACCGACTGCACTAGCATGTTTTTTGGACTGTTTTACACCCAAAAAGTCATGTTTGAGCATAATTGTTTTCGGAGTCCAAAATGGGAAAAAAAGTCATATGTTTGCCTTAGTGTTTTTTTAAGTTCTGAGCTGAGAGGAAAAGGCTTATAAGTCCATTTTCAAGCCAAAATTACCAAACCGACTGCACTAGCATGTTTTTTGGCCCGTTTTACACCCAAAAAGTCATGTTTGAGCCTAACTTTTTTCGGAGTTTGAAATGGAAAAAATAGTCATATGTTAGCCTTAGTGTTTTCTCACAGCCTGAGCTGAGAGAAAAAGGCTTATAAATCCATTTTGAAGCCAAATATGACCAAACCGACTGCACTAGCATGTTTTTTGGCCCATTTTACACCCAAAAAGTCATGTTTGAGCATATTTTTTTTTTGGAGTCTGAAATGGAAAAAAAGTCATATGTTAGCCTTAGTCTTTTCTCACATCCTGGGCTGAGAGAAACAGGGTTATAAGTCCATTTTGAAGCCAAAATTACCAAACCGTCTGCACTAGCATGTTTTTTGGCCCATTTTACACCCAAAAAGTCATGTTTGAGCATAATTGTTTTCGGAGTCCAAAATGGGAAAAAAAGTCATATGTTTGCCTTAGTGTTTTTTCAAATCCTGAGCTGAGAGAAAAAGGCTTATAAATCCATTTTGAAGCCAAATATGACCAAACCGACTGCACTAGCATGTTTTTTGGCCCGTTTTACACCCAAAAAGTCATGTTTGAGCATATTTGTTTTCCTGGTCTGAAATGGAAAAAAAGTCATATGTTAGCCTTAGTGTTTTTTCAAATCCTGACCTGAGGGAAAAAGGCTTACAAGTCCATTTTGAAGCCAAATATGACCAAACCGCCTGCACTAGCATGTTTTTTTGGCCCGTTTTACACCCAAAAAGTCATGTTTTAGCATATTTTTTTTCGGAGTCTGAAATGGAAGAAAAAAAATCATATGTTAGCCTTAGTGTTTTTTTAAGTTCTGCGCTGAGAGGAAAAGGCTTATAAATCCATTTTGAAGCCAAATATTACCAAACCGTCTGCACTAGCATGTTTTTTGGACTGTCTTACACCCAAAAAGTCATGTTTGAGCATAATTGTTTTCGGAGTCCAAAATTGGAAAAAAAGTCATATGTTTGCCTTAGTGTTTTTTCAAATCCTGAGCTGAGCGAAAAAGGCTTATAAGTCCATTTTGAAGCCAAATATGACCAAACCGTCTGCACTAGCATGTTTTTTGGTCCATTTTACACCCAAAAAGTCATGTTTGAATATATTTTTTTTTGGAGTCTGAAATGGAAAAAAAGTCATATGTTAGCCTTAGTGTTTTCTCAAATCCTGAGCTGAGAGAAAAAGGCTTATAAGTCCATTTTGAAGCCAAATATGACCAAACCGACTGCACTAGCATGTTTTTTGGCCCGTTTTACACCCAAAAAGTCATGTTTGAGCATAATTGTTTTCGGAGTACAAAATTGGAAAAAAAGTCTTATGTTTGCCTTAGTGTTTTTTCAAATCCTGAGCTGAGAGAAAAAGGCTTATAAATCCATTTTGAAGCCAAATATGACCAAATTGTCTGCACTAGCATGTTTTTTGGCCCGTTTTACACCCAAAAAAGTCATGTTTGAGCATATTTGTTTTCGTAGTCTGAAATGGAAAAAAAGTCATATGTTAGCCTTAGTGTTTTTTTCAAATCCTGAGCTGAGAGAAAAAGGCTTATAAGTCCATTTTGAAGCCAAATATGACCAAACCGTCTGCAGTAGCATGTTTTTTGGCCCGTTTTACACCCAAAAAGTCATGTTTTAGCATTTATTTATTTTTTTGAGTCTGAAATGGAAAAAAAGTCATATGTTAGCCTTAGTGTTTTTTTAAGTTCTGCGCTGAGAGGAAAAGGCTTATAAGTCCATTTTCAAGCCAAATATGACCAAACCGTCTGCAGTAGCATGTTTTTGGCCCGTTTTACACCCAAAAAGTCATGTTTGAATATATTTTTTTTCAGAGTCTGAAATGGAAAAAAAGTCATATGTTAGCCTTAGTGTTTTTTCAAATCCTGAGCTGAGAGAAACAGGCTTATAAGTCCATTTTGAAGCCAAATATGACCAAACCGTCTGCAGTAGCATGTTTTTTGGCCCGTTTTACACCCAAAAAGTCATGTTTGAGCATAATTGTTTTCGGAGTACAAAATTGGAAAAAAAGTCATATGTTAGCCTTAGTGTTTTTTCAAATCCTGAGCTGAGAGAAAAAGGCTTATAAATCCATTTTGAAGCCAAATATGACCAAATTGTCTGCACTAGCATGTTTTTTGGCCCGTTTTACACCCAAAAAGTCATGTTTGAGCATATTTGTTTTCGTAGTCTGAAATGGAAAAAAAGTCATATGTTAGCCTTAGTGTTTTTTCAAATCCTGAGCTGAGAGGAAAACGCTTATAAGTCCATTTTGAAGCCAAATATGACCAAACCGTCTGCACTAGCATGTTTTTTGGCCCGTTTTACACCCAAAAAGTCATGTTTTAGCATTTATTTATTTTTTTGAGTCTGAAATGGAAAAAAAGTCATATGTTAGCCTTAGTGTTTTTTTAAGTTCTGCGCTGAGAGGAAAAGGCTTATAAGTCCATTTTCAAGCCAAATATGACCAAACCGTCTGCAGTAGCATGTTTTTGGCCCGTTTTACACCCAAAAAGTCATGTTTGAGCATAATTGTTTTCGGAGTACAAAATTGGAAAAAAAGTCATATGTTAGCCTTAGTGTTTTTTCAAATCCTGAGCTGAGAGAAAAAGGCTTATAAATCCATTTTGAAGCCAAATATGACCAAATTGTCTGCACTAGCATGTTTTTTGGCCAGTTTTACACCCAAAAAGTCATGTTTGAGCATATTTTTTATCGGAGTCTGAAATGGAAAAAAAGTCATATGTTAGCCTTAGTGTTTTTTCAAATCCTGAGCTGAGAGAAAAACGCTTATAAGTCCATTTTGAAGCCAAATATGACCAAACCGTCTGCACTAGCATGTTTTTTGGCCCGTTTTACACCCAAAAAGTCATGTTTTAGCATTTATTTATTTTTTTGAGTCTGAAATGGAAAAAAAGTCATATGTTAGCCTTAGTGTTTTTTTAAGTTCTGCGCTGAGAGGAAAAGGCTTATAAGTCCATTTTCAAGCCAAATATGACCAAACCGTCTGCAGTAGCATGTTTTTGGCCCGTTTTACACCCAAAAAGTCATGTTTGAATATATTTTTTTTCAGAGTCTGAAATGGAAAAAAAGTCATATGTTAGCCTTTGTGTTTTTTCAAATCCTGAGCTGAGAGAAACAGGCTTATAAGTCCATTTTCAAGCCAAATATGACCAAACCGTCTGCAGTAGCATGTTTTTTGGACCGTTTTATACCCAAAAAGTCATGTTTGAGCATAACTTTTTTCGGAGTCTGAAATGGAAAAAAAATTCATTTGTTAGCCATAGTGTTTTTTCAAATCCTGAGCTGAAAGAAAAAGGCTCATAAGTCCATTTTGAAGCCAAATATGACCAAACCGACTGCACTAGCATGTTTTTTGGCCCGTTTTACACCCAAAAAGTCATGTTTGAGCATAATTGTTTTCGGAGTACAAAATTGGAAAAAAAGTCATATATTTGCCTTAGTGTTTTTTCAAATCCTGAGCTGAGAGAAAAAGGCTTATAAGTCCATTTTCAAGCCAAATTTGACCAAACCATCTGCACTGGCATGTTTTTTGGCCCGTTTTACACCCAAAAAGTCATGTTTGAGCATAACTTTTTTCGGAGTCTGAAATGGAAAAAAAATTCATTTGTTAGCCATAGTGTTTTTTCAAATCCTGAGCTGAAAGAAAAAGGCTTATAAGTCCATTTTGAAGCCAAATATGACCAAACCGTCTGCACTAGCATGTTTTTTGGACCGACTTGTAAGGCCTTAAAATTCAACAACATTGTTGAAGACCTTTAAAGAAGATTAATGACTTTCATTTCTTGTAATTCCGAAATTTCATTAAAAACTTTTAATACTTTTCAAGAAGTTTTAAAGCCTAATGATTCAATAATCCAATCATGAAATTAACTTCATTTTCAGACTTTTAGAGGCATTATAATTCAACCATCCAATTTCAGACTTTTAAAACAGACCCAATAGTTTCAGGGCCTTCATTTACAGCTGTAGGGAATCAATGAAAAAATAGTCTTTTCAAACCACAACTAATTCCCCCTTCACATTTTTTGAACTGGTAATATTCTGGTGGCCGTTAGGAAGCTGTGGAGGGCCTGTTGTGGCCTCAAGGCCACCAGCGGATGCTCACTGATGTCCTGTATGATGACAGATTTGTCAAACAAGGTAAATTCTGGGGGTGACTCTGTCCTTTTGCTGGAAATGTATAAAAGGTTTTATCATTAGTGAATTCGGGAATTGGAATGAAACATTGATATTTCTACTTTTTAGATAAAACATACAGTGAAGGGATGACTCTTCCAGCTCTATCCTGAGAAACATTCACCATCTTGACAGTCATCATGACCCAAATCTCAAAAAGATAACCACTTTAATTTGTTTAGTGAAAAAACATTGCAGTCTGGACCTAGGATTGAAAAAACATGCTTTCTGTGCAAAGAGACTGGAGAAAAAATGTAGAATAAATATACCTGAAAGATAAAATCTATTGAATAATGCACAGCAATAAAAACACAGCACTGAATAAAGCTATATAAAACAAGGCATGCATAAATACAACTGAGGATAAAATCATGTCTAATTTTTGACCCTGTCACACAAACCCAAGAGTAATGAACTGAGTATTCAGTTCATTACAAAACCATTTGTGCAGCACACTTTGAAAGCCCCCAGATTTGGCCACCTCAACAAGGTCTTACTAATATTTGTTAGAGATTTAAGTGGGGTCCACACATGAGGCTCTTCTAAATCTGAAGAGATGTTTTATCTGTTAGAGACCCCACACATGAAGATAAAAATCAGGCATTATACAGTTTTGATTGTACCGTGTGTGGTGTGCTCCGAAAATCTCAACACAGCACACCACACACATAACCATTCTGTCCCACCACTGATCTAGAATCTGGTCCTCCAAGACAGAAATCTGATCAAACCTGATCTAACAAAAACCAAGAAGAAGAAGAAACATAGTAGCAACTGGAAAACACAACTAAGGAACATGGAAAAGGGAATGATGGTGGTCTCGGGACCATATTTGATTGAAAAATCCTGAACTGAAAAAAAAAAAAGAGAAGACTGTGGAACAGTGCTGGGGACAGCATGAACACTTGAGCTGGTCCTCCATTTCTGAGCTCCACCAATCTTTCTGTTTCAGGTCGGCCATGCTTCTCTATATTTGGGCCTGTCTGTGGTCCTCAGTCAGCTCGCTTCTTGATTGGCTACATTCACATCACAATTCACAGAGTCACAACTCGGAAGTCGTCGGCTTTCCCCACACACGAAGGTTTTTTGTTGTAAATATTTAACAAGGGACAAATTCACCCTTAACACACCTCAGACCACAGGATAATCTTATAGGATAATCTAATAAAACAGAAGATAATCTGGAGTTTGCCATCCTTGGTTGGAAAGGGAAAAGTTGGACAAAAAAAGCCTGATAATCTTTATGTGGGTACCCAATTTGGATGAAGCAGTACATCAATGCGGAACTATAAGTATTATAAGGTGAAGATTTGGAGTTTGATTTGTTTGATAAAAGCTGCTGGGCTCTTAATGATTCCCCATAAACAACTTAAATGAGATGAAATGAGAGAAAACTGAACATGAAAATCCCTTTTCATTCGTCTTTTCCTGTCCTTCGTGTCAGTGGAGCTTTTATCTCCTAGAACCAGATGGACCTCAAACTTAAATAGGTACACAAGGAAGCAGCTTTATCACGTGTATGACCTTAAATACTTACTGTAAATCAGAAACCTGGACTCGAAGCAGAAACAAAAAAAATCTCCGAATCTCAACTGAAGATCAACAGAAGTGGAAACTCCCAAAAACAAGCAGCAGGAAGAGGAAGAGGCGGTGACAAAGGCCTCTGGGCCTCTTTCAGTAAAGGCAGGACAGGAGTAAGAGGCCTTTATTGGGATGATTAACAGCTTCAGTTACACAAGACATGTGCACAGTGACTGTAGAGAACAATGTGCTTGAATGCATAAGGAAAGTACTTTTGAGGAAATTTCAGTGGAACAAGGAAGTTGTTTCATGTTAAAGCCAGGGAGAGGAGCTGGTTATGTAGTCCAAATGAATCAGGGAAAAGTCAAGCAGGGCCACTCTCAGTCATGTCTCAGCAAGTTTCATTTCCTCCACTAACTGTCTGTACACTGGAGTTGTAAAGATAACAGTTGGTATAGCAGGTGGCTCATAAACGCGCTCACCTTATATCTGCAGCAGGATCCTGCACCGAGCAAGTGCAGGCTTCAGCACCGTAATACCGTGGTCGAAACTTATTCCACAGAGCGCTACAAATATTAAAAAAATCTTGTTTTCACCTCACCTGTGGTGGTAATATCTGTCAATTCACTGTGTGATACAGCTTGGATGTGCGATGGTGAATTGAATTGAATGCTTTATTTTGATCATGTAAAAACAAAAACAAACAAACACAGGTAGTCACCATAATGCATATTTCAAAAACAAATAGGAAAACTGTTGACAATATCCTGCTTGTGCAGCAAGTTGACATGCTCAAATAGGAGTAGGACGAAGTCTAAACTTATTTTATCCTTCCCTTTTTATTACCACGTCCTACGGTCAAGTTTTTAAATATTTATAATATTTATAGCATTCACCATCTATTCAGGAACCAATGGTCCCTTGTAATATTTTGACTATAATATATTATAAGCTGCTTATATACAAATGTACACATAATATTTCACCTATATAAAATATTTAATTTCCATACAGAACTGCCACGTGTTCACAGTGGAGAGGAAAGTCACAAGGGCGTGAATATTACAGCTTGAAACAGCAGTGTGAATGAGGCTAAAGTCTGATACTTTATCATGCTTCACACATGGGATCAGCTTGTGATCAGATTTCTCCACAGCCATTTTCACTGCTGGCTGGTAGAAGAGCGGGATGCCATCCTTCACGCTACCGAGGCTCCTGTTTGTTAAAGGAATATATTGTCAAATCTTCAAATTTCTTGTTTCTTCATATTTCAATCATCCAATCCACCAAACAAGAGTCAACAGCAGAATAGTCATACATATAATATATTGTCATACATGTAAATATCTCAAGTTATCCAACTGTAAAATATAAATTCATGTACATACCAGCTGTAAATACCACTTGTATATAATTTATTTTATTTTTATTCGTAAGTTTCATTCTTTATATTTCTGTTTTTGTATTTTATCGCTGCTGTAAATTTTTAATTTCCCCCTGTGGGACTAATAAAGGAATATCTGATCTTATCTTAATGAGTTGTTTCTAATCAGTAGGGAGGATCTGGTTATTTTTTAATGGCCACAGCCAACATGCTGAAATCTGCTACTCATCACACAAACACATGTTCCTTTTAAAAGGGAAATAAACAGGCTTTACTACAGTTTAAGCACTCTTACGACTAAGAAATAATCAAACACTCATTCACTTAATTTTTGTGCTAAGTTTACTTAGTGAATGTGCCATCTTCTGCAGTAAATACTGCGATTTTTATGTTTCAATGTTTTTCACTTGACAGTAAGCTATAGTAAGATGCTTTACAGCGTTTAACTTTTCTGAAATACAGGAGCATAAAATCCCTTTACATTAATATTTCAGGAGATGCATTTTTCCAATGCCTTTAAAAACAGTAAGATTGTAGCTTGGATAAATATCACCATCCTAATTTTAGCAGGAATGTACACTGCAAGAACTCAGATGTAGGCAAGTGTGTTTGTCTACTTTCTAGTCAGAAATATCCAAAACACTAATTTTAATCCACGTTCACTTAGCCAGTCCAGATAAATATCTCACTTTAAGGAATGAAAGGCAAAAATAAGGCATTGAATTGCTTGTAATGAAGAGAAAATATCTGCCAATGAAAGAAGGAAAGTTTGACTCAGTGAGGGTCTGAAATTAAGGTTTGATATCTGCTCAAGTTAAATTTGTCTTGTCTTATTGGCAGATTATTTTACTGATTATTACAAGGAACTGTAAGAAAATTGTGGATTAGAATAAGTCTAGTGAGATTTTCTTGTCTTGAAATTGGACAAATACTCTCACTTAGATCTGAGTTTTTTCAGTAAGAATCTGATTTCAACAACTTTACAAGCACTGGTGATAACAGTACAGCTCCTTATGGACCTCTTGGAGATAATCATTAAATCCAAACATTATGACACACAGAGTTATGAAGCTGCATGATTTCAGGCAGTAAAAATGAAATAAAAGTAGAAAATGTCAAATATAAACATGAACAGAGCTCCCTTTGTCCACCCTGCAGCCCTGATGCAAAAATATTGTTTCACTTCAAAAATTATATTCTGGATTCATTCTTTGACTCACACGTAACATTTTGCACAAGTATTAAATAACAGGAAATCTTTATTTTTGCTGGCAGTGACTTTACTGTGTGATTCTGAAACTTAACCTAAACTCACCAAAATGTTAACCCCCCCGTCTGAAGGAATGTAACTTTATGGACGTTTTTTTACCAGAAACGCTCTGTTGACACGCTCTTAGACAATCAGCAGGTGAGTATTCAAATGTCACGGGGAATACCTGCCATTGTGACCAAACTGAAAGTGAACATTCTGTTTGTGAGTGACTTCATTGTCCTTAACCTTCAACACAAATTACTCAACCAAACAGAAGAGCTTCCTTTCCAGCTGGACATCCAGAAACAAAGTCATCAAGGTCAGTCCAGGCAGAGATGCTGGAAATCCCAAAAAGCTACCCAACATGACCTGCAGGGCCCCCACATCTGTTGTGATCAGTACAATCCATCTTGATGTCATGTATTTAAAGGAGCAGTGAGGCCAACAGCAGGATATGACACCCCTTTATGTTGGTGCAGCTGAGGCCTGCAAGATGACATGTTGAGTTGGCATCTGAAGAGCTTGTCATGAAATCTGAGGATGTGTTTTGGCTTTTATTACCTCTGCACGGAGGTTTTGTTTTTGCCGGTGTTTGTTTTTTAGCAAGATTACGCAAAAACTACTGGATGGATTTTGCTGAAATTTTCAGGAGATGTTGGTAATGGACCAACTTAGAAACGATTCGATTTTAGTGGTAATATGTATATTTGTCTGGATGCAAAAAATTCCCGAAACTTCAAAAAATCCCAAAAGTCATCATTGGGTGAAATTTTAAAAAGTCATATCTCTGCCATTTTTAAACAGATTCACTTCCAATTCGACAGGATAATATGGGGTCCATGTCTCAATCATCAAGGTAAATGTCATCAAGATCCGATCCAGATTGAAGTCACAAAACAACATTGAACTTTATTGACAACATTCAATAATTCATATCACATAAAAATATGAAGTGATGTTCCCAAAACTTGGTGTGTTTATACAGGATAACAACCTCCATGTATGTGCTGAGTTTGGTCTGGATCCTGGCTCTGTTCTGGATCTGGTGATCCAGAGTTGTATCTTTTACAGGGGTTGTGGAAAAGCCACTGCTGGAGCTGAGCTGCATGGCGGAGGTCTGCGCTCTCTGAGTGCTTTTCCAGTTGATATTGAACATTTCACAGCTTCAGCGGCTATAAACCTGTGCTGCACGAAGACCAGAAAGACAGCCCACGTCACTCTGATTCTAAAGTCTCTGCGTTGGCTTCCAGAATTTTTAGAATTGATTTTAAGGTTCTTTGATTAGTTTTTAAATCTCTTAACGGTCTTGGCCCAGGCTATCTATCTGATTTGTCTGTATCATCTGCGAGAGTCCTCTGGTCTTCCGGTGATGTTTTTTTTAGTCAGGCCAAAAGTTAGTTACGTTAGTCATTACAGCCCTTTTCTGTGAACAGCCTGTCTGCAGACCTGAGGGCAGCACAGAGTGTCAGTGTTTTTAAGAGCAAACTCAAGACCTACCTTTTAATCTTGCTTTTGAATAATGTGTTCCCCATGTTCACATTTTAAGATGTTTTAGTGAATCATATATTTAAGCTTTGTTTGTTTCATCATTCTTACCAAAGTCTTTAATTATTTGTCTCAGTCTATTTATTTATTTTAATTCTATTATTACTAATAATCTGTTTTATTTCTTCACTTTTATCTCCAGTGTTTCCTCATTTTCTCTGTTTATGTAAAGCACTTTGTGCCACATTTGTTGTATGAAAAGTGCTATATAAATAAAGATTGATTGATTGATTGATTGATTGATTGATTGGAAATGTGGGTGGAAAGGAGAGTAGGACATGCAGCAAATGGGCCTCAATGTCAGGATCGAACCCGAGCCACTTGCAAGAAACATGAGCCTCAATTCATGGTAAGTGCATGATTAAAACCCACGGCACTGCCAGGGCTACTGTGCTTTTAAAAGAGTGGTTTTTAGAAAACTGCTAACAACGTTCAGCAGAGGACAAAACGAGGCTATAACATGATGTGGAAGTGAGAGTGAACCGCCATGTTGTCCTTCCTTGACAGCTTGATGATAGCTGTCGATTACATTTAAAAATGGAGTAAGGTTTGTTTGGGATGATCAACACATTATATAAAAATGCTTCTTCTCGTTCATGTTATTTGTTTGGTGCAGAGCTTGTTATCAGTGATCCACGAACACAGTGAATAACAACACAGGCTTTTGTTGGTCGACAGAAAATGTCATCCTTGCCCCACTCTCAACATTGTTTTGCTTGAAGCAGTTCTGCAGTATTTTAAGTGGTAATATAAAAATTAAGCTGTGTAACGTCAAGACACTTGCATAATAATTTGAGGGATGTATAACCATCTTCTGCACAGGCTAGTAGACGTCAACCAGTGGAGGTTTGCGGTGCAAATGTAAGCCACTCTCTGCTTGATATTGTTCATAATGCTACATCAGTTGGCTTACTGTTGTGATGTTCTGCTAAACTGGAGCCTCAGTGAGCTGATTTTTGGTTTGCTTCCCTTCTTTGGTCCTTGATTTGTTTGGTTGGCTCTCACAGCCATCATTAACCAAACGTTGTTTCTCTTGGAAGCTAGCAGAGAGTTTTCAGGCCGACCAGAGTTCAGTTCTTTGGTCCACATCAGTTTGCTTGAGCTTTCCCTCCGCCCTAAATCAGTCAAACTTTTCAGAAGCAAACCAGAGCTGGTTTAGTGAACATGACTAACCAGCTGTTGGGTTTCATGACTCAGATCTATGTGAGAGTATTTGTCCAATTTAAAAAAAAAAAAGAAACATCTCACTTGACCTATTTTAATCCATAATTTCTTACCATGTCTGGATTAAGATCTAATTTGAAGATATAAAAACTAAAACTAAGGCCTGAGTTGCTTGTAATAAAAAGTAAATTATCTGCCAATAAGACAAGACAAATTAAACTTTAAGACCCTCACTGAGTCAAACTTTCCTTGTTTTCATTGGCAGATATTTTCTCTTCATTTCAAGCATTTCAATGCCTCATTTTTGTTTTTCATTCCTTAAAGTAAGATATTTATCTCGACTGGTTCAGTGAATGTGGATTAAAATAAGTGTTTGGGATATTTTTGACTAGAAAATAGACAAACACACTTGCCTAGATCTGAGTTTTTGCAGTGTAGCTTGTAAATATGGCACCAGCAACACTTCTTAAAGTCATAAGGAACAGAGACGCAGGATAAAAGTAAAAACTTGGGAGGCGGACGTGTCAGAATCATATCACAGTCAGATCAAGCTGTAATCCTGCATGTCTCGGGCCAGGCTGAGAAGGTAGGATGGGGCCCCCAGTAAGTTTTATAAGTATAAAGGTGTTTTTTTCACACATCGAACAATCACCCCAGCCACACATAAGTTAGAACAGCTGTCCTCAGTATTCACCAAACTATACCTTCTCTTCAGCAGCAATGTCCAAGAGGGTTAATAAGTTTGCTGTGGCTGATTTTGTGTCACTGTAACGTGTTTCTGCTCATTTTTCTCTCTCCTGTGCGGAGCAGGAATTTTCCCTCTCATTACCAGCCCGTCTGTCTCAGTGGGACGCTCTTCCTCCTCCTCCTCTTCGTCCTCTTCGTCTCTCTTCTCAGAAGCTGAACTGCCGAGCGTCACCTCTCATTTGTCTCTGAAAACAATGGCTTGGTTATATAACCGCATTCTCCGCATATTTTCACAAAAAATAAGTTTTAACGAGACAAATTTTGAGCCTCTGAGGACGGTCCCTTAATCCTCTGACACTGATTCAAGGTGAAGGAGAAGTCATCAGACAGGAGGACTGGACAAAGTTTACGCTTTCCAAGCACTCAGTTCAACAAGTTTAATGAAGATCTGCTAAAGTTTGGTTAAAATGAATTAGAACAGAAGGATAAGTGATTTTCACCATTCCAAGGAAGTTCATTTAAATTATGAATAATCTCACAGTTTTCTCTGCTCCTCCAGTTCCCCATTTTTTTATCCAGACCTCTTGACTCCATCTACACTGCAAAAACTCAGATCTATGTAAGTGTGTTTGTCTATTTTCAAGTGAAAAATATCCAAAACACTTGTTTAAATCCACATTCACTGAACCAGTTTAGACAAATATCTTACTTTAAGGAATGAAAGGCAAAAATAAGACACTGACTTGCTTGTAATGAAGTGGAAATTGCTTTGTATGTTTATGTCGTTGATGGTGAGTTGTTGTGTATGTTTGTTTGTTTGTTTATTGTTGGTTTTTGTTTTGTTTTGTTTTTTCCCTGCTTTTATCCCATAAGCAGTAGTTGTTAAATATCTGATGGACAGACCATCTAATTATTTCTTGTTTTATTATTATGAGAGAGGGGCTGGTAAACATAAGACTTACCTCTTTCTGCCCCTTTTCGATCATGGAACGAAACATGTGGAAGAATTTGGAATTATACAGCATGTGAACTTATGTTTTCATGATACAGAATAAAATTGCTAAAAAAATAAAAAAAAGAAAAGAAAAAAATTCTGCCAATGAAACAAGGAAAGTTTGAGTCAGTGAGGGTCTAAAATTAAGGTTTCATATCTGCTCAAGTTAAATTTGTCTTGTCTTATTGGCACATCAGGCCTTATTTTCAGTTTTATATCTTCAAATAAGATCTAATCATGTAGGGAAATTGTGGATTAGAACAAGTCTAGTGAGATTTTTTTATATGTGTGTGTGTGTATATATATATATATATATATATATATATATATAAAAATCTTGAATCTTGAAAAGCATCAACAGTAGCTCATTCAACCTCACTTCAAAAATCCCTAACTGTCCCTTTGAATGTGAAGGATTTCCCATCAGTATGGTTTCTGGAGTGTGACCTTCACTTAGGAGCTCACCTTGGGTTCACTTCAAAAGCAAAACTACAGCAGAAACTCCCAGATGTCTAACTCTGGGTTTCAGTGAAAAGGTAATCTGAAATGTTGTAAACATGAAGGATTAGGTACTGAAACTCCTCAGATTTATGGATGTGGCGAGTTTTGCTTTCACTCTGACTCCTCACAGCCGTAAATCTTTCAAGACCAAACCTTGGGGATAATACTGCCGTCCATCAAACCTGTTAAGGTCCTCATTGTTTTATAACTCCTGGTGCACTGGTGAAACTTTAGAGGAGAGCCAGTTTCAACATTTTCAGTTGCCCAGGGTGCCACCTCAACATCGAGGTACATCGAGTTGAGTACACCACAAAAACTCGGATCTTAGCAAGTTTATTTAATTTCAAGTCAAAAATATACAAAATACCAACTGAAATTTCAAATTCATGATGATTCCAGATGGATATCTTAATACAAGGAATAAAAAAACAGAATCAAGCACTGAATAACTTACAATTATCAGAAATTATCTGCCTATGATACAAATTTTACTCCTTGAAGGTCTTAAAATCAGGTATAGAAACTACTTAAGACAGCACATCTTACCTCCAAGTAAAATTTGTCTTGGCACGTTGGCAGATACTTTAACTCATTACAGGCAATTCATGGTTAAGTTTTTGTTTCTAAATACTGATGTAACATGTGTAGCTGGACATGTCCAGTTAATTTTGGCTTACAATAAGTCTTATGAGATTTTCAGAATTGAAAGTGGAGGAATAAACTTCCTTAGATTTAAATTTTGGCTCTGTTTTATCCAAAGAGGCAGCATGCTCAACATCACACTGAAAACCACAGTTATGGACTATCATTGGTGCTTTATGATGATAAGTCTAGTGGCCGATGAGGGCAAATGGCCTACAACAGCTTGATGCCGCATCGATGTTTTGGCCCACGTCCACTCTGGATTCCTCTTCATAGAGCGTTTCTGCGAAAGTGCTACCACGAAGCTCCACTGTCATTACGCTTCAAGGTGTATTGATTGATCCTGCAGCTGTGTTATTTGGTGTCAGTGCACCGTGAGGTAAAGTTCTGAATGATTGACACAGAAACGCAGTGAAGAGTACAAACACACAGCTCTGATCCATCCCTCCTGGTTCTACATACTCCTGCCTCACCTCTACCCGAGCCGGCACAGAGGAGGGATCAACTCACCCCTGTATTTGGCCTCAGCAACTGAGAAACTCCCATACTTCCCCTTCGCCAACATAAACAAACAGTGAAGCTTTTGTTTGCTCCTGTTTCTTCCTGCTCTCTCTTCTTTGTGGTTTATTGTTGGATCTCTAACTTTGATCCCGCCCACGTGTCACCAGCCAACAAACCGAACATACCTGCACTTTCATTTCTGATCTTTCAGTCACAGGTGAGAGGTGATTCTGAGAAACAGAAAGGTCAAAGTGTTTATCTGTCCTGACAGTGATCAGGACAAAAAACAACCAGTGCTTTTTGACAAGGATAACGCTCCTCATGAATCATGTGCTGGACTTACTTAAATTCTTTCGACTCTTAAAAGTCATTTAGTTTTGGTGCTGATTCATTTATTTTGCTTTAATTCTTCAAATGATAAATTCAGTTGATTCTGGAGAGTCATTTGGTTCAATACCTTGCCATGTGATTGGCAGCAAACTGTCTTTTCTAAGCTAATTAAACATGTTTTTTGTCTTCATTTTGGGATGACATATTTTGACAGGCCAAAGTGGAAGTTGGCCCCGCTTGTTCTCTTGTCTGAAAGCGGATCATTCTCTGTGTCCTTGGATTAATTCTTTGTTAATAAGAACTACAGCAGCTGTTATGGACCTACAAAATGGCGGTTCGTCTTAAAGCGGCTACAGTATGGTTGTTTAAGGTCACACTCTAACCTCTGTTTGAGACCTCGCTCCAACGCTCCAACCTCGGATTGCTTGAGTGAAATCAGCTGTTGATGTTTGGTGAAATCGTATTATCTGATTTTTTTCAAATATTCTACTTTGTCATTAACTAAAACAACATCCATCCATCCATCCATGATCCACTTACCCTTTGGGGTCATGCAGGCTATCCCAGCTGACACTTGGCGATTGGATTCAGGGTACACCCTGAACTGGTCCCCAGCCAATTGTAGGGCCACATAGAGAGGCAGACAACCATTCACACACTCACCGATACCTAAGGGCAATTTAGAGGCACCAGTTAAGCTAATGAGCATGTTTTTGGTCTGGGGGAGGAAGCCGGAGCACCTGGAGAGTTGTTTAGGAGAACATTTAAACTCCATGAAAAAAGGCTCGACACAGGGTTCGAACCAGCAACCTTCTTCCTGTCAGGCACACACTAGTTGCTGCACCACCTGCCAAAACAACAGCATGAATAAATAAAATATTATATAAAATAAAGTAAAATCCTGCCAAATTCTATCAATTATTTTTCATATTTTTCTTAATAATTAATAATTTTCTTAATTAATATATTTACTAATTTAGATCACGGTTCTGAGTAAAAATCTGACAAAACAAACCTGATGTTTTTTATGAGAAAAAAAAGTGTATCATCTGTTTTCTGTGTTATTGCATTCCTGATACAAACAGTTTAACAGCCTCACTTCAAGACTAAAAGTTATTCTAAAGCAGGGGTGGGCAAAATGTGGCTCGTGTGCCTCACGCAGCCCTCTTTCTCACTTATTGTTGCCCTCAGGATCATTTTTAATATCAATAAATTGTGAACATGATGAAAAAAACAGGAGAGCATCTGCCATGAAAATATAAAAAATTAAATGATCTCCTGCTGATTGGAACAAATTTAGTTCTTTCCAAAATCAGAGGTGAAGCTGGATAAAATGATTGTATTATTTATCATATCATTTGAGATCAGATTATGTCTTTCAGTTTTCCATGACTATTCTAAAACCAGCACTGCACAATATTTTCACTTAAAACACACACTGTACCTTAAAAGCATGATTTAATTTGAATTTTAATCCTAAATTATTTATTCTCTACATTTTATCTTTGTTTTCATCTGTTTCATACTGATCTCTTTTTTTGTCTCACACGAATAAATCTTATAATGAAAATATCAAATCTCTTAGCTGCACGATGCTGCTGCTTTTCCTCCTGACCTGAATTTAAAGTTCTGGTTACAAAGCCTGCAGAGATGAAGGAGGCAGCTGGTCCGTCTCTGCTGCAGCAGCTCTTCATTCAGATAAACAGAGCAGCGAATGTAACCAGAGAGGAATGCAAACTGCTGCAGAGCCTGCCAGCTGAGAGCGCCGTGTGTGACCTGTTTAGACTTTGACTTTGACCCAGTTTGAGTCCAGCAGAGGAGGCCGAGCTGCTAATGATCAAACCAACACAGTAACATCCATAAAACTGGAGGATAACTTTGAAAATGTCTGAAAACACCATGAAAATAACATTTTGACCAGCAGTTCGGCAGGTTCTTGGAATGTGTGTGGGATCATTTTTTATTTATCTGAAGATCAGGAGCAACTAATATTTTATAAAACAATCAAAAAATAAAACTGCATTCAGGACACTGCACGGCTTAAATGTGGGTAAAATGAAATATAGAGCCCATTAATTCATTTCTAAGATTCATTTTTGGGCTTTTATTCAAATAAAGAGGACAGGA
The DNA here is from genome assembly GCA_037902135.1 of Cetoscarus ocellatus. Lineage (NCBI taxonomy): Eukaryota > Metazoa > Chordata > Actinopteri > Labriformes > Labridae > Cetoscarus > Cetoscarus ocellatus. The sequence goes on along the minus strand of JBAMNC010000188.1, from coordinate 16,700 downwards.
AACAGTCTTTGTTCACACAATCCCTTTATCTACAACTCCTATAATGATATAACGGGGGCCAAACCCTCACTTCAGTGTTTTTTGTGATGTCAATTTGGATCAGATCCAGATGAAATTTACCTTGATGATGGAAACATGGATCCCAAATTATCCTGTAAAACTGGAAGCAAATACTTTGAGAAATGGCAGAGAAATGATTAAAAAAAAAAAAAAAAAATCAGATCAATGTTAATTTAACAAGGGGGTGTTAAGCTGCTTCCTGAATGTAAAACCTTCCTTGTCTCCAATGATTTAAGGGCATAAGTCTTCAGAAATGAACCAGCCAATGGATTTTGTCCTGGACCAAAATCACTGACCCCCTCTGCTTGATTTAACTCGAGTGATGGTGTGTAATGTGTGTCCTAACTTCAGGTTGTCTGGATGTGTATTTGCTGCTCCACAGAAACACCACAAACACAGCGAGCTAACGGGCTAACTTCAGCAACATAAACAGCTGGTGGCACCTTTTCACATCTGTGTACCAGAGTTGCCAGGTCTGCTTTTTATAAGCACCTTAGGTCTACTTTTCTGAAAAGTTGCTTGTAAATATTGGCAGTTTTGGGTTGAGTTTTTTTGGGCTTGTTGTTCTCCCAAACCCAGGAGGGATCAGATGATCAGTCTACTACCAACATAAACTCGATTCAGAAGTTACACAAAGCATTTTGTCCCACTCCAAACACAAATGTAAATTTGGCTGTAAAAGGAGGCAAAAATGATGTTTCCACCAAAAAGAAATATTTATAGCCAGAATTAAATGTATTTCTAATGCAGCTGTTATTGTTTTCACCATGATAAAGCTGCAGAGGATGAACATGAAACTTAGATAAAAGCCTGACCACGTCTGTTTGGTTACAAAAATCAAGGTTAGACAGACTGTTTAGTGATAACAGAGTTATAAATAACAGCAGCCTGTCCCTTCACTTCTGTATAAAGAGAAGGATGTCCCACCTCCAAACAAAAGGATGTTGAATAAGTAAATTAAGAGCCAAATAAGAAAAAATGTCCTTGTGAAATTGAAATGTAATGAAGATGAAAATTAAAACACACTTTATGTAGTTTTCTCCTAAAAAAAAAAAAAAAATCGCAGTGGAATAAACATAGCTGGTTGTCGCTTGTTTTAAGTTTGTTTTTATCGACCTGGCTGCTTATTTCAGTAGAAACACCTGGCATCACTGTTGTGTACATGCCCGTGCAGACAAACATTCCAGTTTGTGGGAGCTGGAAATAAGATGATGACCGACTTTTTTAATAATGCTTTTTTTTTAAAAAAACATTAAAGCAACAGTTCACACAGGCTCACCAAAATCAGACTACAGACGATTGTAGAAATAGGTCCAGAGTTTGGTGTGAACATCATGAAAGCACGGATCCATCCTGCCTTGGATCAGTGGTTCAGGCTGCTGCTGGTGGTCTGATGGAGTGGGGGACATGTTCTTGGCAGACTTTGGACACCTGAGCACGGTTTAGACCCCACAGCCTGCCTGAGCATTGTTGCTGACCATGTCCAGGTCCAGGATTGGTAATGAATTCATCAATAAGCTCCTTAAACACCTTCACCTGTTCACACTCTTAGTGCAGTTGTTAGAGCTTTCGTGGAGTCCTCACCTGCAGGTACAGCCATAAACATAATTACATAACTTGTCCTGTCAAAGACTGAAGTCCAGAGTCCAACAGCTGGAGTTTTACTGAACTTGCGAGGACAGCAGATTAGGATTATCTATGTAGAAGTGGCTCCACCTAGTGTCCATGAAGGGAATTACAGCATGATCAGTCTGCTTAAAACTGTTGCGCTTCATATTCACATCTTTTAGCTTCATTTCACACAATATGTCCTCTGACTGGCCACTATATTAGGTACACCTCTCCAGTACCAGGTTGGACCCTTTCACCTTCAGAGCTCTTTAATTCTTGGTGTCACAGATTCAACTATAAAAGCACTCAGAGCGCAGAGACCTCCACCAAGCAGCTCAGTTCAGGCAGTGACCTTTCCACAACCCCTGACAACCCCTGTAGCCAGGATCCAGACCAAACTCACCACATACACAGAGGTTGTTATCCCATATGAACACAAAAAGTTTTGGGAACGTCACTTCATATTTTGATTTTATATGAAGAATGTTGTCAATGGGATTTCCCATTATAAAGTTCAATGTTGTTTTGTGACTTCAATCTGGTTTAGATCCAGATGAAATTTACCTTGATGACAGAGACACAGACCCCATATTATCCTGTAAAATTGGAAGCAAAACCGTGAACAAATGGCAGAGATGTACTTTAAAATTTCGCCCAATGTTAACTTATGGGATTTTTGAACTTTGGGGAATTTTTGCATCCAGAGAAATATGATCACCACCAAAATTTAATGGCTTCTTCCTTGGACCAAATCACACTTCTGGTAAAAATTTCATGTAAATCCATCCAGTAGTTTTTCCATAATCTTGCTAACAAACAAAAAAACAAACAAACATATGCAGACAAAAACATAACCTCCCTGTGATGTTAAGGAAACCAGTTTATGATGATCTGAGCTTTGAGACATGGAGCTGCTGGAAGTCTCCATCAGGAGATGGACCACTGTGGTAACAAAGGGATGGACATGGTCAGCAACAATCCTCAGGTATTACATATTTTCAAATATCTCATCGTGAACCTGTTTTTGTTTTTGAGCTGGTCCAGGACTTTCATTGGCCTGCATGTTAAAGTTAAATGAATCGTGATTGGCTGAGCTGCCTGTCAGTCAAATTCAGTTCACAGAAAACAAACAGATAAAGTCATCCTCCTCCAACTGCAGCGTGGAGCCTGAAGGAAGCTGAGACAGACGTGTGGCCGGTGTGTTTGTGTCTGCAGCAGGATGGGCTCCAGCAGCTCCAGCCTGAACCACATCCCAAACGCTCAGGAGCTCATGCAGGACACCGGCTGTAAGTTCACCTCTTACTAAGATTATTCACTTATTTTTGAACCAAGTTCATGACAGGAAACTCTGAGGGAGGTCAGATCAGCACCAGACCATCTGAGGAAAACAAGTCCAGCTATGCCTCTGCTGAAATCATTTACAAAAATCTAAAACAGATATTAGGACATTTATTTCCATTATTATTAGAGTCTACATGACACACAGCTGCTTCATTTTATTACCTAACGGATTTTAATCATATTTAAGTCGATGCCAGCTCTAAATACTTTCATATTTGGCACAATGTTGGCCTGCTTCTTTGTGCATCATCACTAAATCTAAAATATATTTTTCTGACAAGTATTGTGTTTCTGAAGAGCAATAACAGCTGCAGAACAACAAAAACAGATGACTGGAGAAGAATCCCTGCTGCAGCCAATCTGCTTCAATGAATCAAACAGACAGCGATGTTTACTAAAGTGTTTAGTGGTACTTAGACTCTGGCTCTTCGTGTTTTTATGATGCATAAAAGAACAATTTACAACATTTCTCCATAGATTCATCACACAAAATATCAACATCAGAATTAAATTTATAATAAAAGACAAGATAATAAAAAAACCCTGCTTTGCTCTGGGGTGGCCACACAGAGAGACAGAAGCTGGAGTGGCCGGAGGAACCCATGCATGCTCGGGGAGCACGTGCAAACTCCACACAGAAAGGCTGTGCTGCCTTTAAATTAAATAATGTGAAACTTATTTCTCCAACTAAGAAATTGTGGCTTGTAAAAATACTGGGTGACTACTAACTCTGCAACACTACTAGCCATAGTGGCCAAAGGGGAAGCCTCTGATTGGCTGCTGCAGGTCGACCTGGGTGCAGGTGAAGGTCCTCTAAGGTTTCCAAACACCTGATCATGGAGCTCACAGTGCCCCGAGAAGAGAGGACGCCAACGAAAGGAAACAGGCCAAAGGACTTTTGTAAATTTAACAGTATTTTACCGTAATAGTTACCTACTGTAAAAATCTATACACCATATTACTCTAAATGGTGAAATATTGTGGAAAAACATACTAACTTTTGTAAAAATTAACAGCATTTATCATAAAATATAGAGTTACAGACTGTAAAATGTTTATACAGTGAATTATTGAAAATGGAAACGGATCAAGAGAAAATTTAATGCTGCCCAGAAAAACTGACCACTAGCGGGGAAGATTTCTTTGAGTAAATGTTTCACATCTTTTGGTGAAACAAATGTTTGAGTAAATGTATTTTACTGGAAAAAAACTGATGTATGTGGGGGGTTTTTTCTACAAAATGATATCTTGCAAATAAATGATCATTAAAATAGTAAAATATTTAGTAATAGAACTAAAATACAGCAAGTTTACTGTAATTTAAAACATGATTTAAAAAAAGCTGTAAAATAAAATACGGCAGTGGTATAGTAAATAAAAAAAACAGGATGTTACTGCTGATACAGTAATTATGCTGTCAACTGAAACAAAGTAATGACACCTTGAATAAAAATACAGCAGTAAAACAATCATAGAAAATACAGACTAATGCTATAAATTAAACTAGAGTTATGCTTTTGTAAAGACATTTACAGTCACTTACTGACATCTTGTTACCAGTAAATGACTGTAAAATTTACAACCTTTTTACAGTGTAATGTTAAATTGTGTTTTCTGCAACAAATGGAAAATCAAAGCCCTTAATGAAGGAAGTCTCATTAAAATCAAAGTTTACGTCACGTTTTTAAAAAAAAGTACTTTTAGGTTTTAGTGAAAATATGATGTGAAAAAATACATGAAGTCGTCACAGTGACTCACTTTGACTGCCATTTAACCTCCGTGTGTGTGTGTGTGTGGGTGTGTGTGGGTGTATGTGTGTGTGTGTGTGTGTGGGGGTGTGCGTGTGTGTGTGTGTGTGTGTGGGTGAGGGGGTGTGTGTGTGTGTGTGTGTGTGTGATAGCAGCCCAGTATGTGTTGTTTCGTCTGTTTATCTGAGTGCATACGGGTGAACACCCTGATCTGTCCGCACTGATACTCTGTGGACGTGAACCTAAACATTTCGGTCTTGCTGCTGTTTGACTCAAACTCACTTTTGTGTGAAATTCAGATCCAGGTCTGCAGCCGTGACTTCAGCGTGTGGTCAGGATGGTTCAGGTCTAAACCTCAGGAAGGGCCCCTGATTGGAGGAACTTTATGGTTTTTGTGAACTGCAGGATTAGTTCAGTGTCACTGATTCTGTTTTTCATAAATGAATCATCAACAGCTCTGTGTTTTTCAGTCTCTGCGGCCCATCTCCTCCGTCTGTACGAGAGGTTTGAGTTCCTGGACAAAGACCAGAGAGGAGAGCTCAGGTTGGGGAACAAAGATTAAATCTTCTTTGTGCCAGTTTGGAGTTGATTTTCTGTCGTCACTGCAAACAAACTGCTACAGGGGAGCGAGCAGAGACCTCCTTAGAGATGTAGATGCAGTGTGACCTCCTGCCTTTAGGTCAACCTGCATTTTATCCAAAGGTCCTTATGATGAGAGTTTGATCTTGGAGAAGGCCCAGCCAATCACAAAGCACTCACACAGATCAACAAATGAGTCTCCTTTAGAAATATCCCATCATTGTAGAGACATTAAAGACATGAATTCTGTCTTTTTTTCAGTTCACAGGATTTTGAATCAATCCCACAGTTGGCCATGAACCCCATCGGAGGCCGGATCATCGAGGCCTTTTTCTCAAAGGGGTAAAGATGTCAAGTGTATTTGATTTTAGATTGCATTATTTACAGGAAGTAATCATGTTGGTATAATTATAATAATAATAGTAAAATGATAACAGTAATAATAATAATAATTTCACAAGCAGACAGAAGAAAAGCACAAGAGCTGAAGCACAAAAGGAAGTAATCAGAAAAAAGCTGAACTTAAATCAGAGACAAACAAACACTGCACAAAACTCAGATCTAGGTGAGAGTATTTGTCCAATTTCAAGTCAAAATATCTCACTAGACTTATTCTAAGCCACAATCTCCTGATGTCTGAATTAAGATCTTACCTGAAGATTTAAAAACTATTAACAAGGTCTGAGTTGCATATGTAAAAATAATCTGCCAGTGAGAGGATACACATTTAACTTAAAGTGTGTATTGAAATGTTTAAGATACACATTTAACTTAAAGTGTGTATTGAAATGTTTAAGATACACATTTAACTTAAAGTGTGTATTGAAATGTTAACTTTTTTACCCAGAGCGGATTTTAAACCTGAATTTTAGACCCTCACTGAGTCAGACTTTCCTTGTTTCATTGGCAGATATTTTGTTATTGTCACAAGCATTTCAATGCCGTATTTTTACCTTTCATACCTTGTAGGAAGATATTTATCTAGACTTGCTTTGTGAATGTGGATTAGGATAAGTGTTTCCAATATTTCTGACTTGAAAATAGACAAACACACTTGCTTAGATCTGAGTTTTTGCAGTGAGCCAGGACAAACTGCAGAATAAACCAAACACAAGAGGAACTTTAGAGGAGAGAGAGCAGGAGAACTTCTACTGTCAGACCAACGGCGCTCATGAAAGTGAAATATCTCAGACATCTTTAGAGCACAAACAACCCAGAACCAGGTCCAAAAAACACAAATGCCCCCAACAAGAACCTGTTCACACGGACCCAAGAGAAACTCGGACAATACAAGAACACAGCAACATAAAATAAAACCATGTGGACCAAAATTAAGGATGAAAGTATGAAAGAAAAGGTGATAAAAGAGAGAAGACAGGAAATGAAAAGAGAACAAGACAATAAACAATGAAAAGAAAGAAAATTATAAAATTAGGTAAAAAATCATAACAAATAGCAGAGAAAGAAAAAGATAAGTGATCCATGAAAGGAGTAAAAACACAACAAAATATGAACAGATGAGACAGCAACCAGCATAAAATAAATAAAATGAGAATTTCAAATACATATCATCAATAATAAAAAACAACATATAAAAACCAATAACAGAGATGAAAGCTCAAAGTAAAAGGAGCTAATATCAGTAGATGAAACAGAAAAAGTCCAAAAGGACAGTAAAACAGAATTAAGACAAAGATAAAAATGAAGTAAGCAAGATTTTCCAAATTAAGCGGTCTGTAAGTGTATTTTGTGAAATTACACTGCAAAAACTCAGACCTAAGCAAGTGTGTTTGTATATTTTATAGTCAGAAATATCCAAAACACTTATTCTAATCCACTTTCACTTCACCAGTAGAGATAAATATCTTACTGTGAGGAATGAAAAGCAAAAATAAGGCATTGAGTTGTTTGTGATGAAGAAAAATATCTGCCAATGAATCAATCAATGCAGCCTCCAGTTCCCATCACAGAGAAACACATTTCTTCTTTTTGTGCTCTTGTGTTACTCAATGATCTTCGATGTCAGAATGTGTTCATGTTCAGGACAAAAGTGCAAAATAACAGAGAAACATGATATTCTTCATTCAGCAGCTGCCTCCACCCTGTTTGTTTGCTGCTTTGAAGAGGAAATAGGAAGTATTTCTCTTCCTCTCTCCTCTCCAGGAAGGAAACGGTGGACTTTGCCTCCTTTGTTCAGGTCCTGGCTCATTTCCGTCCAACAGAGACAAAGTGGGACAGAGACAGAGCTCCACAGGAGGCAGCCAACACTCGGACCAGGAAACTCAAATGTGGGTCCAGTTTGTGTTTTAGTGACTCTTCGTTAAATCACACCCACCTTAATTACTGTGGTTAGACCAAATATCTCATCAAAGGGCATCTCATCTTTAAGTTTTAGTCATAATTTAGTCATCTAAATGGTTTTAATTTTAGTCTAGTTTTAGTCGGCTAAAATATGACGTGTAAAGGGTAAGGCATTTTTATGTTTCCTTGAATTTCTGAAGTCATGTTTTACACTTGGATAAAATCAAACATCTAATAACCCTTTATTGAATGCTAGTAAAGTCTGAATGTATAAATGAACAGAAACAAATTGAACTTTTGTGTGAAATGCAGTCACCTTTATTTAGGCTACCTGGCAGAGCATCTCAGTTACAATACCAGAACTGACAACAAACAGTGAACCTGCTCTACATGAATATATCAATTCATAAAGAGAGGAGCTCTGATTGGATCGCTCCACAACTTATCCCACCACCACCAAGCTAAGGCAGCTGTGATTGGATGTCCCTCTTAACTCATCCAACCTTTCCACACAACCAACATAGCTGTGATTGGATATATTCCTAACTTGTCTCTACTTTCTACATGACCAAATTAGGTCTGATTTGATTAAGTCTCTGTCAAACATTTTAGTCTAGTTTTTATTTGTTGATGAAAATGTCAGTTAATTTAGTTTGAGTTTTTGTCCATGTGCACTTGTTTTTATTAGTTACTGTCTAGTTTTCATCAGGGGAAAAAAGGTTGTTGATGAAAACTATGACAAAATAACTAGTCACCAAATTAACACTGCATTATTTAGATGTCGATGATCGTGGGCTTGTCTATCAGTTTGTCTCTTAAGCGCCCTGTTATAGTCGTTCCTGCTGATGTTTGACTCTGTTAATCATCTTTTGCCTCCTCACTGATCCTGACATTCAGTTAGCAGCTGGTATATCTCCAGCTTCAGAGAGAGCTCCCTGGTAAATCAAACCCTCAGATTGTAGATTTGACTTCAGATTTATGCAGCGTCCCTTCAAAGGTGTCATAAAAACTGTGTTTGTGTGTTTAGTTGCTTTCCAGCTGTATGATCAGGACAGAGATGGAAAGATCTCCAGAGCCGAGCTTCTCCAGGTCTGTAGCTGCTGAACTCATCACCCTGTTTCACTGAATGAATGAAAATGTAAGAGGAACTTTGATTCATCCAACTACAGGACTAACTGGTTAACTCTGATGACTTGTTTAATTGTTACAATAAACATTGTGGGGACACATATGGAGTATCTTACAGTGTTAATTTTGACAGGTCTTTTTAACTTAATTTTAGTTATAGTGTGTTGCCCAAAAGTGTCTTTTAGTTTTAGTCATAATTTAGTCATCTAAATTGTGAAATAGAACAGTCATCAAGGCTGAGGACAAACCTCTGAAGGCACAACTGTGGGTAATTCTGAAGCTGGATTCAGGTGCTTGGGAGAGTTGAAATCTGATTGGTTGGTTGCTGTGACAGGTGCTGAGGGCGATGATGGGGATCTCTGTGACAGAGGAGCAGCTGCAGTGCATCGCTGAGCGAGCGATTCAGGAGGCCGACCTGGACGGGGACGACGCCATCTCCTTTGATGAGTTCAGGAAGGTCAGTGAGTCCATGTCTGACAGAAAAGATGATCAGCCGCCATTTTAAACAACATGTTCTCCCTGTGCATGTGTGGATTCTCCAGGCACTCCTGCTTCCACCTACAGACCAAAAACATGCTCATTAACTTGACTGGTGACTCTAAATTGCCCGTAGGTATGAGTGTGAGAATGAATGGTTTCTGTCTCTCTATGTGGCCCTGTGATTGGCTGGCAACCGATTCAGGGTGTACCCCACTTCTCACCCAATGTCAGCTGGGATAGGCTCCAGCCCCCCTGACCCTGGAAGTGATAGGTGGTGTAGATCATGGATGGATGGATGTTGGACAGTGAAATAAAGTAATAATTTTTAGTTGACACTCTAATTTCTAGAATTATTTTGGAGCCTGTTTTAACTGCAGGCTGAAACAATCAACCAGAATTCATTTATTTATTGATTTACTTTTTTTTTTTCTTTTCCATTTTGACTCTCAAATATGTTTGATAAAAATCTGACTTTTGAGCACACCATTTTTTTTTAATTGAATAAGTATTCAGTAAAGTAAAGCAGTATGGTGGGAACAAATATATTTTAGACATTTCCCAATGTTAAAATTATCCTTGTTTTGTGTTGAAGCATGAGCATAAGATTTAAAAATAAATTCAAGAAGCATTTCAATGAAATATTGTAAAAAAATAATCATAATAATAATAATGCTAATTTCACAATGATAATAAAAGGTCAAGTCTGTTTGGACCTCCACTGAGGGATTTTTTATATATATCACAACATGAATGCAAATATGCAGGGTTTTAATGAGGATAGAAATGACTGTCATTTAAAAAAAAATATTTGCAGTCTTGTGCTGTTATCTTGTGTCACTCTTGGTGTGTAAAGACAAATAATTTTCTTATTTAATTATTCCTTAATGATTACAAAGTGTTAGATTGTTTAAAAATGCTGAATAATAGTGTTTCAAAAGATTTCACCATAATAAAATCTTCATCCATAATGTGGTGCGAATAGTGTGAAAAGAACATGAACTGAAGTGATCACTTCTTTGTTTTTCAGTCACTGGAGAAAGTCGACATCGATCACAAGATGAGTAGTCGCTTCCTGAGATGAACGTGGACAGAACACTTCAGTGTGTGATCCTGATTTAATAAATAATGGATTTTAAATCAAATGTCAAAGGAAATTATATCATCATTTTCTCCTCTTCTACAGCTCAGCTCTCAGTGCCCCAAAGCTTCACATCATTAAAACACTGCAGTAGGATTCCTGGTTTAAACCTTTAAAAATGGACAGATGATGGAAACCAAACATGGGATTGCATAGAGCTTAGAAGTGGAAAATTTTCAGGCACATTTTTAGAAAATGTTTGTATATTTTCAAGTTTAAAGGGCGGTAAATTTCAATTACCAAGAGGGACATAATGAGGCAATCATCATCACCAAGGAGCCGGATTAAAAGGACAGCCTCAGCCTTGAGGTTGTCAAACTGTGGTTGATGATAAAGCAATAATGACACGAAGGGAACACTTCCCCCTGTCTGAAGACCCCATGATAGCCAAATTCATCCTGATTTTTCCATGAAAACCTTAAAAAATGTTGGAAATAGTTCAGGAACCAGCGCCCTAAAATATGAAATGAAGCACTGACTTTTTATTTGAGTTAATACATATTTCTTTTTAACTGTCTCTCTAAGCTGAATTCTGGCTGTGTAAGTGGAATAACAAAGATGTTTAAGTTTTCTTTTCACCTTTCAATGTGAGGATTTAATGTAGTTCCCTTCTGAGTCCACTAGAGGGAGTGAGTGTAAAACCTTCAACCCCCTCTGAGGGCCCCGGGTGTTTCACAGCTGGAGAAACATTCAGTTGTCATTTTTAATCCAGATTACACTTTATCTCACTAAATGAAGACCTCACAGTATCTAAAGCTGGATCCACATCAGTCCCTGCAGCTGTCACTGTCTGCACTGGTTTCCGTCCAGCTGTCTGGTTTCTCCTGTTTGTTCTGGTTCTGCTCTTTGATGGTCACGGTTGGTCCTCTTGTTTTCTGACTGGAGATCAGTGAAGTGCAAGAGAATCTGCACATTATTTACTCTTAAATGCATACAGAGGGGAAAACCACGCAATTCAACATTTCAACATTTCACAAGAAAATAACAAATCATGTGTTAATATGATGCAGCACTTTGTTTTCCTTCTGATTTGATTTATGATTTATGATTTACGATTTATTTTTCAAGCTCCACATGTCTGAAACAAAAACACAGAATGCTTTTAGTCTGGTGCTCAGCTCTGTTCCATGAATGGTGAGGACAGTTTAATGAAAAACTGCCTTTTATAAGATTGTTTGTATATTTCTTCAGTTATTTTTTGTTTTTAACATTGCATTACGGTTTGATTCTGAGGTATATTATCCCCCCCCCCCCCCCCCGCTGTTTGTTTTGTTGTTTGTGTTTTCGTTTGCTCTGCTCTGTCCTGTATTACAGGTCCTGCTGTGCACATCAGACAACGCTCTCAAAGCAGTCAACACACATACACATTCACATAGAATCATTATTCATATCACTCACCTACAATTATTAACCCTTTCAACATGGCATCAATAACATTTGTAACCTGGAACATCAGAGGTATTGGCTTCCAGACAAAAATAACTAAAATATTTAATCACCTAAATGATCTAAAAGCAGATATTTGCTTGTTACAGGAAACACACCTCTCAGATTCAGACCATGACAAATTAAAATCAGCACAGTTCTCTCACAGATTCTCAGCCCCTTATAACTCTAAACAAAGAGGTGTATGCATATTGATAAATAAAAAAATCTCATTTGTCCATAACACAACCATTACAGACCCTGAAGGACGTTTTATAATCATTAATATATCAATTAACAATAGTCCGGTAACAATTGGCAATATCTACGGCCCAAACAATGATGATCCTTCCTTCTTTCATAACTTCTTTCATACCCTATCAAATGTTTCCAACGGCCCAGTAATTATAGGAGGTGATTTCAACACAACTATTAACCCAACACTTGATAAATCTAATAGAGTAAAAACTAACCGCACCTGGCAATCTACTAATACCATAAAACAGTTCATGAGTGATCTCGGTCTTGGCGATGGCTGGTGTCTGCAGCACCCATCTGCCAGAGAATATTCATTCTACTCACCAGTTCACCACTCCTACTCACGCATTGACCTCTTTCTGACCAGCAACTCAATTATATCACAGATCTCTGATCCAAAAATTCACCCCATAATCATTAGTGATCATGCCCCAGTAACACTCAGGTGGAATCCTATTAACCAACCCAAACGCATCACTAAATGATGTTTTAACTCATCTCTTCTTAAAGACCCAGAATTTGACAGCTATCTCAGGAGAGAGTGGGCTTCCTTCCTTGAAATAAATGACTCCCCGGAGACATCACCCACCACTCTGTGGGAAACAGGTAAAGCAGTTCTACGAGGTAAAATCATATCATTCTCTGTCTATAAGAAAAAAAAGGAAAGGGAATACGAAGTGAAACTAGAACAAAAAATAAAGCTACTAGATACCCTGAATGCAAGCAACCCAACAGAAGAAACACAGAAAGAATTAAGAAAATATCAGTTCCAACTGAACGAGATCTTAAATAAGAGAGCCCAGTTTTTAATTCAGAGACTCAGACAAGAAAACTTCCATCATAACAATAAGTCTGGTAAATATTTAGCAAATCCGATTAAACAAAATAAAGAGAGAACAACAATCACAACTATTAAAGACTCATCAGGGAAGCCTACCGATTCACCACAGGAAATAAATGAAATATTTAAAAAATTTACGCCAACCTTTACTCATCTGCAAATGAACCAAGACAGGAAGACATAGACTCTTTTCTGAACAACATTGAACTTCCAAAGATTGTTCCAGAACAATCCAAAGCACTAGATTCACCAATAACAGGAACAGAACTCTCTACAGCCCTACGCCTCATGCCAAACAACAAAGCACCAGGTCCTGATGGCTTCCCTGCTGAATTCTATAAACACTTCTGGTCTATTCTATCTCCTCTCTTTATGAGAGCAATAACTGAAATAAAATTAAAGTCTAGATTTCCAACACATATGAATACAGCTGATATTTCACTCATCCAAAAACCTAATAAAGATCCAACGCTTCCATCAAACTATCGTCCAATCTCTTTAATCAATGTAGATATAAAAATCATCAGTAAAGCTCTAGCACACAGGATAGAAAACATAACTCCTTCTTTAATCCACCACGATCAAACCGGCTTTATCAAAGGTAGACGGTCATCCAGTAACACGATTAGATTGTTCAACTTAATCCATTACTCATCATTACAACGGGAAGAAACCATCATAGCAACATTAGATGCAGAAAAAGCTTTTGACAGAGTAAACTGGAAAACTCTCTTCACTACTCTAAAAAAGTTTCGGGGACTCATTTATTCACTGGATCAAGATTCTGTACACTGGTCCTTCAGCTACTGTCACCACTAACGGACTAACCTCACAAAGTTTCACACTGCACAGGGGGACGAGGCAGGGATGCCCACTCTCTCCATCACTATTCACCATCTTTATAGAGCCTTTAGCAGCAGCCATACGCCAGAACATCCACATCAAGGGAATTCAAACATTCCCTGCAGGAAACAGTGAATCTCATTGAATCATTCTCCAAGATTTCAGATTACTCAATAAACTGGAACAAATCCTCTATTCTTCCATTACATAACACCAGATGGGATGTAGCACGTCATATATCACCTATCCCCTTACGTTCAGGGCACATCACATACCTGGGCATTAATATCTCCTCCAGGCTGTCAGAGTTGATCGGACTAAATTTCACCCCTTTGCTTAAAACAATAGACAATGACCTCCAGCGCTGGATGAACTTACCACTATCCATTGTAGGAAGAATAGCAACAATTAAATTGACAGTACTTCCAAAAATAAATGACCTTTTTTCAATGATTCCAATTCATCCAACTCTCACCTGGTTCAAAGCGTTAGATTCAATGTTCACTAAATTTTATTGGAAAAACAAAACACCAAGGATCAAACTTACAACCCTACAAAAACCAAAATTGCAAGGAGGTCTTGATGCCCCACAAATCCAACACTACTCTTTGGCAAATCAACTGCAGTATATATACAAATGGACACATCCAACTCAATCAGATATCAGCTGGTTAGATATAGAACAAACTATCTGTGAAAACATAACTATTTCAGACCTCCCATTCCTCAGTCAAACCATCAAGCATCATCCTTGTTTCAATGCAGGAACAATAGCTTCAACACTGACAGCCTGGTGGAAATTCCACAAAATCACAAACTCTAGCCTTGCACCATCCAATTTAACTCCAATCTGGCATAACCCTGATTTTCTAAGTAATAAAAAACCACTTAACCTGAATGCGTGGGCTGAAAAAGGCATCACACATCTGAAGCATATTTTTCACAATAACACCCTGGTCCCATTCCACCACCTGGTCCAGGAGTTTGGCATCGGGAACAATAGCTTCCTACAATATTTACAAGTTAAAACATCTATCCAATCCAAGATTAATATGAGAACCATCAATTTGTCTCTTCCTCCATCAACCGAGGAGCTTTTTAACATCCTCTCTCCAAAAAAACTTCTTTCCAAGGTTTATAAAATAATAATACTACAGACTGATAAATCCATAGCATTACCCTCTAATAACTGGGAAGAAGAACTCTCTGTTGCCCCTGATGCCGACTTCTGGGCTACAATCTTAAAAAACATTTATTTATGACCAAAAACGCAAACCTTCAACTAATACAGTATAAAGTCCTTCACAGAACTCACTACACTGCACAAAAAATGTCTAAAATGGGTTTCAGGTCAGAAATATGTCCATATTGCACACAGAACTGTCCTGACACCTATATTCACGCCACCTGGCAATGCACACCCGTTAGACAGTTCTGGAAAAAAGTCACAGAGTCCCTGTCCCTCTTTCTGGAAAGCCACATCCCATTATCTCCCTCACTCTGCTTACTTGGTGACGTATCTTCGTTTAACTTTAACACAAGTAATAACAGACTCCTTCTTGTGGCCTTAGCCATCGCCAAGAAAACAATCCTCTTAAACTGGAAATCAAGGAACTCCCTATATTTAACCCAATGGAAAAATCTCCTCCCTGACTACATTTCCCTGGAAAACCTAGCCTCTCCTCTCAACAACACTGCAGAGCATCAAGCTCACTGGTCACTTTTTATTGATTTTTACACACCTAAAAACAGCAAGTACTTAAATCTCATCTCGCCTTATCTACTTATTTATTTCTTCTTTTCTGCCAGCCAATACCCTTCACACACACACACACACACACACACACAATACACAAGCTCTCTCCTCTACTCTTTAAAATAATGCAGTTCCCTGGGACCCCAAGACGATGAGTATACTCTGGTGATGGTAGTCGGGGGCTTCTTTTCATCTAAGTACCCAGACTTGACCCACTGCCCTGTGGGGCCCACTGGTCTGGCGGCCTCCTCGTGAGGTGCTGGAGTTTTCTGTGGCTTGCCTCCTGCGCCCCGGAGCTGCTGGATCTATGTGTGGTCGGTGGGATCTGGGGGTGTTGCTGGCCGCTTCCTGCGGTGGCGCCTTGGCCGGCCCCGGGGCTTTGGGGTGGGGGATTCCTCCGCGGTGCGCCCGCACCTCTTCCTTCCTGCTGTCTGCCCTGTGGCCCCTCCTCTCCTCCTTCCTCCTCGCCTGCCTCCCTCTCCCCCTTGCGGGGGGCTGGGGGCTTCCTGCTGCCTGGGGGTCTGCTGCTGGGGCTGGGCTTGCCCCCGGGTGGGGGCTCCGGCTGGTGTGGGTACCCGGTCCTGGGTGGGGCGGTTTCTGGAACAGCTATGGGGCTGGGTTTCCTCGTGGTGGGTGTCGTCTGGTGCCAGTCCTGCCTCCCCCGCTGGGTCGGGGCCCGGGGAGGGCGTGGGGACCCGCTGGCCCGGGGCCCTGGGGGGTCCTGCGGTCTTCCTGTGGGGGGCGGCGTCCCGGGGGTGGTCCTCTTGGGTCGGGTCTTCAGTGGGTGTTGGGTTGGTGGCTCTGGTGCTGCGGTCATCTGGGGGGTGTGTTCCTGGTGGGCGCGCCTGGCCACTGGGCCCGTCTGGGTCGTCGCCTGCGGGTCCTGGGGCTTGCTGTCCAGGGGGCCATTTGGCACCGCTCTCACGCCCCCGCTTTGTCCTGGCCAGTTCGGGGCCGGCCCTCACTAGCCTAGCCTCTTAATTTGCACCTCACTACTCACACACTTCACTTTTGTATATATTCTCACCTGGGCACACACACAACATTTAGGGTTCTTGGAGTCGGGGGTGGTAGGGGATCGAATACCTCGCCCCCCCTGCCCCTCTCATCCTCCAATTTTAACTGCACTACATACACAAACTTGGGGGGGTGGGGGTGGGGGTGCTGGGGGAGGGGGAGCATAATCGGGTT